>CM047580.1:12378721-12483566 GCA_026184515.1 Peronosclerospora sorghi
AGTACAAGACGGATGACCTTTACGCTTCAAAGGACAAGACGGATGACATCTTCGCTTCAAAGGACAAGACGGATTACAGCCTTGGTATGAAGGACAAGACGGGTGACATCTTCGCTTCGAAGGACAAGACGGATGACACCTTTGCTTTGAAGGGCAAGCAACCTTCTAATGAGACTGACGATGACGATGACGACGACGATGATGACGACACTGATACGTTAATGGAAAACAATGCCAAAAAGGGTAAACGTGACACCTACGATGACGACGACGATGACGATGAAGTAATCGCAGTGAAGGAAGATAAGACTACCAAGTTCCCCAAGAGCAGGCCGAGTGAAGAGGATGAGTACGAGTCCGAAGACGATGTCTCACAAGCGGAGCAGACGTCGTTTGCTGATGAGGAAACTGCGTCGAAGAAAACTATTGAGGATGTTTAGCCTGCTCACGTTGATGCTGATTAGGATCCATACAGGTACAGTGTAGCTACCTTAACGGCTTTTACTATATGTGTACATTTTTGTTCATGATACCGTTTCATTATACAGTACTCAATTGGACCCGATATCTCCACCTCTTGGTAAATTATATTATCTGAATATTGATACATGCCATATTCGGAGTCATTTAACCTGTGACACCTTTTTTAAGCACGTGTCAAGCATTAAAGGTTAGGCTGTCTGTCCTATCTCTCTCAATGAATGTCGTAAGCTTTTTAGAAAGAATTATTTCGTACCGTTGGGCTCCGTAGCTGATGCTCGTGTTCTTTCTGTTAACTTTTATTCGATCCCATCATTGTGGTGGCTGGAATTTCGAGGACATTTGTACTTGGAACTCTAACTACCGCTCGCCCACGCGACCCAAACGACTCAATAGCGCGAAGACCGATGACGTTATGAAGATAGTCTGCTCTAAGGTTATTGGCAGCTCACCACCGGAACACGTTTGACCTCATGAAGGGGTGTTCGGGATGTCGAGATCATTGGGCCCTTATCAGCTATTTGATTTAAGACAAATTTTATAGAATATGACACTTTTGGAAGTATTTCACAGAATAGGACGTTTTTTTTATTTTACAGAATACGACACTTTCACACGGACTTGAATTTTTGAAGGATAGATAAGGCAAATAAACAGATTAGAGATTGACAAGGATACATACAATTTGACATGGCGGTGTCCAGTGTGTATCCTTGTCAATCTCTACCCGATCATAAACTACAGTTTATCCAAGACATTGCTTGAATAGGAAGAGAAGCACTCATTTAACAATAGCGTTTGACGACTTTCGCCTAACGAAGCAATGTTCATCTTCGTGTCCGCCCTAGGCGCATGCATGAAGTTTCTCTTCCGGGCTTGCTCGCCCCTAGAAACTCCGATTTTCTTCAATCAATTCATTATCAATGCTAGACTCCAGTCAACGGCGGCAACGGTGATGCGAACGCGCACTCACTTGCTACAACTGGACCAAGATTTTGTAGTGAAGTGAAGGTAAAATTTTTTGACAAGCATGTACCGGAGTATCGTTGATCAAGTTGGAGTGAGCGGTTTGGCTGGAAGGGAGAGTATTTTGGCCCAATCGTGTGTCTGGAGTGTTAAGTACGCAGATTTAGGTGAGTCACACGATTTTTCATGTAGTTTACATACTAGGTTTTTAATTGGATATTAAATATAGTGTTCGTTTTTCATTGATACGCATAAGTCGCCCCCTCCTACCGCGGAATCATTGAGTGCAGAGGGCTAACACGGTTCCCTCTAGCTCAACTTTCCAAGAAAGAAGCGCAACAAGCACATAAGGTCCTCCGGAAGTCCCACGACGGGAAGCGTTCCTTAACGTTCACATCACCCCTCAAGTCGCACACGATTGGAACGTGTTTATTATCATTGTATTGACTGGGTCTACGAATCGCGTCACGCGGTCCTCCCCAAATTTTTATTGGCTGGGTCCCCACACTGCTACGCGCGGTCTGCACCAGATTATTGGTTAGGTCCACACACCGCTTTGCGGTCTGCCCAAAGTTATCATTGCATTTGGAGTGACGATTTCCGCTCCATTTGCCGATCGGATTGTTTGGATTATCTTTCTTTGGATATTGGTACAAATTACCCCAGAAGTGGTACCCTCCATACTGGTACTCATCAAGATTCATATTGCGCGACGGTCCACGAGTGTGTTACCACCCATACCAATGGATGGGTACACAAGGTGAGATTTCTGAAGATAAATCGGACCAGGCATCCTGCAGTGCTGATCGGTAACCCGATCGGCATGAAGGCGAAGGTCGCGGGGTACCCCATCCCCCCGGAATTTGGTCGGATGGGCATGATGGTGGTCAAGTTCAGGACACTTCGGTGTTTGATTTCGAACTCGACTCCACCACACTTTCTATCGAAGTCGTACCTTTGGCACCTTCGACTCGGCCATATCGGTCATGCCGGACTCGACATGATCGTGGAGAACGGACTCGGCACCAGCATTGACATCGCGGCTTTGCGAGCAAGTGGGAGCTATGTGAATCACTCCTCGATCCAGTGGCCGTGCGTTCCTCAGTGGCTACACGCACCAGCCTCCTTCGCCGGACGTCCCTTTCGCATTGCGTTCGACAAGAACGCTTGCTCGGACGCAGCACCTTCGCCGTGCTGCTCTTTGCGCTTCATGTCCTTGTGCATCGGTTGAACCGTCATGAGTTCCAGCGTCAGCGTGTTGGATCTCGACTCCAATGCTGTGATCAAAACTGGTAAGACTCGTTCGAACTGCCGAGTAGCGTGATCACAAGGTCTTCTTCACTGACCGGATCGTCGAACGCGTCAACTACTCCGCCAATGTCTTGAGCTTGTTGATATGCTGTTGAACATCATCTCCATCCTCCAGCATCGTCCCAAAAAGGTGACGACTCAGGAAGAGCTTGTCGGCAAGCGTCTTCATCTCGAAGTGCGCTTCCAGACGTGACCAGGCATCTTGCGCACCCGAAGCCGAGCGAACAAACGGGAGATGCGAGTCCTCCATCGCAGATCATCGCAAACTCCTTGCGCGACTTCTTTTGGTACGTCGCTTTATATTCTCCCGTCACGAAGTGCTCCATCTTGATCTCGACGGACGTGACTTCCACAGCTCGCGCTCTTCCAGCACCATCTGCATCTTGAGCTTCCAAACGTGGAAGTTGTTCTCGTCGAACTTTTTGATGCGGGCGGTGATGGTCGAGGGCTCCATGCTGGTGGCGAAGGCTGACGGCGCATAGTCAAACCGGCTTGGGTTTATAACCTGTTGGTTAGAGGCGTGTCGAAGGCGAAGGCACTTGAGGGGTTGGATGCAAAATGCAAAGTGATTGAGTGAGTGAGGGCCTTGGTTCACACGCGCGTTCTGCTTATATAGCGATCTAGTGCTTGCTAGGTCTAAGCCTCGTGCACAGTAACCCTACTGGATACTTGCTGGATTCTTCTCGAATGTACCCAGTGTGGCGTAAACAAATAACCATGAGTGTAGGTGTGGTGGAGTCAAGTTCAAAATCGAACACCGTAGTGTCGAGAATCTGACCACTATCGTGTCCATCCATCCAACTGACGGGGGGGGTACCCCGCGAACCTT
This sequence comes from Peronosclerospora sorghi, assembly GCA_026184515.1. Lineage (NCBI taxonomy): Eukaryota > Oomycota > Peronosporomycetes > Peronosporales > Peronosporaceae > Peronosclerospora > Peronosclerospora sorghi. Next base: position 12,382,308 of record CM047580.1, read on the forward strand.
CGCCTACGATCCGATCTGATCGTCCGCTGCTAGCAGACGACCGATCATCAGCATAGGACGCCTGGTCCGATTTCTGCGTCTCCATCTCACCTTGTGTACCCGGATGAATGGGCTGGTTTCACACTTGGTGGATCGTCGCCGCGAATTGATGTGGGTCTTAAAATGTGAGACCGTGCTGGGTAATGTACCCTGGGCGGAACTCTTCACCCTGGGTACGGGCAGACCAATTACACTCAGAGTAAGTATACTCCAAAAGGGCAAATCGCTAAACCGATCGTAGAGCCCAACCAATGCGAGAATAAAAGACCAATATTCCAATATGAGATCCAAACGAGAACGTGACAAACTCCACGAACGATATCTCCACGTAACAATCCAAAACTTGCTTGCACGTTGCAAACGTGTGTGACTTGGGCTTGTGAAGCCGACCAATGCGTACTCCCGTCGAGGGACTTCCGGCGGGCCAAGTGAGTCTGTAACGCGTCCCGGCCGGGTATAATGAGATAGAGGGTATTACTCGACCCTCTGCTCCCAAACACTCCGCGGCGTGCGGAGACGACCAACGTACTTAGCAAAGATGCTAACGACTTCCTTGTTGAGTTAAAAGTCCAAAACAATAACAACCAATCCTATCTCCCTACGGTCCCCAATATGTAGAAACATGAAAATATGTAAAGTACACGGAATATCATGTGACTCACCCAAATCCGCGTACAAAACACTCCAATCACACGATTGGCCCGAAATACTCCGCCCTTTCAGCCAACTAGATCGATCTGCCTTGAAAACTGGTACACTGGTACAAGTTGGTCAACAATTTTCACTTGCACTTCACCACAGCCTCCCCTGAGTCTGGTCGTAGCTGTGGTGGAGTCAAGTTCGAAATCGAAAACATTAGCATCGATAACATGACTACCACCATCGCGCCCAGCCTTCCAACTTTCGGAGGGGGTACTCCGCGGACCACCACTCGAGATCTGGTCCAATCGTCCGCTGCAAGCAGACGACCGGTCGTCATCAGAACCCACTTGGTCCGATTGTTTAATGTCCATCTCACCTTGTGTACCCGATGGAATGGGCTAGTTACACACTCGGTGGATCGGGATCGCAGATTGGATCGAAGCGGTCTTGAATATAGAAGACCGATCTGGGTAGGTATCTCTGGGGCGGAAATCTTCACCCCAGACACAAACAGACCAAAAACACTTCCAAGAGATAAATTCCAATAGGTCGATCGTCCAAACGATCAAGACCTGACCAATACGAAATAATAGAGTGTAGACCGACCGTTCCGGTCTAGCCCCTGACCAATACGAAATAAGACCAAAACCGGTCGAGTTTCCAACCAATATTAAAACAAGCCAATATGTCCGCGTAAAGACCCAATATGCTCGTGAAACTCCACAAAATATATCTCCACGCCAAGACCAATCCAGTGAATAGCACGTTCCAAACGTACTTGAGTTGAGGTGTTGAGATCGCCAAATCGTACTCCCGTCGAGGGATTTCCGGTGGGCCAAAGTTCGCGTGCGGCGCGTACAGACCGGGTATAATGGTCGAGAGGGGATAATTCGACCCTCTGCCCCCAAACACTCCGCGGCGGGCGGAGGCGACTAGTGTACGAAAAGGGAAGAACGGCAACCCCTAGCTGTGGTGTGAACCAAGACCAGAAGAGGTTTCATCCACTTATCCGAAAGCTAAAAAAAATCCTTACTTAAAGGTATAACCTCTGTCCTAAAAGGTAAAACCACAACCAAAAGCCTCTTACTTGGAAAAAACCACAACTAAAATACTACTACCCTATAGTCCCTAAATGTACCCCCACAAAAATATGTAAAATACCCAAAGTCGGGTGACTCACCTAAACTTGCGTTCTTGACACTTCTTGAGTCTGATAGGCTGAAAATCCCCCCTTGTTTAAACCAATCCGAAATTAGACCAAATGCCTTGACGAAACTTGACCAGAAGTGTGCCAAATTTTGGGAACGCTTCTCCACATAGCCGCGCAACGGTAGCTACCCGATCTCACCACATCATAGATCTTCGCAGTAGCGGACTTCACCGATGGACAGATCTTCGAATCCGCCTTCGCCAGGTACTTGTCCTTGTACACCTGATCATCTTGTAGCCTCTCTTGACGTTCGTTGCTGCAGGTGCCCTGTGTTCCCAATCTCCCCATGTCGATTCGCCTCCTCGATCGGCCCGATCTGACAGCCTTCGTAACACTTCAGATTCCGACACACCGGATGGGCATCAGATCGGGGCCGATCAGCTCCAGAAAACAGTCCGGGAGCTCCAGTCGCAGTTGTACATAAAGACTTCATCACTCCTGCAACTGCGGAAGGAGGTGGATACTTTGATCACCGTGTCCACTAAGTTGCAGGAGGCGCTCGCCGAAAACGCGCATTTCGGGGCCAAGATCGCCCAAAAAACAACGCGAGGTAAGCTGATCGGTCTGTTTTTGCCTTGGGTCTGCTCTAAAGTTCCTTCGCTTGCAGATCAGCTGACCACAGACATCGCCAAAGCGTTTGATGCTTAACTCGCGGCTGATCGGCAGTCGCATGACAACTGCGATCATCTCCGAACGATCTTGGACGTGCTGATCGGCGCACGGCATGATCTGTCTCGTTTGGAGGCCTACAGTTCACACATCCGGGAACAGCTCACGCTGGTCAACCGGCAGAGGTTGGAGGATCAGTCCGATCGGACTTTACTCCGCACCCAACATGGTGACCTGGAGAGGAAGATTGGCGAGTTGCAGGTCGTGGTCAGGAACCATATCGGAAAGTTCGAGTCCTTCCAGAGCCGATCGGATGCCTGGACCCAGGAGTCAAACCGTCGTTGGGCGGCGGTAGATCGTTGCCACAAACAGTTGACTGACTTGCTGTACCGGCGTCCGGATGCCGGCTCTAGCGTTGACCGATCTGCATCGGCTGCTCTGATCGATCTGCACCAAGATCGGAAACGACGCCATTCATTGGCCAAAAGTCAATATTCCAAAATTGCACAAGTTTCCAAGAAGCGTAAGGACGCGTCGAAGGCCTCAAGGGCGCGGGAAATAGCGCGCGACTCCGAACTCGAGGAGAAGCGAGCGGTGCCTCAAAAGAAGGCCAAGACTCAGGCGCATCCTCCAAGCCCAAGATCGGACAAAGACGACACGTCTACCATCTCCAAATCGCATGCGCCCTTGCGCCCCCCCGCTCTGCTCACACCAAGCACATGGAGATTTCCTCCGGAGAAGACACGGGGAATGGATCGGTAGATTCTGAGTTCTTATGCACTGCTTTGTCCAAGTACCGATCCTATCAACGCCGAGGTCCTGTTCCAGCGAAGCCTGCATCGGGGGTGATAAGGTGATCAGCTCCCAGGGTGATGATGTTTCACGGACGCGTGAGTCAACCGAATTGGATCCTTCTTTCCATCCCGGAACATCTAGGTTGCGTCATCACGCCCGATTGAAAGGGGTGTTGATCGGAGGTCGACCTCTTCCATCGCGGACTTCAGATGCCACTTTGCCATGGTCACCGGGGCAGATCGGTATCTTGCACCGATCATCCCTGACCAAGCAGATACTAGCCCGGTCGACGTCCCGACCAGATTCCTGGCTTTTTCCTCCAGCTTCAAAGGATCCTGCCGCTTCTGCATGGCAGGCGGACCTGGTCACAGCACCACAAATCGCCCGTCTGTATGCAGATCAGCCATGGAAAGTGTTAATCCGCCCCAAGCTGGGATCCATGTTTACGTCGACTGCGTGGATCGACTCGTTCTTGGGTCGAGTGAAGGCCTTCAATGAAGCCTACACCAAGCGATCTGGAAGTCTACACACTATCTAGTGCTTCCTCCTGATCTAGCGCAGCTGATCAAGGCCTGATCTCATTCCAGAAGAACCGGAAGGAGCGCCGGAGTCAGGCGGGAGAGGCCTGGCAGACTCTATGCCTGTTCGTTATGGGAGGGATGCTGGCCCGCGAGTGCGACATCGACATCTTTCTATATCCTGTAGTTCTTCATATGTCCAAGATTCGGGTTGATAGAGACGGGGTATTAGATGACGACGGCATCTGGTATCCCGGTCTCCATTGTGACGAGCCGATCGGAGACCTGAAACACGCCTTGATCCAGATTGATAGGAAGGAGCCCTAGCGCAATCAGCACCAGAACCAGATCGAAGACCATCCGGTGTTGACTATCGGTCGTCTGTGGGGTGATTGCGAATCTTGATGCGGCAGTTAGATGACCAGATATTCCATAATATATGTCATCTTTCTTTCAAAATTCCTGATCACCTGATCACTTGATCAAATTTCATCACTTTCTCCAAACTTGCACCAACACGTTACCACACACAGTTTCCATCCACATCGCGAAAATTATCACCACGTTCGTCACTCCACTACTCCAGTTCATCACAGTTCATCACACTAATTCAAAATAATTCAGACCTTACACATATTCACACCGATCGATATACTGATCCGTGCTATTGCGTGTCTTGATCTTCATTTTCATGAGTCGGCATCACTGCGAAGCGATTCCGACTGACTCGTTCTCGCTCGAACTCTCGTAGCAGTGCTCCACAATTTAGATCGAGCTCGTCGATCCAAGTTGATTCGTCATGATCCTTCCAGCGGACCAGATATTCTCGGTGTGTGCAACCGAAACGTGTCTTCTTGACCGATCCGACATCTAGAGCCTTTTCCACCTCGAATTCGTCCTCTTTTAATGGCCTTTACCAACTGTCTTCCGGCAGCAGAGCTTTTTCAAAATCGAATCTCTCCGCTTCGTCCACCAGACAGGGTATCTTAGGCCGATCGGGGGACTGTCTGACCAGCTTCAGTTTGGACACATGCACGATCGGAAAACCTTTATAATCCGTGCCGATCGTGATCAGACGGTCAGCATGCTCACCGATAAGGTCTGCTACACGAAAAGGACCGTGCCACATATGAGCCAACTTCTTTGCATAGCCGATCTTGACCCGTTCGAAGTATAACCATACCCTCGCCCCTGGTTCAATACCATGAGGGAGGACCTGATCTTTATTCCGATCTTCTCGATCTTGCGTGGCCTGAAGCAACTTTCCATTGACGACTTCTTTCGCATGCTGATAATGCTTCTGTACCTGCATGCGCCAACGACGGGCATCGCGATCGCGGGTCCGAGTGCAGCCGATCGGAATCGCCGCTTCAAGTGTCGATAGAGGTTCCCATCCATACGCCAGATAGAAAGGCGTTTCTTCTCGGACCCGATCGGTTGAAGAGTTGAGTGCGAATACCAGTCTCTCTGCATACTCATCCCAGTCACGTTGGTCTGGATCGGCCACATACATCTTGATCGCTCTTGTTATTGTCTGCACCATGCGTTCAGCCGATCCGTTCGCTTGCGGACGATATGCCATCGTCGCGCTCTGCTTCTGGACTAGCATGTTATTGAACGATCGGAACACCTCAGCCATAAAACCGGGTTCCCGATTGTGTCTAATAACTTCGCTTGCGCCAAACCTTCTGAACACGCATTCCTCGTAACTCTGGACGATCTGCTCCGCAGATCGGGATGCACTAGCCTTTGCGATCACCAGACCAGTGAATAGGTCGATCCAGATCAGCATCTCAGTGTTGCCGGGTGTCGATCTGGGAAGTGACTGTATGTGATCCATTGCTATTACCTGGAAGGGGTAAGTAGCCTCGATATTTCCGGGCGATCGCCCCTTGATTATCGGTCTGCCCTTTCCGGTCTCGCAATCTGTGCAACAGCCCAAATATTTCTGCACGCTCCGAAAAAGTCCTCTCCAGTGAAAGTGGGCCCTGATCTTGTGGTATGTCCTGCCTATTCCTTGATGTACCCCTTCTAGACTCACATGGTAATGATGAAGGACATCCGGCTGTAGCAACTCAGGGATCACCAGTTTCGCTAGTCGATCTCGATCGGCACTGTATTGATCAATGTCACGGCAGTTGTAATGGGGTGCCATTACACATAATTGATATTCAAGTTAGAATATCACAGTTTAATTTCAGACGCGTTGTCTGAAATTTAAATAAGAGATTATAAGTTATTATAATCTAAGAAAGAAAAGTCGATTCGGTATAAATACCGATTCTTGCAGGTTAACTAATAGTACAGTTAGTTAAAGACTTGATATTAATATATTAATTAGTTAGTTACTATACTGTTAGCCTCTAAACCACCCATTAAATAAACACTCTTAATTTTGCGTTCTAACAGATAAGTGAATATTAATATATTTACTCTTATTATAGGATTAGTTGTTACCAACTAATCCTGCCCTAATTGTATTGCGCGCTTCCTCGCAAAATACAGTGTAAGCCATTAACAGGGTCAGTCCTGTTACACCTGGTAGCACTTTGTGGTCCGTCTTAACGACCACAGTTCCGTTCTGCTAGTTAACTAGCGGAGCGAAGATTAAGAGCCACTCGGCATCATGTCGCGAGACATGTCGGCTGCCGAGCGAGAGAGAACGCTGGAAGAGGTGAATAAACAATTCCCTCACTTCTCGTCGCGTAGTAAAGACGCGACGGTGGAAATGATTCGGTCTATGGGGACCTACATCATTACCTTCCTCAAGAGTAAGTCCCCGGAGGAAGTGGTACAGGTGGTGAACCGCTTTCGTCTAAACCACCTAGAAAATCCAGTACGGCCCGCGCCAGAGGCAGCGCGGACCGCACGTGCACCTGCAACGCATAGCGTTGAAGTAGTAAAGGCGCGAGTACCGCCCTTTACCGGCGAAGGGGGCGAGCCTCTTCGTAGATGGTTCGCAGAGGTGGAAGATTCCATCTCTGCGCAAAATATTTTTGACGAACGTCAACAGGCGTACTTCGCCACAACATGTCTAGGCGGCAGAGCCAGGGCATGTGCGATGAGTCGCAGCGCCACTGATGACTCTGCGTTCCTTACTTATAAGGAATTTAAAGATGAGCTAAAGCTCAACTTTGAAGCTCCAGAAATGGAGCTAAGTAGTCGGCAGGGGTTCTCATGGAACTCCGGCAAGGTAAGCTTGACATTCAAGCTTACGCTCAGAAGACGCAATATTTGCTGTCAAATATTGTGTATGAGCCGGTGCCCCCTGCTATGCAGGTCACTGGCTTCATGAAGGGACTCAACGATGGTCCCGTCAAACAGAGTCTTTATCGGCACCCTCCAGATACTCTGAGGGATTCCATTGATATGAGCATACGTGAAGAGTTCAGCATGCGATCAGCGTCATCGCATGCTGAGTACAGCCGAAGGGCTCAACAGCCCTTCGCTTTTGACATGCCGCAACGGCATGTCAACAATCAGCAGTAAGGCATACGAAGTTCACACTTCGTCCCAACAAACACCCACCCGCGCCAGAGCATGGGCGGTGGAGGTCCAGAGCCGATGGACCTATCAGTTGCGGTTGCTTCGAACACGAAGCAACCGAAATTTAAGAAGAATATTCGCTGCAATAGATGCGCGAAAATGGGGCATTTTGCCCATGAGTGTATGGCACCGCGTCCGGTGCCACGCAGTCAGCGGACGGAACCGTCCGCTGCACGGCGACACCAACAAGAAACATCACCCTGTTGGTGCAAAAAACGAGAATCTCCAGTAGGGGCGGGGCGCCCTACTGGGAATGTTATCCCACATGCCGACATAGGGCATGTGAGGGTAATATCCCCAGACGGGACTATGTCCTGTCAAAAGGTGCAGGGTGATGGTAAGCCTCTTATCACCCTGGAGGTTAAGCCGCACGGGAGCGATGTCCCCATGCGAACTTTGTTTGACACAGGAGCGTCAAATAATTTCGTTAGAACTCAGAGTCTAACGCTGTTGAGCTTCGTGGAGGTAGAAACCCCACGGAGTATGTTGTCAGTCCGGTTAGCAACAGGTGCAACCGTGACTATTCCAAAGCGTGTGATTAAAACACGCTTCGAGTTGAATGAACTGTCATTCGACGATGAATTCATCGTCCTCAATTTAGATGACAACTTCGATTTGATACTTGGAATCCCATGGATGTCGACTGGGTTAACCTATCGATCGACTGGGTTAACCTATCGATCGACTGCAGCGGACGCACAGTATCTGATCACCCTGTGTGTAATCCGGATGTATCAGAGGATACAACCGCAGCGTCAGACAGTCTGGTGGATAGCGATGGCACCACCAGGTCTGTTCTGACACGATCAGCGGAAGGTACCTCCGCTTGTGAGAGTCCAGAGGGACTACCACACGCAACAGAAGAGTCGTTGCGTGTTGGAGAGAAACATTCCACGGGTGATAAAGACCACCGTGAGAATGAAGTAATATCCACGGTGGGAAACACCCACCGTGAGAATGAAGTGATATCCACGGTGGGAAACACCCACTGTGCGACCGAAGGTTCCAACACGACGAATGAATTCCGTGTTGATGAGAGTGAACTCACGATCGAGTGCAATGGTGAGCAAAACTCCGTGGTGGCCAGTGCCCACCACGTTGCGTTAGCCATGCGCACGGGTGATAAAGACCACCGTGTCGCAGAAAAGGCGGCCGATCAGACGAGCACATCTGATCGCCAAAATTCCATGGTAAGCAGTGGCCACCATGATGATGTGTATTCGCACACGGTGAATCGTAATCACCGTGTAGACGTCAATCAGACGAGTGCGTCTGATTGCATGGGCAGTTCCGTCGAGACGATCAACGTCTTGACACAAACGGAGACCGGATTAGCTACCCAGTCTCTGTTGATGGAACACCCTCCGAAAGAAGGTTCGGAGGTGATGGCTATTCCAGCGCTAAGCTGGAAGAAGTTTATGAGAAACTTGCACGATGATCAGATCGAACAGATCTGTATTATCGTAGCAACAGATGATGTAGTGGATATTCGTGAACGAATATCCACATTACAAGTGGAAAACATTGGGAAAGAGGTTCCCAATGATCAAACCAAAGTTCAGCTCTTTGAAGCGCAGAGCTGGGAGTCGCTTAAAGCGAACTCCCCATTCTATGAGGTACTTCGAGAATACGCTGACGTATTACCAGAAGAAGTACCTAGCGAGCTCCCTAAGGATAAGGGAACTCGTCATGAGATTGACCTCGTGCCAGGCACGAAGTATTGTGTTACGCGGCAATGGCCGTTGCCGCGTGATCAGGTATAAGCGATCGACGAGTTTTTCGAAGCTCGTCGTAAATCAGGCCAAGTGCGGGAGTCTACCTCACCGCACTCTACCCCCACCTTTTGTGTGAAGAAGTCCACAGGTGGGTGGAGAATCGTTCACGCTTACAACAAGCTGAACGCAGCGACGGTACCGGACAGACACCGATACCGCGGAAGGATGTCATCATAGATGTCATGTGCGGGAGCACCATCTTTAGTGCTCTCGATCTAAGAGATGGATTTTATCAAATCCTAATGCGTGAGAAGGATATCCCTCTCACGGCGGTAAGCACCCCAAGCGGCATGCTTTGGGAGTGGCTTGTTATGCCACAGGGGCTTCGAAATGCCCCTGCTACGTTTAACAAATGCGTAACGCATCTATTACGCCCGGTGCGAGAATTCGCACCGAGTTATTTCGATGACGTGTTCATCCATAGTAAGGGTGAACACGATAAAAGCGATGTATATGTCCATAGGGAGCATCTACGTCGAGTGTTAGAGCTTATGCGTAAGCATAAGCTCTATGCAAATATGAAGAAGTGCACCTGAGATACCCGTTCTTGGATGCTTTGTGGGCAAGAACGGGGTGCGTCCTGACCCAGAAAGATCAGGGTGATCGTTGAATGGCCTACGCCAAACAACGTTAAGGAACTTCGAAAGTTCCTTGGGTTGGCAACATATTTGCACAAGTATTCGTGCAACTATGCTGGGTTGATACGGCCTCTTTCTCAATTACTTAAGAAAGATGTCGAATGGCATTGGGATACCCAATGCAAAGATTCTTTTGATGCAGTCAAGCAAAGCTTGACTGAAGCGTGTCTTGGCTATAGCCGATAACGAGCGTCCGTTCCACGTCGTTTGCGACGCGAGCGATTTCGCTATCGGCTGTGCTTTGATGCAGCGTGATCACGATGATCGTGATCGCGTAATCTGCTATCAATCGCGTCAGTTGCGCCCAACCGAGCGCAACTATCCAGTGCATGAGAAGGAACTCCTTTCCATGAAGTATGCACTGGCTAAGTTTCGGATCTATCTATTGGGAGATAGATCGTTTGTGGTTTACACGGACCATGCGTCACTACGCACGGCCGTGAATTCACCATACATTTCTCAAAGAATGGCTCGATGGCTGTCATTCTTTGCTGAGTACAACTTTACGGTTGAATACAAACCCGGAAAGTTGAACGTGATAGCGGATGAGCTATCACGAAGGCCCGATTACGAGACGAAACCGTCCGTAACCGAAGGTGCCACTGCAAACGCGATCCGTTGCACTGCTTTGTCGTCGTCAATTATACGACAAGTACGCGAGGCGTACAAAACAGACTAGGAGACACGTCTGTTGATTGATAACTTAAGTAATCAATCAAGTGAGATGTGCGACGAACTCCCAGAGTTCCTCCGCGCTTGCGTGCATCGATATCGACTGCACGATGGTCTGCTGCTCTACAGCACAGACCAAAAAGATGAAAGTCGCATCGTCGTTCCAAACGACGATGATCTCAAACATCAAATTATGTTTGAGTATCATGATGCACCGATTTCGGGGCATCAAGGTCGAGAGAAGACATACGCTTCTCTCGCACGTGACTTTTACTGTCGAAACCAGTACAAGTGGGTACGAAAATACGTACGCGCTTGCGAGATTTTCCAGCGCGTTAAGCCTGTGCAGTCTGCACAGGCTCCGCTGCAATCTCTGCCGGTTCCGACAGAGTGTTGGAAGTCCATTTCAATGTACTTCGTATTCGGTCTTCCACCCGACAATAGTCGGAAGACTGGAATAGTGGTCTTTGTAGACCGTTTCAGTAAGATGGTACATCTTACTGCAGTATCAGCGAACGTAGCCGCCGATCAAACAGCGCGGATATTCGTTGATACGGTATTCCGTTTGCAAGGAATGACGGAAGACATTGTCTCGGATCGAGATCCGAGATTTACAGGACGTTTCTGGCAAGAAACGTTCTCATTGTTGGGAACCCAGTTGAAGATGTCAACTGCGGACAATCCGGAAACGGATGGGCAGACGGAACGGGTTAACCGCGTTCTCGGAGACATGTTGCGATCATACGCACATGCCTTTGAACAGTGGAGTGACTACCTGTCACTCACTGGATTTGCGGTTAACAATTCAGTGCATGCTTCAACTAAGCATACACCGTTCTACGTGAATGCCTTAAGGCATCCACGAACCCCAGCTTTACTTGGCGGTACGCCAAATCTAAGTGGGGGAGGGACCCGATCAAATTTTGAGCGAGTCAATGCGCAAGTTTCGACTGCAACTTGTGAACAAAACGATGGCCCTTCTACTGAAAATACAGTAGAATCGCAAGCAGCTTCAATTAAAACTGAAGCTTCATACGATGAATACGTGTCTGCATCAATGGCTGCAGACAACGAGGACAATGCACCTACTGCTGATAAAGAAGTAGATGAATTCGTATTACAGCGACAAGCTGTAATACGCTATGTAAGGGATGCACTTGCCTCTGCTTTTGATAAGCAGAAGCAAAATGCAGATAAACAAGGAAGGAAGAACAAAAACTCATTTCTTAAAGGCGAATTAGTATTATTAAGTACTACTAATTTTCCTACACATGCAATAAGTAACTTCCCTACACGGAAGTTTCTTCCTAAGTACATTGGACCTTTCAAGGTCCAAGAGATTCGGGGGAATACATATACCTTAGACATTCCCACAGCAATGCGGCTTCACCCTACATTCTATGTTGGGCGGCTCAAGCCGTATCACTCGTCTTCGTCTTACGACGAGACGCAGAACCACGGAAGATGCCGTGCTTCTCCAAGTCTCCCAAGAGAGACTTGTAATCGGCCTCCAGCCGTTGGTGAGCAGAGCGGAGAGTCGTTACCTCCGCCTTTGACTGCTCAAGATCAACCGTGTGCCGATCGAGCTCTCCCTTATAGCGGGAAAGCTCAATGTACAGAAGATCATTCTTCTGCTGGAGGGCAGTGTGCGCCCCGAGGATGTCGCGGACATCCTCGCGAAGAGACCGATATGTCTTCACACAGTGAGACATATCGCTGCTGAAGGAGGAATAACCCTCCTCGAGCTTGCGGAGCGAAGAGCCATGCTCCGCAACAACAACGGCGAGGGAATTCTCAACCTCCGCCGCCCCTGATTGATAATCAGGGGAATAAGCGATATATCCTCGAGCGCTTGATCTCGAAGTGCTCGGTGCCTTTGAAGAAGGGGCAGCGTACCGAGTACTTGGTATGCTGGCTGGGATATCCCCAAGAGTTCGCCTCTTGGGAACCGATTGAGGTTCTGAGGGCCGACGCCCCAGACCTTTTGACTGAGTTTGAGAAGAAGTCTCAAAATCATAATGCGAAGTAGTATCAACAGTAGGTGTTGATGCATTCAGGGTATCAATTAAACCCTGAATTTCGGCGGGTACGGAAAAACCACCGTACCCCCGCAACTCCTCCTCTGACAGACGAGGAGTGCCCTTCGTACACCGCGGGCATACGAGGTGAGAAGGGACACCACACTTTAACCCTTCTTTGATGCAAGCAAAATCGATGTATTCCATTTTGCCTGTTCGTGAGTGCTTTAAAAAGCGCTCGTGCATTACGTGAACTTTATTCAAGTAATCATCTGGGCTTTTGTTGTAGTTGTCAACAAAAGCATTCCAACTCTGAGTCAGGGCGTCTTTATCGTCTCTGTTATTCCTTGACCCTTTCCGGCTCGAATAATATCGAACCTGGAAAAAGAGGTCAATAAAGTACAGACGTCTATCGTCTGTACTTCGATCGAATCGACGTGACTGGATTTCTTCGCAGTCATCCAGCACGTTGATATCGAACAACGCATACTGGCAGTACCGTTTACGGTGGCCGTCACTGTTGGGAGCAATAGCCCAGCCAGTTGTCCAAAACCCCACTTTGTACGGAACATGTGGTTCCGTACGATGATACGCTTTAGAAGCGGCAGGCGACGCTTCTGTTCGAGATCTTTTAGCAGGCGGAGCACCGCCTGCTTCAACACCACGCGCCGGGGTTAAATCACCCCGACGTGGAGAAGTACTTGGTCCAGGTGGGGCTCTGCGTTCCCGCAACCACCTGTGATAATCATTGTCGCTGTCATAGCTGACAGCGACACCAGATTCGTCATCGCTGTTAGGCGATGAGCACCTAGCGAGTTTCGACTCGCTAGATCCTTTAGTGGGGACATCTGTATCCCCATCACTTTGTTCGGAGTCAGAACTCCCGAACATGGCCCTCTTGGCAACACGCCATTCGGAAGTTGCCATCATGCGAGATGTTGCATTAGCAACATCTCCCTGTTCCTTGCCATATGCCGCCTTAGCAGCATCTGTGGTCGAAGACGGTACGTCTTCCGACCTTTGCGTAGTTGACGCTGCTAATGCAGCGTCACCGTTGTCACTCAACACCTCAGCACTAGGTGCTGAGGCGGAGGAAGAAGCTCCTTCATTTTTTTCAGCAGCGCTCTTTAGAGCGCCGCCGCCGTGTGCTTTGACCATCGATTCGATGGTCAATCAGTTGGTGAATGAGAAATTCCGACCAACAAGTGCCACCCATGATTGGCCAAAATAAGAATTATTATTGGCCAACCACCTTAAGTGGGGGGTGATGTAATGGGGTGCCATTACATAATTGATATTCAAGTTAGGATATCACAGTTTAATTTCAGACGCGTTGTCTGAAATTTAAATAAGAGATTATAAGTTATTATAGTCTAAGAAAGAAAAGTCGATTCGGTATAAATACCGATTCTTGCAGGTTAACTAATAGTACAGTTAGTTAAAGATTTGATATTATTATATTAATTAGTTAGTTACTATACTATTAGCCTCTAAACCACCCATTAAATAAACACTCTTAATTTTGCGTTCTAACAGATAAGTGAATATTAATATATTTACTTTTATTATAGGATTAGTTGTTACCAACTAATCGTGCCCTAATTGTATTGCGCGCTTCCTCGCAAAATACAGTGTAAGCCAGTAACAGGATCAGTCCTCTTACAGCAGTAATACAGAAATCCATTGTCGTCCACATCGTAACTGTCCGCGATCTTGGTACACTCCTTCGCCTGATCAATTGTTAACTTGGACAGTTCACCGCGCAGATAGGCCTTTAAGTTGACGATCCACTCTTCTTCGTCCTGCGCCTTGAGGATCCGTTCTGCCCTTAGCTGTTGTACAACGTGCTCACTCAGCCTTTCCTTTGGGAACGATCGGCGAGACTTCTGAGTTCGCGATCTAGTTGCCGCCATCACATGCACCGGATCAGTGCTGTCCTTGGGCTTGATCAACTCCGGGAGCCTGTTTATGTCCATAAGTTCATGTAGAACGGCCTCCTCGGTGATCGTCGCCCCGATCTTGTTCCGCATGGCTTGGTTCGCGAGGTGATCGGCGCTTCTGTTCCATTCCCGTTTCACGTGCAATAGCTCGTGGTTGGGATAGTCTTTCAGTGCCGTCATCACCCGATCATTCAACAACTTCATCCGTGGCGCCTTACAGTCAATCTCCCCGGTGATCTGCCTTATCACTAGGTTGGAGTCACCACATATGATGATCCGCCCTTTCTTTTGTGATGACAGAAGATCAAGACATAGAAGGAGCCCCCGATATTCCGCTCGTTGACCTTTATGTCAGGCGTGAAATCAGCGGCGGCTGCTACTATAGACCATTGTGGTAACTTCCACAGTATGGCACTATAGAAGCCGACCTTCTTCTTCACGCTAGACGATCCGTCGAAAATCAAGACCAGGAGTTCCTCATTCCGATCGACGATCTGTGGCGGAAGTGATATTGACTGTCGAGGTTTCTTCCTTGGGGCAATCGCCATCAGAGCTTCATCCACTTCAGACCGAGGGGTGATACTGACAGCCAATGTGCCCAATATCTCTTCCTCTCCCTTGGTGCCCTTGACGACCTAGAGGGACCACTGTGACAAGATCGCAGACCATCTGCCAAGACGACCTTCCATCCCATTGGCCCATAATAGCCAAGACAATGTCGACTTTCTCGAAAGAACCTTTACAGATCGGCCGACCAGTAGGTTGTAGCACACATCCAAAATCCGTAATAAAGCCAGAACTTCCTTTTCGACGATCCCATAGTTAACTTAGTTCGGCTCCAACGTTCGGCTCGTGAAAGTGACCGGGTGGTACACTCCATCATGTTCTTGCACTAGAGTGGCAGAAATGGCCCACTTACTAGCATACACAATGACGATCGGCATTTTTTCCGTATCGAAGTGTCTGAGAATCGGTGCCGTCGCCACCTTGGCCTTCAGCATACCGAAAGCAACTTTTGCACGCTTCATGTGGTCCTCTGCCTCCACCTGCGGAAAATCTGCGGGCAGATCAGAGTCGCAGCCCTCCCGTAAAGTTGCCCGATCTCCTTCGCGCAACATATGGTAGTCGACTTCCCGGAGCTTGTACAGCACGGCCGAGTAAATCGCGAAGTCTTCAATGAATCGGCTGTAGTAATTTAGGCTCCCTAAGAAGGACTGCATTGCCTTCATTGATCTGGGAAACGGGAGGTTGCTCAGTGACTCCAGATCCTTGGGATTGGCCTCCAGCCCACTGATCGACACCATATGACCCAGATAGGCGACCTTGGACATGCGCCCAAAACTCTTCACAGCACTGACAGACAGGTTCCAGCGATCGCATGTCTCCAACAACCGTTCGACCTTCTCGCACAGATCGCTCCATGACGAAGCAGGGATCAGAATGTCGTCGATATACGATCGCCTCCCCAGAACGGACGGTATCCTTTACCGATCGGGTTCACCCTCTCTAAACACATCATAATTTTCAACAGGGTCCCGATCGGTCTTGATCTTGAAGTGTCCGTACAATGCGTTGTCGATCATCCTCTGGTAGATCTGGGGCGCGTTCTTCAAACCGAACGGCATACGGTTCCACTCGAACAGACCTAAAGGCGTAACAAATGCGGAGATCTCGCGAGCCCGATCGGTCATCGAAACCACCCAAAATCCACTTGCCATATCCAGTGAGCAATACCATAGGGTCTTGTCGAGATCTTCTAGCAGATCGCTGATCAGCGGCATCGGGTACACCATAAGCTTGGTCAACCGATTTACCAACCGATAATCGATACACAACCTGATGTCGACGCCTTTCTTCTTGATCACAATCACGATCGGTGAGGCCCACGGCGAGGTCGACGGCTTAATGATCTTGGTATCCAACAGTCCTTTAATAAGATCGGACAGTTTTTCGCGGTACTGTGGCGCCACACGTCGGCATCGCTGGGCGATCGGCTTGGAATTACCCACGTCGATGTCACAGATCGCTCCGCGAGCAGAAGGTGGTAGGGCGTTGCCTTTCCCGATCAGCAGATGCTTTTTTTCATATGATCTTCTTTAGCTGATCGATCTGGTCGGGACTGTTGACATCCCGATCACCCACTTGCGGATCGTCCAGGGTGACTTCGGGCGGATCAGCAGACACTTCAGGGAGGACTGCCATCTGGCTCTCCAACTCCTGAATATACTGATCCCCGCCCTCATGGATACAAACTTGATGGTCTTCCGGGGCAATATCACCCAAACCGTTCTGATCGGTTGAACACTGCTGTTCCCGATCGGCGGGCTGCCTTTCAACGACATCGATCTGCTTAGACGCGCAATCGTGGTCCGCCCCAGCAATGCCATGTTTCCCTTTTTCTATTCCCGGCTCCGCTGTCACCTGTTCTTGTGTCGCCACCACGTTGACGAACCTTGGCTCATCTGCTCGATGGTCCACCGTGTCCGGCGACTGCCGTGCCTTTCTTCGAACTAACATCTACTTTGGGGTTACATAGCTGGGTCGTTCCACCATAGGTGAGGTATCTTCTTCCACCGATCCATCATCGCTGATCAGATCGGTGGTCGCTTGGTATGACAAGTTCTGCCACTCAACATACCGTCTCGATCCGATCGAGACGAACCCCATCTTTCTTGTCACTTTCCCTTCCGCCAGTCACATGCCAACAATAGTATTTTTGTCGAGTGTAAGCGGCTTTTCACCCGATCTTAGTGAATCGAACATAATCATATCGGCCGGCGCTCTTCACAAAGGTCGACACCCACCGATCGCCCCTGGTCACCCATAACTTCCTTGATCGAAAACCTTTGTCACCGGGGTATCAGCGTATTGGCCGACTGGAATGATGAAATTTTGGTCCCACCTGACCAGATCGGTGTGCGATCCGTATAGGGGCCGCCGACCAGCTAACTGGATCTGGACCTCATCCGGGAGTGTAAGCACTCCATGAGAAAGATCAAGGCCAATACCCGCCGGCACCATGAAATACATGCCTAACAGGGCATCCTGACCGACCAGCTTGCCGACCCAAGCGCTGAAGAAGTAGACCAACGAACCCGATAGGGTGATCTTCACGCGCGTCCTTCCTTCGTTCATGTAAGAATTTCCCCAATTCCAACGCATTCTTGTATCTGGGTATCGTCTATACGACATCCGACCTTACGAGAAAAGGTGGAGTCTATAATCGAGACTTCGGCCCCAGAGTCGAACAACATCGTCGCCTTTTGCTAATCTTACCACAGGATTTCGCCTGCTTGAACGATTTGTCGGGAGCATGATACTTCCAGTATCCGCGAGACTCCCCAGGCAGAAGATCCAGCTGCATGAACACCTTCGATCGGGAATATTCACGGTCGTGAGATTGTAGACCGGACGATCCCGATCAACGCAATTGAGAATAGAACATGTATTGTCGGTTTTATTATCCTTGCCGACATATGCATAGATGCCAAACGTATATCGCTCGGCTCGATCCAGATTCCAACCTGGCGAGCGTTCTAGTTTAAAATCTTCTCAACGTCAGGTGGAAGCATCCCCGCGTGCTTACCCGGCACATACCACTTGCGCATCATATTGAAGAACTCTTCGATCTTGCACTGGCCCGCCTCGTGGATCTCTCCACATGACTTTCACACGAAGAGGCAGTGATAGGTGGGGTGGCCGCGTCTTTCGCACTTCTTGCATATCAACTTCTTCCAGAAGTCCCCACCATCGTGCTTACTTGACCCGCAGTGAGAACACTTCTTGTGAGGTCGGTCCGGATCAGACTTTGTTTCCACTCCTGCCCTTTCGATCTGCCTGGGTAGGCGTCGATCTGGTTCTTGGGGCAGGTTCCGTGACGAAGATGTGACAATATTGGTCTTTGTCTGACTCCCGACTGGAGTGGCCGCTACTTTCTTCTTCCGATCCAGTGCTGTTTTCAGTCGCAATCGCCTTAACAGCACGAGCCGATCTGGTCGGGAGCCTCTTCACCGGATCGGTTTGGGTCTTAGATCTGTAGCGACCCGATCCAACGGCGACCTTCGCCCTCATGCTGCGTGAGTGTTGCAACGTCCGCAACGTCTGCTACACTTCCCCCACATCTTTGAGGAGCAACAGAGTGAGCTGATCTGCCAGCTCTTGGTCATCAAGGGTACTGATATAGTGACCCACGTGCTCCATAGCGGCACCGGTCGGCGGGTTGCTTTCCTTGATCACTATCCCGGCGCGAATTGCAGCCACGTTCAAAAGGTGCAAGTACTCAATCGACGTCTCGTCGCCCCGCTTCTGGATATGATTGTATTTGCGGGCGGTAGAGAATCCGGAGTTGCAGTACTACCCCTCAAATCCTGAACATAGCAGATCCCAGTCAGATCGGACATCCCGACTCAACTGTTGGATCCAGTTCGCAACCGGTCCTTTCAGCAGATCTCTGAAGATCAAACACCGTTCCTTTTTTGGTGTCTGATCCCGCAAGAAAGCAGACTTGACCCGACCAAACCACGATCTGGCTTGCGCCTCGTCGGCGTCCTTGCCAGTAAAATCCTTGAGATCAGTGGTCGCAGCCATGCGAATGCGTGGGATCGCAGTAGATCCGAAATCAAAGGCGGTCGCAGAGGCTAGGTTAGCTCTGCGCGTTCTGACCGCACCTGCACCGTCTGACTCATAGTGGTCATCCGGATCGCCGATCGACTACATGTCGAAATCGCTGTTTTTGCTTGATCGGCGCGGTCGGGCTGGCTGCGGCTTGCGTCTTCCTCTGCCAACTGGTCTGCCACCTCGGGTAGCCTTATCCGTTGATGCCACTGACTCCATATCAACATACCGGCAAGTATTGACATTTTGCCGGGCAGATCGGTCCTGGGCATGCGGCGCGGAGGCGATCGGCATCGGTCTCCCATGAAACGCTCCATCATTGCCTCAAACATGGCTTGGACGTTATCTTGGGTCATGGGCAACGTGTTGGCGTCCTCCTTTGGAGGTACTGAAACCTGTGGGGGATCTTGGGGCCCCGACCGTCATGCAGCCCCATGCTGCCGCACGTCCTTTCTATGCTCCCATGGGGTATGATCTGCCCCCATGGTAATCCGCTCAACACCGACCTCCAACTCCGATGAGCTATTAGGGGCAGGTGGAGACTGATACAGCGACTTATCATCGGAGCACACATCATCGTGTGCTGCCGTGGCCTCAGCGACCTTCAATGCCACGGTGGGAGTTGGGCGGAGAACCGACCCCACCAACGGCACCAAATGATCATGGAGAGTCGACATCAACAGATCCAGCCTTCAAGTTTCCAGATCAAACATTTTATGCACGTTGACGAGGTTTTGCACTTTTATGCCGACCTCAGCCAACATCGCCAGCAGGTTCTTCACCAATAGCAACGGCCGACCGCCTTGGATAGGCTCGGTGGTGGGTCCGAGAAGGCGATCGGGGATCAGGGGGTTTAAAATCCGCATGACCTGGTCTTCACGAATAAATCGATTTAACTCGTGGATTTAATACATCCTGGTCAGGTCTTCTTCTTTGATAACCCCATCCCCGACCTGCGACTTTTCTTCAAAGTCGTCTTCATCGGATGGCATTCTGAGCCTCTGCTATGGGACCTTGGGAAAGTGGATCGGATCGTTCCGATCAGCCTCCAAGTCGTTTTCATCTTTTACTTTTTCATCCAAACATTCATTCAAATTCATAGGATCAGGACAAAAGTCCTGATCCTTTCCGGAACTATAGCAAGACTTGCTATAGTCCCGATCGGCTCCGGTGAGAGCCTTATGGGGTGGAAAAAACTTATTAATCCCGATCTGATCCTCCACCCGGCCAGATCGGACATCGCCATCCTTATGGACAACGAGAAAATAAGGCGATAGCCGATCCTTATTTCCTCTCCAGAACGATTCCACATTTAATTCGTTATAATAATTTCTTGACGAGATATCATCTCGGTGATATCCATGATCACCAAGTGATCCGGGTACGCGCACCATTGTGGTGGAGTCAAGTTCAAAATCGAACACCGTAGTGTCGAGAACCTGACCACCATCGTGCCCAGCCTTCCAACTGACGGGGGGGGTGGTACCCCGCGAACCTTCGCCTACGATCCGATCTGATCGTCCGCTGCTAGCAGACGACCGATCATCAGCATAGGACGCCTGGTACGATTTCTGCGTCTCCATCTCACCTTGTGTACCCGGATGAATGGGCTGGTTTCACACTTGGTGGATCGTCGCCGCGAATTGATGTGGGTCTTAAAATGTGAGACCGTGCTGGGTAATGTACCCTGGGCGGAACTCTTCACCCTGGGTACGGGCAGACCAATTACACTCAGAGTAAGTATACTCCAAAAGGGCAAATCGCTTAACCGATCGTAGAGCCCACCCAATGCGAGAATAAAAGACCAATATTCCAATATGAGATCCAAACGAGAACGTGACAAACTCCACGAACAATATCTTCACGTAACAATCCAAAACTTGCTTGCACGTTCCAAACGTGTGTGACCTGGGCTTGTGAAGCCGACCAATGCGTACTCCCGTCGAGGGACTTCCGGCGGGCCAAGTGCGTCGGTAACGCGTCCCGGCCGGGTATATTGAGCTAGAGGGGATTACTCGACCCTCTGCTCCCAAACACTCCGCGGCGTGCGGAGGCGACCAACGTACTTAGCAAAGATGCTAACGACTTCCTTGTTGAGTTAAAAGGCCAAAACAATAACAACCAATCCTATCTCCCTACGGTCCCCAATATGTAGAAACATGAAAATATGTAAAGTACACGTAATATCATGTGACTCACCCAAATCCGCGTACAAAACACTCCAAGCACACGATTGGCCCAAAATACTCCGTCCTTTCAGCCAACCAGATCGATCTGCCTTGAAAACTGGTACACTGGTACAAGTTGGTCAACAATTTTCACTTGCACTTCACCACATAGGTCGTCACCCACAACCATGTCGCACCAGCGTAAACATGTACCCACGCCATGGCGCAAACATGTCGGAATGATTGCCCAGGTGTGAGTGCTGGTCACATCAAATCGAAACCGTGACGCCGACTCGTCACGCGCTGGCGGTCGCTCGGCGAGGCGTCTTCATCGCATTCTCGACACCGTCAAGAACGCCGATGTCGTCGTGACAAGTATCGATAATGTCAACAATGTATACTTCACATCTTGTTTTATCCTATATTGTGCCCTAGATCTATATTTATAATAGAATTCCGTCTGTCTGGTGTACGTAGCTCTCACTCATTTTGATTGGCTGAAATTTACTGACTTGCGTAGAATAGCATACAGCCTTACTTACTGACTTTACACATGGCAGATAACACAGAAACTGTACGTGAGTGGAGTTCTTGCCTTGCAAGAGAGCGAAGGCAGCGTCGGACACCAGCGGAGCGGGAGGCAGAAAACGCACGTCTGAGGCTGCGTGCATCAGAACGGCCCGCGGCCAGAGAACCGGCAGAGCGGGAGGCAGAAAAAGCGCGGCGACGCCAGGTGTATGCCAATCGGCAGGAGAGCATGGATCCTGCGGAGCAAGCGACCATCCGTGAACATGACCGACAATGTAGCAGGTGCGTACACGCATGGTGCAGCTAGCGCACAGAGGAAGACTTTCCTAAAGCGGCGATACGACCTTATAAAAGGGCTTAGTAAGAGATCGCTCTCTTACTCGGGGCCAAGATTCCCTTGGTTTACGAGTTAGTATAGACTAACGCCTTGATACAAGGCTTCCCTTAGGAATGGGGTAGTTAAGGGAAGGTATTCCCTTTCACTACAACACTCACTGCGCGCGCGACCGGTCGAGGTCGTGCGCCTAGCAGTCTTTAGTGTATTTTGTAAAGTGATTTATATTTAATATGTAATTAGCCTAAATTAATTAAACTAATGTAAACTATATGTAATACTAAGTAGAACTTACTCAATTCGTACTAAGCCGAAATGTAATGTACACCACCTGTGTACTAACACGTGGCAGGCTGCCACGCCTTCACCAAGGGCTCCTGCCTTGATTAGTTAAAATAACCAATAAGTCCGAACCTTTCGGACTGGTCAATACTTGACCTTAACCGTTGTGTACTCACGTACACCAACGTAACCAAATGTAACCCTGTTACATACTCCCCCACAACGACTATTGCCACGCAATAATCAATTTTAGTTGGAGAACTCCAACTGACAGAACCCTGGCTTACCATGAGCACCTTTAGTGGTGCTGAGGATTCTCCTCGAAAGAGGATGTAGACTATTCCGATAACTAGGAGGAGGATGCCCTTGGGGATATCTCCCCAAAGGATTACCGCTCCGACAACGCTGAACGGCGATGTCGGCAGTCTAATCCGTTTCCCACACGTGGGGAAAATGCACTAACTAGTGCGCCACCCCTATCAACTTCGGATGATGCATCCGGGCGGGTGCCAAAGACGACCATAATCAATGAGCTAGACACGGCTCAGGACGCCCAACATGCCGTACAGGCACGGAAGGGTCCTCGTGACCCTCAAAAGAGGGCTAAAAATGAGGTAAAGAGGGGTTTATCCTTTCATTTCTCTGGCCCTGCGGCTGTACAGCCGCGTGAAATCTCCCGCCGGAGACAACTCCGGGCAAAACTGCTAACGTCAAAGCAGTTCACTGTTACCTCGTACCGAGTGCGCCTTGGGAAACAGGCACGGGGTGCCGTTGTTGATACCCTCCGCGAGGTTCCCTTCATTCTCCTACCAGGAGAATGTGTTTAGGAGGCAGAGCAGAAATTCCGCGCTTGGGCGGAAGGAGAGAAGCGTCTGCCCCACTTCAACGAGCTGTATAACAGCTATTCCGAACGTGACGTTCGGATAGAGAGGGCATTGCGCTTGGAGTTTGCCCACGCCAAAGCGCTGGGGCAATTACCTGCCCTCGATGTGGTGCCGGAGAGCAATGCAACCTCTGCATCTGCCTCCGGCAAACTCCCAACTACTGGGAGTGGAGGGGCTGCTTCCGCCCCTTTGGTCGTTGACTCGCATCGGGGTTCTCCCGATCGAAAGCGTCAACGACGTCACGGCAATCCTGCCGCAGGGGATTCTCGGACTCCCATGAACTCTGTGAATGTGGATAAACTTTCCACTTCACCAGATACTGGGTCTCACCCCGATGATGGCGTCGCGCCATCAGGCGCTCCACATGGTAATGTGGAATACCCTCCGAGTCGAGATCTGGAGGAGGAGGTCGCGCAATTGCGACGTGAATTTCACGAGTGCTGTGATCGACACATTCGTCGCATCCAAGACGCCCAGGAGGGACTCCGCGACGAGAGAAGTGCGATTGACCGCATCGAGAGGCGGCTTGCCTCTCTCGAGTCTGTCGTTGCGGAGTTTCATGGTCGTATTTCGACCCTGTCGGCGATATTCCGACCTGTTGTGCCTTTCGGCTATCCGTCTTCCCAACCTCCTCCATGAGGGAACCCGCCTCCAGGTTCTGGTATGGCTTAAGCATACCCACATAGAAGGTTGGATGCGTACGCTTCGCCGTCGGGATATCCAAGGTGTAGCCGGTGCGTATACGCACGGTGCGGCTAGCGCACAGAGGAAGACTTTCTTTTAAGCGGCGTTCGCCGCTACTTAGCCGATACGCCCTTATAAAGGGCTTAGTAGGAGAGAGCTCTCCTACTCGGGGCCAAGATTCCCAGTTTGGTTTAAACTTAGCTTTCGCTAGCCTTAACGTAAGGCTCCCTTACTAAGGGTGTAGCTAAGGGGAGGGATCCCCTTACGCTACTGCACTCACTACACTCGCGACCGGTCGAGGTCGTGCGTCTGTAGTCGTCGAGTGAAAATGTAAACTGAATGTATATTTTATATATAATTAGCCTAAATTAATTTAAACTAATGTAAACTATGTGTAATAATAAGTAGAAATTACCAAATTCGTACCTAGCTAAAATGTAGTGTACACCACCTGTGTACCAACACGTGGCTGGCTGCAACGCCACCCCAAGGGCTCCTTCCCTGATTGGTTAAAATAACCAACGGTTCAAAACCTTTCGAACCGGTCAATACTGACCCCAACCATAGTGTACTCACGTACACCACCTACTAAATGTGACTCGAATGTAACCCTGTTACATCCTCCCCCATCAAGACTATTGCTTACGCAATAAACGAAATTTTGTTGGAGAACTCCAACTGCCAGTACCTCTGGCTATCCATGAGCACTATTAGTGGTGATATGGAGTCTCCTCTAGAGAAGGTAGACTATTCCGAGAGCTCGGAGGTGGATGCCCTTGGGGATATCTCCCCAACGGCTGACCGCTCCGACAGCGCCGAACGGCGGTGTCGGTAGCCTAATCCGTTCTCCACAGTGTGGAAATGCACTAACTCGTGCGCCTCCCCTGCCAATGTCGGTTGATGCATCCGGATCGCCGAAGGCGATCATCACCAATGAGCTGGACGCAGATCATGAAAGCCAACTTGCCGCACAGGCACTAAGGGCTGCGTTACGCGCTCCCAAACGCCTGCCAAGTGCGGCATATAATTTTGACGGTCCTCGTGACCTTCCAAAGTGGGCTAGGCGTGTGGTAAGGAATGGTTTAGCATTCTATACCCCTGCCCTCGCGGCTGAACAGCCGTATCAATGCGAGCGCCGGGAGAAACTCCGGCAACAACTGCTTACGCAAAAGCAGTTCACTAGTGTCTCATACCGAGAGCGCCTAGACAGGAAGGCACAGGGTGCCCCTGTTGAGAACCTCCGCGAGTTCCTATCGTTCTTTCTCCGGGAAAGAGTGCTGATGATGCGGAGAAGACGTTCCGCGCTTGGGCGGAAGGGGAGAAGCTTCTCCAAAGCTTCAATGAGCTGCACAACAGCTATTCCCGTCGTGACATTTGGGTGGAGAGGTCGTTGCGCCTGACATTTGCCAGAGCCAAAGCGATGGAGCTATTACGTGCTCCATATCGCACGCGCTATGCCAGCGCCCCTGTCTCCACCACGGTTCCAGAGGACAGTGTGAGCGCCACATCTGCCTCCGGCGAACTCCCAATTACTGGGAGTGAAGGGGCTTCTCGTGCCCCTTTGGTCGTTGACCTGCAGCGGGATTCTCCCGCTCGAAAGCGTCAACGACGTCGCGGCAATCCTGGCGTAGGGGAATCTCGGACTCCCACGAGCTCTGTGAGTGTGGATAACCCTTCCACTTCACCAGATACTGGGTTTGACGCCGATGATGGCGTCGTGCCATCAGACGCTCCACATGATAGTGTGGAGTACCCTCCGCATCGAGCATTGGAGGAGGAGGTCGCGCAATTGCGACGTGAGATTAGCGAGCGCTGTGATCGACACAGCCATCGCATCCATGATGTCCACGAAGGACTCCGCGATGAGTGGGATGCCACTGAACGCTTCGAGAGGTGGCTTGTCTCTCTCGAGACGACCTTTGCGTAGCTTCGTGGTCGCATTTTAACCCTGTCGGGCTTCCTCCGCCCTGACGTGTCTTACGGCTCTTACGGCTATCCGCCTTTCCAACCCCCTCCAGGAGGGGGCCCGCCTCCGAGTCCTGGTATGGCTTAAGCATACCCACATATAAGGTTGGATGCGTACGCATCACCTTCGGGATGACCAAGGTATACGGTAAGCCCTTTCGGGCAAGTACCTTAAAAGGCCCCACAAACCTGGGACGCAGTTTATTCCGCAACACGTTGGAAACTGCATGTGTAGGAATATTTTTGGCGTTTAATAAAACACTTTCTCCTACTTTGTATACCGTTTCGTTACGCCGCCCCTTGCGGTCAGCTTGCTCCTTCTGCTTTGTCTTGGCTTTCCGCCATGGCATCGCAGACGTGTCGTAAGACACTAAGGCGCGTCGATAAAAACTTATCGATGTACTTTCGCACAGATACAGGGCTGACATCAGGGAATCCTCCCCCCTCAAGCCCTGGGCCACACACACGTGGCGTCAACGGGACCCTCGGATTCATTAATCCATTCACGTAAAACGGGGTAAACCCCGTAGATGCATGTACCGAATTGTTGATAGCAAATTCAACCATCGGAAGCATCTCACTCCAACTCTTTGGAGAATCCGGACATAAACTCCGGAGAATATCTTCCACAACGCGATTAACGCGTTCCGTTTGTCCGTCCGTATGCGGATGATCCGCAGTGGACATGAGGAGATTGGTGCCTAGCACCCTAAACAACGCCCCCAAACTGTCCCGTAAAACGGGGATCCCGATCCAATACAACGGAGTCGAGTAGACCATGCTGTCGAAAGACTAGATCTAGTAGCACTTTCGCTGTTCCTTGTCCATCAATGGACTCTGGCACCGCCGCCAGGTGAGCCATCTTGCTCAAACGGTCTACAAAGGCCAATATACCGGTGTTTCCGGCCTTATCCTTCCGAAAACAGAAGATAAAATCCAGACTAATGGATTTCCAACACTCCGTTGGAACTGACAAGCTCGCCAAAGGCGCAGCTGAACATGAAGAGGGTTTAACCCTCTGACACGTCTCACAGGTGCGTATATACGCACCGACCCACTTATACATGTTAGGCCACCAATACAAAGCGATTAAAGCGCTGTAGGTCTTATCCCGACCTAAATGACCCCCGATAGGGGCGTCATGTGCCTCAAAGAGGACTCTATACTTCGGTTCCTCATCATGAGGAACTAACACCCGCGGAGTGTCCTCCGCGCTCGTTATATAATATAGCAAACCGTCACAGTACCTGTAACGGTGTAAACGAGCTCTAGCTCGACTTGACAGGGTTGGCTCAGACGAGCCAAGACCCTTTTCACCTAACGCGCGGATAATCGCCGTACATTGAGGGTCTTTTTCATACGCCTGGCGTATGAGATCCACCACAGATGAGGTGACGAATGTCGCATGAGCGAGCTCGTAATCCGGACGACGCGACAATGCGTCTGTAACCACGTTCTGCTTGCCAGGTTTATACTTAACCTCAAAGTTATACTCCGCAAAGAAGGAGAGCCAACGGGCCATCCGTTACGAGAGATGAGGCGACTTTGTCGCTGTCTGTAAGGACGCGTGGTCAGTATAAACCACGAACGGCTTAGAGCCGAGTAGGTGAACCCTAATTTGACAAGAGCATACTTTTTCATTGCAAGTAGTTCCTTTTCATGAACGGGATAGTTCCGTTCCGCAGATTTAAGCTGCCTCGACTCAAACGCAATCACGCGTTCCCTTCCTGCATCGTCTGTTTGTAACAAAGCACATCCGATTGCGAAATCGGAGGCGTCGCTGACGACAATAAATGGTTTCCCAGAATCTGGGAGAGAAGGAACGGGAGCTTTCAACAAGCTCCCCTTTGCCGCTTCGAAAGCGTTTTGTTGTTTGGTTTCCCAACACCAATCAACGTCCTTCTTAAGAAGGTCGGTTAATGGCTTCGCCATTTCAGCGTAATTCTCGCTGTACTTGTGGAGATTGTTGGCTAATCCAAGCCACTTCCGTAAATAGCTAAGATTTACAGATGAAGGCCACTCCACAACTCCACAATGGCTTTCACCTTCGCGGGATCCGCCCGCACTCCATCTTTACCGATGAAGCATCGGAGGAAAGGAATTTCCTCAGCACCAAATATACATTTGGATGCGTTTGCATATAGCTTATGCACCCGCATACATTCGAGCACCGCTCGAAGATGTATTAGGTGCGTCTAAACATCAGACGAGTCGCCTTCCGCGCGACTATGAACGAATATATCGTCGAAGTACGTCTGAGCGTACTTTCTGTGAGGTCGAAGGAGTTGTGTCACCAAGCGATTAAAAGTCGCTGGTGCATTAGAAAGTCCCTGTAGCATAACAAGCCACTCCCATAGCATGCCACTAGGCGTCCTGACCTCTGTAAGCGGAATATCGGATGCTCGCATGAGCACCTGACAATACCCGTCCACCAGATCTAAGGTGCTATAAACAGTACAGCCCGCCATATTGTTCTGGAGGACATCCTTCCGAGGAATAGGAGTCTGCATGGGTACGGTAGCTGCATTCAGCTTGATGTACGCATGCAAAATGCTCCACTTTCCGTTCGTTTTACGAACACAAAAAGTGGTAGATGAGTGGGGAGACTTTCTCTACCGTATCATCCCTGCCTCTTCTTTCCCCTTGAAGAATGTGTCGATGACGTCGCATTGCTCCTTGGGGAGAGGCCACTGCCTAGTGACTCAGTATTTGGTTCCAGGAACCAAATCAATTTCATGTTGGATTCCCCGATCCGGTGGTAACCCATCGGCGGATTGTCACCAATGACATCTCCAAATTCCTTTAGTAAGGAATGGTAAGGGTCCTCAGGATCCGCGAGGATCTTGAGACCGCTTCTGGCATTCAATGCCTGTTTGGTTTTCACCAAAACTGACTCGTCCATCGTGGATGAGGAGTTCAACTCCTCTTCCGGACGCAACACGACAATATCGTCGAGTTCACCTGCTTTTACAGCAGTCTCAAACTCGTTGAAGGACATCTCCTCAAACGACAACATTTCGCCTACCCCAGGCAACCGTTCAAGGCTTACGCCTTCTGTTACAACACCAGTCACACTATTCAGCATCCGATAGTACTGCTGATTACTGGCCTCGGGACTCATACCGAGACCCAGATGGGGGGAGTCAATTGCCCCATCTATTGTAAGCGCCTTGCGCCTATCCACAGAGGTCTCTACCTCTACCACCGGTGACTCGCCGGTCTCACCTAATACGGCGTAGTCGGAATCATTTTCGACGTGCGAAAGAGACGAACTTCGGGTCTCTTCGCTTGGAAGCGCCTCGCGCTTAACCACACGGCGTGGGGATTAACCGCCGAATCCCCCCGTTAAGGAACTCTTCCTAACGTCATTGGGAATGATCATTTCAGACATCCCAATCTCTGGCATCTCACGCCAGAATCGCTTTTGCGATCGAGCAAAGGTGGGTTCATGACTCGCCAATGCTTCACCCGATCGCGGGTGCGTTGAGCCAATGGATTTAGCCTTCCAGTCTATCCATGGCTCGTAGCGTTCCAGCCACTTCATGCCCAGAATGAGGTCATACCTCGAGTCCAAACCAGGTCTACGCAACGTTCTGAGCTATCGAAGTCTGCTAACTTCAGATTAAGGTCAATCGAGACATTGGGTACAGAAACCTGTACGCCCGTCGCAAGACGAACCGTAACAACGTCACGAGAACGTGCCTCTAGGGACTCGGCATTCAGCCGACTGTTCTCTACAGAAGACCGTCTGGCATAATTGGCAGACGCTCCAGAATCTATCAAGACTCTCCAAGGCTTGTCAAAGCCTTTCATGTCCGCAAGGACTACCAGCAAACCTGGCTGGTACACCAACTCGGTGCTAGAAAGAACCGTTTCCCCCGGGGCTTTGTGCTGTCGTCCCTACCCTGGGGCTTTAAAGCACTGAGGGATCGCCCAGTAGGGCTCCCCGCACCTACTGAGAGCCGTCGTTTCCCGACGGCTTGGGCAAGGGCTTTTTCCCAACCCTTGGCCCCTTAAAGCGAGTATCTCGCTGGTTTTTTTTCGGAAATCTGTTCCGCAGATGATCCGTGCTTCCACACAGGAAGCATCTCAGCGGCACATGCCGCTGCAACATATCAAGGAGCTCCGCTTCGAAGCCCTGCGGGAAGGAGTCAGAGTTACTCCTAGCGGGAGGTTTCTCTTCCGCTTCGACCTGACTCAGGTCCATGGGTTCGGGACCCACCTTAGAGGAACGAAAGTTCCTCTCGGCGTTAAACGCCATCTTAAACGCCTCCTCCAGGGATTGGGGTCAGCATCGGAACAGTTCCGAACGTGCTGGCCCTTCTTTCAGGCCTCCCATGAAGGCGGGGATGGACACATCATCCGAATACGCTTTCGCATACATCCCTTCCAACAGGGTCTTACGTTCTTGGATGAATGTATCCAAGTCCCTAGCGCCCTGACGGCACCTCAAAAACGCCAGCTGATTCTGGAAAACCAGATCAGGCTTGGCGTACATGTCCATCAGCTTTTGCTTAAGGACTTTCCAAGTCGGGAAAACGTCCGTGACCGACTCAGGAGACGTAAACGCCCATGCACGGGCTTTACCCGTGAGATGGGTCAGTGCAAGTCCCACTTGCAACTGATCTTCGATCACATTCGCTGTAGCGAAGGCCGTTTCGATCTCGCGAAGCCACACAATAAGGTTATCACCTTTTTCACAAGTGAATTCCTTTACCTTAAAGGACAACGGAGGGCGCACCCTCGTGGACGTGGAACGACTTCCACAGAAATTTGCCTCATGGGTGATGAGGGCGTTAACCCTCTCACGTACGGCGTCAAAGCCCTGCTCCACTAGGAGCTGCATTCCATCATCGCCCATGATGGACAACAGCCTGTTAAAGGCTTCTTGTTGGACGGGGGTTAGCTTACCCCAATCCTCTTGGTTCATCCTTTACAGAGGATGTTGTCGTCTACCAACACAGGTGTTGGATTGACTACAAGTGCTACCAGATGTAGCAGGTGCGTACACGCACGGTGCGGCTAGCGCACAGAGAAAGACTTTCCTAAAGCGGTGATACGACGCTACTTAGCCGATACGCCCTTTTAAAAGGGCTTAGTAAGAGATCGCTCTCTTACTCGGGGCCAAGATTCCCTTGGTTTACGAGTTAGTATAGACTAACGCCTTGATACAAGGCTTCCCTTAGAAAGGAGGTAGTTAAGGGAAGGTATTCCCTTTCACTACAACACTCACTGCGCCCGTGACTTCGTATTTTTCTCAGGTCAACCCCAATTTACATTCTGCAGTGTTATAAATTTTAGATTAATTGCCCCGTTGGTACAACGGGGCACTATGCTAGTATAGGATAATAAAAGTTGTGAGTTTGGTTTCAATACTTGAATATCGATACTGCAATAGTGCAACATGTATGTATTATGCAGACCCTATGGCCGCGCTCTTGCGTTCATTCCTACAGTCGTGCCGACCACGTGCAGGGTACTAATAAAACATATATTACAAAGAAGTGAAAAAAAATAATGGGAAAAACTAAACAGTACCGTGTCCAAATAGCTTATTTAGAACTCGATTTTACTCGATTTTGATTGGCTGTTTTCAGACTGTAGGGTTTAGGGTTTAGGGTTGATTGGCTGTTTTCAGCCTGCAGGGTTTAGGGTTTAGGTTTGTTTGTTTGGTAAGTTTCCGTGGTCAATTGGTTGAATGGTTGGTTGGTTGCTTGCTTGTTTGCTTGGTGGGATAGAGTGGTATATGTGAGACAGCGGAGAGGCGCCAAAAATGAGCGGTACCCCAAAAAATGCAGGCTGAAAACAGCCAATCAAAATCGAGTAAAATCGAGTTCTAAATAAGCCTATTTGGACACGGTACTGTTTAGTGGACCCCAAAATTAATCCCTGAATTAATACTGTCGTCAAGCGGTATTAGTTTCGGGTCGCCCTACCGGCACACCCCTCCGCCCTACGGGCACACCCTACATGACTTTCGACCAATAGAAATCCGAGAAACTGGTAAAAAAAACATCTTGTTGAAGGGAGATAACATGTATTTTCGATTACGGAGCAAAAAAAAAGATGGCTAACGTAATGCTAACAAGCGAGGCTGCGAAAGACCCCAACAAGCCTTTTTCTCTACGTGTATAGGACGTCAGCACCAAATTTGATGTATCTGATGACCAAGCTCAATCTTACGAGATGATCGATTGACGGTAATTTTTGAGTTTGTAGGAGCTCGTGGCCGTAAGAGCTCGGATGTTTCCGCTTTGAGAGCACATAGATGGCATTCGTAAAGACAGGATGTATATCAGCAACATTAACACTGCACTTCTCCTGATCCACTTCAGTGCGAAGCTTAAAACGCTGACCATCCTTTCGTCGACTCACTTTCTCGAGGCGAAATTGCACCAAAGCCTTGCGTGTTGAAGCTCGAATCACTACCGAGTCATAGTCGTTGCCCACAAATCGAAATATCTCTTGATCCGTGTCGTCCACGCGCTTTCCATATTCGAAAAAGAGCAAGATACATAATGGAATGTCAATGAAGTCTTTGTCATTGGATCGAGCAGGCTCTCCCTGTTCATTAAATTCCACGAGCGTCACCTCCACTTCCAATGCCCGTTTGCCTTCCCACCTTCATTCTTGTAAAATTCTGACGCAGGTTGTTTTGTAATTACCAGACGTCGTGTCCAGTTAAGTCGTTTGGACGAAAACCCACCAGAAACAGTCACTGAACATGGAGGGGAAGACGTGCATGTCGCCCGGCGACGTTGCCGCCAAGACAGACGACGTTGTTTCTACAAGATGCGGTGGAGGACCCAGTGGCCAGCCAACGATCGTCATTGCATTCGCATCCGAATGGCTGTTCACTACTCCCAAATCCGGTACGTGAAACTTTGGTACTCACGTTTGGACCCGCCATTGATGTGCATTTTGTAATATTTGTAATAGGTAAGTAACAAAGTGACGATGGAGGTGAAAGCGTCACGTCCATCAGGATGTCGTCACTGTCGTTGGGACAAGCAGCTATCAAGGCGGAAAGCGACAGCCAACCTTCGCGTGTGAAAGGCATCAAACGTATTTTTTGTTTCTATTCTAATGTGTGCAGCCATTTCTAAAGTCTAAAGGGTCGCCCTACCGGCAGTTTCTCGAATTTCTATTGGTCGAAAGTACGTGGGGTGTGCCGGTAGGGCGACCCTTAGTCATCCCATTGCAGTACCTTCTGTAACCCGAGCACTGAATTGGTATTGCATTGGTTTGGTCAATCTGGAATTGGTATTGGTATTGGCCAATGCAATGTCTAAGTTCAGTGTGTTTTAAATTCATGAAGTGCAGAAAACATAAAAATTAACTATCAGTTAAGCAGAAAAACAAAAAAAACGCATTCACTGCAAGTGTTGAAGTTGAAGTTGAACTGGGAATCTGCGCTTACCGGCATTGCTAGATCGGGTGGCAAATTTGGGCTGGTGCAATAAAAAGATATTGAGTCATGCCTCATCCCCCCTCGGACCCCTCCCGGTCCTCACCTGACCAATAACTAGCCAATATTGCAATCCACCCTGGACAAATTGGTTAATGGTATTGGTGTGGCGCAGCCAATCCAATATTGCAATTATTGGTCATTGCAGTGGGATGTCTGGTTTCAAGTGATGTGGCAAATATCAATACCAAGTTGACTTCATACTGCGAATCGGGTACGAAACCTATTCCACTCTTTTGTAAAAAAAGCTCACCCTCTCTTCAAGAACCCTGTCCCAAGACATTAGTCCCACAATTCCATTGGACGCTCGAAGAACATGGTGCGTCTGGTGGCGCTCGTGCTGCTGCTCCCTTGTTTGGCTAATGCCTTCTCCAAGCAGCCCGAGACGAAACGCTACACGGCCCTGACGCCGCCGATGGAGCTCTCTCAAGGCGAAGTAACGAATACGTTCCACCTTCTTTCGATTCCCAAAGGTCCGATCGCTGTGTACCGCTTTGAAGCAGACGTTGTGACGAAAGATGGGGACGGGAACGTCGTGCCCGTGCCGACCTATGACGCGTACTTGCACCACCACGTGTTTGGGTCGACGCATCACCAGTACAATGCCATGAAGAGTCGCTGGGCACCCATGAAGCCCGAAAACTTTAGTCGCAGCGTGGCGTTCGGTGCTGGCACGGAGTGTCGCGGGACGCCGCAAGAATTTTATTTTCCCTATGCCTTCATGACTGTCGAGGGCGAAGACGCGTGGCTCGCAAATGTGCATATCATTAACACGCGGAACATGCCACCGCCGCAAGCCCATCGCTGCCTCGAGTGTCCCTGTACGTCGGAAAACACGTTTACGGCCGAGTCCGTGCTGCGCAGGCCGTTTCGTTGCAATGCGCAACTCTTGTATGAAAACAATACCGTGTGTGCCCGTGAAACGTACCACGGCGGATTACGATGCTGCAAAGACGCTGTGTTTTGCCTCGACCACGAGGAATTACAAGTCGAGGCCGCCGCGCGCACGGCGACGTATTTCTTGCGCTACTCGTTGGAATACGCTCCGATTGTACCGGAGAATCGGCCACTATATCTTGCAGCCTGTTGTGATGCCTCGGGGGATCTCGCGCATATGGGCAATGTCGAGTACGATGTCCCCGTGTGTGACCCCGCCACGCACCCTGGATGTGTGCACACGCTCTCGACACGACAACGACTGGATAACGGCAGTATCCCTTTGTATGCCTATCGTCAGCATCCACCCGAGCCAGCACGAGAAGTGGAACTCGTGTATGCTGTTGGCCATCAACATCGAGGGGGCTTGGGGATTCAGCTCTATGACGACGCCACGGGCGAGCTCTTGTGTGCGTCGGTGCCCGAGTATGGCTCTGGCACGGAGGCGGGCAATGAAGACGGGTATGTCGTGTCTATGAGTACATGCACGTTTAATCCACCCCGACGCATGCGCACGACGGATATTGTTCGCATTGTCGCCCTCTATAACAACACGGTGCCCCATACGGGCGTCATGAGTCTAATGTACGTGGCTCTGAGCGATTTTCCGCTGGAACCACAAGCTGCTGCAGCGAAACTAGTGGAGCCTGCCGTGGGAAAGAGTTCGTGGGGTTGGATCCTGCTCGCCGTGAGTGCGGTCGTTGCCGCTTGCGCTGTCGTAATGACAGGAATCATACGTTGGAAACATCGCGGTGGCTACACTTCCTTGCAACCGCAAGCGAATTAATCCTCCGTGTCTGCTCGAGCAGGAGCAACAGCGACCACCATTTGCAACATGTCGAGTCTATTTGGCAAACTTTTTTATTTTGTAGCGTTGGGATTGAGACGTTTAGGCTTTTTCGCCGTAGGTTGCTCTACCTTTTTCTTCGCGCTGGAATCGTGCTTTCGTTTTTTCAAAGTGTTGCCATCACCAGACGTGTTTTGATGTCGTGACGCGTGCTTGAGCTTACGCTTCTTGGCAGGGGGAGCACAAGCGTGTGCCCTGTTGGCACTCAACGGTCGCTTGCCCTGTTTTTGAGCCTTTCGCTTCAACTGAATCCGCGCTCGTGCACCGGCTGACGCTCGAAGCCCCTCAAATTTCTTGGCAGAAGATTTCACGCCATGCAACTTCTTGAACCGCTTGCCGCAGACTTGCACGCGTAGCTCGCGACTGCCGATCTTGAGCTTACGAAGGGCCAGTGTCTTTGCGACGAGGGACGGCGTCTTGAGCAAGAGGTACCCAAATCCCTTGCCCAGACCGGACTCGCGGTCTCGAATCAGACGCACGTTTTCAATCGGGTCCGGCTCTTCGTCCGTGCCGAGGCGCTCGGTGAAGAAAGCCATCAAGTCTTCGTCGCTGCATTTGAAAGGAACATTCCCAATGAATACACTACGACGAGCATCCATGACAGGCTCCGACCGATCGACTCGTATCATTTTACCACCAAAGATCTGAAACATGCGGATCAAAAAAAGCGTTAGACTCGCTCGTCGGTGTAGTAGTAGCACAGGGTGAACGTACGGTTTTGTTTAGTTTCAGTGCATTCTCTACACTCTGTTCGTCCCCAAATGTCACGTAGCCATTGCAGTTGTCGCGTGCATTCGTCAGTATCTTTTTGTTGGCACAAACTTTCATCATGAGCTTCTGGTTCCCTGCTTGGTCTACTGCACACCCTGCAATGGGCAAATAACGGAGTCGCACGCTCTCGACCTTGCCACATGTCGAAAAGTAGGTTTTAATGTCCTTCTGTGTTGCGTCAAGGGACACGTTGCCGACGAAAACGGTACGACTTGCCTTCCCGTCTTGTGGTACACTACCCTTCTCCTCACGCTCTATGCTCTCGTTCGCGTCCTCGTGTTTCTTTCTCGTTTTCTTCTTTTTCATCCTTTTCCCGTCTTCAATGTCAGTATCCGGACTTCCAACATGTTTCTCCTTCCTCTCCTTCCCCTCGCTCTCCACACTCTCCTTTTTCATGCCATTTCCTTTCTTGCTGTCTTTTGTCTCGTTTCCATTTGCTCTCCCTTCCTTCGTCGTCTCTTTTTCCTTTGAAACCTCAGCGACTACTGGAGCGTACGACGTCTTCTTTCCAAAAAAAGCTGCACTCAGTGCAAAACTATCCGCAAGGTCCGACGAGTGCTGTTGATCCGAGGCTTGGGATGCCACAACTTCATTCCTTTGTGGGGGCTTCATCATTTGGACCGGCGCGGCAACACGCTGAAATGGATGGTAAATGGCAGTGGGTATTTATTTTCAGCCAATCAAAGGCTCTTGACAGGGGACTTGGAAGTGGACACAAAAATTGGGCACATGCGGCACGGTACCCGATCTGATTGGTTCAGTTTTGTGCCTTCGTCTCAAAAATTGGTCCAAAAAAGCGCGGGAAGTCGAGAGAAAGTCAATGACGAACGAGTCCATGGCACCCAAGACGTCGCTAAGCGTGGACTTGATACAGGAGAAGAGCTCTCCGCTAGACGAGAATGCGCCTGTGCGAACCCCGACTTCTCCTTCTCCGCTTACGACGAGTTTGGGTGGACGAGTGCGCAAGACTACGCAGGTGTTTACGTTCACGCCCATCAAGAGTGACGAGGCGGACGAGTTTTCACCTCCAGCAGGAAAAGGCGTTAAAATTCGCGATATTGAATACGTTCGACACAATGTAGGGAGCGCGTCATGGGGTTTTCAACTTGGGTCTAAGTTGTTAGCTTGGTGGGTGCTGCTGCTGTATTGCAGATAGAGGCGCTAGGCAAGACGCAGTCGGAAATCATTAAGCAGCTTTACAGCATCATGTTTGGACGTCGCTTTCAGCAAAAGAATGTATGGTAGTGAGTCCATTGTGCTTGGAATTACGAAAATTCACAATCCTTGTATCACAGGTGAAAGTGATCAAGGAACATCTTCTTGACTTTTCCGGCATTGTTGAACAGGATGAAAAGGTATTTAATGTGGACGCGTGGGTGTCATATTTTCCTCGCGCTGATTAATTTTATTCGCTGCAGTCTCGTGAGAACCTGATTGCTAAAATGGGCAAATGGAAGCTTACCTTCGTTCACGAAATAATGGATATTTTAGCGGTATCGAATGTTCTGCGTCCTCGACCGAGTGGTTCGTTCTTACGGACTTACGGTGTTTCATTGTGGCCCACTCGGTACTAATTAGGTGGACCGGTCCAAGAAGTCTTTTGAAGAGGAAGGTAAACCTCACGTCAAGGAAACATTGCTAGAGCGATTGGTCGACTGGCTTTACAAACCACTAGAGACAAAGGTAATTGGCAATGACCTTCATTGAGAACTCGCGTGCATTAGCGTATTTAAGGTTTTGTTTTGCCGCAGTGTGGGGAAAAGAGAGCTGCTATCGCTGCCAAAAAAGCAAAACAAAAAGCCACCAAGCGAGTAAAAGCAGCTAAGAAGGCTGCAGGTGAGCCTGCTAAAAAGAAGAGGAAGACAATGAAGAAAGGTAAGCGTGCTAGTGAAGACGAAGATGACCGTGCTGTTACGGAGTCCGAAGGCGAGGAAGAGTCGTCAGACGACTCCGAAGAAGGCAAGCAAAAATACTCGAAAAGAAATACCACCTCTCGATCCAAGCGCTTGTATGTCGAAGAAAGCGAGAGCGAAGACGATGGCAAGGAGAAGGACACGAAAACCGAGCACGTCGAGAAAAGCGAGACTCTGGTTCCCGCCATCCCTGACGATGCTGTTGAAGAGGAACTGGACTCGGGCACAAGAGCTCTGGATGGTGACGTCTGCAGCAAGATCAGGGATATCATCGCTAATGGCAACGCTGAGGAGCTCACGGTAAAGAAAGTAAGACCATCTTGCTCACTCTTCCACTGAGGTCGCTCGTAACAGTCGTATTGTTCTGTTTTGCGTGACAGATTGTACAGGAATTAAGTCATCAATTGGGTCGCGACATGTCTGCACAAAAGAGAGCGATCAAGGAGTTCATCACGAATGATACGACGAAGGTGGATCCACTTACTTCGTAGCACGTTTGTAAAAATTGCTTCTATCCGTGCTTCTCACCGAGAATGGTGTGTTACTATGCGAAAGTAACTTGATGATTGGATAGCATTTCGTGGAAAAACCTTTGGACAAACGTACATTGTGATCACTACATAAAATTATGGGCCGTATCATGTATTTGTTAGTAGTACCGGGAGCACTGTTTAGAATACACTTTGTGTTTTGGAGTTGTATGTACCCGTGTTGGAAGCTCGACAAGTCGAAAAGATGAAACCGCATTGGCTATAAATGTATATCAAGATCAAGACCCGACTATTACTTTTTTATCTGACAAACAGCTCTTCAGTACTACTTACTACTCCATCTCATAAATGTAAAAACACTCTACATGAAAGAACTCGCTCACATTGTGCTTATCCATCGTTAATGCGGGAAATATCGTGGTTTCTTATATACCGCAGGTAAATTTACATACATTTACAGTTGTAGGACGCGCTCCCCAATGATACCTCCGTTTTCACTCACCACGTATTATCTCTTCTGGTGATTTAGAAAACGGAGTGACAGCAGGGCAAGTAAACGGAAGACAGCGATGAAGATAAATAGGTATCCAAAATTTGCCCACATGTCCGAGTGGTGCCACCCAAAGACGGATCCGACGTAGCCCTTTACCGTAGTGTGGTCGAGCGACACGGGCAGATTCGTCACTGGCTGACAACCGAGCTGAGACCCGACATTTTCGTAGCTCTGGCTGCTCTCGTTCCATGTAGGGTCGACGTCGCACTGAGCAAAGACCAGCGAGCCAAGGATCGCCAACGGATACCGTTGTGGTGTGATCGTGTACAACCACTTGTACCCACCTGGAATAGCATTCGCAGGAGGATTGTACCCCATGAATAAAAAAAAGATCGAGTTCATGAGCACGCCAATGATCGCAGCCACCTCGACACTTGGCATGGCGAACGCCAAAAGCTGGCCCATGTAAGTCATCAGCAAAATTAAGAGCGACAAGTTAATCCAGTACAACAGCGCGGTGCCAAAACCAGTGAAGCCCACCATGAAATACCACACAAACGTGAACACAAAGCCACTCGCGAACACGTAGGGGATCTCTACGAGTGTAGTAGCTACGAAAAACCACAGTGCATTGTACGTCTGGACAGCACGCTCGCGGTAGAATGCCTTGCGCTCTTCAAATGAGATAGGTAGCACACTGTTAAACGACACAATACCAGTAAAAAGTGTCGTCATGAACACCATGCCTGCACCGCTGTTGATACCCTGGTATGAATGGTACTCGCTGTTCAAGGACAACAGACCAAACACAAGTGCCAGCAATAAGGTCACGATGAATCGGGTCAAATTGTAGGACGGAGTGCGCCAGTACATATTCATGAAGCGAACCATTATGTAGCGGGCCTGCGTCCACGAGCTTGCAGCGCGTTTGCTCGTGAAGACCATCTCCGGATAATCGGGTGACGGTTTAGAGACGCCCCCTTTGGCCATATTTGAATCGAGAATACGCTTTTCTTCGCTAGTTCGAAAAACATCTGCAAAATCCGTCGACCCAGCCGCATGGCCAACACCGGCTCCGATTACCTCGAGCATCCACGTCGCTGGATTGTAGCCCATTGGAAGAGGAGGTAGGCCCGGGATCGACTCGAAGTACTTGATCAGCTTGTGGCACTTCTCACCGAGTTCACCCGCAAACACAGTCTCACCACCACGCTTCAGCAAAAGTAGGTTGTCAAACAGGCAGAACACTTCCGATGACGGTTGGTGGATAGTGCACACGACGGTGCGACCACTGTCTGCCACCTTGCGAATGCCATCCATGATAATTTTCGCCGCCCGAGCGTCCAAGCCGCTTGTTGGTTCGTCCAAAAATATCACACTGGGCTGAGCAGCGAGTTCTACACCGATGGTTAAGCGCTTCATTTGTTCCACTGAGCTACCGCGGATGATCTGATCCGCTGTGTCATG
The DNA here is from genome assembly GCA_026184515.1 of Peronosclerospora sorghi. Taxonomy (NCBI): domain Eukaryota; phylum Oomycota; class Peronosporomycetes; order Peronosporales; family Peronosporaceae; genus Peronosclerospora; species Peronosclerospora sorghi. Next base: position 12,422,555 of record CM047580.1, read on the forward strand.
CATGTCTAACAGGTCGAGCACTTCGTCCACTGAGTCATACTTGATGCTGTCTGGCACGCTGCTGTCTTGACGAAGGAAAGCGCTGAAAGTAAAAGCCTCGCGGAAGGTCGATGCTTCTAAATGCACGTCCATCTGCTCACAATAGCCAGTGCAACGACTGATAGCCAGATCGTTTGCCTCATAGCCGTTAAGCAAAATCTTGCCCCTGATCGTACCCTCTGTCTTGCGTCCAGCAATCACGTCCATTAATGTCGTCTTACCAGCACCCGAAGAGCCCATCAAAGCCGTTATCGAGCCAGGCATCGCAAAACCGCTGACGCCTTTCAGCAAATCCAATGTCTCCGCCCGGTTCTTCGGATTTGGCACCGAATAACAAAGGTCCTGGAACGCCAAAGTTACCGGCGTAAATTTTGTCTGACGCTCCTTCACTTGAAAGGCAAAAGTGTCGCCATTATTAAGGAACTTATTGTTTCTAGGGGTCTCTACCAACGCGTAGCTGCCACCCGCGTCGTCGTTGACGGTCTTCTTGGCTAGAATCGTGTGCTTCGAACTCTCGTACCGCTTGTATTCCAGTACCAGGCAACTCAGGAACATGAAAATTACATAGGCCACAATCGTAAAGATGATGCCGAAAAAAATCCAAGACTTTGAGGACGGCACGTCGTATAGCGACAAGTAGTACTCGCCCATAAACTTGCCAAATTCTGAGCAGTAGTCTACCCCCTCGTAAACGCACACCTCGAAGATTGATGAGCGGTACTGGTTCACGGCTAAACTACGTAGACACGACGCGATAGGATTAATCCAGTAGATCCACACCAGCCAATGGGGGATCTGATTCTTAGACACGATGAAGCCGGCAAACAGTACGAAGAACACGATGGTAATAATGGCAATAGGCTTCGACACATGAAGGTCCGGTGAGATTGATGCAATGAAGAAGAACCACGCTGCAAATGCGAGATTCGTCAGAAACAGAACCAGCAGGTAGATGATGAATGCGCTAGCCGAAGCCATGAAGCCGCACAACCAGTATATCAATGGACCAAACACAATGGTCTCAGCAAACGCCAATGGAAACTGAGCCACCGAACACGACAGCACATAGGACGCTGTGCGGTAGAAATTGGCGCCACGTTGTTTGTAAAATATATCGCGCCCAGCCATATAGGTCGGAATTTGAGAGGCTTGACCGAGCGAAAGGAACAGTATTGCTTGAAAGAGCACGCCCATCAGTACCTGTACGTCCACGGGATTCACGTTCCAGAATGTCGTAGCATTGACAAGACCCATGACAATCACCATCATAGTACGACCCTTAATAAATGCCGTATTACGCATCGTCACTTTGTATTGCCGTTCCATGAGCGTCGACGTTGTGTGCCAGAAGGATTGGTGGAATTCTGGCATCTGATCGATATCGTTCTCAATGTCCTGTAGCAACTGCGGGTCGTGAGGAGCTTCTAGCGCCGCCAGCATCTCGCGATGGATGCTGGACTGGCGGTAGTGTTCCGCAAATTCGCTCGCCAGTCGCGGGTGGTGAGCCATTCCCAGCGGCAACGTCGTCTCGTAATTATACTGCTGGTTCGTCCCCAAATCCAACAAGCAGTCGGCCACGTCGCGCTCGGGTGGAAACTTAAAGCCAAGACTTTCAAAATGATTTACTACTCGCTCACGCGGACCATGGTACATGACATAACCATCGTTTAAGAGAATCACATCATCGAACAAGTCAAACACCTCCGGTGCCGGCTGAAGCAGCGCGATCATTACCGTCTTCTGCAGCTTTTTGGCGATACTGCGTTGTGTCTTGATGATATCATAGGTCGCAGCACTATCGAGACCCGTACTAATCTCATCCATAAGCTTCACATAATTTGTACCGAACTCCATTTCGCCAGTCGTCACGCGTTTGCGTTCACCGCCAGATATGCCACGCAGCATGGCATCACCTACAATAGTATCCTGACAATTCTCCAGACCAAGCTGGCGGATCACAATCTCCGGGTTGATGCCATTCGATAGCTTGTCCTTGACGACCATGGACTTGTTGCCGCCACAGAAACGGTATGCGTACTCTAGCGTCTCTTTTACGGTAAGCGTGGGAAAGTGTTTGTCACGCTGTGGCACGTAGGCTACAAATTGCGGTAGACGCCGTTGAATGTCATCCTGCGAAATGCCATTATAAGTGACCTCGCCTTGAATCGTCACATTCTTGTCGATCGGAAAGCGACCGCTTAGCATCTTCATGAGTGAAGACTTGCCGGAGCCGGGCTGGCCCAATACCAGCGTAAGAGTACCTGGCTTGAGCACACCGCTGGCATTGCGCAGAATCTCTTTATGAACTATGTGCTTCTTGGCCGACAGCTTGACCAAACTCTTCTTGACTGTGTTCCAGAGCGTCGGCAGTTCCGTCATCGTCTCGTCCTCCTCGATCACTAACACGTCCGCACTAATGGACAAGTTTGTATAGCGCACTTCCATTTGGGGCATCTTGTGCTCTACCGCGGCCTCCAACCGCGTAGCCTCGTGGTCATGCAGTACCTCCGGCCTGTACGCTAAGGGCGCCACGCCGGCTTCGTGACTCGGAGCGCGCTTATCTGAACTGGTTGCCATTCCACAGACTTGGTCCTGGCGCTAGTTCTTGGTTGATGTTGCACCTAGTGCGGAAATTCAAGAATGCGGTTAACTATCTCTATCTCGTCTTGGTGTGTCATATCTTGATTGCGCGCAAGTGGACAACCATCTGCTATGGAATTAACAAAAGATAGGGGAAAGGCAAACTAACGAGGGTCAGTAATGCAGTAAGTTTACAGGATACTAGTGATATAAAAAGTCTGTGTGCGGGCAATCACAGGGACTGCTTACGCGCCGCGGTACTGGCGATGTATAAATTAATAAGACGGGTACATGACTTGCTATGTGGTACTGTCGTGCACCGGAAACAAAAACGGGACTCTGGATACAAGTTCAAGCAGAGTAATGCAAATGCAAGCAGTGGCGGAACATGAGAAACAGAAGGCTGGCACGGAATCCAACTACAAAAAAACGCTAGTGTCTTCAAGACACAGGAGGTAGCTAACTACCAAGCCAAATAGACGGGAAAGTTATAGTTTACCGACCTATTTGCGGGAATTGATCGTACAGCAGCTATAGTAGTTAAGACTAAGTTGACTCCACTGTCGTAAGTGGTGGGATATCATGCCTTCCATTTGAGAGATCCAGATTATACGCCAGTATCAATACGATATCCTCCTTACTGATACATATTCAATCATGGACATAAACGGTAACGTGATGAGACGAATTTTTTTTACCATTACTACATGAAGACTCATCTGCATATGACCGCAGACCAAATCATGGCGAATTGCGAGACTGACCTCATCTTGCGAACGGAAAAAGATGTGTGCATTGAAGCCACAGGTATCGTCCATCTTAAGTGATGATGTCGGTGGAACGAGGTGGTAAATACCGATGTGTCGATCTATCTCAGATCTGAGGACTCATTGATTGATTGTGGTCTCTCACAAGCTTACGTTATTATGTCGTTAGTCGTTACAAAAAATTACGCAATAGGAGGCGCTTCTCAGCCACTAAACTTGACCCTATTGATAAAAAAGTCACTCTACTCGTCTCAAATAGAGGTGTCGATGAGAACAAATATCCTCCACACCCAATCAGACAGACCACCATCGATAATACTTCTTGCCAAGCAATCACAGCTCTTCGAACCTTACCGTCCAATGTTGATTCTAAGCAGCTGCTGAAGTCCACGCCCCTTGGCCTGTCAAAGGATAGATCGCGTGAAACCGGATTATAAGGGTTCAACTTCGATAACAGCGACGGATTCGCGCGGTGACACAAATATTAAGTCTAGATCAGCTCCCGTCGACATTTTTTTTTGGAGGTGATTCCCCTGTCAAGGTGAACAGTACCTAGATCGACTACTGAGAATATTGCTTTGTCAGCTACCTGAGCTCTACAACTTGCTCTTGATTTGCTACGACAGATCTCATAAATGCAGCACATGTGAGCAAGTCACTAGCTTTCGATTCTTCTTTCGAAACGGACATTGGCATCAAAAGCGCTTCATGATACGATACCCGTAAACTCAGCATCAAGTCAAAACATGTAAAGAAACGTAGGTAGGATGGTACTACACAAAGAAGACGAAAACTTAGAAAACTCGGGCATCATAGCGATAAAGATAAAAGTGGTTTTACAATCGAAAAGCGTTTCCAAACTCAACGTGCCGAAGAAAGAGACAATTATTGTTGTTAAACGCTACAATGTCAAGCCATTTCTTTCGGATATCTTGGCCACGAGAAGTCGTAGATGATACGGCCTCCTTCTGGGGTTGAAGAAGGTTTCTACCAGTGCGCAGGGCGTAGCATTTTAGTCTTGTCATCTTCACGCGGTCGAAGAATGATCTGATGTGATAGATGCAAGCGAGCCCTTATTCTAAACTAGAATCTATGAATAGCTTAATTTTATTATAGGAATCTTCAGAATCTCTGAATAGGCCATTTTCTAACCCTGACAATTGATACTACGATTCTTACTTGTTCAGCAGATCACCAATCAGAGTATACTCAGAGGATGAATTTTAATCTCCGAGGTCTGGTCGTGAGTTATTACTTTCTTGATCGTTTTTTACTTGGAAGGCCAGGGTCAGTACAAAGATTTTAGGTGTAAGTATTGGGACGTGCTAAATAGCACCAAATGAAAGACTAACCAGCACCAAGTGAAGCTCCAAGTGAGTTTTAAGGCAGAAAGTACATATTTCGGCCTAAATGACGTGTTTTTGTCCACTTGCGGCCAGCGCTAGACCGACGCCGTGGGACATGCGGGAGTCTAAACTCACTGGCCCTACAATCAAAAAATATCAAATTATGGCGCATCCAGTGTACGTTCACTTTGGCTGTCATCTGCGACGTGGTCTTGTTACCTTTTGCGTTGTGTGGTTTTCTCTATAGTCATGGGCAAAGCGGAAGGTCAAGGGACAAACTGGCACGGAAATGTGACAGCAGTGACCGTTGCCCCCGAATTCGATGGCTTGGGTTGGCGAAAAAACTAATGGACTACTTGGAAAACGTGTCGGTAGGACTCTACAAATGCTACTTTGTGTATCTGTTTGTGCGAGTGTCCAACTCGCTCGCGATCAAAAAATGTACGAAAAGTTTTGCTACTCAGTTTATACGCGTGTGCTAGGGTATTATTCTAGTGCACACGACGGGGAGGACGCTTTTGGTACGATCGTTTCGGGGTTGATTGTTTGTATTGCGAGGTCGGACTGCTGTTTTATTTGTACAGATATAAGGAAACGCTTCATCGAGACGTCCATAAGATGTCAATGATACCATTACCGCATTCAGTCACACCCAACCTGCTGTAGCCATGAACGGAGCATTGCGTTAAAGGAACGAGTTTTAGTCAAAAAGGAGGCGAATGATCCAGATCATATCCTACATCATTGCCTTGATTTATAGAGCTAGAACAAAAGAGCTTGAGGCAAACGTGAAAAGCAAACCGAATAAACAAGCTCACTGTCTTGGGTTCAGCAAAGGGTATGTAGAAATGTGCCTTCTTAACGTCGCAAATGCAGTTCCGTGAGATAAAGAGGAAACAGGATATCAAACATAATACGTAGAGATCAGTGTATCGGCATGCCTTCATTCTTGATTGTCTTTCCCGAATGCCATTGCATCGCCAGTTTATTTTGCAGGATCTGCTTCCCCCACCAAACTCAGGAGAACGCAAGCGACTACTTGATGGATTCCATGTACGCACGCTTTCATACTCTCCTACTTACGTGTGGCACTTTCCACAAGTCCTCCTACTCCATGGCCACACGCTACTATGAATACATCGACCGCTCTATCATTTTGGGCCTGCAAAACTAATTCTGTTCCAAAACCAGGTGCAGTGTGGCTGCGCCATAATTTAGCCTTTTTTGATTATAGGGCCAGTGAGTTTAGATTCCGCATGTCCCACGGCGTCGGTCGGTCTAGCGCTGACCACAAGTGGACAAAAACACGTCATTATGGCCGAAATATGTACTTTCTGCCTTAAAACTCACTTGGAGCTTCACTTGGTGCTGGTTAGTCTTTCATTTGGTGCTGTTTAGCGCGTCCCGTAAGTATTGTAAAATATTTAGCCCTAAAATACTAATAGCTTAAAAATAGGGGAATGTTAAATCGACCCCCTAATTGTTAATTCGACCCCCCCCCCCGCCCATTTCTACACATCGATGTAACAATGCCCTTTTTATAGGGATTTGATATATTCACCCACCAAAGTTGATAAATTCACCCAAATCACCTGGAATTGATATTTTCACCCACCAAGTTGATAATTTCACCCAAATAACCCTATATATATATATATATATTCATAGATATCAATGAGGCAACATGTCGCGATCGTCGCTCGTACAAGCCCGTAGAAAAGTATGATAGTTAAGAGATGAATCACTTCTAACTGTTGAAGAATCTCCCTTATCGGCCACGTCACCATGCGTTGCTACTGCTAAAAGATGCTGCCTTTACCCACACCTGCAGTCCCTAACAAGCGATGGAATCCGACCGTGGTCGAGTGGTTCTACTCACTGCGGGACCGGAAGGTCCCGGGTTCGATCCCGGGCCAAACCAAGTTGGTTGGTTTCAGAAAGTATAATGATACGAAATCACCCCTAACAAGCGATGGAGATAAAGCAGCGACTAGAAATTGAGACGAGATGGTTTTTCATCGATGTCGTGCAGTTCGTTAAGCGTCGAGATACCTTAACATTACAGGCCGTGGAGTTTCCTGGAGTTCAGCTTAAGTAAGATGCTTACGTTCGAATGATCTCGTTGGCATTTCGACTAGATCGTATCGTTAATTGGAGTCAAATTCAAGAATGGACACAAAGATAGTTCACGTAAGTCACCGTCATAAAACCACAATTTGCTGTCTACGTACAAGTGTGTTGCACCTCTTTCTTGGATTGCAGGGTTCATTTGCATCATTACATGAGCTTCTTCGAAGAAAACAACTTTCGTCAGCTCCAATAATCGTAAATGCCGTTGCCTGTGGTTGGACATGAGCAGGCTCGAAGCGTATCCACTCGTTTTATTAAGAACGTCACATGAAACTCGATTTGCATGGCAAGTCTATAAGGGCACAAAATTGTTGACAACTACTAGAGAATGAAGCTCATGTCTGTGGAATAGACAATCTGAAACATTATCCCTTCTACCAAGGACAGCACACGAGATTTTGGTGCTGGATAGTCGATGGTGTTCAATTCTACTTGATTCGTTAGCGTGAGTATTAGATATCTGGCAACGTGTTCACATTTCTCATCATTGTACGCTCTTCTCACTCAAAAAAATAAAAGGCTTGTGCGCTGGGTACGGTGATTTTTTTATTTTTTTGGTGATTTGGGTGAATCTATCAACTTTGGTGGGTGAATATATCAATTCCCTATAAAAAGGGTATTGTTACATCGATGTGTAGAAATGGGCGGGGGGGGGTCGATTTAACATTCCACTAAAAATATAAATATATATTTATTTCTTTGTAGCTCAATGGTAGACCTGGGCGTCGACTCTGGCCTCTCACATATGGTCATGGATTATCTGTGATGTCCGTGATATGTACTGGCTGCCCGTCAACGTTACAACCCATTTTTTGTCACGGCCTACAGCATTGATCATCCGTACGAATGAGGTGTAAGAAGGACCCGCGCCCCGGCTGCAGCCGATGGTGGACGCAATTTGGTCGGACGCAACTTTTCGACAAAATGTATTTAGGGTAAGTACCTAATTTTATGGGGGCCGCGACTAGGGGCACACCCCACTTTTGCTAGGGGCACACTCCATTTTGCTGCGCCCGCCTGAAATATGATAATAATAAACACTACAAAAGTATTAAAGAGTCCGAACAGGCCGTGACTAGGGACATTGACAAGCACTGGCAGCAACTTCATCGGTTGCCATTTCGATCTCCATCACCGGGATGTCCGAGATGCCCAAGTCCACCGCCGCCGATCGCGCCAGGCTGGGGATTGAAACCCAGGGGTACCATGAAGCTTCCATCCGCTGCAGGTGCCACAATCTGATATCCACCCAGAAGTTGAAAACCAGAATGAGGAGAAAGAGCAATCGGAGCCATGGGGAACTGTGCGGACGGAATGCTAAAGACGGGGGTTCTTTGTGTCGGCCCGTCGGTTGGTGCTCGAAGTGCAGATGAAGACGTGGAAGGCGCGCGTTGAGCTGGACATTTTTTCAAGGTTTTGCGGTGACCGACGCCACCGCATGCGCTGTACTTTTTCACTTTCCTCCGCTTCTGCGTTTGTTCCACGTACTCAAACCGAGACGGATTTCTTTTCGTCGAGGTGCTTGGGCGGGCCTTTGTCCTCACAACTTCTGGTTCCTTGATCGGACATGGAAACCGCTGGGATAGATCGTGGAGATGCTGAATAGTTGCCCTCTGTTGGTGATCCGGCAACGTCGCCACGTTGTTGGCTACTTGTTCCAACACAACAGGCAAATGATCTTCCGGTCTCTCAATAGCTTCAGGGAGAAGAGGGATACGTTCCACAATGTGCCAATGAGGATGGAAATCGTTCAAACTCAATCGCTTATCCTCGCTGATTAAATCTCTGAGCCGGTGCTGGCATGGCATGCCCCAGACCGTCGTGAAGGAATGGTAGCATGCTTTTCATCAGCTTGGACTGGTTTGCGCGCCAATTCCAGCTGCAAACAAAATTAAAGGTCAAAAAAGAGAAGTTGAACGTTGCCAACTTCATCACAAGTTTGACTTGCCTACTCGTTGACTTTGATCAAAGCAAAATTTGAAACGTTTTTTGTGAAGCTCTGAAAGATATCCGTCTTCACGCTCGCGTGTTTCGCAAGGTAATCCGTCAGATACCCTTCTATCAACACCTTGATCCTCTTGCAGCATTGCAACAGATCAAACATGCTTGTTCCCAGGTATGTTTTCAGCCGGCTGTGAGCTTTTTCACCACGTGAAGTAACGGCATGCCCAAAGTGCGTGACGTTGTTTGTAACAGGACTGATCCTGTTACTGGCTTACACTGTATTTGTGCGAGGAAGCGCGCAATACAAGAAGGGCTAAGATTAGTTGATAACAACTAATCCTATAATAAAAGTAAATATATTAATATTCACTTGTTGCTTAGAACGCAAAATTAAGAGTGTTTATTTAATGGGTGGTTTAGAGGCTAATAGTATAGTAACTAACTAATTAATATAATAATATCAAGTCTTTAACTAACTGTACTATTAGTTAACCTGCAAGATTCGGTATTTATACCGAATAGGCTTTACCTTCGTAGATTATAATAACTTATAATCTCTTATTTAAATTTCAGACAACGCGTCTGAAATTAAACCGTGATATTCTAACTTGAATATCAATTGTGCAATGGCACCCCATTACATCACCCCCCACTTAAGGTGGTTGGCCAATAATAATTCTTATTTTGGCCAATCATGGGTGGCACTTGTTGGTCGGAATTTCTCATTCACCAACTGATTGACCATCGACTCGATGGTCAAGACACACGGCGGCGGCGCTCTAAAGAGCGCTGCTGAAAACAATGAAGGAGATTCATTCTCCGCCTCAGCACTAGGTGCTGAGGTGTTGAGTGACAACGGTGACGCTGCATTAGCAGCGTCAACAACGCAAAGGTCGGAAGATGTACCGTCTTCGACCACAGATGCTGCTAAGGCGGCATCTGGCAAGGAACAGGGAGATGTTGCTAATGCAACATCTCGCATGATGGCAACTTCCGAATGGCGTGTTGCCAAGAGGGCCATGTTCGGGAGTTCTGACTCCGAACAAAGTGATGGGGATACAGCTGTCCCCACTAAAGGATCTAGAGAGTCGAAACTCGCTAGGTTCTCATCGCCTAACAGCGATGATAACTCTGGTGTCGCTGTCAGCTATGACATCGACAATGATTATCACAGGTGGTTGCGGGAACGCAGAGCCCCACCTGGACCAAGTACGTCTCCACGTCGGGGTGGTTTAACCCCGGCGCGTGGTGTTGAAGCAGGCGGTGTTCCGCCTGCTAAAAGATCTCGAACAAAAGCGGCGCCTGCCGCTTCTAAAGCGTATCATCGTACGGAACCACATGTTCCGTACAGAGTGGGGTTTTGGACCCCTGGCTGGGCTATTGCCCCCAACAGTGGCGGTTACCGTAAGCGGGACTGCCAGTATGCGTTGTTCGATATCAACGTGCTGGATGACTGCGAAGACATCCAGTCACGTCGATTCGATCGAAGTACAGACGATAGACGTCTGTACTTTATTGACCTCTTTTTCCAGGCTTGATATTATTCGAGCCGAAAAGGGTCAAGGAAGAACAGGGACGATAAAGACGCCCTGACTCAGAGTTGGAATGCTTTTGTTGACAACTACAACAAAATCGCAGATGATTACGTGAATAAAGTTCACTTAATTCGCGAGCGCTTTTTAAAGCACTCACGAACAGGCAAAATGGAATACATCGATTTTGCTTGCATCAAAGAAGGGTTAAAGTGTGGTGTCCTTTCTCAACTCGTTTGCCCGCGGTGTACGCAGGCCGCTCCTCGTCTGCCAGAGGAGGAGTTGCGGGGGTACGGTGGTTTTTCCGTACCCGCCGAAATTTAGGGTTTAATTGATACCCTGAATGCATCAACACCTACTGTTGATGCTACTTCGCATTATGAGTTTGAGACTTCTTCTCAAACTCAGTCAAAAGGTCTGGGGCGTCGGCCCTCAGAACCCCAATCGGCTCCCAAGAGTCGAACTCTTGGGGATATCCCAGCCAGCGTACCAAGTACTCGGTACGCTGCCCCTTCTTCAAAGGCACCGAGCGCTTCGAGATCAAGCGCTCGAGGATATATCTCTTATTCCCCTGATTATCAATCAGGGGCGGCGGAGGTTGAGAATTCCCTCGCCGTTGTTGTTGCGGAGCATGGTTCTTTGCTCCGCAAGCTCGAGGAGGGTTATTCCTCCTTGAGCAGCGATATATCTCACTGTGTGAAGACATATCGGTCTCTTCGCGAGGATGTCCGCGACATCCTCGGAGCGCACACTGCCCTCCAGCAGAAGAATGATCTTCTGTACATTGATCTTTCCCGCTATAAGGGAGAGCTCGATCGGCGCACGGCTGATCTTGAGCAGTCTAAGGCGGAGGTAACGACTCTCCGCTCTGCTCACCAACTGCTGGAAGCCGATTACAAGTCTCTCTTGGGAGACTTGGAGAAGCACGGCATCTTCCGTGGTTCTGCGTCTCGTCGTAAGACGAAGACGAGTGATACGGCTTGAGCCGCCCAACATAGAATGTTGGGTGAAGCCGCATTGCTGTGGGAATGTCTAAGGTATATGTATTCCCCCGAATCTCTTGGACCTTGAAAGGTCCAATGTACTTAGGAAGAAACTTCCGTGTAGGGAAGTTACTTATTGCATGTGTAGGAAAATTAGTAGTACTTAATAATACCAATTCACCTTTCAGAAAGGAGTTTTTGTTCTTCCTTCCTTGTTTGTCTGCATTTTGCTTCTGCTTATCAAAAGCAGAGGCAAGTGCATCTTTTATATAGCGTATTACAGCTTGGCGCTGTAATACGAATTCATCTACTGCTTTATCAGCAGTAGGTTCATTGTCCTCGTTGTCTGCAGCCATTGCTGTAGACACATATTCATCGTATGCAGCTTCAGTTTCAATTGAAGCTGCTTCCTCTTCTACTGTATTTTCAGTAGAAGGGCCATCGTTTTGTTCACAAGTTGCAGTCGAAACTTGCGCATTGACTCGCTCAAAATTTGATCGGGTCCCTCCCCCACTTAGATTTGGCGTACCGCCAAGTAAAGCTGGGGTTCGTAGATGCCTTAAGGCATTCACGTAGAACGGTGTATGATTAGTTGAAGCATGCACTGAATTGTTAACCGCAAATCCAGTGAGTGACAGGTAGTCACTCCACTGTTCAAAGGCATGTGCGTATGATCGCAACATGTCTCCGAGAACGCAGTTAACCCGTTCCGTCTGCCCATCCGTTTCCGGATGGTCCGCAGTTGACATCTTCAACTGGGTTCCCAACAATGAGAACGTTTCTTGCCAGAAACGTCCTGTAAATCTCGGATCTCGATCCGAGACAATGTCTTCCGGCATTCCGTGCAAACGGAATACCGTATCAACGAATACCCGCGCTGTTTGATCGGCGGCTACGTTCGCTGATACTGCAGTAAGATGTACCATCTTACTGAAACGGTCTACAAAGACCACTATTCCAGTCTTCCGACTATTGTCGGGTGGAATACCGAATACGAAGTCCATTGAAATGGACTTCGAACACTCTGTCGGAACCGGCAGAGATTGCAGCGGAGCCTGTGCAGACTGCACAGGCTTAACGAGCTGGAAAATCTCGCAAGCGCGTACGTATTTTCGTACCCACTTATACTGGTTTCGCCAGTAAAAGTCACGTGCGAGAGAAGCGTATGTCTTCTCTCGACCTTGATGCCCCGAAATCGGTGCATCATGATACTCAAACATAATTTGATGTTTGAGATCATCGTCGTTTGGAAGGACGATGCGACTTTCATCTTTTTTGTCTGTGCTGTAGAGCAGCAGACCATCGTGCAGTCGATATCGATGCACGCAAGCGCGGAGGAACTCTGGGAGTTCGTCGCACTTCTCACTTGATTGATTACGTAAGTAATCAATCAACAGACGTGTCTCCTCGTCTGTTTTGTACGCCTCGCGTACTTGTCGTATAATTGACGACGACAAAGCAGTGCAACGGATCGCGTTTGCACTGGCACCTTCGGTTACGGACGGTTTCGTCTCGTAATCGGGCCTTCGTGATAGCGCATCCGCTATCACGTTCAACTTTCCGGGTTTGTATTCAACCGTAAAGTTGTATTCAGCAAAGAATGACAGCCATCGAGCCATTCTTTGAGAAATGTGTGGTGAATTCACGGCCGTGCGTAGCGACGCATGGTCCGTGTAAACCACAAACGGTCTATCTCCCAATAGATAGATACGAAACTTGGCTAGTGCGTACTTCATGGCAAGGAGTTCCTTGTCATGCACTGGATAGTTGCGCTCGGATGGACGCAACTGACGCGATTGATAGCAGATTACGCGATCCCGATCATCGTGATCACGCTGCATCAAAGCACAGCCGATAGCGAAATCGCTCGCGTCGCAAACGACGTGGAACGGACGCTCGTTATCGACTATAGCCAAGACAGGCGCTTCAGTCAAGCTTTGCTTGACTGCATCAAAAGAATCTTGGCATTGGGTATCCCAATTCCATTCGACATCTTTCTTAAGTAATTGAGAAAGAGGTCGTATTAAGCCAGCATAGTTGCACGAATACTTGTGCAAATATGTTGCCAACCCAAGGAACTTTCGAAGTTCCTTAACGTTGTTTGGCGTAGACCATTCAACGATCACCCTGATCTTTTCTGGATGAGGACGCATCCCGTTCTTGCCCACAAAGCATCCAAGAACGGGTATCTCAGGTGCACCAAAGGTGCACTTCTTCAGATTTGCATAGAGCTTATGCTTACGCATAAGCTCTAACACTCGACGTAGATGCTCCCTATGGACATCTACATCGCTTTTGTCGTGTTCACCCTTACTATGGATGAACACGTCATCAAAATAGCTCGGTGCGAATTCTCGCACCGGGCGTAATAGATGCGTTTCGCATCTGTTGAACGTAGCAGGGGCATTTCGAAGCCCCTGCGGCATAAAAAGCCACTCCCAAAGCATGATGCTTGGGGTGCTTACCGCCGTGAGAGGGATATCCTTCTCACGCATTAGGATTTGATAAAATCCATCTCTTAGATCGAGAGCACTAAAGATGGTGCTCCCGCACATGCCATCAATGATGACATCTTTTCGCGGTATCGGCGTCTGCGCCGGTACCGTCGCTGCGTTCAGCTTGTTGTAAGCGTGAACGATTCCCACCCACCTGTCGACTTCTTCACACAAAAGGTGGGGGTAGAGTGCGGTGAGGTAGACTCCCGCACTTGGCCTGATTTACGACGAGCTTCGAAAAACTCGTCGATCGCTTTTACCTGATCACGCGGCAACGGCCATTGCCGCGTAACACAATACTTCGTGCCTGGCACGAGGTCAATCTCATGACGAGTTCCCTTATCCTTAGGGAGCTCGCTAGGTACTTCTTCTGGGAATACGTCAGCGTATTCTCGAAGTACCTCATAAAATGGGGAGTTCGCTTTAAGCGACTCCCAGCTCTGCGCTTCAAAGCGCTGAACTCTGGTTTGATCATTGGGAACCTCTTTCCCAATGTTTTCCACTTGTAATGTGGATATTCGTTCACGAATATCCGCTACATCATCTGTTGCTACGATAATACAGATCTGTTCGATCTGATCATCGTGCAAGTTTCTCATAAACTTCTTCCAGCTTAGCGCTGGAATAGCCATCACCTCCGAACCTTCTTTCGGAGGGTGTTCCATCAACAGAGACTGGGTAGCTAATCCGGTATCCGTTTGCGTCAAGACGTTGATCGTCTCGACGGAACTTCCCATGAAATCAGACGCACTCGTCTGATTGACTGCTACACGGTGATTACAATTCACCGTGTGCGAATACTCGTCATCATGGTGGCCACTGCCTACCATGGAATTTTGGCGATCAGATGTGCTCGTCTGATCGGCCGCCTTTTCTGCGACACGGTCGTCTTTATCACCCTTGCGCATGGCTAACGCAACGTGGTGGGCACTGGCCACCACGGAGTTGTGCTCACGATTGCACTTGATCGTGAGTTCACTCTCATCAACACGGAATTCATTCGTCGTGTTGGAACCTTCGGTCGCACAGTGGGTGTTACCCACTGTGGATACTATTTCATTCTCACGGTGGGTGTTTCCCACTGTGGATATTACTTCATTCTCACGGTTGTCTTTATCACCCGTGGAATGTTTCTCTCCAACACGCAACGACTCTTCTGTTGCGTGTGGTAGTCCCTCTGGACTCTCACCAGCGGAGGTACCTTCCGCTGATCGTGTCAGGACAGACCTGGTGGTGCCATCGCTATCCACCAGACTGTCTGACGCTGCGGTTGTATCCTCTGATACAGCCGGATTACACACAGGGTGATCAGATCCTGTGAATCCGCCGCAGTCGATCGATAGGTTAACCCAGTCGATCGAAGGTTTAAACTTGGACATCCATGGGATTCCAAGTATCACATCGAACTTGTCATCTAAATCGAGGACGATGAATTCATCCTCGAATGACAGTTCACTAAACTCGAAGCGTGTTTTAATCACACGCTTTGGAATAGTCACGGTTGCACCTGTTGCTAACCGTACTGACAACATACTTCGTGGGGTTTCTACCTCCACGAAGCTCAACAGCGTTAGACTCTGAGTTCTAACGAAATTGTTTGACGCTCCTGTGTCAAACAAAGCTCGCATGGGGACATCGCTCCCGTGCGGCTAACCTCCAGGGTGATAAGAGGCTTATGATCACCCTGCACCTTTTGACAGGACATAGTCCCGTCTGGGGCTATTACCCTCACATGCCCTATGTCGGCATGTGGGATAACATTCCCAGTAGGGCGCCCCGCCCCTACTGGTGTTCTACGTTTTTTGCACCAACAGGGTGATGTCCCTGTTGGTGTCGCCGTGCTGCGGACGGTTCCGTCCGCTGACTACGTGGCACCGGACGCGGTGCCATACACGCATGGGCAAAATGCCCCATTTTCGCGCATCTATTGCAGCGAATATTCTTCTTAAATTTCGGTTGCTTCGTGTTCGAAGCAACCGCAACCGATAGGTCCATCGGCTCTGGACCTCCACCGCCCATGCTCTGGCGCGGGTGGCTGATTATTGAGACGAAGTGTGAACTTCGTCTGCCTGACTGCGGATTGTTGACATGCCGTTGCGGCATGTCAAAAGCGAAGGGCTGTTGAGCCCTTCGGCTGTACCCAGCATGGGATGATGCTGATCGCATGCTGAACTCCTCACGTATGCTCATATCAATGGTATCCCTCAGAGTATCTTTCGGGTGCCGGTAGAGACTCTGTTTGACGGGACCATCATTGATTCCTTTCATGAAGCGATTGACCTGCATAGCAGGGGGCACTGGCTCATACACAATATTTGACGGCAAATATTGCGTCTTCTGAGCGTAAGCTTGAAGGTCAAGCTTACCTTGCCGGAGCTCCATGAACTCCTTCCAACTACTTAGCTCCATTTCTGGAGCTTCAAAGTTAGGCTTTAGCTCAGATTTTAATTCCTTATACGTAAGGAACGCAGAGTCATCGGTGGCTCTGCGACTCATCGCCTATGCCCTGGCTCTGCCGCCTAGACATGTTGTGGCGAAGTACGCCTGTTGACGTTCGTCAACAATATTTTGCGCAGAGATGGCATCTTCCACCTCTGCGAACCATCTACGAAGGGGCTCGCCCCCTTCGCCGGTAAAGGGTGGTACTCGCGCCTTTACCACTTCAACGCTATGCGTTGTAGGTGCAGTTGCGGTCCGCGCTGCCTCTGTCGCGTGCCGTTCTGGATTTTCTAGGTGGTTTCGCCTAAAGCGATTCACCACCTGTACCACTTCCTCCGGGGACTTACTCTTGAGGAAGGTAATGATGTCGGTCCCCATAGACCGAACCATTTCCACCGTCGCGTCTTTACTACGCGACGAGAAGTGAGGGAAGTGTTTATTCACCTCTTCCAGCGTTCTCTCTCGCTAGGCAGTCGTCATGTCTCGCGACATGATGCCGAGCGGCTCTTAATCTTCGCTCCGCTAGTTGACTAGCAGAACGGAACGTGGTCGTTAATACGGACCACAAAATGCGTGACGTTGTTTGTAACAGGACTGATCATGTTACTGGTCTACACTGTATTTGTGCGAGGAAGCGCGCAATACAAGAAGGGCTAGGATTAGTTGATAACAACTAATCCTATAATAAAAGTAAATATATTAATATTCACTTGTTGCTTAGAATGCAAAATTAAGAGTGTTTATTTAATGGGTGGTTTAGAGGATAATAGTATAGTAACTAACTAATTAATATAATAATATCAAGTCTTTAACTAACTGTACTATTAGTTAACCTGCAAGATTCGGTATTTATACCGAATCGACTTTACCTTCGTAGATTATAATAATTTATAATCTCTTATTTAAATTTCAGACAACGCGTCTGAAATTAAACTGTGATATTATAACCTGAATATCAATTATGTAATGGAACCCCATTACATTGTTGGTCCATGCCGCAACAAACTTTTCCTTATGGGGAGAGATCCACGTGTCCTCCAGGTATTTGAGCGCTTCCTGGTACGTTTGGTAGCGGGTCTGGAAACTGGACCACAGTTCCTGAAAAAGAGCTTATGTCTTTGTGGTGAAGCGGACTCAAGAATTTCAATCGCTTTATGTCAGCAGCACACCGATCGGCTTATCGACGATCGGATTGGTGGAAATCAAGGAGGCTTTTAAGCCTATCGTGTGCGAGAGGTGTAAAGAACACGGATTTTGGTAAGTCACATGATATTGCGTGTACTTACATATTTTCATGTTTGTACATATTGGGTACCATAGGGAGATATTTTTGGTTAGTGTGTCTTTTTCCTTTGGCCTTTAATACTCAACAAGAAGTCGTTACATCTTTAAGTACGCTAGTCGGATCTGCACGCCGCAGAGTGTTTGGGAGCAGAGGGTCGAGTAATCCCCTCTAGCTCGTTATACCCGGCCGGGACGCGTTACAGACACACTTGGCCCGCCGGAAGTCCCTCGACGGGAGTACACATTGGCCGGCTTCTCAAGCCCAAGTCACACACGTTTGGAACGTGTAATCAAGTTTTGGATTGTTACGTGGAGATATCGTTCGTGGAGTTTATCGCGTTCTCATTGGATTTATATATTGGAGTAGTGGACTTTTATTCTCGTATTGGTTAGGCTCTACGATCGGTTGAGCGATCTGCCCTTTGTAGTATACTTACTCTGAGTATAATTGGTCTGCCCGTACCCAGGGTGAAGAGTTCCGCCCAGGGTACACCACCCAGCACGTTCTCACGTTTTTAGACCCACATCAATTTTCAGCGACGATCCACCGAGTGTGTAACCAGCCCATTCAATTCCATCGGGTACACAAGGTGAGATGACGAAAGAATCGGGCCAGGCGTCCTGTGCTGATGATCGGTCGTCTGCTAGCAGCGGACGAGCAGATCGGATCGTAGGCGAAGGTTCGCGGGGTACCCCCCCCCCGTCAGTTGGAAGGCTGGACACGATGATGGTCAGGTTCTCGACACTACGGTGTTCGATTTGAACTTGACTCCACCACATCTTTGCATGCACGATCTGAGAAATGGAATAAATATTAGCGAAATGGATCACTGATTTGGTGCAAGCTGCGAAATAAGAACTTCTTACCTCCGCCCAGTCTTTTATTAACTGTTCATGATCTCTTCCAATAATTCCCTTTCAATTCTAGGTGAGGTTCTTCTCAATATGCCACACACACAACAAAATCGAGGCCTCAGGAAACTGATATCGCAACGCCGAGATCAGGGCAAGTTCTCGATCAACGGCGAAGACTTTTGGCAGAGCATTGGTGTGGAAGAGTTTGTGCAGAAACGCAACAGCAGTCCTGTATGACTCTTCATTCTCGTTCTTCATGAATACGAATGCCGATGAGAACGTGGTGTGCAATGTGGTGGAACCGACGATGTTCAGGAGAGGCAAACGGTACTTGTTGGTCTTCTAAGTAGAATCCAAGACTAACACATCGTGATTGAGTCTCATCAACTCCACCATTGCCGGGTTTGCAAAAAAGCAATGGGTAACACGTCCATCATCGTCCAAAACCATTTCTACTTCATAGCCCTCATCCCTGAAAACTTTGACCAGCACGTCGACCGGGATCTTTCCGTCCAACTCCTTCTTGGTCAGCTGCTGGACGGTGTTGCACAGCTTCTTCATGGGAACCTTCACGCCATGTGTCACTTCCAACTGATTCTGGATTCCTCGTGGAGGCACCCTTGCGTCAAGAAGCCCTTAACAATTGCAAGCTGCTCGCGGCAGAGCTTTTGGTGGGTTGAGTGCCCGGCCGGATGCGACAAAGGATTGTGGTTGTGGTCGGCGGTGATGATGCTGAAGGTCCAAGATCCGTCCGCTTTGGCATCGCCACGCCCCTTGAACGGGCAGTACATTAACCTGCTGGAAGTCCGTCGCTTCCTTTCACCGTCGCTGAGGTTATGACTGTTCTTGTAAGTCCCGCCACGATCGCACTTGTAGTAGACCTGTTGCAGACCGCGCCTCGTTTTCTTTGATCTGGCGACGACGATGGCATATCCTTGGGTAGCCGCAAAACAGTTCAAGGCTGTTCCCATCTCGATACTGGAAGGAAATCTGGTTCCAACGAGAGCGGCAGGTGGGGGTTGGAGCTGTTCCACCGACGGTTGCCCATTTCTCGGGCCCTCGTCCGCCATTGGTTTTTTTCCGGTGTTTTCTGTCGTATTGTATGGGTATGGGTGGACTCGGACACAATTACGCTTGTGTTTGCAAGAGGGGGAATTTCCCCTCAAGCTCCACAACCCTTGCTTGATGCAAAATTAGACCAAATCCGGTTGGGTGCATCGACAGGGTGTGCCGCTAGCAAAAGTGGAGTGTGCCCCTAGTAAAAGTGGGGTGTGCCCCTAGTCGGGGCCTTTTATGGGTCGTACCTAATTTTATACTTGCATTTATAGGGTTAAGTATTAAACTTAAGGGGACTGGTTTTTCCACACCCAATTTTTAGTCCTTCCACACCCCACGTGACCATTGATCGGCGTTACATTACCATAGGTCATCTGATGTCCCGATCCCCTCCTTAAAAAAATGAACACAAAAGAAAACACTATAGTATTCAAGCAGATTCTACTACGAGGTATACATTACTAATGTGCGTTCCATAAACGTAGAAAACATTCAGCCCGAGTTCGACCTTTCTGCTAGTGTGCTCTCTGGACAGTTCCTCCTGTTGAGCCCAACATTTCTGCAAATCCCGCACTTTATACCGGTCGTTTCCGCGTTTAGCAACTCAAAAGCTGAAGGAATCCTTCGCGTGGAAGATTCAGCCACATTCCGTGATCCATCCGGTCTTCCTCTCGTGCGTTGAAGTGTCGGTTCCAACAAAAGCATTGCAGGCTGTTGAATCAGTTCTCTAATCTTTTCGCGTGCTGCTTCTTGTTGTGGAGCCGCCCAAGAGTTGTATTCTTGGCGTATATTGGTGTAAAAGCGGCGCTAGAGAAGATACTTTGCTCTGAGCCTGTCTTTGCGAAGGCACGGGGCGACCTTGGATCCACCAGTGTACGTGGATATCATTCATACAGAGCGGCTGCGTTGTCGCCAAGCGTTGCTGGATACGATGCGCACAAGGTAAACCCATCGACGCGCTGAAAGTACCAGTGCATATCCCTAGAGGGTTATCTGAATTTGTGCGCTGTGCTCTCAGATATTCTTCGTGCACTTTCCGGAGGGCAAATGAGGAAACTTTCGTGACCACTTTAGCATAGAACGAGATGTTCTGCATATGAGGGACCCTGGTTTTTTTCCTTTCCACCATTGCCGCGATCTCCTTATGCTGGTTTTCGAGCATTAGTGATATCTTTTCATAAACCGCAGTCAAATTGCCCGTGGAGACTTGTAAATAGCTTTTTAACATTGAATGGGCACCTTGTTGTCGAGATGAAGGTGTCTGTTTATGCATGCTTTCACGAACCGATCTTTAAGCGGCAGACAGGTTTCTTCAAGGTAGCTGAGAACTACCGGGTATTGACTGTAAGTATTCTTAAGTCGCTCCCAATCGGCCGAAAATGCTTCCATCGAGGTGGATTTCACCACCTTTGTCCAAGTTTGCAGGAATAGCTTCCAGTCCTCTTCGGAGCGGAAGCAGCTTTTGCATTTTTCTAACACATTATTTTCTATATGCCAGGAACAAAGAATGTTCCTCGAACTTGGAAAAACACGCTCGATTGCGTTCATCAGTGCCAACTCCCGATCAGTCACAATCCCCTTTGGCTTTTCAATTCCATCGAACAAGGAATGAACACGATTGAGTGCCCATTCATAATCCCCTTCTTTTTCGTTTTTAGGAAAACGAAGCAGGAGAAAAACGTCGTGTTGAAACTCGTCACTCCCACACATGAGAAGCGGCATTTTGATTCGGTTTGTTTTGTACGTGCAGACCATTAGTAGCACGTTGGCGTATTTGAGCGTCATTTCGATCGATTTCTCATGAGAGAAGAAAAGATGCGTAACATGACCATTAACGTTACACTTGTAGTCATAATCAAAAGGCCCCTCTTTAAGTTCCTCCAAGAGCGCTTGTATGGGAGTACGACCTCGCAGATTTTCCAAGCTAAGCCTTTTACGAACATTGTATATGTCGTTGGCTGTGGTCGCGATAGATGGATCATTTTGATGAAGAGACGACAGTATTTCCCGCGGACGAACGCCTGCTCGCGACATTTCCTTTACCCTGTTCCGCGCATCTTCGTTGAGTTTTCGAAGAGACGGATGGGCCGACCTATCCTGTGAGGGGCCATGATTGTGCTCTGCATTACGAACATACAAAGACCAAAGGTTGTCGGCTCCTTTGCTGCCACAAACAGAGAAAGGGCAACCTATTAGTCTTGAACTCGTGTTCTTTTGACGTGTTTCGTTGGTCAGATTTAAACGGTTTCTATAGTTGCCGCCTCTGTCGCATGCAAGATAAACTTTGTGCTGCTTGGACCTTGCAATGGATACGCCTTATCCGTTGGCAGCTCCATGCTCCTCTCGCACGTGCTCAATTAGATCATCGCGACTTGGGAATTGCCCGCCTGAAGGAGCAGCCATAGACATTTTAGAAGCTAGCCTATCTAACGTGATGCAGGGAAGAAGGTTAGGATTAGAAGTAGGCAATGGTGGTGGGGACCCGTGGGGTAGGTAGGTTCTTTCAGGCCAGCCTTGCCAGGTTTTCATGCATAGGCTTTAATATGGACTTACCGGGTTTAATATGGTTTCAAATTCGTGATCAGTGGTCACGTGGGGTGTGGAAAGACTAAAAACTGGGTTTGTAAAAACCAATACCCTAAACTTAATTTAAGGAAAGCGCTATTTGCCCCCCCCCCAAATTATTTCCATGGATCAGCCAATCAAATTTTATAAATTGTCGTGACAACTTCATGCGCGTTCGTGGACACGCAGGTCATTGCCATGCTCGATCGCAACCCGCGAGCGACCAAGCACTTTCTCGTGATTCCGCGCGAACACATTCCGTCCATAGACGACCTCACTCCTGATCATTATGGTTTGTGTACGTTGCCTTTGATTACTGCACTGGATAGACCATGGTCGTAAACGTTTTGATTCAATTCCCTCCCTCCGTAAGCCACATGATCAGTACGGGTAAAGACATTCTGGCCAAAAAATGTTTTTGTTGACGATGGCATATGCCGGTACGTTCATGTTTTTTATCAATTCCTTCGACCGCTACGCTGCTCCATGCTCATGTGTCTTTTCTCCAGATTTGGTTTCCACCGCTCTCCATTCACGTCTGTCCCGCACGTACACTTGCATTGCTTGGGTCTCGCCCTTTTCCCGTGTGGAACTCCTTGCGGTTCACTGAGACGGTGCTACCATCGTACATTAGCGCTGAGAATGTGCTCGCTGCTGTTAACATGAAACGAGCGATAGATTCGTCGTCTCGCAAGCAGAGACAAACAGATAAAGAGTAAAAGGAACATTTACATTCACGTGTACATGCCAGACTCGATGTACTTGAACTGCTGGCTCTGCGTGATCTGTGGCTTGGATTTGACTACATATTTGTTCACTCGAATGGCCTTCAGCAGCCCGTCCGACATCTCGTTAAATGTCTCTTCTAAGCTCTCCACCGCGTCATTGTGCGCCATCACAAGCTTCTGGAGTGCCTCTGTATTTTTCTCCCGGGGTTTGTCGACCATGAGCTATCGGTCTTCATCTCCATTTCCTTATCTTCCCGCGTTCTCAGCAGCAGTGGAATGTCCGCAGGATTCGGCGTCGACATCATCGGTACACAGGCAAAGTGTCGGGGATTTCCTCATTCATGTTCTCGAGCTGCTTCGAAATGACCATAAACTGACTCAAAAGCTCCGGCCTAATAGAAAAACAAAAAAACAGGTCGTCACGCATCACAAGCCCTGAGCACCCCGATACTACGTTTTTACCAAGTGCTAACCGGATTCCATGCCAGGTTGTGCTCCAAGCGAGCAATCGTATGGATAAGTCGGTCCACTCGCGCCCGAATGCTGCTCAATGCGCGGTCTACATCGCCTCCGGATTGCATCTACTTCTGTACTATAAACCCGTCGGTACGACCGGGTACGACTACACTTGTCTTCTTAGACTATAATAAAAACAAGTGAAAAAAACGTAGCAGTCACAATTTTTAAAATTTGATTGGCGGATCGATGGAAATAATTTTTTTGGGGGGGGGGCAAATAGCCAAAATGGGGGGGCAAATAGCGCTTTCCTAATTTAATAGTCACTTTTTGTTTTTGATCTTCGGCTTCAAGTCGTGTTCTTTCGTTTGTGGAGTTAGTACGCCCTACTGAGGGCGGAACGCTATAATTTGTCTCGTGGAGCGATTAACTTACTGTGGAAGACTGTGATTACTCACGTTTTTTTACTTTGTGGAGTGTTGCGAGTGGTAATTTGGAGTTAATAAAGTTGCGATTGATTTTATTACTGTGTTACCACGTTACCTTCTCTGTCACGCTATTGTTTGTGTTCGAATACATTTAATTACTGGAACCTTGCGCATATAACTGGCGATGCGTAATCGAACAGGTTATGAGCCCAAATGAGGGGCAAACCGACCTTGAGGAGAAGCCCAAGGCTCGCGAAGATAACAAGAAGTCAGGGATGATGGATATGCTCGCTACCATCATGGATCGCCTAAACAAGATCGAGGTGTCGAAGGAGGAGCAAGCGCGCAAGGATAATGCGGCGCGACAACACAAGGTCGACACGAAAATGAGTATTGCGTCACGAACACGCAAGGTCGACACGAAAATGAGTATTGCGTCGCGACCACACAAGGTCGACACGAAAATGATTATTGCGTCGCTATGCGACAGCAACGAGGACAAGCGAGTTTTCCTGACTGGGCTTCAAGGAAGGCAAAGCTTTGAAGACATCTGTCACGCAGGAAAGGATGCTTTCTCAAGGGAGAGGGTGCCTTAAGGTGCTGTGTGTTACGAACAGCATGGAAATGCGAACGGCGGGAACAACGTCCAAGGTGGACAAGCAAACGTGCCGCCGCAGCACTTTGTATTGGTCAGAGCACCAATTCTAAAGGAGTAGCAGCTACAAATTCGACATTTTGACGGAACCAAGACCCAAGCTTGCGGAAGGAAGTTCCTGCGGCAAGTAAGTCTATCTGAGGCTGCGTGAAGATTTCCGTGGCCGGAAGATGTCAAGGTGGACCTGCTGGGCCATTACTTGGCGGGCCCAACAGAGTACTACTATAATAGACAAGTGAAAAGGTGGTGGTGTGAGACACCCGCCCTGTGGTATATCATGGATAAAATGCTATCTGTGTTTAACATACAAATCACGCCCGCACAAGGTATTAAGGTGCTGACGGCGCGAAAGTTTGCATCCAGATCGTGGTCGGACCACTACTTGTACTTGACGGCAGTGGCAGTAGCGTTCGGGTCCAACTGTGAATCGTTGGTACTGAACAACGTTATTTATCACACAGCACCGGAGATGAGGCAAATTCTCATCTCCAAGTATGATCAAACCCGACCGGACTACCTCATACAGGCCGAAGAATTGTGCCAATTCTCGCAGTCTGTGGAGTACGAAGATAAAGGACCAAGATCGTACGGTGGCGGTACGGTGAACGCTGTGTCAAACATGGGCAAAAAAGCACCGAAACCTAGAGCGTGTTTCGGGTGCGGCGAAGCAGGGCATATGTTAAGAAACTGTCCCAAGAAGAAGCACAAGAAGGAAGATTTTGTGCTCACGATGTCAAGTCGCACGCGTGAATCAAGTGACGACAAGTGGAACTTGGACAGTGGTGCCAGTAGGCACCTGACCAATGATGAGATTTGTTTTATGGATGTGGAAGCGGTATCTGGCGTCTGTTATCAGCCAGACGTCTAGCGCTTGGAAATAAACACAAAATGGATCTGTCTATTTAAATGTAATTACAGCGGGAAGAGAAACTTTACTGAAGACCACGAACGTTCACTATGTGGAATCAGTCACGAAAAAAATCTTTTCATATTTAATCCTTGAAGAAAAAGGATGCGTCCTGTCATAAGTTAATGGCAGAAGGGCGTTGATTAAACGGGATAATGGGACGGCCATTGTCGATGTTATGATGACAAACAACTTTCTGACCGTACACGGAAGGGTCGACCGATACAGAGTTAGTTTTGGTGACACCGATGACAGTGGTTCGCGTAAATGAATCAGATTTTCAAGTGAATAAAGACGTGCAATGCGGAACGCTGATGCAGTTTCATGCACGCATGGGCCATTTAAACTATGATCGGATCATAGCGATGGCAAAACATACCAAGTACGGGATCAAGATCACGGATTTTACTCGGCGTAATTGTTTGACCTGCGCACAGGGAAAACAGAGTAAAAATGATCATTCGAAGAGGGACACAGATGAACACGCACCCATCGACCGTATAGGTGGAGTGATCTGTTCAGATCTCAAGGGACCAGTCACACCAAGGGACAGACAGGGCAACCGTTACTGGTCAATTTTATTGATTACAAAAGTAACTACGTGCGGATTTTCCTAAAGACATGGCTGCAAAAAAGTTCGAGCATTTTCTCGCATTTTTTTGCGTAAGATTCAATTGCAATATTCATATGTTGAGCACGGATGGTGGTCCAGAATTCAAGACACTGGACTATCTTAGCAGAAACAAGAGAATTTCAAGGCAGATTTCGAAATCAGGAAATCAAGCGAGTAACGGGAAGGCTGAGCGCATGCATCGGACCGTCATGAACATGGCCCGATGCATGCTGTTCGCCATCGGCCTAAATTTGTTTTTCTGAGGAGATGCATCAAAGTACGCGGCATACGTACTCAACAGGACGCCGACAAGCACTAACGAGAGAATAATGTCACCGTTGGAAGCCTTAACATGTGTAAAGCCGAATATCAGTGAGATAACATTTGGATAGCCGTGCATCGTCTACAGGAATACTGGGACCAATACACTTGCGCATCGAGCGCAGATAGGCATTATCATCGGAAAAGTGAAGAAACCAAGGGGTACAAGGTGTATCTGAAGCGTGACAACAAGGTCACGATAACCCAGCATATCAAGAATATTGAAACACTCGATGAGACGCAGAACCAGCAGCTGAGACATCTTTTCGATGGTGGTGCAGGTGACATTACGATGGAAAATGATGATAGAAGGACAGAAGGAGCGGATGCAGATGCGAGTAATGAAATTCAGGTGCGACGGAAGATACAGCGCCGACGAAGCAGAAGAAGAAAGGATATGGAAAGAACGGAGTGAAAAAGAAGTCCATTTTGGAAGCGCGATCGTCACCTGACGTGAAGATATGTTGAAAGAATGAGTGAGAAAAAGAAAAATGAAGATGAAAATGGCACGGAGTTGAAGAAGTAACATGATTTTGGAGAGTGATCCAAGAAATTACAGTGAAGCAGTCAAGAGTAAAAATTGCGCAAGCTGGTTGAAGGCCATGAAGGAAGAATTACAAGCTTTAGAAGAAAATCAAGTGTGGAATGTTATCCCAAGACCGAAGGACGTGAAACCACTTCACACGAAGTTGTTTTTCAAAACGAAGACCGATGTTGATGGAAAATTGGAACGTTTTAAAGCCAGGCTGGTAGCTGTGGAAATGAGCAGAAGTATGGAGTCGATTACGAACTAAAATTTGCGGCAGTGATGGAAATGACCACTGTCAAATTTATACTTGGTCTTGCTCGGAATTGGAAAGTTAACGCCTTGCATGGAGACATACCCAATGCTTACTTTAAGGTATTGGAGACGGAACACGATTTTTTTGTATGTTCCAGAGGCATGGGAATTAACGCGAAGGTGTTGGATGATTTGAAGGTAGAAGACGCGACTAAGTTGGTTCTGCGGCTAAACAAGACACTATACGGCTTGAAGCAGGCGGGAAGGCTTTGGAACTGCCTGCTGCACAAAAAACTGATGAATTTTGGCTACGAACAGGGTATCACGGATGAATGTTTATATTTTAAAAGAATTATTGATGATATCGTGGTGGTCGGCGTCTATGTAGAGTACATATTGGGTACAGGGACTAATTATGATTACTTGGACAAGCGTTTTGATGAATTAAGGGTACTGTAAGTAGAGAATCTAGGCGAAGTCTCAAAATTTCTTGGTATACGCATAACTTACGATGTGAAGAACGGATACTTTCTCGACCAGAAGTGATGATCAAGGATCTTTTGAAGTTGCATGGATTACAGAATACGAACAGCACAAGGACGCCTATAGACGCTGATCACGAGGATCAAGTGATTCATGAAGGCGAAAGAATGAATGACGAAAAAGGGCGGAAAAAATTTTCGATTAAATATTTTCAATCGTTAACTGGAAGCTTGCTGTGAATCGCGCGATGTACGAGACCTTATATCGTATACGCGGTCCACAAAGCAACGCATCGTGCACATGCTCCGACGATCTTGTACTGGAATTTGGCCAAGAGAATTTTGCATTTTTTTTTTCTAAAGGGAACTATGGATTTGAAGTTACGAATGGAATTTACCATGTAAAAGAAGGAGATTCAAAAGAATTTGATTACTCTGGAGGGTTTTTCGGATGCAGATTTTGCAGGATCGAAGACCAACAGAAGGCCGACCCGTGGTGGTTTGATTACGATGGATGGAATTGTGATCCAGTGGCTATGTAAACGGCAGTCGTGCGTGTCGTTATCGACGATGGAAGCGGAGCTCTACGCTGCTTCTATCGTGGAATGCGAGCTACTAGGACTCAAAGAGATGGCATGCGAAATTGGATTAAATTTGAAATTATCGATGAAGCTCAAGTGTGACAACCAAGCTGCAATCAAGACGCTGAAAGGTGAAAGCAAAAGTTCTAAGAGTAAGCAGATTTATGTGTGGGTATAATTCGTTTTCTCTAAGTGGCGTGAAGGGCAGATCGAAGTCTTGTATGAACCGACCGAGACTATGTTAGCGGATGTTTTTACGAAAGCTGTGAGCGGACCAAGGATGAAGTGTATGCAGGAAGCACTGGCATTGCAAGGGTTTGAGGATGTTTAATTTCATTTTTCGCAAAGTGAGAAGGAGTGTTAGAAGGACCCGCGCCCCGGCTGCAGCCGATGGTGGTCGCAATTGGGTCGGACACAACTTTTCGACAAAATGTATTTAGGTTAAGTACCTAATTTTATGGGTCGTATCTAATTTTATACTTGCATTTATTGGGTTAAGTACCTAATTTTATGGGTCGTATCTAATTTTATACTTGCATTTATTGGGTTAAGTATTAAACTTAATTTAATATAGTCACTTTTTGTTCTTGCTCTTCGGCCCCGAGTCAAGTTCTTTTGTTTGTGGAGTTAGTACGCCCTACTGAGGGAGAAACGCTATAATTTCTCTCGTGGAGCGATTAACTTACTGTGGAAGACTGTGGTTACTCACGTTTTTTTACTTTGTGGAGTGTTGCGAGTGGTAATTTGGAGTTAATAAAGTTGCGATTGATTTTATTACTGTGTTACCACGTCACCGTCGCTGTTACGCTATTGTTTGTGTTCGAAGTACATTTAATTACTGGAACCTTGCGCATATAACTGGCGATGGCAGACGAGGACGTAATCGAACATGAGGACCTCCACATACTTGGATACACACTTGACGAAGCTGGATCGTGCGGAAATTGTCCCGCCAAACTAGATCATCACCTTTTGGCGCAAGCGGACAAACCTATGCGTCAGATCTAACCGTGGGAATGGAGATTCGTTCCAAGATCGCCTCCTGGTTGAACAACTTTCTCACCCAAGCATTAAAGTAATCGACGGT
Organism: Peronosclerospora sorghi; assembly: GCA_026184515.1. NCBI lineage: Eukaryota > Oomycota > Peronosporomycetes > Peronosporales > Peronosporaceae > Peronosclerospora > Peronosclerospora sorghi. The sequence continues at coordinate 12,451,609 of CM047580.1, forward strand.
GACCTTGCAAGGATGATCTTCACTCTGTTAACCTTCAGTGAGTATAAACACGCTTGCATTCGACTTTCATTTATACAATAGCTGGACCCTGCGACCCGATAATCGAGATTGTTTACCGTTCAACGATGCTTCCTTAGGTATACATGCGTGCATTTCCGAAAAATTTTGGGCACTATGTTCGTGCGGGTACAAGAGGTGGCTGCACACTGTCGGGAATTTCTATAGGAACTCCCGTCAGTTGATTTAGGCCCAAACCAATTTCTGCGTATCCAGGGGTATCTGAAACTCCGAAACAGAAGACGTCTAATGCGTCCCTGGGAGCCAAAATTCTGAGACAGCAGCTTCGGGCACCCTGGTTCCGTTCCGAACATTTGAAGGCAGACTTGAAACTCGCCCAAGTTTGGTTTGGTTAGACGTGAGAGTACAAGCTGGATAGATGCAGATCCTTCAGCCCGCCTTGTCCAGTCAGAGGGTCACGCCACCAAACTAATGGATGAGTCTACCCAGGTTCAGTGTACTTAGCATACTTGGTCGAGAAGTGACATATATGCGGGCGCAGCTGAGCCCATATTAGGTTTATTTTCGGACATCTGTATATTACTGTTATCACTTCAATGATACTGCCTTTCCTTGTATCATGCGTTCTCAGAACGACTAGTTACTAAAGGACAAGGACGAGACTTCATCAAATTGCTTCGCCTGAAGGATTCACTCGAGAGAGAAGTCGTGAGCGACATCCTATTGTCATCTTTCTCCCATCCAATTATCCAAAAATCAGACTCAACTTTGCGGTGCAGGATATACGCTCACGATGCCACCAAAGAAGTAGTATAGCAAGGAAATCTTTCCTTTTCCTGCAATATCTTCCACCCCTGATGAAAATCAGTCTCTTCGTTGAACTTTTCGATCATGCTCTTGGTCCCGGCTTCATTTCGATAAGACATCAACAATCGGAAATGATATTCAATTTGCTCAATGTCAGCATCTGACCACGAAGTTGCCAAACGTTCCCTCTGCTTTTGAATTAGAGGAAAAAACTCCCTAAAATGCATCTTTACAAGTTAATGGGGGGGTGGATCATCTTCTACCGCCCCATTCATACCATTCCTCTCAGAACAATATTGGAAATGCCATCAACGCTGACGAACATCCTCCCACCGTTTCCAATACCTCGGTAGATTCCCCTTCCGACAAACGCTCATTCAGGGTGTCTTCCACGTATATCTACAATTCCTTCATAAAGTATGCATCGTCGGTGAAATGTACTGCAAACCTTCCACAGTTCTCGGTCTCTTTGATATCCCCGGCATCGGACAACTCGTCGGCAGAAAGGGGGTCTTGGACTCCACCTATCGTGCACAGCGATTGGACCAATCCATGAAGGTGCTCGGTCTCTTTCGAGACAATTGTTGTCATTCCCTGAAACTTATTCAAGCCGGACTCCATTTGTGTTGACTGAAAGCATGACAAACCACTTCGTACATCTTCGGAGCTATTCTATTGCAGGTAATCGCAAACACGGACACGATTCAAACATAACCGCTTCATGACCTCGCTGTGGAAGCCACCTTGGAACACGTTGTTCTCATCTCTGCGATGAGGTTCTGCTGCTGACGAAGGTATCCGATCAAGGCGGTCAGACTCTTATAGTATTGACGTTCAATCAGGCCGTTAAAAACTTCCTGCATGACGAGATCGAGCTGATGAGCTCTACACCAGATGTGAATGAACCCGGGTAGTTCGTGGGCCTCCATTCGACTTGAAAGTCCACGCACACGACCAGTCATACTGCGTGCCCCGTCTGCGGCAATTCCAATACACTTGTTTTTCCAATGAGGGCAAACTACATCTATCACCTTGACAAGTAACTCCGACATCGCCTACTCGGTATGGCGGGCAAAGATCGGGAAAGCCATCAGGTACCAGTTCTACATCTTACTGTATAAACAAAATCGCAGCGCGTGTTTAGATATGTTATGCTTAGATTTGTGGAAGTATCAAGAGCACTTGAAAAGTTCCAACCCTTCCGAGAATATCCTCCACCTTTGTTTGTTCAACGTGACAGCTATTCGAGCTTACTTCGTAGTCTTTGCCCGATCAATGCTACCAAGGGAATCCAGCACTGCTTATCTCCTTGGTAAGTTGGATAAACGTAGTAGCTTATCGGAAGGACGCTCCATTTATAAGGTCATTGCGAGCCCAAACTGTTTGACGTTCTGAACTGGAACTTCGTAAAAGTTATTTGATTCTTCTTCTTCCGATCAACCACTGCTTGTTGCTCTAGTTTCGTTGTAATCTCGAAGAACCTGTTAGTTCCGTAGTCTTGCCCGGGGTGTAAGAGCATTTCATCGATAATAACATCAACAATTACTCGCTTAATCCGGAAGTGTAGCATATCAGTATGTCCGAAGTGCGCACGGAATGAAGTCTTGAATGGCAAGATCCTATCGAAGTAGATTATTTGTCCTCTGCGGAGAGGTTCGTGTACGATTGCCACTGTTGTCGGATCTGACCTGTCAGATGTGACAAATAATTGACCGTACAGAAGGGTGCTTTGAAATACTTTGAGTTCGAAGTTCGCTTGCGGAGCGCTCCGTCTTTCTCTACGCGTCCAAAAGTATGAAAAAAGCGATAAACCACGCCTTCCACTTTTTTCGTCTTAGGTGTCAGTGGGAAATGGAAAGTCCGTATTCAAGATCGTGGTGAGGTTGAAATCTAACCGCAACTTTAGAGAGGAAGGGGCAACGCGGCCTTTCGGTGTCCTCATATCATCCCCGCCCAACTATAAGAGGATCCAGTAGCGGCAGACTTCATTCACTCTCTGATGTCTTCTTCTTTCCAGCTTCTAGTGGTGAAGGATACGCGATCACGCGCACGGCGCGGCGTTCGAGAGAAGGAGAAGAGAAGAAAAAAGAGTAAAGATCTCGAAGATGGAAGAAGGAAATGATGAAGATAGAAGACTGAGATATCTTTGTGGGTGAAGTTATTTTTCTGCATCACCACCCTGACAGTAGTGTTGAAAACGGCTCGGCTCGGCTTCGGCTCGGTGACATGAAATGTGGCTCGGCTCAAGCCAGCCATTTAGCCACGGCTTGAGTATACTTATTATATTGAAATTTGGTGATATGTATCGTAAGTACAGAATAGAGAGATAATGCATGTATTAATGCGTACAGTACAGGAATATACAGCGGACAGGCTTCCTTTTTACACACATGCAAATCTATCTAGAAGTTTCTATGAAATGCTCTACTCCGCCCATCACGTCATCGTCCGATTCTCATCAGTTGGGTAGAAACTTTTAAGATGCAACAAAGTGTGAGAAAAATCCATGTGCATATATATATCATAGTCAGAGTCTTCTGAATTCAATCTGTTTTTGCCAAAATGGCAAGAACATACTTTTGTATCCTTGATATTCAGAATATATTCATACAAGAGAAAATATTTGAAAAACGGCTCAAGCCACGGCTTGACAGGCTCGGCTCGAGCCACGGCTGAACCAGCTTCAGCCGAGCTGTTTTCAACACTACCTGACAGCTACTTCTATAATGTATAAAGCCGTTTTTCTGCTGAGGCAAAAATATTTACAAATATGCTCTATCTTTTGCTATATATATAATAAAATTGGATCCGTCTTTTGGTGTACGTAGCTCTCATTTTTATTGGATGAAATTGACGGACTTACGTAGAATAACATCGAAGACGCGGAAGCGGAGGAAATCAAGTTTAAGGACACTGAAGAAGACGAGAGCGATGAAGAGGATACTATTTACACCGTAGAGAAGTCAAAGAATTCCTCGACAAAGTCAAAGTCCGTACAGAAAGAAGACGATGACGACGAAGATGATGATGACGACAACGTAGAACAAAATCAAATCTAGGCCCCAGCCAAGAAACCATCAAAGATATCGAGGTCTGAAGCAAGTCAAAGTCAGAAACTATTATATATATATATAGATATTGTATATCTATTTTCCGTTACTTGGCATTTTTCTCAGGTCAACCCCATTTTAAATTCTGCAGTGTTACAAATATTAAATTTATTGCCCCGTTGGTACAACGGGGCACTATGCTAGTCTATAATATAAAACCGTTTTTCTGCTGAGGCAAATATTATTACAAATCTACTTCTATAATATAAAACCGTCTGTCTGTCCGTCTACTGAGGCCGTACCTAATCGAATTTCAACTGTACTGTCAACAGTTTCGAAAAAAAATTGGCTTCTATCGAAACAAATTTTACAGCCCGGGGAGTGTTAAAGTTGGGGTGGAAATACAACTATAAAGGACGAAATTACAATTATCAAGACTAATTTTTTCTTAGCTATAGCTACCTCTATAATATTACAGCTGAAATTTGTGTTAAATCGTATGATGAAAATAGATGTACCAAATGCAGTTTTAATAAAAATGGATCCGGCTTCATCCACCGGCATCATTGCATAACAGATGCATGCACAAAAATACAGCACGGTAAGCCTAATTCAAATGTAGACCGTTTGTGATTGGAATTCGCGCACTTTCAACAAAAGTAGCCATGGACGTGCATTGAAAAATGAACAAACAATAATGCAACAAATTCTTTTAGAGATAAATAAAAGTGAGCGAGAGCACGTCATAAGTGCGACTTACTACAATCAAGACTCCACCAATAGATCTGGACGTGCGTGTATTAATAACCGTGTGGAAAGGGTCATCCCAATACAATTTACGCCATTCTACACCATTCCGGTAAATGCTGAATGCATTCCTTTAGCTCTCTCCGATAAGTGACTTATCGGGATTGAAACTAGTACTTAATATTATGGGAGTATATCCCATAGTTAATGCTAGGAGAAATACCACTTATTTACGGTGCATCGTGAATCTTGTCTTCGCTGTATTCGTTCTAAAAACCGTTGCCTCCGAAAACCACCAGGCCTGTCGATCAGTAATTTCTGGTAAAGGTGGATGACGTTACGATGTAGAAGCTGAGAGTTATGAACTGGAGCAGAAATGGGACGGAATACAATACGATCTGGACGTAAAATTTGCAATCTCGGCTGAATAATAGATTGAATGACTAGTGGATGCGACCGATCATGGCTGAAAGTCGAACCGGTGGACGATTAAAAACGTACATGGAGTTTAATAAAATATTCATAATACCCGGTTTTATTAAAGCCTGGTATGATTGGTATTTTTCATTAGTAGTAATATTAATATAGTACTTTTTAGTAAAAAGCTCTATGTAATTGTACTCGAATCTGAGTACATATGTTTGGACACTAATAAGTAGTGTAGAACACAACAGATGGAATTTACCATAACTTCAACATCTGATGCATATTTCATGTTAGGCCAGGCCTCATAATTTTCGACATTCTAAAAATAAACGCCGATTTTACCGATAATAAAAAAAAATCTGACGCCGAAAATAAGCCCTACCCTTTTTTTATTGATGCATAGACCACACGTATAAGACTTTGAAGCGCGTGTTTAATACTTCGAAGCGCGTCCACATTCTGCTTCGTTCTCCTGTTTGATTTTGCACCATCCACGTCCTGTTTCTTCCTCCTTTCCATTCTGCAACCGTCCACTCCCATTACAAGTTTGCTTTACTTCTGCCACCGTTTTCGCTCTCGCTCCTACCTCCATACGTGCCTCAGATCAACGTTCACGTTCAAATCAAAGAATGTCAGCATGCAAGACGCCGTTTCAAGTAGCACATCTTGTCGAGTTCGGCTTGTCAATTGCGGCACGGGACTCAAAGGGAGTTTTCTGCTCAGTCTGATTGGATTTTTGCGCGGTCCACGGGCGTGAAAAGGCGTCAGTTGGAGCAAAACGGCAACGAACAGGGAATGTTCCCTTCTTTCAGCCACCTTTCAGGAAGGAGAATTATCGTACTCATAACCAGAAACAGCACACCATTGCTTGGAACGAGTATCAAAAGCTCCCTGGGTCGGAGAAGAAAACGTTTTTTGAAAGCAAGTCGCCAAAGACCACACTGGATGGATATTTTGACACGTCGAATGCGCATCTTGAATTCAGAATCGATGCATCGATTGTGGAGAAAATCATTGGCGATCTTTTTTTTACTCCTGTGGACGACGAAGAGAAAAACGGCAAGCCGATCACCAAGGCAAACGCGCTCAAGTTGTTTAGGAAGGAGTCTGACAGCTCCTACTTGGTCACAATCAAAAACCCATACCGATTCAACTTGGCGCTTGACCACACGTCGGTGGGCCTTTCAATGCGGCATACGGCAGAAGTAATCAAACAGCACCGAGATGCGTAAAAAAACCAAACTCTCTGGTCTGAACGACCATATGGTCGGCCAATTTGTGCGCGTGCTTGTCGCCATCAACTTGCAGAAAATAAAATCGATACTGAGCGACCAAGGCGTGTGGTCATTCGCCTTGGCCTGTGATGGTTCGATGCATAATGGAATCCCATTCTTCGACATGCGCATCCGAGTTTGTGTCAATGGCAACTTGCATAACATTCATTTAGTTGTCGTACCATCCTTCGTTCGGCAAACTGCCGAAAATACGGTAAAGCTCATCACCACGTTACTTGAGACAGTATTCGCGCCGTGGCAGGACAAGATTATTGCCATAACAACGGACGGTTAAAACACCATCTGGCTGGCGCAATGGTGTTGTTGCTCGTATGAACCGGATGGTGACACATCAACTCATGCGTGTCTGGTGTGCGCCTCACCAAGGAGACATTGTCATTCGCGCGGCAACCAACGAAATGGACAACGGGGCGTTTTATAAAACAGCGCACGCGTTTTCTGTACACTTGCGGCAACAACAGAATCTAATCTTGGAAATGCAGGTTCATTACCCTCCAGCAGATAATGTTTTTTTAAGCGGATCTTACCTTTCGTTTTACATGTCACAATCTTTAAATTTGGATATGCAGGTGCAGTGCCACAGAGATACAAACAGATGGATGTATTTCGAGCGCATCCTTTCATTCATGCTGAAACATCGTCGCCGATTCGAGAAGTGGATTGAATAGAAACGGCCAGTATCTGCACCATCACCCACCTGGTGGGTGATGTGCGCTTCAGTGCAACCGTTGGCGGAAATTTGCAACACCACGATGACCATCATCCAGTCCCATGACATGATCCTCTGCCAACAAATGGCCGAGATCAAAAGCTTATTGGCCACTTGGTAACGGCAATGCATGTAGAAGCAGATGGGAACCCTCCGTATGATTTATGTTACGTTCGCGGGCAATACTGGATCCAAACACAGAGTGTGCGGGAGCACATTTATGATCAGGGATATGGGCCCGCGATCTTTTTAATTCTCTTTCTGCAGAAGACCAATCGCATGTGCTGCATGAAGTTGGTCAATACACTTTGCAACTCATTTGCGGTTGGTCTGACGTCCAGGCGGAACGAGATGAGCGAAACAACGCAGAAAGCATTGCGCCACCAGTGCTTCCCGCGCATCTTGTGAAACTGAGGACTGGCACCTTCATTTCTGATGTCTTAGACAAATACCGAGCTCACATCGACCTCTACTGGAGCGCTGAGGATGTTGAGCAAGTAGAATCTGACCACAGAGGTAATTAGTTGGTCGCCAGTGAAACTTTGATAAACAAACGCTTGAATTGATTTCTAACCAGGTGGTCAATGATGTAGGTTTGGTCAAGGCTTATAACCAAGAGCCGTCAACAAAGGCGTTGATTGACGAGCACACGCTTAAAACCAACTTCAACGATGCTTGGGCATCGATTGGCAATCGCTCACGTTTCTCCGTCGATTCTCGGGTGGGCTGGCAGTGGCTTTTGCCAATACCACTTCCGTAGAAAGCGATTTCTCTGTCTAAAAATGGGAGAACGACAATTTCCGGCAGTCAATGACGAATATGACGTTGGAAGGCATCTTCCAAGCTAAACATCGGGGTCTCCTTGATTCTTTAGTCCTTTAGATGCGTAATATTACATCTTTTACGTTATCCCGGCGCACCGAAATTAACGTTTTTTGGTAAATTCGGCATTTGCCGAAAATTATGAGGCCTGTGTTAGGCTATCTAAACACTTCTCAATAAACATTCAATTGATAAAGTACTTGGTTTGCTACTTTCTTCTACTTACTGCGAACTATCTACGGGTGTCACTCTCACGGTCAATGGATTTTTGGTTGTTGTAATATTGAATTCAAGACGATTTCAGTATATCGGAGCTATAACTCACATCTAGGACACAAGTTTTCAACTATCTATGCAAGAAAGGACGGTGACAACTTCCAAGAGGTTATGAGCCCAAAGGGTCATGATATTGCAAGTGATGAAAGCTTTCAAGAAGAAAAACCGGCCGGTTTTGGTGCCGAGGGAATGAAAAAAATTGGAAATGTTCCAAAACGTTTGTGATCGTCTGGACAAGTTGGAAAATTAAAGGGCTGTCCAAGATGATAACATTTTAGGCTTCAACAATTCCATGCGATTTTGTAACAGGGTTACGTTTGGTTACATTTGGTTATGTTGTGTAAGTACACGACGGTTGAGGTCAAGTATTGACCGGTCCGAAAGGTTTGGACCTATTGTTTATTTTAACCAATCAGGGCAGGAGCCCTTGGTGGAGGCGTGGAAGCCTGCCACGTGTTGGTACACAGGTGGTGTACATTACATTTCAGCTAGGTACGAATTGAGTAAGTTCTACTTAGTATTACATATAGTTTACATTAGTTTAATTAATTTAGGCTAAGTACATATTAAATATACATCAGCTTACATTTCACACTAAAGACTGCTAAGCGCACGACCTCGACCGGTCGCGAGCGCAGTGAGTGTTGTAGTGAAACGGAATACCTTCCCTTAACTACCCCTTTTCAAAGGGAAGCCTTGTATCAAGGCGTTAGTTTATACTAACTAGTAAACCAAGGGAAATCTTGGCCCCGAGTAAGAGAGCGATCTCTTACTAAGACCTTTTATAAGGGCGTATCGGATAAGTAGCGGCGTATCGCCGCTTTAGGAAAGTCTTCCACTGTGCGCTAGCCGCACCGTGAGTATACGCACCTGCTACAGATTGGGTACCTGGATGCGGTTGGCGTCGCTTGAAGGCACGCCCGAGGGAAAACCACGAAATCAAGCTGGTTTTAATAAAAAAAAATTATTGTATGGATAAAGTCGGCAGCCAGTCTTTAAGACACTAACCGCGAAGTATTTCAAGTTGTCTATCAGAGTACTGGAGTGTAAAGCCTAAGCCGAATCGGCATGTGGATTTTTCGGAGTTAAGACATCAAGGTCAACCTCCTCGGTCATTACCTCAGCGGTACCGCTGAAAGGTATTATAACCGTCAAGTAGACTCATGGTGGAACGAGTCTCTGATATTAGTGCACCTGATGAATAAAATGCTAAGTGCATTTCATACTTCTATCACCTTTGCACAGGCGATGAAACTTCAAATCTTCCCACATGTACTCACATGTATTTATAGTCAATCCGTTTCCGTATATTGAATTTAAATTCATCCAAAATTTCAAAATTTTACATGCAAATTCGAATCCCTCCGCGGGAGGAGAAGGTCAAAAGCATGCACGTCGAGAGAGGAAAATGAAGGGTCTTAAAGACATCCTATAGACTCTATGTAGATTATGCTCTCGGAGAGTTAATGCGGTGATTGAAAGAGGTCACTTTATAAACCATCTGTCCTGCAGATGCAATGTGTGTATTCTTTGAGAATGTCTTCATCCGTTGTATCCGGTGATATTTTTCTGCTTTCAGGTATATTATCATTCTGTTAACGGTAATTACTTTCTCATCCTTCGGTACTGTATCGAAAATTTTGGTGTGAACAAGAATTAATTTCTACTCTGACGCAACTTTATCTGCTTTTTGGCATTTATAAACGGAATCTACCGCCATGTCTTCTTGTAATAGATTGATCGTCTGGTCTTTTCACAGTTTGAAACTCGTATGAAGGCCATAGTACGAATTCGGTAGTACGTTCCAGTCATGTTCCCATTCGGTATTTAATATCCTCTAGAATATCTACTTCATTTGCTTGAAGAAAATGGGTAAGTATGTATCCAGTATTGGACATTCATTTCGTGCGGATAGTTTCGTCTTCTTTGGGTGGCTTGCGTAGATACTTTTCTTATACAATGCACGCACGGTTGTGCTGTGGTATCCCAAGTCCTTGGAAGGACTTTTTTTAATTTCCACTTCCGTACGCGCATTGAATAACTCCGTCAAGACTTGCTCGGGTTTTGATGTTGGAAATTCGTACTGTTTGTTTGTCCTAATGCTCCCTCTGTGATGTTGTTGTTCTTCAAGTATAAGGCAAACCTGTTGATTATCTGACATTAAAGACGTCTCTGTTACGTTCAACATTTGTACTACGTAGAATCAATCAATACTATTCGCTGTGGCCGCACTTCAGTACGTATAGTATGCTAATGGAGGCACCCTCTCCAGATTCTCGAAGATGTTTAACGCTAATGAGTGCATCCTGTATTTCCCACTCTCCAAGGTGCGTAATAATGCTTCACCCCAGATTTACCAGTGCAGTTGCCGTCTAATCTGTCCAACAATGGGTTTGTACGCTGTGTGAAATCTCCTGCTAAGATGACCTCCCCTTCCGTGTAGTGCTATTGTGTAAACAAGCGCTACGTTCTGTGCATAGATGATTATGAGAGGGATGTCCCATACTTACACGATTGGTCCACCTTGTCATGTTCCATACTCCCCCTGTTTTCTCTGTATGTTGACTCCATAATAACAGTTATCGCTTGCTATATTACGCGTTTTTACCCATAATACGCCCAATAATCCTTGAAATCTTTCATTTAATCTGGATTAGTATGTGCGTTTCTGTATAATCCGTGCATCCGCGGGTTCATGTTTGCAATCTGACGCCATGGTGTAGCCAGTTTTTCTTTTTATCTATCGAAAACCGTCCGTCGCCGGATGCTTGGGATGCCCCTTTGTTGTTGCATAAATACTTTCCTGTCATATATATGGGATCGGCTAAACAGCCTCATGTCAAAGACTAATTAGCCTCAAGTCGATCCTCAAGTACATAAATGGCAACATTACCTCCATTTTCGGAATTTTGTGCACGTTTCTTACCGGGCGGTCCGGACTTCCTGAAGTTGGTTATTGGGATTCCGACGATAAATGCTGTGGCAGGCACTGGAAGATGAGTGAGAATTATCCGAATTATTTATGCAAAGCGAGCTTTTGGAGCTATTGAGAGTCTGATTGAGAATCACCGCAAAGACAAGACTGAATGTACGCTTACAAAAGCAAGATGGATAGCATAGACAAAAACATACAACACTGAATAACAAATAATAACACCGGTAGTAAATACAAAAAAAAAATATCCGAGTCAAGGAAATAGGTAAGAATTCAGTTAACTTCAGTGCGGGTAGTAGAGTTGGTCGGAACTTGGGGATTGTGTGTGGTAGTATGAATGAGGTCCTGATTAGTACGAGAAGGAGCTTTGCGTGAACCGTGGTTGATTAGTTTCCGGGCGCGCGTTGGGTGCGGCGATGTAACTTGGATGGGGAAAAGAACTTTGATACGGACGCGGATGATAGTACATTGGAGGAGATACGGTGGGTTGCGGGTGATGAGGTTCCTGCTGCGCGTTAGAGGGCGCGGTGATAGAAATTGGATAGTCATTGAGCATAGAACTTGAAGACGGATGGGGATAATATTTTGCGGCATACTGTTGCGAATAGCATTGACGACGAGGGGCGGCAACTCTGTCTGGCTCTATATCAAATGATGAGTAACCTCCGCGTGGGCTACGGGCGATGCCGTCTCCAGGATCTGATTATCACTCATATGTAAAACAGGTTGGGAATGCGCATGCATGGGAAATACCTGTTGCTGCTGCTCATACTCTTGATTTGCGGCCTGGTTTTCTTCTGCAATCTTTTTCTTACAGCTTCGTATGTTATGGCCATAGTGTTTACAATAGCTGCATCGAAATTTTGCTCTTGATATGCTCTTCCTCCGCATGTTCTGCACCGGTGTTCAATATGGCGGGCGCGTTCTTCTGTATTTTACGTGTTGGAAAGATGGAGGTAGTCTTGCGTGTGCTCTGGGGGGTGAAAGTTTTTCTTAAAAACCAATGGGCGCTTATTGTTTCTGGATCGACCTGTCCGTGAGCATCGTCGTCACCGCTTGCCATGATCTCCAAAAGTTCGTGACGTCAAACGAAGCCGAAGTTGGTCATACATAGACCTTCCATTGTAAAGGTTCATACAAGCTTGCTGGTGTATTCATCCTTCTGGGAATTTCCTCTTTTGCAGCTCGTAATTCAGCTCGCATCAAGCGAAGTGCGTAGTTTGACATTACGCCGTACGACGCTTTGAAGACTTTCTCGGGGGTCACAGGTTTGAAATTCTTGTCCCGCTCTCGCAGTAAACTAATCTGATCCATTTGCCGTTGGCAAATCACTTTAATCACGGGATAGACTGAAAAGTACGACAGTTTCAATGTTCCCAGCTCCCTCTTGAAGGCATCGTGTGCAGATTATACCTTAGAAGAAGATATTTGGCCAAAACGTTCAACACCAATCATCCACACGGCGACAAACTTTTCTTTGTGTGGACCAATCCATCTGTTCTCGATATATTCAGCACACGCTGTCGGGATGTGGTTTTTCATGGATTCCCATCCGGCTTGAAAAATTCCTTCGTTTTGGTGTTCAACACTAGGTTTGCCCATTTCTTCAGGAATGTTGTAAATGTCCATTGTTCATTCGCTGTCAACTGCACTTCCTCATTGGGAAAATTTCGAAGGTGTTGAGCCTTTATATTTTGCTGAATATACCAGTAACATATACGGTGATGGGCGTTGGGAAATTCGGCTTTACATGTATTCATTAGTGCTTTGTCCGCGTTCGTCACGATAACTCCCTGGTCAATAATAATACCGGCTTTCACAAATGTTGATAGAACACATCTCAGGTCTGCTTCATGCGCAGTTTCCATGAAACAATACACAAGGGTATAGGTAATGTTTGTATTGGTAGAGCTGATAATATGAAGCATTCCATCCCCGTACGCGTTTGTACGGTAGGTCTCGTCGATTTGAACGACAAGGGTCCTTTTTTCCTTCAGCAGGAGCTGAGATACACTGCTGGGGTTGATCAGTACGTGAGTGATGTGCCCTTCAGGTGTCTGCTTGACTTTGAAGGTGGCGTCATCAGCCATAATATCCCGTACCAATGCTTCCATTTCCGGCATTCTTAGCTTTTGCCTTTCCCGGTAGTTCTGCAGTCGGTTTTGAATGTCCTTCTTGATCATTTTACACGAATCACCAAATTTCTCTTTGAGGTTTTCAAGTATGGTCGCGGTGCTCGTGCGTGACTTTATGAGATTGTAGACGAATATCTCTTGTTCAGTAGTCCCACGGCGCGCTGTAGGGTAGATTCGCACGTATGCAGTGGCCGGATGATTATACTGACCCGTTACGGCGAAAAGGTACTTCCCATCCACTTTGGCGATATCAACTTCCCACTGGCATTGCTTCCACTTCGTGCGGGTTTCTCTTGTTCTGTTCTCGGGGTCTGCTGTAGGTGTCACCTTAGGTTTTTCCTTTGGTGGTTTGCCTCCACAAGCGCAAATGACATGGCCGATCCTCATTCTTCCTACTGATTTTAATGGCAACGCTGTGAGCATTCACTTCGTCACGGAGAGCGTCGTATTCCTCATTCATAGTGGTGTAGCTGAACGTTTCCTGATGGAGATGGGCGGATAGATCAGGCGCAATGCCGTCACTTTCGCTCCCAATAGTGGATGGGTGATTGTCTCCAGGAGAGGTCTCATCGTCGTCGATTGGCCCCTGCTCTTCTTCCTCGTTTTTGCACTGATTCTCGCATGTAATCTCGACTCCGCATTCTGCTGCTATGCCCTCAATATCTACATCCGCGTGAATGTCTACGTCCTCATAAGTGGCTGTTGGGCCATTTTCCTCTATTTCGCTGTCGACTTCAACCTCAGTCGGGTCATAGTCAGATCCTGTGAAATTCGGTACTTCAATTTATCTTTGGTTGAAAATAAACAAACGGTCAGAATTAAAACAATAGTAGCTTCAACCAACCTCAGACCAATCTTACTACTACAAAAATTATGGTATTTCTTACGAGGTGAATTTGGAAATTTATGCACGACGGAATTTCGACTCGCAATTCCTAGCGATCTTGCAACGCGTCGGACGTGGGAAGTGGGCATTGTACGCGTTACCACAGTCTGTTTATTGCATAGGACAATATATGACAATGTTGGTCGATACGGTGCGCTACCAGGCGCTACCCATTGATTGCCAGAGGCTGCGCAAGAAACGTGCACAAAATTCCGAAAATGGAGGTAATGTTGCCTTTTATGTACTTGAGGCTCGACTTGAGGCTATTTAGTCTTTTACATGAGGCTGTTTAGTCAATCCCCATATATATTGTCTTTTCGCCGCTGTCTAGTCTGACTGACAGTCGTTATTAGGGTACTGACCAATTGTACATTGCTCTCTGGTGATGGCCGTTCCAAAGATTTGTTTGTTAGCAGACATCTGCATAACTAATAATTATTTTAGAGCTTCTGAATGTCTCTGTATTTGTGTGGTTGTTTTTTGCTCGCTTGTGTTGGGTAGGCAGTAGATTAAGGAGTGAGTTTGATTAGCAGCAGAGTTAAACGAAATATATGCATGTGCATCACTAGGGCTAGTTCGGTGTGCCTCCTACGTCTAGCTAGCACCCCCCCTCCACCGACGAGTGCCCGAGTACGCACTCGGATCTAGCGCACGTGCCCAACGACCAGTCAGCTCCGTGCGGGTGCGGAGCGTGTTCCAGCGATTGGATCGCTGTCACATTGCCACACGCCGCCACGCGCGGACTGAACGGACCAATCGGCCACCAACACTCCCATGGCCATCTCATGAGGGCTTCAACGTGTTGGTGGGTGCCGTGGACAGGCGGCCACAGATGAGATGGGCAGTTCCAACAGCTTGTAGATTCTGCATCTAATAGTGCTCGAATCCCGTCATTCTATTTATGATGTGTTACTCAAGGACGCTTTCTTGTCGATCTTAGTATCTCATCATTGACCGCAATTTCTTCCAATCATCACTATGATCGATCTACGATTGTTTCGAGAATTATATTTGAATTTTTCGATCCATTGCTATGCCAATCTGTCGCTGCTTCTAGGTCTGAATTCCTCTACGCGTTCACATAATATATATTTTCTCCATTTGGCTGTCAATATTTCGAACATTAGGTTTTTTGGCAGGGAGTCAAGTATATAAAATCTTTGAATGGCTATGGTGAATCCTATGGCTCTGTTTGCGCTGTATACACCCAATCCGCCGTTAGCTTTGTTTGATGCGGAAGTGGGAGAGACGCTGTAGCTTTCATACCCGATGGCGTTTTTTTTAGAGCGTTCCCAGTTCTTGTCGTAGGTTGCGTCCATATGAGCCAATAATCCGTCATAGGCCCGTTGCTACTTGATAATCCAATTTTATTTCTCATGTATATTCGGGTCCGGATTATTCCCACGTAGGAGTTAAAATATGGTGCCTTTTTTGCCATGTTCCGCTGTTTTTTTTGTTGCGGTAATCGACAATCGATCGGTCGGATTAACTATTGTTGTTGCTGCTCCCGTTTGTTTCCTGTGTCAACTCAGTACAAAGACGCTGAAGTCAGTTGGACACGCCATTCATATGGAAGATGCTGTCTGACACGGACCCGAACACCTCAACCAGCACAGTCGTTGGGAACTGTGTCTTTTATGTTTATGACGTTCTCGAACGTGCTTCAAGAATCATTACAACGGTGTTTATATACTTTACATGTGAATATCGACGATTTATATATGGCTCTAAAACATTCGATCTAGAACAAGGGTACATAGTGTTGTAAGTGGGAAGGATAGGATAGATGATTCTAACTGAATGACTCAGTGATCACTTTCCATTTTATTCGCTTACTACTAGACTACCAAAACACCTACACCTCTGCCTATAATAAAAAGACCTTTTCCCTTCAAGGTTTGAGCTGATCGCACTGTATAGCTCCTACTATCTTGATATGGTTCGGACATGGAGGCAGTTTGAGACTTGTCGCCATTTCTATATTTTCCCATGAATGACTGCCTTCCTCTGTAACGTGATGTTTTGCTGCTTGGGTACGTATTCTTAGCCATTCCGTTTCCGTCATTCTAGACCTGTGTTTGCCAAAAAGGGGAGTAGCTCTGTACTATATTCTGCTCTATGGTGTCTAATATGTGGAAAATATTGAATTGGTGCTTGTATTCCGGCTTGTCGCGCTCTCACTATTTGTCACCTCTATTTCAGTGTGTCGGGTCCCATGGATTATTTGCGTCGATGCTTTCATGTTCGTCTTATTTTCGGAGTCGTGTATTGTACTCTTAGATGACGTGGTTTGCTTTACATTACGTGAATATCGAGGCTATTGGTGCGTGTGGTATGAACGGTGGAGGTCCACGGTGAATATAGATTGAGTAGAGCTCGCCTCTACAATGGAAGAGTGCGGTCTATCACTTTTATTTTGTAGATTTAATTATAGAGAGCGATCTCATTGTAAAGGTACATGTTGGCTCGTTTAGATCTATTTGTGACTGTGCTTGGACGATATTTAAAGCAATACCAGTTTCTTCTGAAAGGTCTCGTTTGATAGTATGTAGATCTTATTTTGTAATAAGTTTGCCGCTGCTGTCAATTGTACTTCTCCATTACTGCGTCACAACAAGAAGGTACTCTTCTTCGAAGTACCAGGTGACTTCACATTGAATTCGAGCGCGAATAATGTTTCATTTGGAAAGATAAAGTGAATATTGCCGCAGAGAAGAAGGTCGGTAAAGACTACACACGGGATTGTCAGCAGGAAATGGCACAATACGTAGCTTATTCCTACGTCGAAAGCGAGTGGGAGCTCTGGAACGCTCGCATGGGCCACGTGAACAAAGATGCGCTGGTGAAGACGCTGCGCGCGACAACATGGTATGCCTGTTTCCACCTCCAAAATGAAAGCGTTATGTGGTGGATACATGAAGGGAAAACATACGGTGACTTCCTATCCATCTAGTTCACATACGAAGACGTCCCAAGTTTTGGAGCTTGTACACACGGACGTAATGGGACCAATGGCGACGAAGTCGAAGGGAGCTGTAACAGGGTTACATTCGGTTACATTTGGGTATGTTGTGTACGTAAGTACACTACGGTTGAGGCCAGTATTGACCGGTCCGAAAGGTTTGGACCTATTGGTTATTTTAACCAATCAGGACAGGAGCCCTTGGTGAAGGCGTGGCAGCCTACCACGTGTTGGTACACAGGTGTGTACATTACATTTCGGCTAGGTACGAATGGAGTAAGTTCTACTTAGTATTAAATATAGTTTACATTAGTTTAATTAATTTAGGCTAATTTTATATATTAAATATACGAAAGCGCTATTTGCCCCCCATTTTGGCTCTTTGCCCCCAAAATTATTTCCGCCAATCAAATACACTTTTCCACCTCACAAAAATCATAGAACGTCTCGGCGATGGGCGCCTCCTCTGGCATTAGCGAGGGTGGTGTTATTACGGTGAAGTACAAGTTTTATGCACGAGATGATAGCAGATCTCTTCACTAAAGGTTTCGGTGCGCCGAGACTGCAAATCGTGCAGAATTGGTGCGATAAGTGGTTCAGCAAATGGGTATACCGTTTTCAGAGTGCAAAATGTAAGAGTGAGTATAAAATTTAGGCAATTCTCCTGTAAGTTCATGTTACGCATTTTATGGTGAAGATCGCACAAACGATAGCATGGGTATATCAATTTCATTTTGTAGTTAGCTAATTTGTAGTCCACTCTTCTTGAAATCTTACTTGTGGAGCTCTATAGTCTCTTTTAGGGCTCCCATTTAGTCGGCCTATGGTTGCTTCTTTTGGTGGATAGTTAGTGGTAAGGTTGAGACAGGTTAATGCGGAGATAATGTTTGCGGGCTTACGTGGAGATAGCAATAAATGGTTACGTAAGATATACTATAAACATAAATTTAAGTTTCTATGAAAAAGTCCCGAAAAAAGTTGAGCATCGCCTTTAGCATGCATCTTGAACCTCTGCGAATGCAGATTTGCTGGCCGCTAGGTATTCGACAATTTTGTAAATATTTCAAGAGTTAATGCGTGAGCTACTTTGTTCATAAGGTTCGCCTTTGCCGGTCTCGTCAACCTTTCGGCGCGATCGGTTTCACAAGTAACGTGTCTCTGTAGGGAAATACATATGATATAAGCAATCATATCCATCCTTATAACATCTGCAAAGAAAACGGTAAATACCTGTTATTGGCGTCAACGACTGTGTTGTGGTTCCGGCGAGTTAATGCCAGAGGAGGCGCCCATCGCCGAGACGTTCTCTGATAGGTGTAAAAGTGTACTTGATTGGCCGAAATAATTTGGGGGGGGGCAAATAGCCAAAATGGGGGGCGCGCAAATAGCGCTTTCCTAAATATATATTCACTTTACAAATAACCCTAAGACTGCTAGGCGCACGAACTCGACCGATCGCGCGCGCAGTAAGTGTAGTAGTGTAAGGTAACACCGTCCCTTGCCTACTCCCCTTCTAAGGGAAGTCTTGTTTCAAGGCGTTAGTTAATTCTAACAAGTAAACTAAGGGAAATCTTAGCCCCGAGTAAGAGAGCAATCTCTTACTAAGCCCTTTTATAAGGGCGTATCGGCTAAGTAGCGGCACATCGCCGCTTTAGGAAAGTCTTCCTCTGTGCTCTAGCTGCACCGTGCGTATACGCACCGGCTACAGGAGGGGCAAGTATTTTCTCACCTTTTTGGACGCCTACTTGAAATACGTCGTGGCATACTTTCTAGAAGGGAAGAGAGAAGTGCCGGAAATATTTAAATCATTCAAAATCCTGTATGAGAGCCAGTGGGGAGAGCGCATCAAGTGTCTGCGCTCGGATAACGAAACCGAATTTGTCAACAGGACTTTGGACGGATTCTGTCAGCATAACGGGTATTGTGCACCAGGAGACCGTGACATAAAGCCCTCAGCAGAACGTCGTGCTGAAAGAATGAATAGAACAATAATGGAGAAGGCGCGAAGCATGATACACTACAAGGGAGTATCAGCTTCATGGTGGACAGAAGCAGTTAGTACGGCGGTAAACTTGGTCAATCGGATAGTAAACAGCATGCGTCCTGATGCGACGCCGTACGAGATTGCCTTCAAAATGAAGCCCCGGATAGAGCACTTGCGATTGTTTGGGTCGATGGGTTATGCTCATCTTGACGATTCTAAACGCACAAAATTGGAACCAAAGAGCTTCAAATGTATGTTCCTGGGTTACGGTGACACCACGAAAGGTTATCAAGTGTACGATCTGTAGCAGAATAAGGTCAAGATTTAGAGGTCAGTAAAACTTGAGGAACGCAAGATAAATGGAAATTACTACACCATAGGGACAGAAAACAACGAAATCATTCATGTGATCAAGGATATCGAAGAAGTTGCTAACCCTGACGATCAGAAGCAACTACACAAGGAAGATGAACCGATGGAGTCAACAGAGGAACCATCTGATGACATCGAGATTCAAGAAGATGAACATGAATCTGGTTCATCAGGAAGAGAGTTGGCAATATATCAACGGTTTAACGAGTCGAGAATAAGTGACAGTATGATGTTCCGGCCCGAGAGAGAACGTATTCGCCGGGCTCGAGAATCAGTGTTTAACCATGGATGACGAACATAAGATGGATGACGATTACGACCCTGACAATGACGATCATTTCTATCCACCTTCACCCAAGCATCCTCGTGTTGATGAAGATAGCCTACTAGTAGAAGTTGTACTAGCTTATACGGCAATTGTGGGCAATGCAGACAGCGCACCAACGCCATATAAACAATCCATGGAAAGTGATGATGCAACGGAATGGGTGAAGTCTATGGTCGCTGAGCTCACTGCTCACTCTGAAAACAGGTCATGGTTGCTGATTCCAAAGAGAAAAGAAGTTTTACCGATTGGATGCTGGTGGGTTTTTGCCAAGAAGTGGAATGAGCACGGAAACGTCGTGCGCTACAAGGCCCTACTTGTCGCAACAGGCGTCAAGCAAAAATTTGGTGTCGATTTCTTCGAGTCTTACTCGCCCGTGGCGAACATGAATTCCGTCCGAGTTGTATTATCAGGTGTTGTTACGGATATATGACTGAACAGTTGGATGTGGACACTGCGTTTTGAACAGTGAACTTCAGGAGCAAGTATAAATGGAGGTGCCATGTGGTATTGTCAACGCTGAGAGCATGATAAAAAAGATTAACAAGGCGATCTACGGTCTTAAACAGGCTGAAAACGCATGAATTGCATGCGTTTTCAGCCTGTTTAAGACCGTAGATTGACGATTCATGCTGTGTTCCTACGGATAGGGTTCAGAAGTTGCGGGGATGATCAATGTGTTTGCGTCAGGAGTCATTGAGGCAATTATAGTTATGTGTGCCTCTATGTAGACGACATGATCATTGCTGCAAAAACCTGCAAAGAAATCCTGAAGGTCAAGAGAGCACTGAAGGAATCATTCAAGATGAAAGAATTGGGCAAGGCCATGTTCTTCCTTGAAATGGAAATTGATCACGACCTCAATTGCAGCACACTTATGATCCGACAGACACGGTACATTGAAGACGTGGTGAATAGGTTCAATCAACAGGATGCTAAGGCAAAATTAATCCATGTGAGTCGGACTTAAAGCTGTCAAAAATGCAGTCACCACCAATAGATGATGACAAAAGTGAAATGAACTCCAGATCATTAATTGTATGTTTCCTTTACATCTCCATATGCACACGTCCAGACATTGCATATGTGGTCACGCAGCTATCGTGATTTATGGAGAATCGGGGACAACAGCACTGGAAAGCCGCTATTCGCGTACTCCGCTATCTCAAGACGACAAGAAAACACGGAATCACTTTTGATGGTAGGTACAAGCTACAGCGTACACGGACGCGGACTGGGGAAGTAATGTCGATGCTCGGCGCTCAGTATCAGGAACGATGGTGATGAATGGAGGTGCACCAGTAGTTTTAAGTCCAAGTACCAGCGCACAGTAGCATTAAGCTCGGCGGAAGAAGAATACATGGCTCTAAGCCTATGCACTCAAGAAGTATTATGGGTCCGCGCAATGCTCAAAGATCTTGGTCATGAGCAAGTGAGAGCCACGTGAGTCTGGGAAGATAAACAATGGGCAATCCTTCTTGCCATCAATGCTGAATATAATGCCCTGACCAAGCACGTCGATATTCGTCATCACTTCATTCGAGAGAACATAGTGCCCGACATAATTATGGACAAATACAAGTCCACGGATGACCAGCTAGCAGATATGCTTACAAAAGCACTGGGAACCAAACGACTCAAATATCTTCTTCAAGAGAGTGGTATTGACCCCAAGAACACTCAGCATTAGCGATGAGTGGGAGTGTTGGATTACACCGCTGGATGCGTGTCCGAGAGGTGGATGGTACGACATCAGAGAGCGGATGGTACGACATTGGATAGACGGATGGCGACACTGGATACACGGATGACGCAACTAAACCATCCACATGTTTACGAAAAGTACGGGTGCAGTCGCGACGTCATAGTCTGATATCTTAGTCTGACGTCACAGTCTGACGTCAGAAAGAAGCTTCTAGAGAATCTAGAAGACTATGCTTCGATGTAACTCAGAGTAGTGAACTACCTATAAAAATATTCACTCCACAATTTGCCTTCGACCGCGCACTCCCAACAAATCAACGCGTACTTAATCATTTTTCAGTTTCCCAATATTATATTACTATATTTACAGTAAATGTATCAATGTGCAATTTGAGTAAACGTGCACAACGAATGCATTCAGTCATGATATGTTTAATAAAAGGGCCCCGATATTTATCTTCTATATATGTGACATCGATCTGAACCAAAATATAGCTTATCTTGTTATTATATGTATTGAGTTATATTATATATTTACAATTTTCCCTATTTTAAATGATTTTCAAAGAAAGTTTATATCTCTTAAACTATTGAAGACGATTTTACTTTGTTCTGTTTTCTTGCGGTACCTCGTAAGTTTTTCTCTAAATAATAATAGTTTATTATCCTTGAAAGTATTTTTCATAACATAATAACCGACTCTATTTTGAAAATTTACATAGTACTTGGACGTGATAAACAATTTGATGCTAATTTACGTAATCCAATTCGTGAAAATAAACAATAAATATACTCACTTGAGCGAATATATACATCATCAATTCAAAATTCTAGGTTTATAGATTATAGGCTTATGTTTCAGTTCAATACTCTACTAAAATGTTTAACACATCCTCATAAGTAGCATAATTATTTTAATTAATAACAAAGTTGATTTTATTTTTAAGCAATTTGTTTTGTTTAATAAAAATCAGATGTCAACATGTATTGATAGAGACTTTCATGATACAACTTTCAAAATCTTAGTATAAAAACCTAGTAATATTATAATTGCAATTAAAATTAGAAATTCTAGATAAGTTAAATAATAAGGTTTTGAATCAATATTGGACAATTAACAGAGACGATTGCAGAATAACAAATTCTAAATGGAGACCAAATGATCCAATTTCAGGTGTTTGTTGAATGAAGAACAGCCACATAAGAAAATAATAGTTCCCTTAAAATAAATATTTACATTCCATTTGTAAACATAATTGTACTTGTTTATTGTGTTGACCGTCATATACAGCTTCTCTAACAATATCACGATTCCAATATACACCGTAAAATAACCATTTAAAATCCTGGGGGATCGTATCGGTACGCAATATCCACGGTGAATGCTGTATTGGTGTATACTGGTCTCGTGATATTGTAAGAGAAGCTGTAAATGAAAGTCAACATAATAAACAATTACAACTATGATTAAAGGGTAATGCTATTATTTATTTTAAGTGAACTAATAAGAACATCTAGGTTTTCCAATCAGGAATTATGGGATTATAGATTCTTTAATCCATTTTTAATTTGATTGGTTCTCTTAATCGAATTCAGAAAGGATTTAATTTTAAAATTACATCAGCAAACTCACTACACGTTCATATATTTGTTTCGATTTAGTTATACTCAGTAAATTCAAACCATTCGTAATTAATTACTCTTATTCTTTTCGTCTAGCACATTAAAGAATTATTTTTTGAGTAGAACCAATTTAGAAAATAGGTATATTTGATTCTATTTAATATAAGGTTAGCAAATTTAGAACATATTTACATTTGTTTCTACCAATATCGTGTTGCGTGCCCCCGATGGTGATGGAAAGTTTTTTGTAGTGGAGAGTTATGAGAATGAACGCAGCGCATCCCTGTTTATTATATTCATTTATTGCGCTCGCTTTACCGACGTTGAAGTCATTACAAATTGCGTATACCATACCCGGAAAGCATTCGAACCTTTTGAAGACCATAACAACGTACACGCTTCATGACGCTCACTTTCCTGGTGTCCTTTAGACGGATTTGGGCGAATAACTCGGTGAGGGACGGAATCTACGAGCTTGGGTGCAACGTACAATTTTTCTCATCACTGACCGACCGACCATGGCGCAGGAACATTTTTTCTCACTATGATTATACTCGCAACCCAGCGATGATCGACAGAACCGTGTCGATTTAGTCTAGGTCCTTAACTTTCCTCATCCATCTCTGTAGTGGATTGATCTTCCTCTGCTGAATAGGCACCCCTTCTTTTGCTGCTCCATCCCGACTATCGAAACCACACGATCGACTACTCTACTCGTGACGCTACTGGTATCATCAGATGCAGGAAATTGATTCGTGTTGGGGTCACGTACAATTTAAATCAGTGACTGTACCGACCGTTTGCGCCTGAAAGTCTGGGAGTTGTTTCTTAGAAGAAGTGCGCGCTACATGATCAGCGCGGACCGCATGGGGAGCAGGTAAGCTGTTCTTAGTTTTAAGTAAAAATATATAACATTACTAGGGGATGGTACTGTTAGAATATAATCTTAACTTTACTTCCACTATGCCAGATCTTAAACTACCTGTTCTAATTACTTTTGACCAGGTAGAATCTTATGTAGAAGTTGGCGAATGCGCGAAGGTCGGCGCGCCGTGTAAGTTTCAGCTGTGTTGTCTTAAAAGATAAAATGAAAAGTGCATTATGTAAAGTTACCTAAAGATTCAGTCATACTAAAATGCAACTTAAGAGTAACCGTCAATGTATACCTAAAATATATACTCCCTTCCAGCCAATGGAGTTTCACCATCTTGTAAGGGCGCAAAAACACAAAGTGGGTACACGCTTTTCCAGCACTCCTCCTGAAACACCGGTGGCTGCATACCCATCACGTCAATCCCAAACTTGCACGCAACCCTTGAATACTTAGCGCATTAAAGTCCTTGGTCAGCAGGTTTTCCAACATCTCCACACTTGGCACATGCGTCGCCGAAACCATACCCTTCTGGAAAAAATGCTTTAAAAATTTCAGCTTTACGTCGATGTTTTTTCCGCTAGCAGCGCTTGCTTCGTTTCCCACTTGTTTGATCGCCGCCTGGTTTATCCATATTAAGCACCAGGGGAGTCTTCGCACGTAGCGAATTTTCATGATCCGCACTCTCAATCCAAATGATTCCCGGCCTTCCATCGAAGCCGCAACAAATTCCACTTCGGTAGTCGAGCGCGCCACGGCGGTCTGATTTTTACACGCCCAGTTAACCATCACTCCATTAATAAATGTAACCAAAGCCGAACTACTTTTCCTGTCCAGATTACCAGCCGCGAAATCAGCGTGGATAAAAACTATAATCCGCAACGGCTGCGGTAATTCTTCGTCATTCTTCAATTTTAACTTAAAATCACTTGTGCCCTTCAAGTACTTGAGAATTCTTTTTGCGATATTATAGTCGCCAACAGTCGGCGCGTGAGTTCTTCCAGTTGCACGTGCAACGCAAAAGAAATTTCCGGGTGCGTGCACCGTGAAATCCATAGTAGGCTTCCCAAAAGTGACTGGAAACTTTTTTATGCATGGCATATTGGCTTTAGGTCGCACTGGCAACGGTTCACGAAAGCCTTCAAAATCTTCTAGAACAAGCACCGGCGTCCGAGCCGAGTTCATTTTGGACAATTTGTGGGTACTTAAAACTTCACTAATCGTAGCTTGTTGATCCAATAAATACCCACTTCTTGGAACGCCCTCAATCCTTATACACAAAAACTTTGTTACGTTGCCAAGGTCCTTTAATTCCAACACTTGCATATCCACAAAAAATTGATCCACAATTTAATCACTGGTACCAGTGACCAGTAGGCCATCAACGTAGGCACCGATTACGACTGTGTCGAATCCAACATGCTTCACAAAAATGAAAGTGTCTGTGACACATTGTACAAAGTCAAACTCCGCTAAAGTCTTCCACAAAAACATTCATGCCACAAGCGACCAGTCTTTTTCAATCCATGGAGATTCCGTTTTAGTTTTAGCGCTGATCCTTCTTCGACTGCACAATGAAATCATTCAATTGTTCTTGGTTTAAGACCATGCCTTACGGAACTTGCAGGTATATCTCCACACTTTCTTCTGACTTGGCGTTGGGGTAGGCACTCGGCACGTCTCCATGACGTGCAGACACCCACCAAACTTGCGCCAACATCAGTATAAACTCTACGTTGTTAAATTCCATCACTGTCGAAAAGTTGGAAAAGTAATTGTCTCCATAAATCTGCTTGTCTCCCCTGGCGACTAGTTTCGCCTTGTACCTTTCCACCAACCTATTTGCATTCACCTTGGTCTTGTATACCTATTCGGTCGGGAGAGGTACCTTGTTTTGGAGACGACGCACTACATCCCATGTAATCAGTCCTTTAAGCGACTTGAGATCCTCCATTTTGGCATTGCTCCACATCTTGCTGTTCGCACCAGCATGCCCCCCTTAAACTTGTAAGGTCAGGCTCCATCTTTAACGTAACGTCCATTTCAACCTTTGGTTCACATACAGCAGATGCGCATAGCGCGCTTTCCAAACCTTGTCCGTTAGCATGATCGTCACTTCCAGCATTTACACCAGTGCCCACTCGAAATAACATCACTTGAGACCACCTTCTACTATCGCGATTCCTCATATTCTTTGGCCTTCGTCGTTTTTTTATTTTTTTACATGACTTGCGCGTACTTTGCTCTTTTGTTTTTGTTCTTTTCTTCACTTCTTTCGGGTCTCTTGACTTGTCACTTTTGCGTTCAAAATGCGCCACTTTTCCATATGTTTACGTGAACGTAATCTCGCTAGTACCTGCAGGTCAACTTCGATTTCATCTTCTAGATCTTTTACAGTCTTGTTGCTTGTTTTTTCGCTCATAGTTTCGATCGCTGTGACATAACTCGTCACCGTGACCACTCGATATTTTAGCAGCAATACCTTGTAGCCCTTGGTTTCGTTATTTTTCCTCAAACTCAACGCGCAATCAGCATGTCTTGCAAGTTCCTTCTTCTTCGGGTCTCTCCAAACCATGCACGGGGGCCCGAAAACCACTATATCCGTGAGCACCGGTCGCTTTACGGTCATCACTTCGATGGGTGATAGGCGACCTTGATTAGACCTTGTTGGAGTACAGTTGAGTATTTAAGCAGCATACTCAGCCGCCTCCGACCAAAAAAACAATGGAATTCCTGAGGCGAATATCATACACCGGACCATACTAAAGATGGTCCGGTTAATTCGCTCCGCTTTTCCGTTCGAAGCCGGATTTCCAGCTTCAGTAACTTGGCGGCGAATACCAGTCTGTTTGCAGAACAGATCGACGTTCTGGTATTCGCCACCGCCGTCCGTGCTCAGCCCGTGTACGCTACACGAAAACTCATTTTCAAACTATGACAAAAATTGTCTTAGCCGCCCTGTGCGGAAAATACACGTATGTAGCTTGAAAATGATCCACAAAGACGATAAAATATCTGTTCCCACGCCTGGCTCGAGGAGTGATAGGAACCATCAGGTCGCTACAAATCACTCCTCCAATTCTTTTGATCGGCGAATTTGCACCGTAATCTGCCTTTGGTTGAGACTTTCGCGTGGCTTTGCCTTCAGAACGGGTCAGACGATTCGGCCTACTGATGTCCGTGAGGACTATGCCTGAACTGGGGTCCCTGGCCAGTATTTCAACGGTATCATAGGCCAGGTGACCCAAGCGCACATGAAAGTGGTGTAAGATTCCAGTGTGACGTCAGCAGCGACGTCTTCCAACACACTACTTAGCACCATGCTCACGAAACCATTTACGTTATAATTTTTTTATCCACTGTCAAAAACAAACACGGATCCATATGTCTTGCTTGCCATAGAACATTCTTGCGCCTTCCAACATTTCTTGCACTTGGTGACCATCGTCGGCGATGATGCACCTTTTTTTACGACGTCTACCAAGCCATATCATATTTTTGGCCAATTTTGTCGCGCAATATACTTCGGTCAAGATAATGACCGTTGAAAACTCATCACACGTCTGCAACGTGATTTTCTCGACTTTTGTAGCTTTAAGCATACCGCCATCCGGGAGCGCAAACATGTCGCTTGGACCGCACTCTCTAGATTCTTCTAGTAAATTAGCGTTCGACACTAGGTCTCTACTAGATCCACTGTCGATAATCCATGTGTCTTCATTAATTTCACCATTTCCTCATGTACTAATTATTTCAGTTAAGCTGGATTCCATCGTCGACAGCACAACCTTCCTTGACCATCCGTCACTTGGTTTCTTGTTTGGCCATCCATTGTGATTTCCATCACTTTTACGCCGTTTCTCCGGAAAATAATGTATGTGCCCTTCATCTCCACAGGTATAGCACCCCCGCCTGTTTCCACTTGGGGTGACTGCATGTACTTGCATCCTGGAGGGATCCCTGCCTTTAAACGCATCGTCTTCCAGCTCTTTAGCCCATGCAATGAGCTTTTGAGGATGGCACAGTTAGTTCTGCCTAACAGGATCATACCTGGCCAACGCCATAACTTTCAGCTTGGGTGCGGCAAACTTAACGATATTTTCCACAATTAACTTTTTTCTCGACCTACTTTCTCGGATCAGAGCTACTAAGTACAAATAGTGCTGCGTCCATGTCTTTTTAGAGTCTTTTTCTGCGGCAAACCACATGTCAGCTTGGTGGTGGGATATATTGACGTTGAATCCTAACCACATCTGATCCAAAACGTAATGCAACTGCGGTCACATCTGCCACCACGAGCCAATGTTCGAGCGGAAATATTCAGCGGCCGTTCCCTCTAGACGTTCACCGAGCTTGTTTATTTTTAACCGCTCGGTCCAATTCAACCAGATGTGAGCTCTCAATCTCGATGGCCTCCATGAAAAGGTAGGCCCACTTCTTAAACCCGGCACCTAGTCCTGGGTATAGCTCCTTCCCGGGAACTTTCCAACTGCAAACTTAGGGATTTTGTGTCCCGCATGACCAAAATTCGGCACATGCATCTGTTCAGCAGGTATAATCATACCCCCTACTCCCGGCATTCCGGATGGTGCCTCACGGGGTGCCGCATTCACATTCGGGCATGGCCTCGCGCCAACTTCCACCCCTTCTTCCTCGGCCAGGTCATGCAGAGTCATCTGCTAGCCGAACGGACGGTAGTTTCGCAGGCTGTCTCAAAAGTCCGTGACTTTCACACGTACCGGGGAGCCCTCACTAGACCCGGACGAGACACTCCCAACTGACCACTTTCCCTTTCCTTTTTCCACGGCATTCAGACGCACCGTGATGTCCTTAAGACCTTGAATAGTGGCCTCAACGCATCACTCGAGGTCGACACCTCATTTTCTTCAGAATCACTCATCTTAAAGTAAATAAACAATCAAAAGTTAATCGTCACTCCACTAGCCCTTACAACAAGGGGACTTTCCACTAGTTCCACGTGACGAGATACGTAACAATCCAAGAAAACACACTCGTAATGCCAAGAAAAATCCACGAGATAATCAAGCCAGCCACGGGATCATAACCTGTTAGAAATAATATTAAATTTATTTCTACTATGCCAGATCTTAAACTACCTGATCTGACCACTTTTAACCAGCTAGGAGCTTATGCAGAGGTTGGCGAATGCGCGAAAGGTCGTCGCGCCGTGTAAGTTTCAGCTGTGTTGTATTAAAAGATAAAAAATGAAAACTGTATTATGTAAAGTTATCTAAGGATTCAGTCACACTAAAATGCAACTTAAGAGTAACCGTCAATGTATATTTAAAATATGTACTACCTTTCCAGCCAATGGAGTTTCACCATCTTGTAAGGGCGCAAAAACAAAAAGTGGGTACACGCACTTCCAACAGGTACCCGTCGTTCCGAAGAACGGTTTCATTGAAACTGCAGTATATATACATTTACTTTGAAGCAAAAAGATACAGATTTTTTGCCGTCAACGACTGCGTGTGCAATCTCGGACATTGACTTCTCTCATCATTGCAAGATTTTCAACAACCTCATTCAACGTAGTGCTTTATCATAAACGACATTTCTCATTAGTCGTCGTTCCCCAGACTCGCAGTCGGAGATACTGCCGTCGTAACCATCTCCCATCATGATGGCGACGACGTCGTAGGCAGTCGAGGTGTTGTGCATCCTTCGGTCGTTCGACTTCAGGCAAAGCAGACGGAGTTCCAGATCCATCACCCGATCCCCCTCTAATCGTTGCCGCACCTTCTCGTATGCACGTACGGGTTGTGTTGTTCGAGCATGGCTTGAAGTTCCCCCATGATGCGCCCATCCAGATGCGGAAATACATTCATGCGGCCACCAAGTGCCATGCTGATGATATCAGTGATATATACTACTGCGAGAACTTCCTTGGCTGACCGGGCCCGGGAAACAGCGATCCCATTCAGTGGTATAGGTCACCTTCGAGTAGAAAGGCTTACATCCCTCCCTGCATAAACCTTTCATCTAACTTCACACCCAGGATGTGAACGACAGGGCTCTATTGTACACCCTGATGTTGATGCGGAACACAAGGACAACAGGCTCTGGATCCCGTAGCAGACTACGTAGCGGATCTGGTGGCTGTCCAAATTGTGGGACGTAGGCCACCTTACCACGGTCGCAGTACATGGTGAAAAGGGGTTGTGCAATGGTTGATCCGGAACCCTTCATTCTCTCCTCAATCCAATGGATCACCCCGCAGTTGTGGCAGCAGACGTTAGACTGGTGTGCACAAAGAGCAGCGAGGCGGAATTTGCTGGGATCTCCTGACGTGCATGGGGTAACTCCGGTTCAGCGGCGCGTAAGCGGTCTTCCAGAAGATGCCGTGCACGCTGAGAACGTCTTGCCGCTTCCTGAGCTTTGGCGTCGTTGTTCTTGTTCTTCTTGTGTCTCAAGCGCTCGTTCCCGAGCACGCGGCTCCCGAGAGAGTCGGATTCGTTGTTCTTTTTGTTCTTGCGTCTCAACGTACGTTGTCGAGAACGCCGCTCCCGAGTCAGTCGGTTTTGCCGTGAACGCGGAATCTCTGCTTGCAGTGACATTGGGGTGTTCTTGCGTCTCAACAGTACGTTGTCGAGCACGCCGCTCCCGAGCCAGGCGGTTTGGCCGAGAACGCAGACTCTCTGCTTGCGGTGTAATTGGGGTGGTGGGTGAGGAACTAATTCGGGAGCAGGCAGGGTAGGCTATATTCCTATAAGTGCTATTAAAGCGTACTTAAAAGCGGATCATTTCTATAGGCGTTATTTTGTAATATTTGTAATAAGAGAAATTACACAGAAGGATCGGTTTTTCACGGAAATTTATATAATGGGTCGGTTTTCTCTGATATTCACAGAATGGGTCGGTTTTCTATCTTCAATATAATAACATCCACATATATAAAAAGAAATAATTGAAACAGAAAGAATTGATGTCGCTCCGGCGAGGACCGGAGCACGGGCTCAGGAGCATGGCGACGGCGCCACAGCCTCCACTGGGTCTGGAATCTCACGAATTTGACCAACCAAAAGGTGACCAGCTCACTTTTATTCCTCTTGCCATGTCCCCAGATTCTGGCTCGAGAAGGATGATAATGGAGAGTACGAAATATGCATTATGGTCGTGGATATGGGTGCTGTTATATGTTGACTTACTTTTTGTGCATGTTGCAGCATCGTGCCGAACGTGTGCGAGGTCGTGGTTGTGTCGCTTGATAGAGAAAATATTCTGGATGATATAACCCGGGCGCTAACGACCATGAAAGGAAATATTTTAGACGCAGACGTAATGACAACAGTGGATGGGACACTGTTCGATCGCTTGTAGTTAAGGGATCATTTATGAGTGACGAGCAGCAGGAGGAGCTGCGTACGCAAGGTTAAAAGAATCAAATGAACTAACCAGATGGATACTACTATGGATAGAGAGAGAAGACCCGGATTAAGTGGATATTCACAATGGGTATATATTTGATGTCGGGAGAATATGCAGTGCAGCAAGCGAGTTTGACGAGAGAAAGTTTACTTAGGGGAATCTAGGCAGAAAAGGAAGAGGCATGGACTTACTCATTGATGGTTATACTATGATTGACACTTATTGATTTGTAGATGAGGTTCACAGGAGCGATTATGAAAGTCTTGGTGTCGACGCTAAAGTTCGTTCTCGCTCAGTTTTCATCCTTTTTGGGAAAATAGAAAAAAACAGGTTGAAGCTGGCAGAAACAGTAAAACCGACCCATTCTGTGAATATCATAGAAAACCGACCCATGCTGTGAATTACCGTGAAAAACCGACCCATTCTATGTATTTTCTCTTGTAATAATCAATGATAAAGGCAAAAATTACAGTAAATACTCAATATATCTGGGGAGACGCTAAACAGCCTGCAGCACGAGGCTAACTGGCCTGCAGCCCCAGCCTGTAGGCTTATTAAGGCTAAATTACTGCCTATTTTGGATTTTTGTGTTTCGGTTAGAGATTGCTCGGCCCATAAATTC
>CM047580.1:12485680-12496680 GCA_026184515.1 Peronosclerospora sorghi
ATCATATGTGGTGACTCCAACCTAGTGATCAGGCAGGTCACCGGAGATATCGACTGCAAGGCCCCACGACTAAGGACGCTAAATGATCGGGTAATGAAGGCATTGAAAGACCATCCCGACCACGAGCTGTTGCACGTGAAACTGGACTGGAACAGAAGTGCCGACTACCTCGCGACCAAGGCCATGCAAGACCAGACCGGGGCTACGATCACCGAGAAGGACGTTCTGGATGAATTGGTGAATATAAACAGACTCCCCGAGGTGATCGGACCCAAGAACGTCCGGACCAGTGGCATGTGATGGTCGCGACTAGACCGAAAGCTCGGAAGTCCCACCAATCGTTCCCAAAGGAACGGTTGAGTGAATCTGTTGTGCAACGACTAAGAGCAGAACGGATCCTCAAGGCGCAGGAAGAAGAAGAATGGATTGTGAATTTGAAGACCTACCTGCGCAGTGAATTGTCTAAGTTGACGAATGGTCAAGCGAAAGAATGTGCCAAGATCGCAGACAGTTACGAAGTGGATGAGGATGGTTTACTATATTACTGCTGCGATGCCGACCAAGACAGTGCAGACCGGGACCGATTGGCGAAATTGATGATACCTGAGTTGCTGCAGCCGGATGTCCTCCATCACTACCATGTGAGTCTAGAAGGGGGACATCAGGGCATAGGCAGAACGTATCACAAGATCAGGTCCCACTTTCACTGGAGAGGTCTTTTCCGAAGTGTACAGAAATATGTGGGTTGTTGTACGGATTGCAAGACCGGAAAGGGTATACCGGTAATCAAGGGGCGATCGCCCGGAAATATCGAAGCTACATACCCTTTCCAGGTCAAAGCGATGGACCATATACCGTCGCTGCCTAAATCGACAAATGGCAATACTGAGTTGTTGATCTGGGTAGACCTGTTCACCGGTCTAGTTATTGCGAAGGCAAGTGCGTCCCGGTCTGCTGAGCAGATCGCTAAAAGTTACGAAGAATGCGTGTTCCGAAGGTTCGGCGCCAGCGAGGTCATCAGACACGACCGAGAACCCGGTTTCATGGCCGAGGTGTTCCGGTCGTTTAACAATATGCTGGGCCAGAAACAGAGCGCGACGATGGCATATCTTCCGCAAGCGAATGGATCGGCAGAACGTATGGTACAAACTATTACAAGAGCAATCAAGATGTACGTTGCCGATCCAGACCAGCGCGATTGGGACGAATACGCAGAAAGGCTGGTGTTTGCACTCAACTCGTCGACCGATCGGGTCCGAGGAGAAACGCCTTTTTATCTTGCATATGGATGGGACCCCCGGTTCACTCTTGAAGCCGCGATACCTTTTGGCTGCACTCGGAACCGCGATCGTGATGCTCGACGTTGGCGCATGCAGGTCCAGAAACATTACCAGCATGCAAGAGAAATTGTCAACGAAAAGTTACGTCAAGCTACACAAGACCGGGCAGACCGGAACAACGACCAGGTCCAACCCCACGGTATAGAACCAGGAGCTAGGGTATGGTTGTACCTAGACCGAGTGAAGGAGGGCTATTCGAAGAAGCTGGCTCACATGTGGCACGGTCCTTTCCGTGTTGCCGAGCTGATTGGTTAACACGCTGTCCGTCTAGTAACAATCGGCACGGACTACAAGGTCTTCCCGATCGTACATGTGTCCAAGTTAAAACTGGTCCGAGAATTTCCTGATCGTCCCAAAATGCCCTGTCTATTAGACTAGGCAGAACGGTTTGATTTCGATGAAGCATTACTGCCGGAGGACAGTTGGGAACGACCGCTGGAGAAGGACGAATTTGAAGTGGAAAAGGTCTTAGATGTCCGATCGGTCAAGAAGACCAGGTTCGGCCGGACCCACCGAGAATATCTGGTCCGATGGAAGGACAATGATAAAACAACTTGGATCGATGAGTCCGACCTGAACTGTGGAGCACTACTACGAGAATTCGAACGGGACCGAGTCAGTCGGAACCGTTTCGCAGTGATGCAGACCGATGAAGACCAAGACAAAGACATGCAGTATCATCGGTCTTCCCGGCCGGTGTGAAGAGGTGGAAGGTCTTGTGTCTTGTGTATTGTGTATTGTGAATATGTGACGAATTGGAATAGTGGAGTGACGAACGTGGATTGTTTTTTCGCGATGTAAGTGGAACGGTTGGTGATAACGTGTCTAGTGTAACTCTGGAGAAAGTGGTGGAATTATCTCAAGTGATTTGATGACCGAACATGTGAAAAAAAAGAACGATGATATATATTAAGTGTTATCTGGTCGACTACTTACGACCTCACTCGCCATCACCCCACAGACTGCCGACGGTCAACGACGGATGCTTTTCAACTTGGTCCTGGTACTGGTTACGCCAAGGTTCTTGTTGGTCTAGTTGGACCAAAGCATCCTTGAGGTCCAGGACCGGTGTAATGCACCCAAGACCGGGGTACCATGTGCCACCGTCAGCCAGCAGCCGGGTCCTCTCGACGCGACGCCGCGGCATATGAAGTACAACTGGATATAAGAACACATCTACGTCGCACTCGTGGGCCAGCATCCCGTCCAAAACATATTGGCACAGGGACTGCCAGGCCTCACCCGCTCTGATCCGACGCCGCTTGCGCTTGTTCTGGATGCCGCCAAGCCAGGGTCTTGCCGAACTCGTTCCGGGGGAAGCACCAGATAGTGGGATAATCCGTCGAATGGCTCAAGAAAGCGAGGAATCGACGATGTGTGATTCATTGCCAAGAGGAGGTAGTCAATCGATCCTGCCTCCCAGATGGCTTGAGCGTGAGTCTTGTTAAAATATTTCACCCGACTCATGAAAGCATTGGCCCACGGAGTCGAGTGGAAGATGAACCCCAACTTGGGATGCTCGAAAATCTTCCACGGCTCGTCAGCGTACAAGCAGGAGATCTGTGCCGACGTGATCAAGTCCGGCCGCCATTCCGACGCGGCAGGAACTTTCTTCGCCGGCGGGAAAAGCCAATGGTCTGGACGAGAGAAAGATCGGGCCAGGAGCTGCTTGGTCAGGGTGGACCGGCGTAAACAACCGATCTGCCCTGGCGACCACGGCAAAGTATCCTCACGCTTTCGTGGCGGAAGGGAAGAACTGTCAATTGCCACGTTGGCCAACAAAGCATATTTGTGGCTTGGACGTCCCAGGAAAGACCGTAGGTGTTGACTTTGTCGACGCATGAGGTGGTGGAACTCCACCATGCGGGCCGGTCTTCTTGGTCTGCTCCGAAGTCGATGCAACTTGAAAAAACTTTCATGTGGACTTGTTCGCGACTTGGTTGGGATGGGGACAGCAAACTTCGAATCACCGGAGTCTTCTCCGGATTCATCCCAGGACGAGACCTCTGAATACTTGGCACGGTCAGCACCGGCGATCGAGGGCGCTTGATTTTTGGAGATGTTACTGTCGTCATCCTCGTCCAAGCTTCGGCCCACGAGAAGCGCCTGCGTCTTGGCTCGCTTATGGGACACCGCACGCTTCCCACCTAGTTCGGGGACGCACGCTATGCCCCGCGCCCTCGAGCTACCCGGCGCGTCCGCGCGCTTCTTTGATTTGTGTGCAATTTCGGGCTGGAGAATTTCGGCCAATGAACGGCCTTTGTCTTGATCCCGGTGTAGGTCCACCAAGGCGGCCGACGCAGGCCGGTCTACGCTGGAGGCAGCAACCGGATGCCGACGAGGACGCAACAGGTCAACCAAGCGCTGATGACATTCTTTTAATACCGCCCGACGACCGTTCGCTGCCTGCGTCCAATCGTTCGACTTGCGTTCACAAAACCGGACCTCCTAGGTCTGGTCTTGAATCGAAACTCGGAGCTCAGTGAGACACCTCTCGAGGTAGTCGCTTTAAATGCTCAACGTGGTCTGGTCAAGAAGGTCTTCTGCTTGATGCTGTTGGACCAGCACAAGCTGCTCCCGAAGATGAAGCTGATGAGCCTCCAAGCGGGTCAACCTATTGCGCGAGTTTATTAGTCCGGTCAAAATCTGACGCAGCTGGAGGTCATGCGTGTTCGACTGCCGATCGGCGGCAAGCAGGGCATTGATCGCCTTGCTGATGCCAGGAGGTATACGGGCTGGAGGTATACGGGCTGAAGACAAACGAAGGTTAGAACAGGTCCAAGGTGAAGACCGGACATGCATGCTTACGTTGTGTCGCCTGTTGAGCAATCTGCTCCTGGAGACGTGCGATCTCTTCAAATGCGCCTTGCAACTTCGCTTCGGTCCCGGTCTGATGCCCTGCCGATGTCTGAGGTGCAGTAGAACGATGGGCGCTGCCAGACCGGACCGACCGGACGGGCGAAGTGACATGCGATGACGTGGTATGCGAGGTGCCTACAAGAACGGTCGTTAAGGAAATACAAGAAGGTCAAGTCCAGCAGTGCAAGTACCTGGAACGGATGAAGAAGATGGTTGCTCCATGTCGGAAAAGTCTGAATGACCAAGGTTCAGCTGAATTTGATGGACGAGGTCAGACCGTTATCGTTGTGCGACACGGTCTGACTCAGGGGCGGCTGTGGAGAAGCGTGCCCAAAATTTGGCACACTTCTGGTCAAGTTTTGTCAAGGCATTTGGTCTAATTTCGGATTGGTTTAAACAAGGGGGGATTTTCAGCCTATCAGACTCAAGAAGTGTCAATAACGCAAGTTTTGGTGAGTCACCCGACTTTGGGTATTTTACATATTTTTGTGTGGGTACATTTAGGGACTATAGGGTAGTAGTATTTTAGTTGTGGTTTTTCCGGATAGAGGGCATTTGGTTGTGGTTTTACCTTTTAGGACAGAGGTTATACCTTTAAGTAAGGAAATCTTTTAGCTTTCGGATAAGTAGCTAAAACCTCTTCTGGTCTGGGTTCACACCACAGCTAGGGGTCTCCGTTCTTCCCTTTTCGTACACTAGTCGCCTCCGCCCGCCGCGGAGTGTTTGGGGGAAGAGGGTCTAATTATCCCCTCTCGCCCATTATACCCGGTCTGGACGCGCCGCACGCGCACTTTGGCCCACCGGAAGTCCCTCGACGGGAGTACGATTTGGCGATCTCAACACCTCAACTCAAGTACGTTTGGAACGTGCTATTCACTGGATTGGTCTTGGCGTGGAGTTATCGTTTGTGGAGTTTCACGAGCATATTGGGTCTTTACGCGGACATATTGGCTTGTTTTAATATTGGTTGGAAACTAGACCGGTTTTGGTCTTATTTCGTATTGGTCAGGGGCTAGACCGGAACGGTCGGTCTACCCTCTATTATTTCGTATTGGTCAGGTCTTGATCGTTTGGACGATCGACCTATTGGAAGTTATCTCTTGGAAGTGTTTTTGGTCTGTTTGTGTCTGGGGTGAAGAGTTCCGCCCCAGAGATACCTACCCAGATCGGTCTTCTATATTCAAGACCGGTTCGATCCAATCTGCAATCCCGATCCACCGAGTGTGTAACTAGCCCATTCCATCAGGTACATAAGGTGAGATGGACACTAAACAATCGGACCAAGTGGGTTCTGATGACGACCGGTCGTCTGCTTGCAGCGGACGATCGGACCAGAATTCGAGTGGAGGTCCGCGGGGTACCCCCCCCCCCGTAAGTTGGAAGGCTGGGCGCGATGGTGGTAGTCAGGTTATCGATGCTAATGTTTTCGATTTCGAACTTGACTCCACCACAGTGAGACTGGTGAGTTGCCAGTGGCAGAGGTGGATTCCTCTGAGGAGACCTCAGTGGTAGGGGTAGAGACCCCTGTGGTTAAGCGGGAGGCGCTTCCAAGCGAAGATACCCGTAGTTTGTCTGTTTTGCACGTCGGAAATGATTCCGACCACGCCGTTATAGGCGAGACTGGTGAGTCGCCATTGGTAGAGGTGGATTCCCTCTGAGGCGACTCCAGTGGTAGGGGTAGAGACCCCTGTGGTTAAGCGCGAGGCGCTTCCAAGCGAAGATACCCGTAGTTCGTCTTTTTCGCACGTCGGAAATTATTCCGACTACGCCGTTGTAGGCGAGACCGGCGATTCACCGGTGGTAGAGGTAGAGACCTCTGTAGATAGGCGCGAGGCGCTTCCAATAGATGGGGCAATTGAATCCCCCCATCTGGGTCCCGGAATGAGTCCCGAGGTCAGTAGTCAGCAGTGCTAAATAGTGTGACAGGTGTTGTCACAGAAGGCGTAAGCCTAGAACAGTTGACTGGGGTACGTGAACTGTTGTCGTTGGAGGAGATGCCCTTAAACGAGTTTGAAACTGCTGTGAAAGCAGATGAAATCGACGAGGTTGTCGTATTACGTCCGGAAGAGGAGTTGAACTCCTCATCCACGATGGACGAGTCAGTTTTGGTGAAAACCAAACAGGCATTGGATGCCCGAAGCGGTCTCAAGATCCTTGCAGATCCTGAGGACCCTTACCATTCCTTACCAAAGGAATCGGAGATGTCATTAGTGACAACCCGCCGATGGGGTTACCACCGGATCGGGGATTCCGACATGAAATTGTTTTGGTTCCCGGAACCAAATACTGCGTCACTAGGCAGTGGCCTCTCCCCAAGGAACAATGCGACGTCATCGACGCATTCTTCAAGGGGAAAGAAGAGGCAGGGATGGTACGGGAGAGTAAGTCTCCCCACTCATCTCCCACCTTTTGTGTTCGCAAACCGAACGGAAAGTGGCGCATTTTGCATGCTTACATCAAGCTGAATGTAGCTTCTGTACCCATGCAAACTCCGATTCCTCGGAAGGATGTCCTCCAGAACAATATGGCGGGCTGTACTGTGTACAGTGCCTTAGATCTGGTGGACGGGTATTATCAGGTGCTCATGCGAGCGTCCGATATTCCGCTGACAGCTGTTAGCACGCCTAGTGGCATGCTGTGGGAGTGGCTTGTTATGCCACAATGGGCTTTCAAATGCACCAGCGACTTTCAATCGCTTGGTGACTCAACTCTTCCGCCCTCATAGGAAGTACGCTCAGACGTACTTCGACGATATATTCGTCCATAGTCGTGCGGAAGGCGACTCGTCTGATGTTCAGACGCATCTGATACACCTTCGAGCAGTGCTCGAATGTATGCGAGAGCATAAGTTATATGCAAACGCATCCAAGTGTATCTTTGGTGCTGAGGAAATTCCTTTCCTCGGATGCTTCATCGGTAAGGATGGAGTGCGGGTGGATCCCGCGAAGGTGAAAGCCATTGTGGAGTGTCCTTCGCCTGTATATCTTAGAGATTTACGGAAGTGGCTAGGATTAGCCAACTATCTCCACAAGTACAGCGAGAACTATGCTGAAATGGTGAAGCCATTGACCGACCTTCTTAAGAAGGATGTTGATTGGTGTTGGGAAACTGAACACCAAAACGCTTTTGAAGCGGTTAAGGGGAGCTTGTTGAAAGCCCCCGTTCTTGCTCTCCCAGACTCTGGGAAACCATTTAGTGTCGTCTGCGACGCCTCCGATTTCGCAATCGGATGAGCTTTGTTACAAGCAGACGATGCAGGAAGGGAACGCGTAATTGCGTTGGAGTCGAGGCAGCTTAAAGCTGCAGAACGGAATTATCCCGTTCATGACAAGGAGCTACTTGCAATGAAGTATGCTCTTGTCAAATTTAGGGTTCACCTACTCGGCTCAAAGCCGTTCGTGGTTTATACTGACCACGCGTCCTTACGGACAGCGACAAAGTCGCCTCATCTCTCGCAACGGATGGCCCGTTGGCTCTCCTTCTTTGCGGAGTACAACTTTGAGGTTAAGTATAAACCTGGCAAGCAGAACGTGCTTGCGGACGCGTTATCACGTCGTCCCGATTACGAGCTCGCTCACGCGACATTCGTCACCACGTCTGTGGTAGATCTCATACGCCAGGCGTATGAGAAAGACCCTCAATGTACGGCGCTTATCCGCGCATTAGGTGAAAAGGGTCTTGGCTCGTCTGAGCCAACCCTGTCAAGTCGAGCTAGAGCTCGTTTACACCGTTACAGGTACTGTGACGGTTTGCTATATTATAGCACGAGCGCGGAGGACACTCCGCGGGTGGTTGTTCCTCATGATGAGGAACTGAAGTATAGAGTCCTCTTTGCGGCACATGACGCCCCTACCGGGGGTCATTTAGGTCGGGATAAGACCTACAGCGCTTTAAGCGCTTTGTATTGGTGGCCCAATATGTATAAGTGGGTCGGTGCGTATATACGCACCTGTGAGACGTGTCAGAGGGTTAAACCCTCTTCAAGTTCAGCTGCGCCTTTGGCGAGCTTATCGGTTCCAACGGAGTGTTGGAAATCCATAGTATGGATTTTATCTTCGGTTTTCCGAAGGATAAGGCCGGGAACACCGTCATATTGGTCTTTGTAGACCGTTTGAGCAAGATGGATCACCTGGCGGCGGTGCCAGAGTCCATAGATGGACAAGGAACAGCAAAAGTGTTCCTAGACCGTGTCTTTCGACAACATGGTCTACCCGATTCCGTTGTGTCGGATCGGGATCCCCGTTTTACGGGACAGTTCTGGGGAGCGTTGTTTAAGGTGCTAGGCACCAAGCTCCTCATGTCCACTGCGGATCACCCGCAGACGGACGGTCAGACGGAACGCGTAAATCGCGTTGTGGAGGATATTCTCCGGAGTTTATGTCCGGATTCTCCAAAGAGTTGGAGTGAGATGCTTCCGATGGTTGAATTTGCTATCAACAATTCGGTACATGCATCTACGGGGTTTACCCCGTTTTACGTGAACGGATTGGTGAATCCGAGGGTTCCATTAACGCCACATGTGTGTGGACCAGGGCTTGAGGGGGGAGGATTCCCTGATGTCAGCCCTGTATCTGTGCGAAAGCACATCGATAAGTTTTTATCGACGCGGCTTAGTGTCTTACGACACGTATGCGATGCCATGGCGGAAAGCCAAGATAAGCAGAAGGAGCAAGCTGACCGAAAGGGGAGGCGGAATAAAAAGGTATACAAAGTAGGAGAAAGTGTTTTATTAAACGCTAAAATCTTCCTACACATGCAGTTTCAAATGTGTTGCGAAATAAACTGCGCCCCAGGTTTGTGGGACCCTTTAAGGTGTTAGCCCGAAAGGGCTTGTCGTACACCTTAGACATCCCGAAGGCGATGCGTACGCATCCAACATTTTATGAGGGTATGCTTAAGCCATATCAGAACCCGGAGGCGGGTCCCCTCGCGGAAGAGGGTGAGAAACCGGATAGCCGAAAGGCGCAACAGGTCGGAACATCTCCGACAGGGTTGATATACGACCCTGAAGCTCCGCAACGAGAGTTTCGAGAGAGTCAAGCCGCTCCTCGAGGCGTTCATTCGCACTCCCCTTGTTGCGGAGTCCCTTCTGGGCATCTTGGATGCGACGGCTGTGCCGATAACAGCGCTCGTGGAAGTCACGCCGCAAGAGCGCGACCCCCTCCTCCAGTGCTCGATACGGAGGGTACTCCACATTACCATGTGGAACGCCTGATGGCACGACGCCACCACCGGGGTGAGACCCAGTACCCGGTGAAGTGGAAAGGTTATCCACATTCCCAGAGCTCGTGGGAGTCCGAGAATATCCTGAGGCAGGATTGCCGTGACGTCGTTGACGCTTTCGAGCGGGAGAATCCCGCTGAGAGTCAACGATCAAAGGGACCGAAGAAGCCCCTTCACTTCCAGTAGCTGGGAGTTTGCCGGAGGCATATGCAGAGTTTGCATTGCTCTCCGGCACCACATCGAGAGCAGGGCGCGTGTAGTAAGATGCAGATAATTGTCCTTGCGCTTTGGCCTGGGCATAGGCCAAGCGTAACGCCCTCTCTACCCGAAGGTCGGGTTCGGAAAAGCTTTTGTACAGCGCATCAAAGTTAGGGAGACGCTTCTCGCCTTCCACCCAAGCGCGGAATGCCTGTTCTGCGTCCTCGACGCTTTCGTCAAGTAAGAGAACAAAGGGAACCTCGTGGAGGATATCCACGAGGGCACCGCGTGCCTGTTTCCCGAGGCGCGTCCGGTAGGCATTAACGGAATAATGTTTGGGCGTTAGTAGTCGGGCCCGGAGTGTGTTCCGATGCGCAATTTAACGCGAGAGTATAGCCGCTAGTCCAGGGGTATAAGAGGCTAAGCCTATCTTGACCGCGTTCTTAGCCCTCTTTTGAGGGTCGCGAGGTCCCTTACGTGCCCGTCCGGCACGTCGGGCCTCTTGAACCAAGGACGGTTCATTGGTGGTGGTTGCCTGTGGCAACCTGGAGGTATCACCCCTAGCGGGTAACGGTGGCGCACGAGTTAGTGCGTTCTCCCCACGTGTGGGGAATGGGTTGGGTGACTGATAGCGCCGTTAGGCGCTATCAACATGGCCAGCCGTTGGGGAGAGCTCCCCAAGGGCTTCCACTTCCGAGCCGTCGGAATAGTTTTCGTCCATAGCACCGCTGAGGTTGTACAATGGACAGCCAGAGGTACTGGCTTTGGAGTTCTCCAACAGAATTTTGTTTATTGCGTAAGCAATAGTCTTGATGGGGGAGGATGTAACGGGGTTACATTCGGATAACACTGAGTGTTGGTGTACATGAGTACACCACGGTTGAGGCCAGTATTGGCCGGGTTGAAAGGTTTCGAACCTTTGGTTATTTTAACCAATCAGGGCATGGGCCCTTGGTGTGGTGGTGTCAGCCATCCACGTGTCAGTACACAGGTGTGTACACTACATTTTAGCTAGGTACTAATTAGTAATATTCTACTTAGTGTTACATATAGTTTATATTAGTTTAAATAATTACATATTAAATATATATTCATTTTACTTTCCACTCCGTAGTACAGACGCACGACCTCGACCGGTCGTGCGTGTAGTGAGTGCCGTAGCGGAAGGGGAGCCCTCCTCTTAGCTA
The DNA here is from genome assembly GCA_026184515.1 of Peronosclerospora sorghi. Classification (NCBI taxonomy): domain Eukaryota; phylum Oomycota; class Peronosporomycetes; order Peronosporales; family Peronosporaceae; genus Peronosclerospora; species Peronosclerospora sorghi. Next base: position 12,496,488 of record CM047580.1, read on the forward strand.
CACCCTTTGTAAGTGAGCCTTGATCTTAAGGCACTAGTACAGGCTAGAGTAAACTAACCCGGGAATCTTGGCCCCGAGTAGGAGAGCTCTCTCCTACTAAGCCCTTAATAAGGGCGTATCGGCTAAGTAGCGGCGAACGCCGCTTTAAGGAAAGACTTCCTCTGTGCGCTAGCCGCACCGTGCGTATACGCAC
>CM047580.1:12496690-12540487 GCA_026184515.1 Peronosclerospora sorghi
ATAAGGTCGTATAGGCTAAGTAGCGGCTAACGCCGCTTAAAGGAAAGTCTTCCTCTGTGCGCTAGCCGCACCGTTCGTATACGCACCGGCTACAAGCACATCGTGCCCAGGTTGAGGTTGAGGTTGGCAAAAGCGAAGAGGTGAAGGGGTTTAAGGTTTACCTTAAGAGTTAACGTAAGGTTGTTGTAACTCAACATATCAAAAACGTTGAGACTCTTACCCCGGACCAAAACCTCAAACTTCAACAGACTCTATGGAAGATCGCCAATCGGGGGGGATGCTACTACTGCTCCAAGACCCAAGAAGATGAATGCACGCAAGAAGAAAAGTTGGCAACGCGAGCGCTGCGTCACACAAAGTGTTTCCAAGTCCTAGCACGAAGATTCATCTCATAATGATGAAGATACAACTGAAGCTCCAAGTGCAGTCGAGGAGGATGGGTCGGTATATTTCGTCAGTGAATTGGATCCAAAAAACTTCAACGAAGCGATGAAGTCCACTAACAAGGAAAATGGACAACTGCAGTTCAGGAGGAGCTCAGTGCTTTGGAACGAAACGAAGTTCGGAGCATCGTCTACAAGCCTCAAAAGATTGTTGACCTCTTCACACCAAGTGGTTGTTCAAGACAAAACTTGACCAAGATGGTGAAATCGAACGGCCCAAGGCAAAACTCGTTGCATGTGTCAAAGAGCAACGTTTTGGTATCGATTACACCTTAACGTTTGCCGCCGTTATCGACTTAAACACGGTGAAGTTGTTTTTGGCGTTGGCTGCCAAGTGGAAGGTGCCTGAGAGGCACGGGGGCATTCCGAACGCCTATGTTAAGGTCGAGGAAAGTGAACATGACATATTTCTGTTCATCCCCCAAGGCATGAAATTGATGACAAGTGAGGAAGTTGAAGGTTCTCGAGGAAACAAGGTGTTAAAGCTCAAGAAAACGCTTTACGGCCTTAAACAGGCAGGACGATTATGGATCGTCTGATTCACGGTAAATTGCTCGATTTGGATTTTTCGCGGTGCTTGACGGACATGTCTCTACACGTCAAGCACTTAAATGGTGAAAGCGTTATAGTAGGCATCTATGTTGATGACCTATTAGTAACTGGTATAAAGGATGAGCTCGTAGAGCAATTTTTTCAAGATTTGAAGTGCCTCGAGATTAAAAACATCGGCAAAGTATCGAATTTTCTCGGCATGCTAGTGACGTTCGACAACTCCGGATAAATGCTGGATCAAGAAGTCACGATTGATGGTATCATCAAAGACTTTAAGTTGGAAGATGCAAACCCGGTACGCAATCCAATTTGCATGGATTTCGAGTACATATCGCTTCAACCAAGCAATCTTCTAAGAAGTACTGGTTTAACGACAATCAAGGATTTCCAGTCTTTGGTCGGCAGCTTGCTCTGGATAGCCCGCCGCACCATACCCGACATTGTGTACGCCGTTAATAAGGCTACTCGACGCACTCACGCCCCCACCTTTGCAGGTTGGCAGCTTGCTAAGAAGATTTTTCGTTACCTCAAGGGTACAAAACATCTTAAGTTGTGTATGGGGCGCGGTGAGGTGGCGAGCAACGAGTTGAGCATCAAGGCGTACAGCGATGCAGATTAAGGAGCTTCCAAGAGCGACAGAAAGTCGACCTCAGGTGGACTCATCATTTTCGATGGCGTTTTGGTTGCTTGGATTTGCAAGAAAAAAGGTGCCGTCTCATTATCGACCATGGAAGCGGAATTTTATGCGGCTTCGACAAATGTTGTCACGTGATTGGGCTTCAAATAGCTCATTGAGGAAGTGCAAGTCAATATAAAGCTGCCCATGCAACTTTGCATGGATAACCAAGCAGCGATCAAGATTTTCAAGGGCGACAAAACAAGCTCAAAAATGAAGCACCTCGACATTCAAGTCAAGTGTAGTTAGAGGTTGGACCTATCGAGGCTACCTACTTTTCGACTCAAGATATGCTCGCTGATGGAATTACCAAGGCTTTACCTGCTTTAATGTTCGAGAACTACGCGCCGCGCCCTGCCTTCAACATGTGTGATTTTTCGAAATACACATTGGGGAGTGTTAAAATAGGGTGGCCTTACCCGCACCCCCCCCACGTGACTTTCGACCAATAGAGATGAATATTGCTACTAATAGTATCTATTGGTCAAAATAGCGCTTTACATCTATCTACCTTTATAATAGTTTTCCGTTGGGGGGTTTGATGCACATTCTTGTTTGTGGCTTCATAATGTGACAAATCTCAACATGAAATTTGACTGCGCAAATTTATCCTGCAGCGGCTTGTTTTAACTTGACATGCACAACTACAACACTATTCAACACGCTATCAAATAGAAAAACCAGTACATCTAGTTTCTATTGTGTATTACTCGTACAGTGCCTTTTGCTTAACTTGCTCTTAGCCAACTTTTTCATCTGACCCTTGCTCAACGGCTCACTGGCGGCATTGTGTGTCGGCAATCCCTGACATTTTCCATACATGAGCATAATATCCAGTTCGACCAAAAACAACATTCGCCAATACTTACGTTATCGTCGAACTTTGAGTACTTATCCTTCATGTTTAAGAACATCTTGCTAGGACAAATGTTAGCTTTTTCAGCGAGCTAGGCCTTTTTACGGGCCTCATCTTCCAATAGTAGGCGCTTCTGTTCCTCTTTTCTCTTCTTCTTCTTCTTCTTCTTCTGCTTCTTCTTCTCAATTTCTTCGAGCAGCTCCTCCATGTTGGCCAGCTTCCAAACGGAAGAGCTAGCAGACCGGTCCTCCAGACGCACACCAGCATACGACAACTTTTCGTCACGTACTTCATCGCACAGACTTAGCACCACACTAGCGAAAGCCTTAAGCCTTACTATCTCCATCTCGTCCGCAGCAGCAGAACGAGCGGCCTCTCAGATATCGTCACGGAAGTTCGCAAAGATATCTGGTACAGGCGTGAGTACAGTCTCTTGATCAGTACCACCAGCAGAATCCGAGCAGAGCGGAAACCCTATGTCTGTAGCAGAGGTGACAAGTCCAAACACAGATAAAATGCGTGTGATGTACTCTGCACTGGCACGGATTAGCATAGAAACTTGCTTGTCTGTGTCTGTCGCCATGTAACGGTTAACTTGGCCAATTGCCGAAGATGCGACAGCGCTAACGGGGTGTTGATGTCGTCGCTCAAAGCGCGAAACACTTTGTCCTTGCACTCGAGCAGAGCGCCATGCAGCACCTTCTCCACAGGTGTCCACTTCTGCGTCTTTTCGACGCCAAGTTCACGGAGACGTGCCTTGACGTTAGCAAAAGACTCCGTAAAGAAACGGTCAACACCCACCGCATCGTCCATTGAGTTGTCATTGTAGTCCAAGAATGTGCATCAAAACCCCTCAACGGAAAACTATTATAAAGGTAGATAGATGTAAAGCGCAATTTTGACCAATAGATACTATTAGTAGCAATATTCATCTCTATTGGTCGAAAGTCACGTGGGGGGTGCCCCTAGGGTGGAGGGGGGTGCGGGTAGGGCGACCCTAAAAATAGTCTGTATACTTTAATTACTAAAATTAGGTAGGCCTATTTGTTTTAGTTAGCAATCCGTATTTCTTACTTTTAGCTGCGAAAAATATGGTATCCGTACTCGATTCTGAGTACTGCCTATTTTTGCACTGAAAATAATGTAAGTAGCACAACAGATGTTGGAGGTATATTATACCTTCAACTCCTTATGCATATGCATGTTTAGGCTATGTTTAGGCTAGCTAATCACTTCTCAATACACATTCCATTGAACAAGTCCCTGGTTGAATCTACTTCGTTATACGCATTACAATCTCTCTACGGGTGTCATTCTCGCAACCTAGCTGTAATTGGTTGCTGAGATATTGATTTGAGACGATTTGGTAAATTGTTGTTATTATTCGACATCTACGACACCAAGTTTCCTACACTACTGTGCTACGATGGAAGGAAACACCTTTAAACAGAATTTTGTTGGAAGAGTGTGTACCCATTTTGAAGTTTACACTCTTCCGTATAGTGGAAGTCCATTGGATGATGCAGGTAAGACATACATTTTTTCATATGAAGGCAGTTACTAGATTAAGTTGCATTAGGACTGGATAGCGACTTAAGTAACCATACATAATATATCTTTACTTTCCGTTTTTATATTGTTTACCACTAGCACACGCACTGAATCTCTACCGCTATTGCGCGCGCACGCAGCTACACCACTTCCACTGATCCTCCCGCGTCGAAACTTCGTACGCAGGTGAGTTTTGATCATACGAAGTGCACGGAACCTTTTTCTGTTGATTTTAACAGGTAATGAGCCCAAATTGCGCCAAGTAATATCGTAGAGTGTTCTTGGTGATTGGAGTGTGCTTGTTTGAATATTTTCGTGTTGTTACGTTTCGTGGAGCTTGTGGAAAATCCCCTCATTTAAGGGTAAGCTATTGACGGAAGTGATTGAGGTTCTTTTATTAAGTTTACGATGGATGATTTTGATGGAGACGATGTTCCCTCTGTGGGCGATTTTCAGGGCATGGTGCGTGATTTGCGAGAAATTGCGCTGAATACAGATGCCGATGATGCAGGGCGAACAAGGCCCACATTTCAGAAGAGGTCCCCCGAGCGTAAGAGGGAGGCACCTATACGTATACCACAAGATGAGTTTCGTGAAAGTCTCCGAAACTACCGTCCCTTCGGTCAGCAGATGTCAATGGATGACCTGGCCGAGGACGAAGGGGTGGAAGCTGGCGCAAAGCCACGCCCGAGAACATATGATGCACCTCGCAGGGCGCCCGCTGCGGCGCAAGGTACAGGCGGTACCCAAGTGTACAAAATACCCAAGTTGTGTATAGATAAATTTTCGGGACGCGAGCTGTATCCCGGTTTGGGTGCAGGCTACCGGCAATGGGCCTACCTGTTCATGGAGGCACTCGAGATTGCCGAGATGAGTTCTGGTTTTCAATGAAGTGAACGGTTGAAGGTAAACAAGTTTGGGGAGCATTTGGAGGGCACCGCCGCCGAATATTATCGGACAAATGTTGCATGGTGGTGGCGGGTGCGACCGACGTTGGTCCACGTAATGGACCAGATGTATTTTGGTTTTCGAACGACCATATCGCATCATCAAGCCGCCACAAGTTTCGCGATGGAGAAAGATCCAAAGCGCAGCTGGACGGAACACTACCTGTACTTAGTAGCTCTGGCTCGCGAAAGCGGTTCGAGTGAAAAGTTAATCGTTGAAAATATTGTGAAGTATGCCGCACCACGTTTCAAGATAATGCTGATGGCTAGATATGACCCCAGACGGGGGGATTATCTTAGTCATGCTCAAGAGTTGATCGCATGGGCTCAAGAGCTCGAGGATGATGCGATGAAGCCGAGGACCGCCCCTAAGTTGCACGTGCATGCAGCAACATCTGGTCAGGGGCGGCGCGTGTTCTACAGCTGTGTTGGCTAGGGGCACATACAAAGGTATTGCCCCGAAAAGCGCCGTTGAACGGGGGTGAACGCACCCAAAAGCAAAGCCGTGGCGCAAACGAAGGGTCGTCAAAGCGTTTCGTGCTTTCGACCGTGGATGGAAGTTTGAATGCATGTGGAACTGGAAACGCAGATGAAGACATCTGGATCATCGATAGTGGGGCTAGTAGACATTTAGTGTCGAACGCTAGTCTGTTGGAAGATGCCAGGGATTGCAGTCTCGACGACAACTTTACCTTGCCGGATGGTGGCACACTTCAGGCAACCAAGGTTAGGCGGCTTACGTTGCGAACGTGCAACAATAGTGAAACGGTTATTGTTTTAACTGAAGTATACTATGCGCCCCAACTATCCAGAAACCTGATCTCGCTTGGCCGATTACGCGAAAAGGGTTGCGAAATCGTCGACGACGGCCACAAGCTGCGAGTTATGGTAAAAGGGCAAAAGTTGTTCGATGTGATGACTCAAGGGTCAGTTTTTGTAGCCAGGTTGAAGGCGCAAAATACAGATGGTATTTCGAAAGGGTTTGAAAGTATGGTGATGAACAGTGTGTTGGAAGGTGTCGATTCAGACGCGCACAAAGGGAGCCTGCATCATTTTCACGTGCGCCTGGGTCACCTGGCCTACGACACTGTCGAAAGGCTGGCGAAAGACCCCACGTCAGGCATCGTACTCACGGACACGAGTAGACCGAACTGCCTGACCTGTGCTGAAGGCAAGGGTACAAGGAAAACGCAACCAAAAGCGGACTCTGGTGCAAACGCACCGATTGATCGCATCGGGGGTGTGATATGCAGCGACCTTAAGGGTCCTATCACCCCCACCCCCACCCGCGATAGGCGTGGAAATCGATACTTGGTCGTTTTTGTCGACCATTTTTTCGAACTATGTACGCGTTTTTGCAGCACGCACGAAGGACAAGGCCGCACGGATGTTCGGAGATTTCATTGCATGGTTCGAAAACGAGTTCTCCTGCAGGGTGCACGTGCTGCGTACCGACGGTGGCGGCGAGTACCAGAATGTTGACCTATTTTGCAAACAGACTGGTGTCCGTCGTCAGGTTACCGAAGCCGGCACCCCTGCGTCGAATGGCAAAGCGGAGCGCATGAACCGGACCATTTTCAACATGGTCCGGTGCATGATACTCGGATCAGGCGTACCATTGACGTACTGGTCGGAGGCGGCTGAGTATGCAGCATATATACTCAACCGCACTCCGACAAGGTCAAACACCGGTAGAATTTCGCCTCTCGAAGTACTCACCGGCAAGCGACCGGCGGTGAATGACATTGTGGTTTTCGGATCCCCGTGCATGGTTTGGAGGGACCCGAAGAAGAAGGCGTTGTCGAAGCACGCCGAACGCGCACTTATCCTTGGAAAGAGTGACGAAACCAAGGGATATAAAGTGCTGCTACTTAAGGATAGGGTGGTCGTGGTGACCAGGCACGTCACAGCGATTGAAACGATGAGTGCCGAGGCTAGCAACAAGATCACCAAGGTATTAGAAGGTGAATGCAGCCAAGAGCTTGAAGAGTTAGCATAATCTCGTGCCAGGGTCACCGATTCAAGTACACAGATTTCAGGACATTCAAATGATGAAATACCGGAGTCTGAAGCGACGCCCCAGCACGCGGAAAACACTGGGCAGGGTACAAGGAAGTCACGCAGGAAGCAAAATAAGACACCCAAGGGACGCGACTATGAAGCGTCGAAGTCTAGAAGGGCAGTTGCAAGCGACGTCGTTTCAGAAACGGGTGACAAAAATGATGAAAATGGTGGAACCGCATTATGCGTTTATGCAGTCTGTGAAACGGATGCTGGAACTGCAGGTGCACTACCGATGCAGCCGGATCCAAGGAATTACAGGGAGGCGCATGGTGGTCATCATTCGATGATGTGGAAACGCGCCGAAATGTAGGAGATCAAGTCGCTTCAAGAACTAGGCACATGGGACATCGTGCGCCGTCCCGCCGGCAAAGTACCTCTTCCGACCAAGTGGGTGTACAAGACGAAAGTCTGTGCAGATGGTTCGGTTGAGAGGTACAAGTCCAGGTTAGTTGACAGAGGCGACAAGCAAGTATTTGGAGATGATTACTTATTCACGTTTTCAACAGTTATGGAGTTGAACAACGTAAAGTTGATCCTGGTGCTGGCTCAAGTATGGGGGGTAGCGGCACGTCACGGCGATGTGCCAAGTGCCTACCCCAAAGCAAAATCTGAAGAAAATGTGGAAATATACCTGCAAGTGCCGCAAGGTATGGAAATTACAGACGAAAAATTGCGTTATTATGGTGTGCAATCACCAAAGGAGCTTGCGATCAAGCTAAGGCGAAACCTATATGGTTTAAAGCAGGCTGGACGCCTGTGGCATCAGTGTCTGTGCGAGACATTGATGAAGTTTGATTTTGTGCAGTGTGTCACGGACACATGCATTTTTGTAAAGCATGTGGGAAATGAAACAGCTGTAGTCGGAGCGTACGTTGACGATCTCCTGGTCACCGGTACCAGCGATCAAATAGTTGATGAATTTTTCGACGACATGCAAGTGCTCGAGTTAAAGGATTTGGGTTGTGTTACCAAGTTTCTCGGTATTCGAGTCGCAGGGGATCAGAGAAATGGATATACTTTGGATCAAGAGGCGACGATTAAGGAAATCCTGGTTTCACACAAACTGGAAAAGATAAACCCAGCACGCACTCCGGTGCTGGTACTTGATGAAAGAAAAGAGTTTCAAGAGCAATTGCCGTTGCAACCACGGGGCAACATGCCCAGTATCAAGCACTTCCAATCGCTGGTGGGCAGCCTGCTGTGGGTCGCGAGGTGCACACGTCCTGACATTTCGTTCGCTGTGCACCGCGCCACCAGAAAGGCCCATGCACCCACCGTAGGCGATTACAAGATTGCTAAAAGGATCCTCAAGTACCTTAAGGGAACGAGTGACCTGAAACTGGTTTTGAAGCATGACGAAGATCTGCCGATGCCGCTGCGCATAATGGTATACAGTGATGCAGATTTTGCGGCCGATAAGGCGGATCGAAAGAGTGTTTCGGCGATGGTGCTCTTCGTAAATGGTATGCTTGTGAGTTTGGCCTGCAAGAAGCAGATAGCGGTGGCATTATTGACCGCCGAAGTGTAATTTGTTGCTGCTGCTGTAGCTGGCAATGAGGCGCTTGGCTTGCGGGATCTACTTGCGGAAATTGGCATACATTCGAAGACACCGTTAGTGTTCAAGATAGACAACCAAGCTACCATTAAACAATTGGAAGATGAGTCGAGCGCTGCTAGCACGAAGCACGTCGACATCAAGCTTAAATTCTTGAAAGACTTTACGAGGAAGGGCATTGTTTCTGCTAGTCACGTGCCAAGTGTGGATATGCTGGCCGATCTACTGACCAAGGACCTCAATGCGCCAAGGATTCAAGTGTTTCGTGCAGCGCTAGGGCTACAGTGACGATGGTGCAGCCTCCGGTCTTCCAGGAGGAGTGTTGGAAGAGTGTGTACCCATTTTGGAGCTTACACTCTTCCGTATAGTGGAAGCCCATTGGCTGATGCAGGGAAGACATACATTTTTTCATATGAAAGCAGTTACGAGATTTAAGTTGCATTAGGAACGAATAGCGACTTAATTAACCATACATAATATATATCAGTTTACATTTTGCATTACGAAACAGACTCTGGACTGAATATCTGCTGGTCCTGACGCGACGTGCACGCAGTTCGCTACCTTCCACTGATCCTCCCGCGCTGAAACTTGGTCAGCTGGTGAGTCTTGATCGTGTGAAGTGATTGCAATCTTTTCTGTGAATTTCTAACATCTTGTCCTACACACACACAGACAGAGAGACGGTGGAGGTGCCCCGAAACTCGGCCGCGGTCGGACGTATTTGGGCATGTTCAGTGAAAGGGAAAAGTGTGCAAGAACCCACTTGGATGGGTCTTCCCCAATTTTAGATCTCCATTTGTTGAGAGATGCGGGTTTTTACTTATTCTAATATACTTACGTCAGAATGCTAACTGTAGGACTAAGTACGGCACAACGTGGAATGGATTATTTGTAGGAACGAGGAAGTGGGTTGGTTCTACGGTACATTTGTGGATTAATTACTTGTGATTTACTTTCGTGTTGGAGTCGATCGCGTGGAATCGACATGGTTTTATATTACGTGGTTATAGTAGTACAAGCATTTATTTCGTCTACATTGTTACGATTTGGAAGCACGCTATCTGGAGCAAGCTAGCGTAAACAGTACAGCGTAGTGATATGAGCCAAGAGCATGAAGTAGAGCGCAAAGTTCAACACACACACACACACACGTGTATGATGCATTGATAGTAATGTACTTACATAACCTACCACCACTGCGTTGTTGGGTTTGGGATCTCATTTACAGCAGGTATTTGGGTCTGAAAGCGCCTCGAGTGGTCAAAACGGGAGGAGGAACACTCTATCTACTATCGAAAAGCCCCAAGAGGACGAGGGGCGCTACGTCTCGCTAAGGGAAATATATATATATCGATAGCATGTTGTCTACAGGATGTAGGCACTGCTTATTTGTCGTTCATGACAATACACTATGCACTAAATGCTACGTTACAACGAGGGCGTAGGCGTAGTGGCGATACCCGCAGATTCCGTACTGAGTACCGCGACGGCCGAAGCGTCGAACGCGAGGTCCAGCACGTAATTGGGTGCGCTGGCATGTCCCAGCACCACACGCATGAAACTCCACGCTTTCAGTATCTTGTCAATGCGAGATACTCTACCTGAAACTTGCACTCAACACAACGTCTAGGTGGGGTTTGTAACGGGGTTCATGGAGTTTTTGTAAGGGGACTCGAATGCATCAGAACCAAGTTGAAATATCTTTGTCCGAATGGGACATTAACGTTGTTCCAAGAAGGGAATTGTTGGATTATAGTCCATTGGTAACTTGTTTACTGGTTCACTTAACCTAGTGTCGACTTCACGCACCCTGTGGCTTGTTCACACGTTCACAGGTTCAAACCGTACCTCATGTTCACGCCGTTCACACAGATAACTGTTTACGGTTCACGGGCGTGAACCGTGTGAATCAGCGGTCCAAATTCACACTCCGTATACAGCCCTTCTTAGGTTATAGAATGAAGAAGGATCCTAAGACTACGTCTATTCATTCTAAACTTCCATGAATTTCCCAATGACATCCAGGTCATCTTCTCCGTCATCTGCAACCTGAACATCAGCTGGTTTTCTTTATCCTCAAAACACTTGAAAACATTCATCACCAATGAGCTCAAGTTCTTTCTGGAATGCGCAATGATCAACATCAATATAGGCTTCCAAGAAAAAAATTGAATCTGGATCAGCTGCCAAGCACATGGTTGCAACGTTTGCAAGTGTCTACTCTCCCCTTCGCAATAGCAGCCAGCTTTCGCGTGCGTCCACTTCGGAGCATCCGGTTGAGAGAGCTTGTCGATGTTCCAATAAAGGGTTATCCGTCAAAGCATTGACGACTATCGATAATGACCCAAACAAGTGACTTATGCAGTAAAAAGTTGATTAAGAAGTGTTTACCTACCTACACATGCATGATGTATCTTGTGGTATCCCATTCCGCTTCCCATCATTACAACATAGTAATGAGAACTTGTGACTCAAAAATACTCCGTATACCTCGTCATAAACTGTGTTGAGGTGTGCACTGACGTTTTACAGTCTTTGGGTTGTCGTCAGTAATCACGACAACCAAACGAGTGGCCAGTATACGTTTGACGAATAAAGGCGAAGCTTCTAGAATGTAAACAAGACCAGCTCAAGACGGCGAAAAAGTGAGTGAAGACGCAATTAGTAGCCCTGAGGTGAATAACAGTTGAATCAATACTTACTTTCCATTTTGCCGTCTACCGAACAGGTTATAAGCCCAAGCTTGTCTGTCTGCGCGAAAGATGAAGAAATCCGACGACTTGCTTGGAAATGACAACTATTTCCATTCGGAATTCAACATGAAGATGACGCTCGCGCGGAAGGGCCTTCTGGAGCATATATTAGAGTTGAAGACGGATGACGAGGTGACGGACGACTGGTAGGTAAAGGACATGAGAGCGTACGCCATCATCGCGCAAGGGATCGAGGTTGAGCACCAGTCCAAGATATGTCATGCATGCACTGAGAAAGAGGTGTGGGACACTCTGCGTGACTAGTACAACAAGCGTAACCTGCAGAACCGAGTCGCACCTACACGCCGCCTCCACGAGTTTCGAATGGAAGATGGCGGTAGTATGGCCAGTCACCTCGATCGTTTTGACGAGCAGGTGTTAAGCATGGAGGCGGTTGGTGACGCAATGGACGAAGCTCGTCAGAAGACGATTCTGCTATACAGCCTGCCAACCGACTACGAGATGTTGGTGACGATCATTGAGAACTCCGTCTGAATGTCAATGATTTCGTCAAGGAGAAGCTACTCAAGGAGTACGAGAAGAAGTAAAACCAAGAGGTTGCTGAGGGCGCGTTTCGGGTCGGTCGTGGTCAAGGTCGTGTGATGAAGTGAAGATAAAATTTTACGACCAGTGTGTACCGGTATACCGTTGATCAATTGGAGCAATCGGGTTGGTTGAAAAGGGAGTGTATCCTGGGAAAATTGTGGTGGAGTCAAGTTCAAAATCGAACACAGTTGTGTCGAGAACCTGACCACCATCGTGCCCAGCCTTACAACATACGGGAGGGGGGGGGTACCCCGCGGACCTTCGCTTGCGATCCGATCTGATCGTCCGCTGCTGGCAGACGACCGATCATCAACAGAAGACGCCTGGTCCGATTCATCTTGCCTTTCCATCTCACCTTGTGTACCCGATGGAATGGGCTAGTTCAACACTCGGTGGATCGTGTCGCTGGTTGGCTTGGGTCTGATAGTATGCAGACCGTACTGGGGGGGGGAGTGTACCCTGGGCGGAACACTTCACCCTGGGTACTTGTGGACCGGTTACACTTGAAATATGTATAGTCCAATGGGTCGACCGTCCAATCGATCTAGACCCAACCAATACGAGATAATAGAGGGTAGACCACTCAACTGGTCTAGCCCCTGACCAATATGAGAGAAGACCAAAGCCGGTCTAAACTCCAACCAATGTTATAGTAAACCAATATGTCCACGTAAAAAAACAATATGCTCGTGAATTCCACAAACGATATGTCCACGTAAAGACCAATCCACTTGTTAGTACTTTCCAAACGTACGAGACTTAAACTTGTGAGAAGTCAGCCAATGGACACTCCTGTCGAAGGACTTCCAGCGGGCCAAATGCGTCTGCGACTCGCCCCGGCCAGGTATAATGGGAAGGAGGGGATTACTCGACCCTCTTCCCCCAAACACTCCGCGACGTGCGAAGGCGACTTAAAAAACCAAACTTTTAGAGAGTCTCTTAGGACCTCTTAGCCACTTTTCCAATCCAAGACCAATTTACTTCTTTTCCACTAACCTTACGGTCCCAATATGTACGAAACACTAAAATATGTAAAATACACGAAATGACATGTGACTTACCAAAATCCGTGTGCTTGACAATCCTTGCACATGATAGGCTTAAAATCCCCCTTGTTTCCACCAATCCGATTACTGACCAGCTGATCGGCACGCCGTTGACAGAAGGTGACCAAAATTTTGCCTTCGCTTCGCCACAGCCGCCCCTGAGTCTGGTCGCAGCCGCGCAACGGTAGAGACCCGATCTCACCACCAGTTATCCCTTTCGACAGCAGTTGACCTCCTTGACCTTTACGGCAACCAACATTCCACCAATGGACAGGTCTTCGGCCCCGCCTTCACCAGTTGTGCGCCCATTGTACGTCTGATCTCCTTGTAACTTCTCTTGACGCTTGATCCTGCAGGTGACCTGTGCGCCCAGTCACCACACATCGATTCCATTAGCCGATCGACCCGATCTGACAGCTCTTGCAGCACCCCAGGTTCCGACAGACCGGATGGGGATCAGATCGGGTCTGATCAGCTTCGAAAGACCATCTGCGACCTTCAGTCGGAGCTGTCCACCAAGAATGCATCGTTCCTGCAGCTGCGGAAGGATGTCGACACCTTGAACCCCTTGGCTCCGCAGTTGAAAGATGTTCTCGCCAAGAACGCACATCTCCGGGCCCAGCTTGCCCAACAAGCAGCGCGAGGTAAGTCGATCGATTCGGTTTTTCACCTTGGAACTGCCCTAACCTCTCTTCGTATGCAGATCGGTTGCCCACTCACATCGCTCAAGCGGTTGACGCCTTTCTTGCTGCTCGACAGTCGCGTGACCACTGCGATCAGCTCCACCCCATATTGGACGGGCTGATCGGCGCTCGGCATGATCTGTCTCGCCTAGAAGCGTACTGGTCACACCTCCGGGAACAGCTCGCGCTGGTCAACCGGCAGAGGTTAGAGGATCAGTCCGACCGGACCCTACTCTGTACCCAACATGGTGACCTAGAGCGACAGATCAGCGAGCTACAGGTCGTGGTCAAGGGTCAGGTCGATAAGGTCTGGTCTTTTCAGAGCCAATTGGACACCTGGACCCAGGAGTCAGACCGCCGTTGGGCTGCCGTAGATCAGTGCCATAAACAGCTGACCGACTTGCTGTACCGGCGTCCGGCTATTAGCTCCAGCGCGGACCGGTCTGCATCGGCCTTTCTGGTCGACCTACACCAGGGTCGGGAACAATGCCACTCATCGGCTAAAATTCGGCACACCAAGATTTCGAAAACTTCCAAGCGTAAACGCAAGGACGCGTCGAGGGGCTCAAGGGCGCGGGACATATCTCGCGACTCCGAATTCGAGGAGAAGAGGGCGGTGCCCCAAAAGAAAGCCAAGACGACGGCGCATTTCTCAAGCCCAAGATCGGCTGCAAATGACACTTCTAACATCGCCAAATCTCATGCGCCCCCGTGCTGTTCGCACCCAGCGCACAGAGGTCTCCTCCGGAGGGGACTCGTACAGCGGATCGGGAGATTCTTAGTTCACACTCAGCGCGTTATCTAAGTCCCGGTCCGATCGGTGTCGAGGTCCTGCTCCGATGAAGTCTTCATCTGGGACTGATCAGGCGATCAGTTCCCAGAGTAACAAAACTGCACGGGCTCGTGAACCATCCGGATCGGCGCCTTCCTGCCATCCTGGCACTTCTGGACTACGCCTTCACGCCCGATTGAAGGGAATATCGATTGGAGATCGACCTCTCCCATCGCGGACTTTCGACGCCGTTATGCCGTGGTCACCGGGGCAGATCGGTAGCTTGCACCGGTCAGCCCTGACCAAACAAGGTCTTGTCCGGTTTTTGTCCCGACACGACTTTTGGCTCTTCCCTCCAGCTCAGAAGGCTCCTGACCCATCTGCATGGCGGGTGGACCTGGTTACAGCACCACATATCGCCCGGTTGTATGCAGATCAGCCATGGAAAGTGTTCATCCGCCCCAAGCTGGGGTTCATATTTGCGCCGACTGCCTGGGTTGACTCGTTCTTGGGTCGAGTGAAAGCATTCAATAAGGCCCACAGCCAGGCGATCTGGGAGTCTACGCACTATCTAGGGCTTCCTCCTGACCGATTGCACAATGACCAAGTCCTGGTCTCGTTCCAGAAGAACCGGAAGAGGCGCCGGAGTCGGGCAGGCGAGGCCTGGCAGGCCCTATGCCGGTTATTTTTGGAAGGGAAGTTGGCCCGCGAATGCGACATCGACATCTTTTTATATCCTTTGGTTCTTCATATGACCAAGCGTCGGGTTGAGAAAGCCGGGGTGTTGGCTGAGGATGGCATCTGGTATCCCAGATTCCGCTGTGACGAGCCAGTTGCAGACCTGAAGGACGCCTTGATCCAGATGGATCGGAAGGAGCCTTGGCGTAATCAGTTCCAGGACCAGATTGTAGATCACCCGGCGCTGACTATCGGTCGCCTGTGGGGTGATTGCGAATCTTGATACAGTAATAGCTGACCAGATAATTCATAATATATGTCATTATTCTTTCAGACTTCTTGATCACCTGGTCACTTGACCAAAATTAATCACTTTATCCAAACTTACACCAACACGTTATCATATACAGTTCCATTCACATCGCGAAAATCATCATCACGTTCGTCACTCCACTACTCCAGTTCATCACAGTTTATCATATGTTCACAATAATTCAGACCTTACACATATTCACACCGATCGGTCTGATCGGTGCTACTGCGTGTCTTGGTCTGCATCTTCATGAGTCTGCATCACTGCGAAGCGATTCCTACTGACTCGTTCTCGCTCTAACTCTCGTAGCAGTTCTCCACAATTTAGATCAAGTTCATCGATCCAAGTTGCTTCATCATGATCTTTCCACCGGACCAGATATTCTCGGTGGGTGCGACCGAAACGTGTCTTCTTGACCGATCGGACATCTAGCACCTTCTCCACCTCGAATTCGTCCTCCTCCAATGGCCTTTCCCAACTGTCCTCCGGCAGCAGAGCTTCATCAAAATCGAATCTCTCCGCTTCATCCACCAGACAGGGTGTTTTGGGCCGATAGGGGAACTCTCTGACCAGCTTCAGCTTGGACACATGCACGATCGGAAAAACTTTATAATCCGTGCCGATCGTGATCAGACGGGCAGCATGCTCACCTATCAGCTCTGCTACACGGAAAGGACCGTGCCACATATGAGCCAACTTCCTTGCATAGCCTTCCTTGACCCGATCGAGGTATAACCAGACCCTCGCCCCTGGTTCAATACCGTGAGGTCGGACCTGATCGTTATTCCGATCTGCTCGATCTTGTGTGGCCTGACGCAACTTTTCGTTAACGACTTCCTTCGCATGTTGATAGTGCTTCTGGAGCTTCATACGCCAACGGCGGGAATCGCGATCACGGTTCCGAGTGCAGCCGATCGGTATCGCCGCTTCAATTGTCGATCGAGGGTCCCATCCATACGCCAGATAGAAAGGCGTCTCTCCTCGGACCCGATCGGTTGAAGAGTTGAGTGCGAATACCAGTGTTTCTGCATACTAATCCCAGTCACGTTGGTCTGGGTCGGCCACAAACATCTTGATCGCCCTTGTTATTGTCTGAACCATGCGTTCAGCCGATCCGTTCGCTTGCGGACGATATTCCATCGTCGCACTCTGTTTCTGGCCTAGCATGTTATTGAACGACCGGAACACCTCGGCCATAAAACCGGGTTCCCGATCGTGTCTGATAACTTCGCTGGCGCCGAACCTTCTAAACACGCATTCTTCGTAACTCTGGGCGATCTGCTCCGCAGATCGGGATGCACTAGCCTTTGCAATCACCATACCGGTGAATAGGTCGACCCAGATCAGCAGCTCAGTGTTGCCGCGTGTCGATCGGAGCAGTGACGGTATGTGGTCCATCGCCATCACCTGGAAAGGGTAGATAGCCTCGATATTTCCGGGCGATCGGCCCTTGATTATCGGTCTGCCCTTTCCGGTCTCGCAATCCGTGCAACAGCCCACATATTTCTGCACGCTTCGAAAAAGTCCTCTCCAGTGAAAGTGGGCCCTGATCTTGTGGTATGTTCTGCCTATGCCTTGATGTCCCCCTTCTAGACTCACATGGTAGTGATGGAGGACATCCGGCTGCAGAAACTCAGGGATAACCAGTTTCGCCAGTCGATCTCGATCGGCACTGTCTTGATCAGTGTCGCGGCAGTAATATAGCAATCCATTTTCATCCACATCGTAACTGTCCGCGATCTTGGCACACTCTTTCACCTGACCATTTGTCAACTTGGACAATTCACCGCGCAGATAAGCCATCAGGTTGACGATCCACTCTTCTTCGTCCTGAGCCTTGAGGATCCGCTCCGCCCTTAGCTGTTGTACAACGTACTCACTCAGCCTTTCCTTGGGGAACGATCGGCGAGACTTCCGAGCTCGCGATCTGGTTGCGGCCATCACATGCACCTGATCGGGTCTGTACTTGGGCTTGATCTCCTCCGGGATCCTGTTTATGTCTATAAGTTCCTGTAAAACGGCTTCCTCGGTGATCGTCGCCCCGGTCTGGTCTCGCATGGCTTGGGTCGCGAGGTGATCGGCGCTTCTGTTCCAGTCCCGTTTCACGTGCAATAGCTCGTGGTTGGGGTAGTCTTTCAGCGCTTTCATCACCCGATCATTTAGCAACTTTAGCCGTGGCGCCTTGCAGTCGATCTCCCCGGTGATCTGCCTTATCACTTGGTTGGAGTCACCACATATGATGATCCGCCCTTTCTGTTGTGATGAAAGCAGATCAAGACATAGAAGTAGACCCCGATATTCTGCCTCGTTGAAGTTATGTCAAGCGTGAAATCGGTGGCGGATGCGACTTTAGACCATTGTGGTAACTTCCACAGTATGGCACTATAGGAGCCGGACTTCTTCTTCACGCTGGTCGATCCGTCAAAACTCAAGACCAGGAGTTCCTCACCCTAATCGACGGTCGGCGTCGGCCGCGAGATTGACTGTCGAGGTTGCTTCCTTGGGACAATCGCCACTAAAGCCTCATCCACTTCGGACCGAGGGGTGATACTAGCAGCTAATGTGCCCAATATCTCTTCATCTCCCTTGGTGCACTTGACGACCTCGAGAGACTACTGCGACAAGATAGCTGACCATCTGCCGAGCCGACCGTCCATCCCATTGGCTGATAATAACCAGGCCAATGTCGACTTTCTTGAAAGGACCTTTACAGATCGGCCGACCAGTAGGCTGTAGCACACATCCAAAATCCGTAGTAAAGCCAGAACTTCTTTTTTCGACGAACCCATAGTTAGTTGACTTCGTTCGGCTTCAACGTCCGGCTCGTAAAAGTGACCGGGTGGTACACTCCATCATGTTCTTGCACTAGAGTGGCAGAAATGGCCCACTTACTAGCATACACAATGACGATTGGCATTTTCTCCGGATCGAAGTGCTTGAGAATCCGTGCCGTCGCCATCTTGGCCTTTAGCATACCGAAAGCAACCTTTGCACGCCTCATGTGATCCTCTGCCTCCACTTGCGGACAATCTGCGGGCAGATCAGAGTCGCTGCCCTCCCGTAAAGTTGCCCGATCTTCTTCGCGCAACATATGGTAGTCGACTTCCCGGAGCTCGTACAGCACGGCCTCGTAAATCGAAAAGTCTTCAATGGAGCGGCAGTAGTAATTTAAGCTTCCCAAGAAGGACTGCATTGCCTTCAGCGATCTGGGAAACGTGAGGTTGTTCAGTGATTCCAGATCTTTGGGATTGGCCTCCAGCCCACTGATCGACACCATATGACCCAAATAGGCGACCTTGGACATGCCCCAATAACTTTTCACAGCACCGATCGACAGGTTCCAGCGATAGCATGTCTCCAACAAACGTTCGACCTTCTCGCACAGATCGCTCCATGACGAGGCAGGGATCAGAATGTCGTCGATATACGATCGCCTTCCCAGAACGGACGGTATCCTTTCCCGGTCAGGTTCACCCTCTGTAAACATATCATAATTTTTGGTAAGGTCCTGTTCGGTGCCGATCTTGAAGTGTCCATACAGTGCGTTGTCGATCAGCCTCTGGTAGATCTGGGGCGCGTTCTTCAACCCGAACGGCATACGGTTCCACTCGAACAGACCGAACGGCGTAACAAATGCGGAGATCTCGCGAGCCCGATCGGTCATCGAAACCACCCAAAATCCACTTGCCATGTCTAGTGAGCAATACCACAGAGTCTTGTCAAGGTCTTCTAACAGATCGCTGATCAGCGGCATCGGGTACACCATAAGCTTGGTCAACCGATTTACCAACCGATAGTCTATACACAACCTGATGTAGACACCGTTCTTCTTGATCACGATAACGATCGGTGAGGCCCATGGCGAGGTCGACGGTCTGATGATCTCGGTAGCCAGCAGTCCTTTAATAAGGTCATACAATTTTTCGCGGTACTGTGGCGCCACACGCCGGCATCGCTGGGCGATCGGCTTGGCATCTCCAACGTCGATGTCACAAATCGCTCCGCGAGCAGCAGGGGGTGAGGCATTGCCTTTACCGATCAGCAGATGTTTCTTCTTCCATATGATCTGCTTAGCTGATCGATCTGATCGGGACTTTTGAGATCCCGATCACCTACTTGCCGATAGTCCATAGTAACCTCGGGCGGGTCAGCAGACACTTCAGGGAGGACTGCCATCTGGCTCTCCAACTCCTGAATGTATTGTTCCCCGCCCTCATGGATGCAGACCTGGTCATCTTCCGGGGCAATAACACCCAAACCGTCCTGATCGGCTGAACACTGCTGTTCCCGATCGGCGGGCTGCCCTTCACCGACATCGACCTGCTCAAGCGTGCCATCATGGTCCGCCCCAGTCTCGCCATGCTTCCCTTTTTCTATTTGCGGCTCCGCTGTCGCCTGTTCTTGTGTCTCGACCACGTTAACAAACTTTGGCTCAT
Source organism: Peronosclerospora sorghi (assembly GCA_026184515.1). NCBI lineage: Eukaryota > Oomycota > Peronosporomycetes > Peronosporales > Peronosporaceae > Peronosclerospora > Peronosclerospora sorghi. Next base: position 12,516,565 of record CM047580.1, read on the forward strand.
CTACTGGATGGTCCACCGTATCAGGCGCCTGCGGTTCCTTTCTTCGAACTAGCATCTTCCTAGGGGTTACATAGCTGGGTCGTTCCACCATAGGTGAGTTATCTTCTTCCACCGATCCATCATTGCTGACCAGATCGGTGGTCGCTTGGTATTCCAAGTTCTTCCACTCAACATACCGTCTCGATCCGATCGAGACGAACCCCATCTTCCTTGGCACTTTCCCTTCTGCCAGCCACATGCCAACAATCGTGTTGTTGTCGAGCGTAAGCGGCTTGTCACCGATATTAGTGACTCGGACAAAATCATGTCGGCCGGCGCTCTTCACAAAAGTCGACACCCACCGATCGCCCCTGGTCACCCATAACTTCCTTGAACGAAAACCTTTATCGACCGGGGTGTCAGAGGATTGGCCGACTGGAATGGTGACATCTTGATCCCACCTGACCAAATCGGTGTACGATCCGTATAGGGGCCGCCGACCAGCTAACTGGATCTGGACCTCATCTGGTAGTTCAAGCACTCCATGATACAGATCAAGGCAAATACCCGCCTGCACCATGAAATCCATGCCTAACAGGGCATCCTGACCGGCCAGCTTACCAACCCAAGCACTGAAGAAGTAGACCAACGAACCCGATAGGGTGATCTTCACGCGCGTCCTTCCTTCGGTCATATAAGAATTTTCACCGATCCTGACGCATTCTTGTCTCTGGGTATCGTCTATACGACACCCGACCTTACGAGCAAAGGCGGAGTCAATAATCGAGACTTCAGCCCAGAGTCGAACAAAATCTTCGCTTTCTGGTTATTTATCTTACCACAGGCTTTCGCCTGCTTAAACCATTTGTCGGGCGCATGATACTTCTAGTATCCGTGAGACTCTCCAGGCAGCAGATCTATCTGCCTGGACCACCTTCGATCGGGAATATTCATCGGTCGTTAGATTGTAGACCGGATGATCCCGATCGGTGCAATTGAGAACAGAACATGTATTGTCGGTTTTATTCTCCTTGCCGACATATGCATAGATGCCAAACGTAGACCGCTCGGCTCGATCCAGATTCCAACCTGGCGAGCATTCTAGTTTAACATCTTTTCCACGTCAGGTGGAAGCATCCCCATGTGCTTGCCCGGCACATACCACTTGCACATCAGGTTGAAGAATTCTTCCATCTTGCAGTGGCCGGCCTCATGAATCTCTCCACATGACTTGCACAAGAAAAGGCAGTGATCGGTGGGGTGGCCGCGTCTTTCGCATTTCTTGCATATTAACTTCTTCCAGCAGCCCCGATCATCATGCTTGCTTGACCCGCAGTGAGAGCACTTCTTGCGGGGTCGTTCCGGGTCAGACTTGTTACCGCTCCTTCCCTTCCGATCTGCCTGGTCAGGCGTTGATCTGGTTTTCGGGGCAGGTTCTGCGACGAAGATGTGACGGTACTGATCCTCGTCTGACTCCCGACTGGACTGGCCGCTGCTTTCCTCTTCCGATCCAGTGCTGTCCTCAGCTACGATAGCCTTAAAAGCACGGGCCGATATGGTCAAGGGTCTCTTCACCGGATCGGTCTGGGTCTTGGATCTGTAACGACCTGATCCAACGGCGCCCTTTGATCTCATGCTGCGGGAGTGTTGCAACGTTCGCAACGTCTGCTCCACTTCTCCCACATCCTTTAGGCGCAACAGGGTGAGCTGTTCTGCCAGCTCCTGGTCATCAAGGGTACTAATATAGTGACCCACGTGTTCCAAAGCGGCACCGGTCGGCGGGTTGCCTTCCTTGATCACTATGCCGGCGCGAATTGCAGCCATATTCAGACGGTGTAAGCACTCAATCGGCGTCTCGTCGCCCCGCTTCTGCATGTGATGATATTTGCGGGCGCTGGAGAATCCGGAGTTGCAGTGCTTCCCCTCAAACTCTGAACATAGCAGGTCCCAATCAGATCGGACATCCCGACTCAATTGTTGGACCCAGTTCGCAGCCGGTCCTTTCGGCAGATCTCTAAAGATCAAACACCGTTCCTTTTTTGGTGTCTGATCCCGTAATAAATCAGACTTAACCCGACCAAACCACGACCTGGCCTGCTCCTCGTCGGTGTCCTTTCCGGTGAAATCCTTGAGATCAGTAGTCTCATCCATGCGAATGTGCGGGATCACAGTAGATCCGAAATCAAAAGCGGCCGTGGAGGCTAGATTAGCCCTGCGCGTTCTTCCCGCACCTGCACCTTCTGACCCATAGTGGTCATCCGGATCGCCGATCGACTCCATGTCGTAATCACTGTTCTTGCTTGATCGGCGCGATCGAGCTGGTTGCGGCTTGCGTCTTCCTTTGCCAATTGGTTTAACACCTCGAGTGGCCTTGTCCACTGATGCTACTGACTCCATATCTACATCCCGGCAAATATTGACATTTTGCCGGGCAGATCGGTACTGAGCATGAGGGCGCGGAGGTGATCTGCATCGATCTCCCATGAAAACCCTCCATCATTGCTTCAAACATGGCTTGGACGTTAGCTTGGGTCATGGGCAACGTGTGGGTATCCTCCTTTGGAGGTACTGACACCTGTGGGGGATTCTGGGCGCCCGGCAGGCATGCAGCCCCATGCTGCCGCACGTCCTTTTTATGCTCCCATGGGGGTATGATCTGCCCCCATGGTCATCCGCTCAACACCGACCTCCAGCTCCGATGAGCTGTTAGAGGAAGGTGGAGACTGATATACCGATTTATCATCGAAGCACGCATCTTCATGTGCTGCCGTGTCTTCAGCAACCTTCAATGCCATGGTGGGAGTTGGGCGGCAAACCGCCCCCAACAACGGCACCAAATGATCATGGAGAGTCGACATCGACAGCTCCATCCTGCGAGTGTCCAGATCAAACAGCTTGTGGACGTTGGCCGGGTTCTGCACTTTTATGCCGACCTCAACCAACATCGCCAGCGAGTTTTTCACCAGCAGCAGTGGTCTATCACTCTGGATCGGCTCGGTAGTGGGTCCGAGGAGGCTATCAGGGATCTGGGGGTTCAAAATTTGAATGACCTGGTCTTCACGAATAAATCGCTTCAACTCGTGGATGTAATACATCCTGGTCAGGTCTTGTTCGTCAATAACCCCATCCCCGACCTGCGACTTTTCTTCCAAGTCGTCCTCCTCGGGCGGCATTCCTAGCCTTTTCTTGGGGACATTAGACATGTGGATCGGATCGTTCCGATAAGCCTCCGATTGGTTCTCATTTTTTATTCCATCATTTTTTCCATGTAAATGCATAGGATCAGGACAAAAGTCCTGATCCTTCCCGGAACTATACAGAACTTGCTATAGTCCCGATCGGCTCCGGTGGGATCCTTATGGGGAGGAAAAAACTTATTAATCCCGATCTGGTCCTCCACCCGGCCAGATCGGACATCGCCATCTTTATCAACAACGAGAACATAAGGTGACAGCTTTTCCTTATGTCCTCTCCAGAACGATTCCACATTTAAATCACTTAAGTCAACTTTTGACCGGACATCATCTCGGTGATATCCACGATCACCAAATGATCCGGGCACGCGCACCATTGTGGTGGAGTCAAGTTCAAAATCGAACACAGTTGTGTCGAGAACCTGACCACCATCCTGCCCAGCCTTCCAACTTACGGGAGGGGGGGGGGTACCCCGCGGACCTTCGCTTGCGATCCGATCTGATCGTCCGCTGCTGGCAGACGACCGATCATCAACAGAAGACGCCTGGTCCGATTCATCTTGCGTTGCCATATCACCTCGTGTACCCCATGGAATGGGCTAGTGCAACACTCGGTGGATCGTGTAGCTGGTTGACTTGGGTCTGATAGTATGCATACCGTACTGGGGGGGGTGTACCCTGGGCGGAACAATTCACCCTGGGTACTTGTGGACCGGTTACACTTGAAATATGTATATTCCAATGGGTCGACCGTCCAATCGATCTAGACCCAACCAATACGACATAATAGAGGGCAGACCACTCAACTGGTCTAGCCCCTGACCAATATGAGAGAAGACCAAAGCCGGTCTAAACTCCAACCAATGTTATAGTAAACCAATATGTCCACGTAAAAATCCAATATGCTCGCGAATTCCACAAACGATATGTTCACGTAAAGACCAATCCACTTGTTAGTACGTTCCAAACGTACGAGACTTAAACTTGTGAGAAGTCAGCCAATGGACACTCCTGTCGAAGGACTTCCGGAGGGCCAAATGCGTCTGCGACTCGCCCCGGCCGGGTATAATGGGCAGGAGGGGATTACTAGACCCTCTTCCCCCAAACACTCCGCGACGTGCGAAGGCGACTTAAAAAACCAAACTTTTAGAGAGTCTCTTAGGACCTCTTAGCCACTTTTCCAATCCAAGACCAATTTAATTCTTTTCCACTAACCTTACGGTCCCAATATGTACCAAATACTAAAATATGTAAAATACACGCAACGCCATGTGACTTACCAAAATCCGTGTGCTTGACACTACTTGCACATGATAGGCTTAAAAGCCCCCCTTGTTTCCACCAATCCGATCGCTGACCAGCTGATCGGCACGCCGTTGACAGAAGGCGACCAAAATTTTGCCTTCGCTTCGCCACAAAATCGTGTGTCAGAAGTGTCAAGTACGCAGTTTTAGGTGAGTCACACGATTTTGCGTGTAGTTTACATATTAGGTTTTTAATTGGATATTAAATATATTGTTCGTTTTTCTTTGGTTAACGCATAAGTCATCCCCTCCTAACATGGAGTCTTTGGGAGAAGAGGGCTAACAAGGTCTCCTCAAGCTCAAATTTACCGGCCAGGAAGCGTAACAGACGCACTAGGTTCACCAAAAGTCCCACGACTGGAAGCGTTATTTTAACGGCACTCACCCCTCAAGAGCACACGTTTCGTACGTGTTACCATTTCATTGGTTACGTGGAGATCATATTGGTGGAGCCCCAAGCTTGAATTCGTTCGCTTGGCTGCATTCGTTCATTTCTCTCTCGTTTTATTGGTTGGTTCTACACATTGCTTCACGCGGTCTGCCCCAAATTATTGGTTGGGTCTACGCATCGCTACATGCGGTCCGCCCCAAATTATAGGTTGGTTCTACACACCGCTTCGCGGTCTGCCCCAAATTATTGACGTATTTGGAGTGACAATTTCCGCTCCATCTACACCCCGGATTACATTGGACTATCTATATCGCTGGACATTGACGTGTTGAGGGTGACTTTGTGCCGTTGACACAAGTTGACCCAGAAGTGGCACATTCCATATCGATCCCCACCAAAATTCATATTTAGCGACGGTCCACCGAGTGTGTTACCACCCATACCAATAGGTACACAAGGTGAGATTTCTGAAGATAAATCGGACCAGGCGTCCTGCGGTGCTGATCAGTCACCCGATCGGCATGCAGGCGAAGGCTCGCGGGTACCCCCCCCCCCGTAGTTGGTCGGCTGGGCACGATAGTGGTCGAGTTCAGGACACTTCGGTGTTTGATTTCGAACTCGACTCTACCACAGACTCAAGCAAGCAGCATACGCTTGGAACAAGACCATCCATAATGCGTTGCCGAGGATGAATTTTGTCGCGTGTGGCGGTGATAGGTGCATTTACAAGAAGAAGAAGGACGGTGAAGGCTGGGCGTACGTGTGTCTCTACGTTGATGATATGGTAGTGGCTGCCAAGTCACAGACCATGGTTCAGGATATCAAGAACGCGATTGGACAACGCTTTCAGATAAAGGGTCTTGATTCCGTTAAACGACTACTCGGCATGGACATTAACTACAACCACAAGAAGCGCGAAATGTTTATCACGCAGCAGAAGTACATCGAAGAAACCGCTGAGACGTTCCGCCATGTCTACGCTCGCACCACGACCAACCCATGTGACCCAAGTACCAAGTTGTCAAGCAAGCAATAAGAGCCCCAAGACGGACGCAGAAAAAAGAATCATGAGTCGTATCCCATACCGACAACTCCTCGGACGGCTAATGTTTGTCGTAACCACCACGAGACCAAACGCGACATTCGGATTGAGCCAACTGGGACGTTTCGCGACCAACCCAGGCTTTCAACACTTGAAGTCACTCATCAAGGTTCTGAGTTACCTCCTTGCGACGAGTAGCCTTGGGTTACACTACGGCGATCTGAGCATTCAACAACAGCTTACTGCATACAGTGACGCCGATTGGGGGGGTTAACTTGGACAATCGTCGCTTGGTGTATGGTGTCCTATTGATGCTAAAAGGGGGACATGTGGTGTTTAAATCGAAGTAGTGGCATTGAGTACTTCGGAAGCCGAGTATATGGCATTGAGAATGTGCACTCAAGATGTGCTGTGGGCGCGCATGATGATGGCAAACCTTGGGTACGCCCAGAGGAGCCCCACAACCGTCTGGGAAGACAGCCAAGGAGCGATCGCGCTCGCTACAAACCCCGTGTACCACACACGCACGAAGCACGTAGATACTCGTCACCGCATTATCCGGGAGAAGATCACAGCAGGTGAGATCATGGTGGTCTACAAGGAGACGAAGTTCCAACTCGCCGACATCCTTACTAAGGCACTAGGAAACAAGTGACTAGCATTTCTCCGTTCCGGCATGGGTATCACAACAGCGAACGAACCACGTAGCAACAACAGTGCGTGGGACTGTTGAGGTGTGCACTGTCGTTGCACAGTCTTTGGGTTGTCGTCATTACTGACGACAACCAAACGAGTGGCTAGTATACGTTTGGCGAATAAATACGAAGGCTATAGAATGCAAACAAGACCAGCTCAAGACGACCAAGAAGAGTGAGGGGTCAGCGTATACTGACCCCCCGTGCATAGCCATGAATTTTGTAACAAATTCAACACAGTTTTAACCGTTTTAATAAAGGGTCGCCCTACTTCCTTCTCCTTGTGCAGATCCATAACTCGGGATTTCGTTTCCACGGCAGCTCCAGAATTCGCATTACCTTGCAACCACAAGCCGCGATTGCTTCTAAGCAATAGTCGCACAAAGTGCGTCGTCAAAATGGCTTAGGTGAGCCAGTTTCTTTTCATTGTGAAGAGCACAAGAAACAAGAGCGCCTTTGGCAAATAGACGCTTAAGTATAACCATGTCTGAGAACGCTTGGAATCCCTGAATAAATCAAGGTGACCAGGGGAAAATATGATGGTGGATCTATTCACTCGTCGTTCAAGTCAACGAGCGACGATGCGCTTCGGAAAATTGAAGGATGTTCAGAGCAAAAAGTCTATTCCTTCTTATGCGTTTATGCCGTCATGGACGGATACAGTATCAGCTCTTAATCCTCGACCAATGGCTCAAAGAATTTTCCCACCTCCTCCGCCGTAACCTTGATGATATCGCGCTTGGCCCACTTCAGGTTGCGATCTTTATCCACAACCACAGCACAGACGCCCTAGAAAAAGTCAGGATTCTCCATCATGCGCGTAACCATCAGGTATTCCATTTGAAAGCATTCAGCATATGTCTTTACATATCCTTGGCACATTTGCTCCAAAGTCACTTTTAAGCTCAGTGGCGACATCTTTTTCAGCGTAGCAAGGGTATCCTGAGACTACTTCGTTTTCAGTTTCTTCATGCCGTCAACATCGAAAACAAACAGGTTAGAATTGAAGCGACAAAACCCGAAATTAATCGTCTTTACCTCCTAGGGTTCAATAATGCCTTCCATCTTATCGTTTTTGTTACATGTGCCAAATACAGATTCTATCGTCCCCATGTATTCTATAACCAAAAAAAAGAAAAATGAATGACTTTTGTTCTATCACTGCCAATACATCTCATCCTTTTGTACCTGCAGTGGTGACGGGGTCGATATACTATGAAGGTGTGTGTACAGATGGTGCAGACGTTGGAGATCTTGTCGAACACAAAAATACGAGCCATCGTCGCTGACTTTAGGATACGACGACATAGGGCCAGTTCATCCCCACCAGAAATACAATGTTTCAACGCTCGTACCCACTCATCTCTATCTGCCAGAGACAGCGAATAGAAAAAGTAAGCTGCGTCCACAGTTTCTAAGACGACAGCAACAAAATTTCTCGAATTCTATTGGTCGAAAGTGACATGGGGTGTGCCGGTAGGGTCGAGGGGTGTGCCGGTAGGGCGACCCTTTATTAAAACGGTTAAAACTGTGTTGAATTTGTTACAAAATTTCATGTATATTCACGAGGGTTCAGTTTACGGAAATGGGGGGGGGTCAGTATACGCTGACCCCCAGTGATGGTTGACGAACCGGCTAGTTATCTAAGTACGTGCTGGTATTGTCTGGTAATACCGGTAAGTTATGAGTATTGCATACGTTAGGTTTTTGAACAGTACCAGTGCACCCGAACGTGGTCGCATGGTTCACTGCTCTCTATGGGACCGAAAGGTCCCAAGGTTTGACCCCGAGCCATTCCAACTTGGTTCATTTCATCCAAATAGTGTAATGTGACGAAACAAACGCCAAACTGGATCTTACATAGTATCCTCAATAACGAAAAAACATCTTTTTGAGTTACTTGACTAAATAGATCTCTCTATACGATGATAATCGTGCAAGGTTTGCAAGTTGAGTGTTCAAGCATAACCCTCGCACTACCTTCCCTCTTTGATAGTTAGTTTTATTTCTTAACGCTAATGCCGCGCCTTCTTCTTAGTGTTGGCACATGTAGTCTTGGTAGCTTGAAGTTCGTGCTTGGATGGGCTGCAGCGGCTCTCAATAGCCATAGCCCGAAGTGCTTGTTCGATTGCTCGAGGTTTGCCAAAAGTAAAAAGTTGTATATATTATGTAAACATAAAAAGTTTTAAGTCACTAAATCAGGCTTAATTCCACTAAGCGCTACTGACTTAAAACCTGTACACACCATACATGAAAGTATTACCAGCCAATCCGTTTCCACCATATGATTTACCTCGAAAGCCCAACATGGCTACGTCGAAAATCAACACTCCTCCTGAAACGGCGCGCGCTGTAACACCTTCAATACAAACCGATTTGATTCCGTAAATCTTGAACCCGCTGCGCAATTAAGTCTTTCGTTAGCAGGTACGCCACCATTTCCAAACTTGGCACGTGAGCTGCTTCAATCACGCCCTTCTTGCTTATATCCTTCAAAAACTTCAACTTGATGTCAATGTGCTTCGTACTGACAGCACTCGATTCGGACTCCACATTCTTGATGGCGGCCTGGTTGTCCATCTTCATTAGCGCCCTCGCGAAAACACCAATTTCCAGTAGTAATTCACGAAGCCCCAATGCCTCGCGTCCACCCACAGCAGCAGCCACAAACTCTGCCTCAGCCGTAGACAATGCCACTGCAGTTTTTTTCTTGCACTTCCATTACACTATAATCCCATTCAGGTATACCACCACTGCGCTCACACTTTTCCGGTCCGTTTTGTCACCTGAAAAATCGGCATCCGTATAACACGTGATCCGTATTGGCAATGGCAATTCGTCATCATGGTTCAGTCGGAGTTTCAAACTCTTGGTACCCTTTAGGTATCTCACGACTCGCTTTGCTGCCTTAAAATCTCCCATCGTGGGTGCGTGTGTGCGCCGCGTCACACGGTGCACAGCAAAAGCAATATCCGGGCGGGTACAACGAGAAATACACAGGAGGATGCCCACCAAGGATTGAAAACTTTTTATACTTAGAAAATTTTCCCTTGACTTGGCTGGCAACAACTCCTTAAAATCTTCCACGCCGTCCATATTAAGCACCGGCGTGCGCGTTGCGTTCATCTTCCCAAAATCGTGTGCGATCAGGAGCTCATCAATAGCAGCCTCCTGATCCAACCTATAGCCATCGCGGGTGTTGCCTTCGATACGAACGCCTAAAAACTTGCTCACGATTCCAAGGTCCTTGAGTTCCAGTACTTCCATCTCAGCGAAAAACTTGTCAACTGCGTCCGATGTACTTACGGTGACCAATAGGTCGTCGTCATACGCCACTACTAGAACAATGCCATCCACACCACGCCTGACGAACACGCAGGTATCCGTGACGCACTGTTCAAACTTCAGCTCCTCCAACGTTTGGCATAGTAGTTGATGCCATAGCCTTCCGGCCTGCTTCAGGCCATACAAGTTCCGTTCCAATTTCAACCAGAATTCGTCACTTGAATACACATCAAACATTTCATGTATTTCTATCGGTATCTGCATGCCTTGCGGAATATTTAGATGAATTTCACAATCTTCTTTCGCCCTCTCCTTCTGGTAGGCGCTCGGCACATCACCGTGCCGCGCCGGTACCCCCCAGATCTGTGACATGGACGGGATCACCTTTACGTTATCGACTTCCATGACTGTCGAAAACGTAAAGTAGTAGTCTTGGCAGTAAACCTGACGGTCGCCGCGTGCCACCAGCCGAGCGTTATAGCGCTCGACCGTTCCATCCGCCCGAAACTTGGTCTTGTATACCCACTTAGTGGGCAGCAATTTTTTTATCTGGCCGGCGCTTGATAATCTTCTATGTACAGATATCTTCGAGCGTTTTCAGCTCCTCTTGTTCTGCCTTCGTCCACAAATCGGAGTTTGTGCCTTCATGCGCCTCCTTATAGGACTTCGGGTTAGGAACTCCAACCTTGGATATACTTCCATTATCAGCAGCCTCAACCACAGCGTAAATGCACATCGCGTGCTCTGGAACATCATTTCCAGGTTTTTTTCGCTTCGCCTCCAGGCCCATCAATCGAAAGCTCATTTTCACTGTCATTTATTTCACGCCTTTCAGTTTCAGACGCTTCAATCACACTTCCTTCGTCTCTTGTCTTCCTCTTACTCGCCTTTTCTAGTTCAGCCGCCTTGTGAGTCTTCCTGATCACGCGTCCAGACTTTCTGGGCGTCTTATGCGTCTTCTAACTTGTGTCTTGCACTTCGGATCGTCCTGGTATAGTGGTTTCTTGGGGCGATCTTGAATTTGCACGTCCTTCAGCGCGTTGCTCCAGCTCCTCCTCATCCGCAACGCCCAGCCCTCGTAATTTGGTCACTCGACTCCTTGTCTAGTGTCTCAATTGCACTGACATGGCGAGTGACCGTTACCACCCTGTCCTTCAGCAGCAGCACCTTGAAACCCTTGGCTTCATCACTGCGTCCCAAAATCAAAGCTCTCTCAGCATGTTTTGCGAGGGCCTTTTCCGTGGGTCCCTCCACACAATGCACGGCTAACCAAACACCACAATTTCTTTTAACGACGGGTTTTTATCCGTTAGCATTTCAAAGGGCGAGACTTTTCCGGGTTCGAACGTGTCTGGGTACGGTTCAAAATATACGAGGCGTATTCCGCCTCCTCGGACCATTACATCAAAGGTACCCCCGACCCAAAAATCATATACCGGACCATGTTAAAAACTGTCCGGTTCATCCGTTCGGACTTTCCATTGGAGGCTGGATTACCAGCTTCCGTAACTTACCGACGCACTCCAGACCTTTTACAGAACAATTCCACGGTTTTATATTCACCACCTCCATCCGTACGTAAAACATGAATCCGACACTTGAACTCGTTCTCAAACCAAGTCAAAAAATGTTCAAACATCTTCGCCGCTCTGTATTTAGTTCGAGCGGCGAAAACACGTACGTAGATTGAATAGTGGTCTACAAATACCACCAAATAGCGATTCCCGCGTCTGTCGCGCGGTGTGATTGGACCCTTCAAGTTACTGCATATCACACCGCCGACGCGCTCGATCGGCGAATTTTCACCCGAATCAGCCCTTGGCTGTTGCTTTATCGATCCTTTTCATTTAGCACAGGTCAGGCAATTTGGTCGACTACTGTCTGTCAACTTGATGCCTGACCTGGGGTCCTTGGCTAGTCTCGTCCGTGTCGTAAGCCAAGTGACCCTAGCGGGCATGAAAATGATGTAACGTGCCCTCCTGCACATAATTATCAGGTTCCGCAGCGACAGCGTTTAGCAACATGTGCTTGAACTGATGCACGCACCCGCTTAGCTTATCCGGTATCAATTCTGCCACCAAAATTGATCCACATATATGAATTGGAAACAGCGTGTTTCCGTTCCACTGTACCGACAATTTCCCATTGTTTTCCATTATTTTGCACCCTTTTTCATGCAACTTGCCAAGTGAAATCAGGTTCTGGGCAAGTTTGGGTGCAAAATACACTCCACTAAGTTCAATCGAAACAGGATCTGAACCAGGCGTAACTAGCTTGATTTTTCCAGCCTTGGTAACCGATAATTTTCCGCCGTCGGGCAATATAAACCCGTCTTCCGGTCCACACGTGATGGCATCCACCACTAAATTTTCATCAGCCACCAGGTGCCTTCTGGCACCACTATCGACGATCCACGTCGTTGCTGGCATGTCATCTCCGACAGCCATTCAATTAACTTCACATCCATTCCCCACTTCAATAGTGGATAGCGCGACTTTCCGGTTCCACTGACCGCTTGAACCTCCTTGATTCTTCGAGTTAACGACCCTTTGCGTTCTTCTGCCTTTTTGCGGGCATTCCCTCTTTGTATGCCCGCAGCCGTAGCATTTACTCACGAATCCGGCCTCAGTCACCGAATTCGCGTGCATTCGGGCAGGTGGTCTGGCTTTCAACATGTCTTCGTCCAATTCCTGCGCCCACGATATAAGTTCCTGCGCATGACACAGGTAATCCTCTCGCATAGGATTATACCTGGCCATGATCGCAACTTTCAGGCGTGGCGCAGCGAATTTTACAATATTCTCGACCACCATCCTTTCGCCCATCCCGCTCTCACGAGCCAGGGCTATCAGGTACAGGTAGTGCTCAGTCCAAGTCCGTTTAGGACTATTTTATGAAGCAAACCACACTGCAGCCTGGTGGGGGGAGATTGTCACACGAAATGCCATGTACATAAAATCCAAAATCGCCAACAATTCCGGGGCAGCTTGCCACCACGTGCTAATATTTGCACGAAAATAATCTGCTGCCACCCCTTCAAGGTACCCCCCAAGCTTGTTTACCTTCAAGCGCTCCGTCCACACAAAGCCTGAGGTCATCTCAGCTATCTCAACGGCCTCGATAAAGAGGTACGCCCACTGCTTGAAGCCGGCACCGAGTCCGGGGAATATTTCAACCCCCGAGAACTTCTCGATGCCGAGCTTGTGGATCTTGGCACACGACGGCTGCACAGGCTGTGGAGCAGGAGCGGGCGCTGCTCGCCTGAACTGCATTCCAGGCGTCTGCACCGCCGGTGCATTTACTCTGCCAGCGTTTTGTACGTTTCCTTGGTTATTCGTCGGGAGCTTGGCAGAGTTCGGCCGAGATGCTCTACCGACTTCGATACCGATGTCGTCCGCCAGATCATTAATCGTCATTTCTTTGCCAAATGGCCCACAGTTCCTAAGTGATTCCCGGAACACACTGTTCCGGGCAGCAAGCGGGGGGTCCTTTTTTGGCGCGGCAGGCGCGGTAACCGTGGTTGCGACGGATGCGCGTGCCCGCACTTGCTCCATCGACTTCATACGAGTCTTCATATCCGCCATCCCGTCAAGGATGGCGCGCAGAGCCACTTCCGGTTCGAAGTCGGACTCAACAACACCACTCTCCATGTTATAAACAGTAACAAATAAAAAAAATATACCGGCAAAAAACAACGCCAACAATTCCACTAGCCCTCCGAAAGTGAGGGGACTTCCACTAGTATCAGGAACCGTATCACACGAGAATTTAACCACTCAAAAATCTTAAGAAACCACTTGCTCGCAAACTTGAATTCAATAGGGAACACTTAAAACACGCGGCCACTTGGGCTCATAACCTGTTGGCGCAGGTAGTCTTGGTAGCTTGAAGTGCGTGCTTGGATTGGCTGTAGCGGCTCTCAATAGCCGTAGCCCCAAGTGCTTGTTCGATTGCTCGAGGTTTGCCAAACGTAAAAAGTCATATATATTATGTAAACATAAGAAGTTTTAAGTCACTAAATCAGGCTTAATTCCACTAAGCGCTACTGACTTAAAACCTGTACACACCATACATGAAAGTATTATCAGCCAATCCGTTTCCACCATATGATTTACCTCGAAAGCCCAACATGGCTACGTCGAAAATCAACACTTAGTTAAGTACCAGTTGCAGCTCAGCGAGACACTCTTGTACGACGGGCGACGTGACTTGACTTGCTTTTGAAGCAGTGAAGATGGCAAGCTGACTACTTGCTGCTTCTTTTGCCTTCGAATCACGAAACAGTGCCTGCCACAAGATGCAATCAAAAAGTTAGAGAAAGCAGTTAGAGAAAACATGCGAAAAGATGCACGCAGCCAAGGTGCCACTGGCGACAAGGCATCGTAAGATGGTATCGTCCCCGAGCTCTTGGATAGTGTACGATCCGTTCAGCAAATCAGCGGCTGGCGAGATCACGACAACTTGGTCATCTGGCACGAGCGTCCCTGAGGTTTGTAGCTATCCCACGCGCTCGACGAGTCGCAGCTACGAGCGCTCGAAATGCGCGCGCTCCAAGACACGGCCTTCGACCACTCGAGCACGTTTGCCTCGCCCGCGATCAGTGCCTTGCGACACGTGGCCCGCCACGCACGTTTTCCCCGCGCTCGATCTGCTTCGACTCGTGCTGATCCATCCACAAGGGCCACGAGCGGTAGGTGACAATGGATTCGAACCCCTTGTCACGACCGTGCTGAGCGAGACGTTCCAGACGGTGCGACGGTCATTCTCGTGGCGACGCGGATGCTCTCGCTGCGCGTGCTTGCCAATGTGTTTTTTACATGAGATCGCGCGGAAGGTTCTTTTAGCGCACAAGACGCACGTTTTGACTAAGTTGCCCGCGCTTCCACGCGTTTCACCATAAACGCGTCGCGTTGAGCCTCGCGACGCTTTTACTCAAGAGTGAGTATCCGCTCGTCTCTAACCGTGTCGAATGATGGATATCTACGTGTGGACTATGGCGTGCTAGTTTTGCGCGCGTCCAGGTCACGTATGAGACGACGCTGCAAGCCACCAAGCGAAGCCCGAAACGCAGTAAGGTAGATTTGTGTATCATAGTTGACGATAACAATCCCTGGAGGCCTCAATGAGCAATAACACCAATGTTCTGGAACGACACGACGTTGCTTCCATACTCGAGGTTCATCGCGTAAATAGCAAAAGACAGAAGCATTAACGGACGGACGAGGATGAAATACAAACTGCCTTCAGTAACCAAAGTATACTCCAAAACGTGACGTACTTAACTTGGTAGCTTTGCGGTGGGGCCATGTGACATGCAAGTTTAAGCCAAGATACTTGGTTTGGAGCTCCAGGACGCCGTCCAGTTCTTCCACTTCGTGTCAGGACGCACGTTCGAGATAGATGTCCCACGGTCCTGGCTGAATACGGTGTTTTTTTTCTCATAAATGCCACGACTTCCGACGGCGCCGAGGGTTTCATAGGGGACGACGATGCATTCGAGAGACGCGAGACTTCTCGCTCGAGGATCGCAAACGTCGCATCAATCTTGGCCATGGCGTCCACTTGGACGGCATCCGCTTGCGTTTCCACGGGCGTCGCGTAGTGCACGCCCCACTTGGTCCAAAAGTCAAACACGGCGCGAAGATTGGGCTGTCACAGCACACGCATGTCAGTAACTTCCTCAAGACAGACAACGCCCAGCGTTGTTTCAAACAAGTCCTAGGCTTACATTCTTCTGTGCGTCGCCGTCAAGCTTTTGCGCCAATCGGAACAAGATCCGTTCGAGGCACAGCACGAGCGCCGACTCGCGCATTTTTTTTTGCATTCCGGTCCTCTTGAGGATAATTGGCACGCACAGACTTGACGACATCGTGCACAACGTACACAATACTTGCTCGTTCTTTCGAAGACTGCATCGCATCCATGGGCCTGTGCGAGTTTCGGACAAATGGCATCGTGCAGGTGCTGGTGACGAACAATAAACTTGGAACAGGCCTACAAAAGAAAAGAACCAGTATGTTAGGGGAATCGGGACGCCCCCACTGTTTTTTTGTTTCTTCCTCTTCTTCTCTCTTGCCATGAAAGATCGAGACGTACCTGAATCGCCGATGGTTTTGTATCTAACTGGTCCAGGAGAGAAGCTGGAGGGTCATCCATTCATCGTTAAGCTTTATTCGGCCTTCCAGACGAAGCGTGACCTTAACTTCGTACTCGAGTATTGCCAGGGCGGCGAACTCTGCTTCCACCTGCAGCAGCAGCTCTCACAAAAGTTCGACGAGAAAAAGCCACTCGGTTTTTATACAGCGGAGGTACTTGGCGCGGGTTTTCAACACTTTTGCTGGACAACAGCATCTTGTTGATGGACAACAAGGCGAGCTTCGTAAAGCCTGCAGGAACGTTTCGAGCAATGTGTATTGGGTAGCGTCTCGGTGCTCGACAAACAAAAACTGCATCGACTCGTTGCGTGCAGCGCTCAGAGATGGAATCAAACACGTGTCAGTGTGGTGGACAAACTCGATGGGATTCATCACTTTCGTACAACAGCTGCACTGAATACGTAACTGCGTCGGCGGCAACCATGTGCATTTTCCCGTCTTCATGACACCAGCGTCTCGAAGGCTTGATGTTGGGGAACACATGACTGGAAACCACCAACCAACCACCTGTCGTGTCATCGCGTACAACTTGCACCGCACGAACGAGATCATCCCCCGAGAGTTCTGACACTTCCTCACGTTTGAACGCTTTCATCTCCTCGGTCACGGCTTGCGTCGTTGCATATGACGCAACGTCCTCGACGCTAATCACTTAAGTCTTTCGACATGTCTTGCCTTCTTGTCCACGTCGACTCCGGGATGACACGTTTCTCGACGTGGACAGTAGAACCCACAGGTTGTCGGTTGTACACACGTTTCCAGTCTTTTTCTGATGCTTTTCCTCCTTCTTGCGCTGCTTCGCAAGGTCCATGTCCTTCATCATTTGCAACAGTTTGTTCTGACGATATACACGGATAGTCTCTGTTCCATGCAAGTGGGGCACTTGCAGTCCCACATGTATCCACCACTTTCGTAAAAATCCAGAAACGCGGCTTTACACGAGAAACAGCGAAAAATATTGCACCGTCGTTCCGCTGCTTCGAGCAACAAGTGATCGATTTGCGTGGCAATGGGGACACTTGCATTGACGTACGGTTGAAAGGCCCGCACAAAGCATTGCGCATGGTACACACGTCGACACGCGTGACAATGCAGTACCGAGCAAATATTCGCCACTTTTCGACAGAATTCACACGTCCGGTCGTCATCGCTGTCCATGTCTTTCACCGCTGACGTCATGCGCGTCTTGGGTTTGCTATTGGTTTAAGCTTGGGCTTGGGTGTCTCGAAACTTGGGCTCGTAAATGGCAAAGGGGGAAGGTCAGTGATAATAGGAGACGCTTCCATCATTCCAACGTCCTGGACACTAGCTGGACGTCGCTTTCTCCCACGATCTATTTCTTGTCTCGCACGTGGACGCTCTTGTGTCATGTGGGCGGCCGCCATTCGCACTCTCTTGACACCTTCTCGACCTCCTCTTGCCGTCGTTTGTTGGCATTCCCATCGACGAGTTTCGTCGACTCGAGACTCTCCAGCTCCTCCGATACTAAAGTTGATGAAAGGAGCATCAATAAAAACGGAATGGCTTCCTCCTTGGCTTGTCGAGCCATATCTCGTGTCGCCGCGGCCGCCGAAGCTCTTGATGGTCGTTTCCGACAACTTGTTTGCTCCTGCTGTTCGTGTGCGGCCTCGTCTGACATCGCTGGTTGTATGCGCAAGGTTCCTGTATCCAAGCGTACTTCAAACGCAAAGAAATAGCGTAACAACGAGAGTAAGAGGTAACAGTAATAAAAAAGCAAACGCCACTTTATTTATTCCAGTTATCCACTCGTAAGGCACTCCACAAAGTCAACGTGAAACAAACTCAGTCTTCCACAGTTATAATCCACTCCGCAAGAGAAATTATAGCTTTCCGTCTACAACACGACGTACTAATAACTCCACAACGAAAGAAACTGACTTGATCTCGAGGAACAAAAACTAAAAGTGACTATATTAGATTAAGTGTATTACCTAACCTAGTAAATGTAATTATAAAATTGGGTATGGACCCTATTAATGTGTGCCACCCAAAATGCATGTTGCTGGAAAGTTGTACTTGTAGGTCGCGCAACACTTGAAGTGTTTGTATGCAACCTAATGCCAGGGCATCGCTTGGTAAAATCTCAACAATGCGAATTGGAACATCCATGAGAAATTCAGGGAGCAGAAGAGCACTAGGGGCATATTATGTGCAATGAAAGCCTACAAAATTGAAATTTAGATTATAGGTTAAGCGACATGCCCGCTGTCTCAAACAAGTGATTGTTCTGGGAATTACTCATCTGTTTCAACCTGTTGTCAGTGATCTGTTCGTGCTCGTCCGTGGTTCGCTAAGTAACAAACCTCCTGTTTTGGGATAAATTGCGCCTCGTCATCTTGTTAAAAATAGTCTGTATACTTAATTATTATAATTAGGTAGGACCATTTGTTTTTAGTTAGCAATCTGTATTTCTTATCTTTTAGGTGCTAAAAATAAGGCATGTGTACTCGGTTCTGAGTACTGCCTATTTTTTGTATGTTAGCGGTATAGTATACCTTTAACAGCTCATGCATATTCATGTTAGGCTAGCTAATCACTTCTCAATAAACTTTGCATTAGATAAACATCTTGTTGGAAGTTGACACGAGATGGGGGAACATGTAACTACCGTAATGGTGGTTCAGACCGTTAGCGCGTGACCACCGTTGGGATGGAAGTTTCTTATAAAGAAGCGCGCCCTACTTGATCAGAGTAGGGGCGCACGAGGGCAGGATGTAATGGGACTTAATGGGTAAAAGATATACTGAATATAAAATAGAATAGTACCTAAGATCCTAACCTAGAACTTAATAATAGATAAAATCCTAAAGTACCAAATATGCAATAAATGCAAATGTGGCCACAATGGTCGCGTACACTTGGGATTTGTATGTAGCCTAACACCAGGCTGCACACACGCGTAGCATAGCAAATTCCAACACATCTACTTGCATTCACTTCGTCGGACGTTCAACAATCTTTCAAAGGGTGTCACTCTCGCAACCTAGCTGTAATTGGTTGTCGAGATACAGACACGAGACGATTTGGTATATTTGACTTCACTATACGACTATTACGACTCGAGTTTCCTACGTATCTACGCTACGATGGATGCTAACACCTTTCAGCACATCTGACGCCATCTTCTCGTTTAATCGACCTAGCGTCCCTTGCTCTGAATTAGAGGTTTACGATTGTTCGCTTGACCCTCACCAATAGACAGAGCAAGCACTCCCTGACTTGATCGCTCCCCAGATTCTCGATAGAACGATCATAAACATACGTTTGCAAATCCAAGTTACCTTAACCTTAGAAGAATGGCTTCTCCAATACGAAATGATGTATTCTTGCTTGAACAAGACGCCGGTGGCTCACTGTAGCTCCTCATTTTTTAATTTTCTTTCTCCCTATCTGGTTGATTACAACTGACGTCAAGTATGCGCCTCTCATTCGTCTTAGCAGGGCTATCTACGATTGCTCTCGAAGCTTACGGCGTTGAATACACGGTGAATAAGAAAACGTTGAGTGACTCCAACGACGGCGGTCCTACCCCTGATAACAGACATCTTCAACATTGAAGACGGCAGGCTTAATGTGGAGACCTACGATCTACCAAGTGACAGCGAAAATTGGTGCACTTACGTTAAATTCTAGCTGTAAATTTTGCACTATAATAAATGCCGCTCCCCTAAGCTCTGACTTTAAACGTTCTCTGATCGTCTCACATTCTCTGGTCGTCTTAATGAGACCCAAAAAAAGCTATAGATCAAGACTCACCAGCTGACCAAGTTTCCGCGCGGGAGGATCCGTGGAAGGTAGCGAACTGCGTGCACGTCGCGTCAGGACCACCAAATATTCAGTCCAGAGTCTGTTTCGTAGTGCAAAATGTAAACTGATATATATATTACGTATGGTTACTTAAGTCACTATTCGGTCCTAATGCCACTTCAATCTCGTAACTGCTTTCATAGGAAAAAATGTATGTCTTCCCTGCATCAGCCAATGGGCTTCCACTATACGGAAGAGTGTAAGCTCCAAAATGGGTACACACGCTTCCAACACAAGAGCATGCAGCTACAGACGTTCATCCAAGCTGCCATCGATGCAAAGACGGCCGCAGCCGCGCCCTTACGAACCACCAAAAAGTCGCGTCGAAAACGGAACAAGACGCGGCGAGTCACGCATTCGCAGCCACTGGACGCGTCCTCGTCGGCCTCCTCCCGCGCCAGGATCAAGCTGGCGCAAGGCACGAGGCGCAGCGACCAGTTTAAACCGAGGAAAGGGGGTCGAACGTGGACGTTTCGACTCAAAGCGCTCGTGACCGCGGACGAACTGGACGACAAGGACGAAGCCGACGCCATTGCAACGGACCTGGAGCAAACGTTTGCCCACTGGCACCACGTGCAGCCCCGTGTCGAGCTCGTTCGAACGCGTGCGCACGAGCGGCAGGGCAGGAATATTGGCGACGTCGTCGTGACGTTCGAGGACGAGGACACGGCATTGGCCGTGTTTCAGGCGTACGATGGAAAAGTCTTTGGAGGAAAGACCGTGGTGGGGACGTGGGAGGACACGCACAAGGCACGCGAGCGACACGACGTGGCCGTGCCGCTACTTCCGGTACGTCCACTGCATCCAGGAGCAGCATTTCCCCTCGACGGTGCCGTGATCGTCTTTTCGTTGTCCATGTGTTCGTAGCCGACAGAGCAGTCTGTCCAAGTCTCGACGCTTGTGAGTGCGCTTCTCAAGCGGCTGGCTGCGCTTCAGGTTCGCTACATGACGGACACACACGGTCGCGTCTTGCTCGTTACTGATACGAGGCGTGTCTGTCGCTTTGGAATCCTCTTGTAGACCCGTGCACATGTGCACAACCCACGACAGGACAAACGATCGCGTCGCTTCGTGCTGGGCATGCAGGAAGTCCGACGTGGCCTTTGTGGGAGGAATAAACTCGTCTTCCTCGTCGTGGCAACGGACGTCGCGGCCGAGGGCGCCGTGGGCGCCGTGGGCGCGACGTATTCCGAGCTGTTGGCGCTCGCCACGGCACGAAACGTGCCGATCGTCGCGCCGTTCAATAGGTGAGAGCGACTCGATGCAAAAGCGTGTAGATAGATCTAGTTGGGCTCACGGAACAGGACGACGTTGTACAGACGCAAGCTCGGCAAGGTGGTACAAAAGAGTGTGCGCGTGAGTTGTGTCGGCATTTACTCGATCGATGGTGCCAACGATCTCTTCCAGCAGCTTGGACCACTCTTGCCACGAGACACCACGCGGGTTCATTCAACCACGCTCGTGTCGAGCTGCCAGTCGTGATAATACTCGTTCGGATCGATCTCGTCCGTGTCTTGTGCTTTTCTGCGTTAGTACAAGCATGTGAAAAACAGAGCGCTCGACCACAACGCCAACGCGTACGTTCCTACCTCTTTTTCCTCTTGACGTAGTCAAGAATGCGTTTGCACGCGTCGAGTTGCGTGCGTGCAATGGCTTCATTCGCGGCAGTCATATACGCGTGGAAATCGGCATCGTGTCGCATGCGCGTGGTGGGTGGCAACATGGGCACGTGCCACATATTGTCGGTCGGGCGCTGGTCCAGTCGAGCTTGTAACACGTGGATCGCGGTGGGGATCAAGGGACTCGTCGCGCGTAGCCCCCGTGCGACCAGATACCGCTCGGAGCTCGCGGGTCGACTCGTCTACCCACGCAAGAACAAGAAACACGGTCAGAACCGCTCGGCGCGCAACCACGCACACGTCACGACGTACAATTGGTTTCACCAGTGCCATGCGCCCGAAACAAGCGTGCACGAGCCAGCAGAGCTCGAGCGACGCCCGGGTCGTGAGCTCGAACGTTTTACAGACAAAGTCGCCGTCCGCGCCCAAGACGTGAAACATCGTGAGCACTTCGGCGAGCACGAGTCGCATCATGGACCGTTCCTGCCACGAAGGAAACAAGGCACGACACAAACACACAAGAACGCGTGAGGCACGACCACTCTCGTCTCCTCGTGTTCCATGCATGTACCTGATCCACGTGCGCGCGCGCGTGCGCGCATCCACCGTCCGCGACGACCAGATCCACGCCATGCGCATGATGCTGTCGCACCAAGTGACAAAAGCTCTGGCGATTCGCGACCGAGTCGAGGTTCCCCGTGCCATCGTGGCCGTACGAGAGGGTCACGACGTTGTGCACTGGCCGAGGCAAGCGCCAGTCACACGCATTGGCCGCGTCTCTGAGCGTGATGCCATAGCCACGGACGCCCCGTCGGCGCGTTTTCCAGACGAGATACTCGGAGAAGCCGCCGGGACCGCCACAGAGATCCACAAACGTAAACGTCGACGATAACGCGGTGGCCCGCGGCCGTGTCACGTGACAAATGTGGTCCAGTGCCACGAGTTTCAGCGCCGCGCGCGACACGAAGCGCGCTCTGCCCAGTCGTTCAAACGGATTCGTGGCGGCGCGCGCGGCGGCAAAGCTCGACGGCGCCACGTGCGCAAACTGGCGCTTGACGGCGAGCAACTCGGCCATGACGCGCGCATACGGCACGTTGTGCCGCGCCGCCTCGTTCCCTTCGTCCTCCTCCTCTTCCTCGTGCTCCGTCGTCGTGGACACGAGCCACACGAGGCCCGACGGTCCTTCCTCCGTCCTTGCGAGCGAGACTTTGCCGTGGAGCTCCGTGCCAGGGAGTACCTGGGGCAAGACCCGATGACGACGACGACGA
Source organism: Peronosclerospora sorghi (assembly GCA_026184515.1). NCBI lineage: Eukaryota > Oomycota > Peronosporomycetes > Peronosporales > Peronosporaceae > Peronosclerospora > Peronosclerospora sorghi. Next base: position 12,539,325 of record CM047580.1, read on the forward strand.
CGACCTGCCTGGGATCTCCTCGTCGCCCTCCGGGGCGCCCCGAACGACGTAAAGCCCATGACCGCCGCGAGTCCGTCCTCACCACTCATTTGTGTTCTCTCTTTTTCCAACCCCATTCAACACCCACACACCCGAGTCAAAGAGTGCCATCGACGGACTATATTATACTAGGAATCTATGCGGCGGCCTTACTGCGTCGCCTCGGCGCTCCCGGACGTGGCCACGCTACTACCATTGGACACGTGCGTTGTCGTGCCATTCGTGGACGCGCCGCGCACGCCCCGATGCACGACGGAATCGAGCTCGGCCTCGAGCTGGAGCTCGCGCGCGACGCTCTCGCTCAGCAACTGCTCGAGGTACTTGATGCGACTTTGATCCGGCGCCAAGAGCAGCGCTTCCCGGATATTCCGTCCCTGCGCGCGCTGCCGCGTGCGCTCTTCGACGCCCCGATGGTAGCGCGTCAAGACGTGGTCGTCCACGTGAAACATCCGAGGCTCCGTGGACGCCGAGCCTTCCGAGTCGGCTTCGCTCGTCGCGGGCGTCGTGAGATGATGGAGGTCGTCACTCGTCGAGGCGCCGTCGTACCGCGCCTTGCCACGGGGCGACACGTCAAAGTCGTCGTCGCTCATGTCCGAGCAATCCGACAAGGTCTTTGTCCGACACTCGTCAAAGTCGTGAATCACGTCAAAGTCGAGCTCGGCCTTGTCTTCGAGGTCGCCCCCAATGGGCATGACGGACGGCGGATCCAAGACACTCGCGCCCGGGGCATGCTCCTCTTCGTCAAAGTCGTGCGTCGACGCGTCGTCGTCGGGCTTCTCGACGGGATCCATGTACTCCATATAGTCGGGATGACTCTCGGGATCCCATCGGAAAAACATGCCGTCCCAGAGCACGACGCGCTTGAGATTTGCGCGCGGATACAGCACGCGATTCGTCGGGCGATAGAGCGGATTCTTGTACGGCACGGCGTTCTCGAGCACGGGCGTCCAGACCGACTCGGTGCGTTCCCAGACCTTGTCCAGCACGCGCTCGCGCTCCGAGTTGTACAAGAACGTGCCATAGAGCCCCGAAATGAGCGAGTCCGAGATGTGCAAGAGAAACTTTTCGTTAAACTCAAAGCACGTGGGAAATTGCCGCGTCATTTGCCACACACAATCGAGGAA
>CM047580.1:12540497-12551878 GCA_026184515.1 Peronosclerospora sorghi
ACACATGGCGTCCTTACTCTCGAGACGATTGTGGTAATGCTTGTCGCCATCTTCCACGCTACTAGGACTGACCAAAGCTACCTCAAACGCAATCGACACATAGGGCGTCAGTCCTCCCATCGTACACAACGCTCGACACACACACACGCTTTTTGCGCTCGCTCACCTTTTAACGCATCTAAGGACTCGCGCATCTTGTGAATGTTGGCAATGCCCATAAACTCAATCGTTGCATTGTCATAGTGCTGCGAATTCTCCACACCTGATGCACACACACAAGAAACGAGGCTCAGCACCCACTTCCACGCGCATTGTCAGTCTTTTGCTTTTCTTTTTTTGTACCAACCTTTGCCTTTCAATCGATTGCCTTTGGTCGCAATCGGTTTCCGTGCGTCAATAATATGCAGCGGAGGCGACATGTTGGAGCTGTTCTTGTTGGCCGAATCCCGATACGCCCGTAAGAGTATCCGGTCCGGCTCGGATCGATTCCCGGCCATGCCATAGTTGGGCTGACTCGAGCGCGACAAGACGCTTTTGTTCACGGGGTGGCGCCACACGACCACGGGGAGACGCGCGCGGGAGCGGAACCGGGCCGACTGGACGAGCTGTTCTTCCGACATGAGCGACGGCACGACCATGAGCTGCGGATACGTGGGACTAAAGCGAAACTTGGAGTTTTTCAAGAGTCGCCACGTGATCACGCCGGCTTCCTCTTTGTGTCGCTTGGCCGAGAGAAAGCCAAGCCGCTGGTACTCGGCAAACGGCGAGTAGACAAACCATCCATTCTGTTTCTCTGGGATCGGGCCCCCGCGTTGCTTGGACTTTTCCGTATGGTAATCAAACGCAAACAAGGCGCCAATCATATTCGGCGGCTTCATGCGCAGCGTGAGCAAATTGAGCCATCGAAAGTCGGGCGTGGACGGTAATTGGTCGTACCCTTTCTTCCGCGAGTACGCGTCGTGCATGGCAAGTCGCAACGTGCGGAGATCTTTGCACGTAATCAAGAGCATGAGCCCGTCCCGCGTGATCAAGTCAATGGCCGCGAGCGGCAGCTCAAACGAGCCAAATTTCCACGACGCGTCGTACGGGACGAACGTGATGCGATACGACGTGATCTTGAGCACGCCTTGGACGGCGCGGTCGCTCTGCGACATGACCACGAGATTCGTCACGCGCTGGACATGCTCGAGCACGGACTCGCCCGGTAACAATTGAAATTGCTCGGTCGCCATGGATTCCCGGAGCTTTGTGCGTTCGACGGTACTCGACGTGGACGACGACGCGCTCTCGTCCACAACTTCCGTCGCGACGCGCGACAGCGGCGTTGCGCTCGGGGCGATCTTTTTATTGTACATGACTTTGCCCTGCTCGAGCGCCTGGACAAAATTCGCGCGGTCCTCCGTGCTATAGAACGTAATCTTCTTGTTCACGCTCGCGTTGCCCGTCTGGATCTTGAGCTGCATGCCAAGGCGCGACTGGGGCTTGGCCGTCACGGCTGCACAGCTATATTCTTCACGTAAATCATGTGCCGACAAGAAGTAGAGCATGCGTTCGTCCACGTCGACTTGTAATTGAATACTCGCGCGTTTACTCCCGAGTTTCTCCAAGACACTGTCACTTTTCTTGACCGTGAACGTAAACAACGTGACGTCGGACGCAGCGGTCAGGACACTACTCGTGGTGCCCCGGGTAAAGCCAAAGACGTTGCCACTGTGCGTGGAGCGACTGCGCCCATTATCGACCAACAAGTTGGTCGTCTCGCCGAGGATCTCGGCGCCACACGCGCTACTACTACTGGACGCGGTCATCAACTGCGCCGGGCGTTCGTAGAAACTATTGCTATGCGTAGCACTGGCATAATTCCCGAGCGAACTGCGTCCGACCGTTGAGACGTCGGATCGCGCCATGTCCGTCGGGAACCGCGGACTCGCTCGTGCCTCAACGCCGCTCGCGGCCTCGGTCGTGTCAATCTTGAGCTCCCTTGCGCCCCCCGACGGCGCCGTGGCATGCCACTTGTACGACGCGCCGCTGCTCAAGGGCCGTGGCGACCCCGCGGACGACGCGAGGAACTTGCTACTGCCGAGGTCGTCGCTCGGCTGGGACGCGAGTTTCCGACGGCTCGCGTGCCGCGTCGGGTGGCGCGGACTGCTCGTGGGTCCCGTTGCTTGCGAGACCGAGAAATTGACGCTCGTCCGTGCATGCGGTCGAGCCGCGGCCGCGGGTCCCGCCGACGCGTCCGACGCAGCAGGGACGGACGCCGCCTCGCTCGTCTCGTCACTCGGCAACTTGCCAATGAGTTTCCACACGTTGGACGTTGCTTGCCCCGCTTGCGTGAGGTGCTTTTCGGCTTTTAATAATTTATCGAGCGTGGCCGAGTCCATGGTCGACTGTCGCTGCGCCAAGTACGCGTCGTTTTCCGTCTCGTGGCCGCCATGCGTCGTCTCGGTTGGCGTGCACGCGAGCATGTCCCCGGACCGCATCACGCGCGGGCCACGTCTCTCGTTGAGCTAGTGTGTGTACTGTAAAGAGAGAGAGAGAGGAGAGAGACGCGGGAGAGAGAAAGGTAAAAGGACACACACACACACACACACACACACAAGGCGCTTGCGTCTCTCTCTCGCTTGTGCTGGTCTCTAACTTTTCTCTAACTTTAGGCGCACGCGCGTTCCCGTCCCTGGCGTCGCGCGGTTGCGTTAAACGAGGGTGGGGCTGTGAACGGCACACGGCAACTCTCGCTCTATTGTAACCACGCGGTGTGTGTGGGGGAAGAGGCTGGCGTGCGTGAAGTCGTCGTGCTACTTCAGCCGTCGGGTTGAGGAACCGAAAGGAACCAATCACCGAGGCAGCAACAGAAACGAGGCACGGCCAAGGGAATAGGTTGACGGTTACGTAACCCACACACGCTGTGGACAACCTGGACACATGGCGCTAAGTTGACTTTGGACGCGCTGCGTGGTCGGGCGCAAGCCGCACGCTTGCATGCGACGGCATCTCGCCTCGTGGATCACGTGCGTATGTGAGCCGCACCCCTCTGTGCCAAAGCGCCAGCGCCACGAACGTACGCCATGCTCGTGCCCGGCCCATGAAATCTAATTCGTGTCCCTCTCTACCCGGACTCGATTCGTACATGTATCCACTCTGTCGACCTTCGTAAACTTTTCTGTGGAGGAAGACAGAACAAACACACAACTTTACGAAAAGTAATCGCTGAAGTAACGCGTAAGCTCGTCGTGCCCTTTCACGTGAAGACTATTCTTTTACTGAATGCTTGCCTCACTTTGAGGTCCCACATAAGGTTACGTGCGCGCGCCCCTCGACGCTTGGCACAGTGTAGAGACAACGCGAGGTGCGTACTTGCTACCGCAATATAAAACAGGGTTGCACGGAGAGAAGACAGCGACACGTGTGTCAAGCCCCCATGGCCTTCTGAACGAAGCCTTCGACGCGCTAGTGACGTCGCGCTCCAGGAAAGGAGACAACATGTCTCGACCAAATGCGCCAATGGGAAGTGAGCAACACGCGCCATGCCGTGTAGTGCACATGCTCGCAGCGTGGTCTGTGGATCGAGGCAGACAGGGGAGACGAGGCTCAAGCGGATTGGGATCGAGCATGGATTTGTTGATAGGATTACAGCGCGATTCATGTCGTAAACGAGAGATGCAAGCAGAAACAGTGCAGAGGGTTGGACGTGCGGGGTCACGACACGTACCATCTCGTTCCGTTGCTGTCGGCACTTAACGTGCCGAGGCACCCACCACAGGGTTCACGAGCTTTCCAATGCGCTCGATCTCAATCTCGACCATGTCACCCGGTGCAAGGAAAAGCGGCGGGCTGCGCGCGACCCCCACGCCCTGGAACAGTGCACACACAACACACACACATTTGGTTACGCCTTCTTACGTACTCCAAGCGTCCGTAGCCACGAGTTTTTTGCTGGCGGTCGTACCTCGGGGGTTCCCGTGAGAATCAACGTCCCCTTGAGCAATGTACAGTCTTGGGATAAGTGACTTATAATCTGCGCGACGGAAAAAATCATGTCGCGCGTGTTAGACTGTTGCACCTGCTCGCCATTCAAATACGTCGCGATCTCGAGTGCTTGCGGATCTGGCACGAGGTCGGGCGTAATGAGGTCGGGTCCTAAGGGACAGAACGTGTCAAACGTTTTTGCGCGACACCACTGCCCGCCTCCTTTCGGTCCTTGCCACCGACGCGCCGAAATATCATTGGCACACGTGTACCCACCCACATACCTCAACGCTTCCTCCTCCGTCACATTGCAGCAAGCTTCTCGAAGCACAACCGCGAGTTCGCACTCGTAGTCCACTTCCGGCGGATCCGACGCGATGCGAGGAATCACGACCGGGTCGTGCGGGTGCTGCAGCGTGTTCACGCCCTTGGTGAAAAGCACAGGGAACGTGGGGGCCGGCTTGTTCGTCTCCTCGGCGTGTTTGCGATAATTGAGCCCAATGCAAAGGATCTGGGACGGCACGAGGGGCACCAAGACTTTCTCGATCGTGGCAATCTCCCCCGTAAAGTTTAGACTGCCCAGCGGGTCGTCATGCTCGACCAAGAACGCACTCGAGCCATTGTCCGTGCGTTGGCCGCAGCGGATGCGGCCGGTCTCGTCCTCAAATCGGGTGAGCGCCGTGGCTTTTACATTCGGGATCCGGCGCGAGGAAAAGTGTTTCGTGAGACGACACCACGCACTCGTTCGGCACGAGGAAACGTTCATCGTGACACGACACGAATGAGCGGCGCGGCGGACGACGAGTCGCGGCAGTGGAAGCATCAACGGGATTGGACCAAGCGTACTTACTGATGCTACGACGAGATCGTTGAATGAGCGAGTTTGTGTGCATGGAAAAAAAAAGTGTAGCCATATAAGTGTACGTGTCGTACATTTAATGTACCCTCTAATATTATCATGAAAGTGCGAATAAACAGTTAGAGATAGATACCTTCAAATTGATAACAACGCGCACGTTCCAAAGATGTGGCCTCGCGTACGCAGTTGCTACAACGTCGTGCCTTCTATTGACACGTCACGTCCCATCTCGTGCGTTCTACGTTGTACCCTTCCCAAGTGCTAGCGCTCTGCAAGTTTTTTTTTCACTCGGGCGCGAGGACGTCCCATATGATAAAGCGGGATTCGAGTTGTCGTCGTGACCGTTGTGAAATGATTTATTTTGTACGCATTGGACTGCCGAGCTCGCTACTACTTTCTTCTGACGCTTTGGTTACGTTACACACTAGAGAACAAACACTGACTCACATACGTGACGACGCCGGCCCTGTTAAAGCTCGGGGTAGGTCAAGTCGGAGAGCACGGCACAGGTGCCCATGGTCTCCGCGCTGCGACTGATGCGCACGTAGCCGTCGTCGCCCCAGTCCGTTCCCCACGAGTTTTGGATCTTGATGGTCGTGGCATCATAGCCGACCACGAGCACGGCGTGGTCCACGGCCGCTGTCGGACAGGACGTAATCACACCGCTAATGTACTGCTTCCAGACCGCGGTATTCGATACCACGGATGCAATCACTGGCTGCTGCTGCACGACGTTCAGGAGCGTGCGCTCGTCTCCAGGCTCGATCTTTGCGACGTTGGGAATGCCAGTTGTAACCGGAGTGCACGTGGTTGAACACGCTGCTGCGTGGCCACCGTCCATGGACGTGTACGGGTAGCTACTCTCGGTACAAATCCCGTGGTCACGGATGTACTCGATCGCGTACTCGGGCGCGCCACCGTGGCAGCCAAAGTTTTTCGAGGTACAGCTTACGAGCTGCTGCTTGGAATACTTGGGTGCTTGCTTGTCCCCACTGTGAATACATTGGACTGCTTCCAGCGCACTCGCCGTCACAAAGGACCAGCAGCTGCTGCACTGACCTTGCATGTCCGGAGGGTTGACACATGCAGACTTGCTCCAGTCGACCGAGTCAGCGGCTCGGGCACTTGGTGACAGTGCTGTGCTAGCTGGAGAAGCTGCGGGTACAGAAGCAGCAACGGGAGCGGGAACAGCCGGTGCGAGTCCATTGAGACCCCAATCATTCTTTCCCTGCCAATTCGTGCGACTGCCTCCCTCGCCGGATACCGCCGCAACATGAGAGCTATCACGTGGGACCACATCTCTGAACGTCCATGCGGTATTTGCTTCATCAGTGCTTTGAACGGTTGGGCTTTGATCCGTTTTCTCTGCGTAGGACGTGTCGAGGGTGCTTTCCAAGCGTCTTTTCACGTCTGTCGCTCGATTGAATCCGTGTGGACGAGTCGCAGCGGTGCCAAGTCGCCGCATTTCCGTAATTGCGATGGGCGAGTCCGCGGCGCTGTTGCCATCGTCACAGTCGTCGTCGCTGGTGTCTGAGCTCTCGCCCTGTGGTGTCGAGCTGCTGCTCGTGTGTGGCAAGTGAGGTTTCTTCACTCGTGGTGTCGCACGTGTGCTATTCGAGCTCGTGTTGTGCGGTTTCAGACGCGAGTTGGCAATAAACTTTTGAAACTCGGCCATGGTCATAAGCGTAAACGGTCCTTGCGTCCCCACTTCGGCCATCGGGTTGGCTTCGCGCGCTTCGTGAATGTCCTCCTTGGTCAGGTAAAAGCGCTGTAACATGTCTTCCCGTGCCTCGTCCTCACTCCGCGCCTCGATCACGGGCATAAATCCACTCTTTGTTCCTGTTGGGCCATACACTGCGAGCCAGTCATCGAGCTCTGCACATATCTGATCTCGTTCCTCTAAGTATCGATGGTACTTTGAAACGATGGCGCCATGCATCGGTCGCGCGTCCATAGGGACCATCAGCATGGTCACCACCACGAATACGATCGCTAGCGTCCGCATTGGTTTCACGATTGCCCCAAGTCCACACGTTGTCGTTGTTGTTACACGTCTAAACCGAGCACGACGTCCAAGACGACTGGGCATTCGATACCGGCAGTTGGCTAATGCGTAAAAAACGACGAGAGTGTAACCTAAGATTGTGAACGAGCCGAGGATCGGATAGAGAGAGGAGAGGCATCATTCGAAAGCGATAGCAGCATGCGAACCTATTAATTCGCCGACGTTAAAACGTGCATGCACAAAGGCACGAGCAGTCGAGTGTTTGGACAAAAGAGGGTCATTTACTTTGGCATTACCGATATTGTGTCTAACTACAACCTGTCTTTTCGGTTAGAGTCTCCGACTCGGTTGTGACGTGCAGATCCCGAGTCGAGGTCCTTAACATGTGGGGAAAGCAGAGACAGGACTCGCACAATCGAAACATAGTTGACCAAACAAATCACGGCTAAAACGGAATACAAACTCCGCCCAATGATGACCGGTGTACATGTAGTGCAGGATGCTACTTGCCGTTTCAACTCTACGTCTAAGACCTGAAGGGATCATAAAACCAACAACTGCTCATCGGACGATGTTCATAGAAAAGTATACAGAAGGAAGTGGAATCTCATATACTTTGAACCGTTGCGACGTAGGTACAGTTTTGAAGCTGTGAGCATCATGAATGCCATCATAATTCAGCATATACATATATGCATGCAGGAAACTGAACGTGAACTCTGTCATCTGTTTACATGTATTTCATATGCTCCTCGTATCCGGCTTTCCAGCCGCAGATCTTGAGACAATGAAGCAAGAGTTATTGCTATGTTTTTGCGCAAACCATGCGTTATGAATGGCTAACCATCAACTGCAGCTAGAACATAATTAGAAGAACTTGGCCGAATATCTCGAGATGATGGGGACCACCAACCTAACCAGAAACTCTCTAACCGAAAGACGACCATCCACTGTTGTTGTTATCTGCTAGCCGTAATGCCAAATTGAACAAAACGTACGTCCCAACTTGACGGCTCATATGCCTTTGATGCATGCACGTTTTAACGTAGACTACTAGGTTGGTTGGCATGCTATCTTGCCAAAACCCGATCCTGGGCTACTTCAAGTCAAAGTACCCCATAAGTGCGACATGTGTGGGATTGAGAACAGTAACCTAGCTCTAAAGAAATATCCCTTCTCCCCTAGCCCCTCTCCCACGGTGATATGGTTGAAGATCACTCGACTCGACGTAGGAGACAATTTCGCAAAGCGGATTGTCTCCCACGAGTCGAGGAAGGATGTGTGAAGTTTTGACGGTGTTTTCAACCAATGAACAAAAGCATACAAAATTCAAGTGATAAGCGATCGCAGTGGCCGAAAATGCATGATAGATATAGCGGTCATCCCCCCTTTGGTTACACACACACCTATTTATGTGAGGGGTGTGTGTGACCACCGCACCGGCTCTCCCTATATATGTATCTAAAATATGGGCACTGTTACTTCAACACCCCAAATTTACTATCCACACACACAAACCCCTCAACACGTGACCACCTGAGCAAAGTGATATATGGTCACGTGTTGCGGGTGTGTGTGAAAATAGTAGATTTGGGGTGTGGAAATAACAGTACCCATATTTTAGATACCTATATAGGTAGAGCCTGCGGTCAAACACTCCTTTTTATGTGAGGGGTGTGTGTGACCGCAGTAGAAGGGGGTGTGACCGGAGCAAAGCCCCAGATATATGGGAGACGCTAAACAGCCTGCAGCGCGAGACTAACTGGCCTGCAGCCCCTGCCTGCAGGCTTATTAAGGCTAAATTACTGCCTCCTTTGGATTTTTGTGTAGCTTTTCTTGCAAAGTCGATGTTATGCTTAATCCATTTTCTATAATGTTCCATAATTATCTTATAACCCGAGTCATATGAAAGTCGGTCAGTTCGGACTTTTGGGTTGAGCGAAGATCTGCGTGGGAACATTCTCCAGCATTGACCGCCATGACCGACATTGCCGAAGACACACAAGCAACAGCCGAAACGAACGATCTATCACGAGAACAGAGTCTTGCGACCACAACAGACTCCAGGTGCAGACGAAATTGCGAACGAAATTGCGGACGAGGAGGAAGAGGACGTACATTCGCCGACTCGTGTAGAGACCGTCATTCGAGATTGGATTGCGGTAATTCCAGAAATCTTCGATAGCAGTGATTCTGAGGCGGAGGATGAGGATGAGCTCGATGACAGTGACGATGAAAAGCAAGGTCCCTCGCAAGGTCCCTCTCAAGTACTGAATGTCCTCCAATTTGCCCCTGTTTTGGCTGAACATTTGGGAAAACTCACCTTTACTATAATGAAAGAAGCCGACGATACTTTTCGAGAAGAAGTTCACGCACATGGGTTTTCTGTTACCATTACCCGACGAGCGAATTAAAAAAAATAACAGGAGGGTGAAATCAGTCCGCACACAGGACAAGAATATAGGAAGCGATACGGTATGGAATGCGCTTGTGCTGGAAAGCCCGGCGGAGCAACTGCAGCTACTCAAGGCACACAAAGGAGCCGTCGATCAAAGAAAACGGAATGACAGTGGAAAGCCCGGCGGAGCAACTGCAGCTACTCAAGGCACACAAAGGAGCTGTCGATCAAAGAAAACGGAATGACAGTGGAAAGCCCAGCTCAGAAAGGACGACGCAGACGGCCTTTACCACATTCGAGTGACAAACAAACACAATCATATCGCCTTGCAAAACATCGCACTCTATCCGACTGCTCGAAGGGAAACGCCCGAACAGGAGGCATCGGTTTTGAATCAAATTTGCACACGAACTCCTACAAGGATTATTTTGAGTAATCTTCGTGAGGAATTTAAAGGCAAATGCCTGCTTAACAAGAAAGATATACAGAACCGTCGTCAACATTATCGGGAGTGACAGAAGAATGGTCTACCAGAAATGGAAGCCTTGATTCGCGATCTAACTGCGGACAATGCTGACTTCCGATATAAGGTGGTTGATGGTCGCATTACTCATTTGATCGTCATTCCAAACAGTGTTCAGCAGTTACTTCAAAAGGAAAGGCGTACAGCAGTGGTGCAGATAGATGAAACCTATCGGACAAACAAGTATGGTGCCGGCATGATATATCTCATATCATCTACGAATACAAACATCACCAATACTCTTGGATATTGCTTCATGCAATCGGCATCGGAAGAAGACATCAAATGGATTTTGAACATCTTTAAAGAGCGAAGTGTGATGTGGTGGAGTCAAGTTCGAAATCGAAAACATTAGCATCGATAACCTGACTACCACCATCGCGCCCAGCCTTCCAACTTTCGGAGGGGGTACTCCGCGGACCACCACTCGAGATCTGGTCCGATCGTCCGCTGCAAGCAGACGTCCGGTCGTCATCAGATCCCACTTGGTCCGATTGTTTAGTGTCCATATCACCTTGTGTACCCGATGGAATGGGCTAGTTACACACTCGGTGGATCGGGATCGCAGATTGGATCGAAGCGGTCTTGAATATAGAAGACCGATCTGGGTAGGTATCTCTGGGGCGGAACTCTTCACCCCAGACACAAACAGACCAAAAACACTTCCAAGAGATAAATTCCAATAGGTCGATAGTCCAAACGATCAAGACCTGACCAATACGAAATAATAGAGGGTTGACCGACCGTTCCGGTCTAGTTCCTGACCAATACGAAATAAGACCAAAACCGGTCTAGTTTCCAACCAATATTAAAACAAGCCAATATGTCCGCGTAAAGACCCAATATGCTCGTGAAACTCCACAAACGATATCTCCACGCCAAGACCAATCCAGTGAATAGCACGTTCCAAACGTACTTGAGTTGAGGTGTTGAGATCGCCAAATCGTACTCCCGTCGAGGGACTTCCGGTAGGCCAAAGTGCGCGTGCGGCGCTTCCAGACCGGGTATAATGGGCGAGAGGGGATAATTCAACCCTCTGCCCCCAAACACTCCGCGGCGGGCGGAGGCGACTAGTGTACGAAAAGGGAAGAACGGCGACCCCTAGCTTTGGTGTGAACCAAGACCAGAAGAGGTTTTTGCCACTTGTCCGAAAGCTAAAAGATTTCCTTACTTAAAGGTATAACCTCTGTCCTAAAAGTTAAAACCACAACCAAAAGCCTCTTACTTGGAAAAACCACAACTAAAATATTACTACCCTATAGTCTCTAAATGTACCCACACAAAAATATGTAAAATACCCAAAGTCGGGTGACTCACCAAAACTTGCGTTCTTGACACTTCTTGAGTCTGATAGGCTGAAAAGCCCCCCTTGTTTAAACCAATCCGAAATTAGACCAAATGCCTTGACGAAACTTGACCAGAAGTGTGCCAAATTTTGGGCACGCTTCTCCACAGCCGCCCCCGAGTCAGACCGTGTCGCACAACGACAACGGTCTGACCTCGTCCATCAAATTCAGTTGAACCTTGGTCATTCAGACTTTTCCGACATGGAGCAACCATCTTCTTCATCCGTTACAGGTACTTGCACTGCTGGACTTGACCTTCTTGTATTTCCTTAACGACCGTTCTT
>CM047580.1:12574938-12585242 GCA_026184515.1 Peronosclerospora sorghi
AAAAAACATAAAATACAATTTTGGCTTCAGGAATCATCGCTCTGTTGAAAACTAATCCGTGGTAGTACTATTTACATGCAGATCAGTGTTAACGAGTATATAAGTGGTTAGGAATAGCGCTTTTACATCTACCTATTTAAAAGTTTCCGTCCCTGTGACGTTACCGGTCACGTAGTTGCTTCTATGGTGTATTCTTATATACTCTACGCCCCGTCGGTACGACGGGGTACTACACTAGTATATTATAGAAGTAGATGATATTCCTCAGCATACGGACAGACAGACGGTCTTATATTATACCGTACTTAACAAAAAAAACGCCTGGCCTATTTTTCAAAGGTGATTGGGTTAATACTAAAGGTGGCAAAATATGCGCCAAAAATTTGATTATTTTGTTAACTTTTTGGATCGATTTTTCAAAATTCATTTAAGCCCGTACAATACAAACAAAGTGTCGAAAACAAGTATTTGAAGAGTTTATTACAAGAAAATCGTGGATAAGTCAAATTCTAAACATTTTTGGATTTCCAACAACAACTTATACACTCCGTTTTCCTCATGCTTGGCCAAATATTCCATAAATGCGGCCAGATTGTCAGATCGATGATCTTGGGCATAAGTACTGAAGGCTTGAGATATTCGTGACAATGAGAACAGATTCTCATTAACTTCCTCGAATGCCTCTTCCAGCCACTGAATTACGTATTCGCGGTCGACTTTGTACTTCCCTCCTGGACCTGGATCGGATCGAATTGTCCACGAGACATATCGCTTCTTGAATGCCTGTTTGATTGGCTTATTGGCTATCAAGTCGCAGATTTGAATCCGACTTGTGCAACCAGGAGGAATTTCCCCAAGACAATATTTAACGCAGCCGCTTTTTCCATAACCTTTTCACAGAAATGGCTCGATGCCGCATCCCAGAACAAACCAAATTTGGCATCGGGATAACACGATCGCAACCAGTCCAGATAAAGGCAGCACCCCTCTTTATCCATCCAATGTTTTGGATGGAAAGTGATCTGGCTCGTTCCATCCCAATTAGCGAAACGTCTGGATAACGTACCATTAGGTTGTCCGGTCATTATAATGTAAGGCGACATCAAACGTGATTCAAAAATTTCACAGGCAACCATGACGGTACAACCCTTCTTTTCGTCCTCACTTCTATTGGATCCGACGCGACGGACGTTCACTGGGGAAATCAAATGCGATTCTTTTGGATAAAATTGAAGAAACATCCCATCTGCGTTCACCAAACGCGTCACTCCAGCTGATGACATATTTTTCCGAATTAGTGCAGTTGATTCTTGATAAACTTGAAGCCAATTGATGGGGAAAGTCTGTGAGATGGACTCTTTACGGATTGTGAAATGGTGTCTCTGAAGCACTCTAGTGAGCCACTGCGAAAACGCTGGGGTAATGTTACCTGAATGAATGCCCATTTTGAGCTTCCATTCAGTTCGATCGACTTCCAAATCGTTTCCAAACTTGGCAATCAATAGATTATAACCTACGGATTTACAGAGGGGATTTCCGGTCTCCCAACCCTCAATAACGTATTCGATTATAACTTCTTGTTCTTGGTATTTCACTTTATCCCAGACTCTGCAGTCTTGGAAGTCTGGCGAAGATAAAAGATATTATCGTGATATGTACTCATCCTCCTGTTTAATTGGCGGTTACCGTTCGAGGACGATGAGACATATGCTTTTCCAGATGTGTTGACGCTGAACTTTGGGTCAATCTCGACTCTACTTGACGGTTCGACGACGCCATCATAAGCCTCCCTATACGAAAATGGTATCGACCATAGAATATCAGAGACTGTAAATGACTCCACATAGTTGAACCGTTTTTCGAAGTAGACCTTTTGCCGAATCCAATTGTTGAGCGTATTGATGTTAATACCGAACAACGAGCAAGTTAGTTCGGCATCCGCCTTGCCGAGAGATTTATGGAGATAAAAGAATATAGCTTTAGACTTCTTCTCCCATGTCATGGTCCGGTACAGCTCTGATGTAATGGGGTGCCATTACATAATTGATATTCAAGTTAGAATATCACAGTTGAATTTCAGACGCGTTGTCTGAAATTCAAATAATAGATTATAAGTTATTATAATCTACGAAAGAAAAGTCGATTCGGTATAAATACCGAATAATGCAGGTTAACTAATAGTACAGTTAGTTTAATACGTGATATTATTATATTAGTTAGGTAATTACTATACTGTTAGCCGCTAACCACCCATTTAATAAACACTCTTAATTTTGCGTTCTCAAGCTTAAGCGATTTTCTATTTGCTTTTAATATAGGATTAGTTGTCATCAACTAATCCTACCCCTCCCGTATTGCGTGCTTCCTCGCACAACACAGTGTAAGCCTGTAACAGGATCAGTCCTGTTACACCTGGTAGCACTTTGTGGTCCGTCCTAACGACCACAGTTCCGTTCCGCTAGTTAACTAGCGGAGCGAAGATTAAGAGCCGCTCGGCATCATGTCGCGAGACATGACGCCTGCCGAGCTAAAGAGAACGCTGGAAGTGGTGACGGAACACTTCCCTAACTTCACGTCGCGTAATAAAGACGCGACGGAAGATGGTTCGGTACATGGGTACCGACATCCTTACTTTCCTCCTGGATAAGACCCCGGAGGAAGCGATGGAGGTGGTGCATCGCTTTAGGCGAAACCACCTCGAAACACCATCACGGCCCGCGCAAGAGGCAGCGCGGACTGCACCTGCAACGCATAGCGTTGAAGTGGTGAAGGTGCGAGTACCGCCCTTTACCGGCGAAGGGGGTGAGCCCCTTCGTAGATGGTTCGCAGAGGTGGAAGATTCCATCTCTGCGCAAAATATTGTTGACGAACGTCAACAGGCGTACTTCGCCACAACATGTCTGGGCGGAAGAGCCAGGGAATGGGCGATGAGTCGCAGAGCCACTGATGACTCTACGTTCCTGACTTATCAGGAATTAAAAGCTGATCTAAAGCTCAACTTTGAAGCTCCAGAAATGGAGCTAAGTAGTCGGCAGGGGTTCTCATGGAACTCCGGCAAGGTAAGCTTGACCTTCAAGATTACGCTCAGAAGACGCAATATTGGCTGTAAAATATTGTGTATGAGCCGGTTCCCCCCGCTATGCAGGTCACTGGCTTCATGAAGGGACTCAATGATGTTCCCGTCAAACAAAGTCTTTACCGGCACCCGCCAAAGGCTCTAAGGGATGCCATTGATATGATCATCCGTGAAGAGTTCAGCATGCGATCAGCGTCATCGCATGCTGGGTACAGCCGAAGGGCAACAGCCCTTCGCTTTTGACATGCCGCAAAAGCATGTCAACAATCAGCAGTTGGGCAGATGAAGTTCACACTTCGTCTCAAGAAACAGCCACCCGCGCCAGAGCATGGGCGGTGGAGGTCCAGAGCCGATGGACTTATCGGTTGCGGTTGCTTCGAACTCGAAGCAACCGAAATTTAAGAAGAACATTCGCTACAATCGATGCGCGAAAGTGGAGCATTCCCATGATTGTATGGCACCGCGTCCGGGGCCACGCAGTCAGCGGACGGAACCGTCCGCTGTACGGCAATGTGGAGAAGCGTGCCCAAAATTTGGCACACTTCTGGTCAAGTTTTGTCAAGGCATTTGGTCTAATTTCGGATTGGTTTAAACAAGGGGGGCTTTTCAGCCTATCAGACTCAAGAAGTGTCAAGAACGCAAGTTTTGGTGAGTCACCCGAGTTTGGGTAATTTACATATTTTTGTGTGGGTACATTTAGGGACTATACGGTAGTAGTATTTTAGTTGTGGTTTTTCCAAGTAAGAGGCTTTTGGTTGTGGATTTTCCAAGTAAGAGGCTTTTGGTTGTGGTTTTTCCAAGAAAAAGTCCTTTGGTCTTGGTTCACACCACAACTAGGGGTCGCCGTCCTTCCTTTTACGTACATTAGTCGCCTCCGCCCACCGCGGAGTGTTTGGGGGCAGAGGGTCGAATTATCCCCTCTCGCCTATTATACCCGGTCTGGACACGCCGCACGCGCACTTTGGCCCACCGGAAGTCCCTCGACGGGAGTACGATTTGGCGATCTCAACACCTCAACTCAAGTACGTTTGGAACGTGCTATTCACTGGATTGGTCTTGGCGTGGAGATATCGTTTGTGGAGTTTCACGAGCATATTGGGTCTTTACGCGGACATATTGGCTTGTTTTAATATTGGTTGGAAACTAGACCGGTTTTGGTCTTATTTCGTATTGGTCAGGGGCTAGACCGGAACGGTCGGTCTACCCTCTATTATTTCGTATTGGTCAGGTCTTGATCGTTTGGACGATCGACCTATTGGAAGTTATCTCTTGGAAGTGTTTTTGGTCTGTTTGTGTCTGGGGTGAAGAGTTCCGCCCCAGAGATACCTACCCAGATCGGTCTTCTATATTCAAAACCGCTTCGATCCAATCTGCGATCCCGATCCACCGAGTGTGTAACTATCCCATTCCATCAGGTACATAAGGTGAGATGGACACTAAACAATCGGACCAAGTGGGTTCTGATGACGACCGGTCGTCTGCTTGCAGCGGACGATCGGACCAGATCTCGAGTGGTGGTCCGCGGAGTACCCCCTCCGAAAGTTGGAAGGCTGGGCGCGATGGTGGTAGTCAGGTTATCGATGCTAATGTTTTCAATTTCGAACTTGACTCCACCACAGTGAGACTGGTGAGCTGCCAGTGGCAGAGGTGGATTCCTCTGAGGAGACCTCAGTGGTAGGGGTAGAGACCCCTGTGGTTAAGCGCGAGGCGCTTCCAAGCGAAGAGACCCGTAGTTCGTCTGTTTTGCACGTCGGAAATGATTCCGATCACGCCGTTATAGGCGAGACTGTTGAGTTACCTGTGGTAACTCCAGTGGTAGGGGTAGAGACCCCTGTGGTTAAGCGCGAGGCGCTTCCAAGCGAAGAGACCCGGAGTTCGTCTCTTTCGCACGTCGGAAATGATTCCGATTACGCCGTTATAGGTGAGACCGGCGAGTCACCGGTGGTAGCGGTAGATACCTCTGTGGATAGGCGCGTGGCGCTTCCAGTAGATGGGGCAATTGACTTCCCCCCATCTGGGTCTCGGGATGAGTCCCGAGGTCAGGAGTCAGCAGTCCTACAGGATGCTGAATAGTGTGACAGGTGTTGTCACAGAAGGCGTAAGCCTGGAACGGTTGCCTGGGGTAGGCGAACTGTTGTCGTTGGAGGAGATGTCCTTCAACGAGTTTGAGACGGCTTTGAAAGCAGATGAAATCGACGAGGTCGTCGTGTTGCGTCCGGAAGAGGAGTTGAACTCCTCATCCACGATGGACGAGTCAGTTTTGGTGAAAACCAAACAGGCATTAAATGCCCGAAGCGGCCTCAAGATCCTCGCGGATCCTGAGGACACATACCATTCCTTATTAAAGGAATTCGGAGATGTCATTAGTGACAACCCGCCGATGGGGTTACCACCGGATCGGGGAGTCCGACATGAAATTGATTTGGTTCCCGGAACCAAATACTGCGTCACTAGGCAGTGGCCTCTCCCCAAGGAACAATGCGACGTCATCGAAGCATTCTTCAAGGGGAAAGAAGAGGCAGGGATGGTACGGGAGAGTAAGTCTCCCCACTCATCTCCAACTTTTTGTGTTCGTAAACCGAACGGAAAGTGGCGCATTGTGTATGCTTATAACAAGCTAAACGCAGCTACTGTACCCATGCAGACTCCGATTCCTCGGAAGGATGTCCTCGAGAACAATATGGCGGGCTGTACTGTGTACAGTGCCTTAGATCTGGTGGACGGGTATTATCAGGTGCTCATGCGAGCGTCCGATATTCCGCTGACAGCTGTTAGCACGCCTAGTGGCATGCTGTGGGAGTGGCTTGTTATGCCCTAGGGGCTTTCAAATGCACCAGCGACTTTCAATCGCTTGGTGACTCAAGTCTTCCGCCCTCATAGGAAGTACGCTCAGACGTACTTCGACGAAATATTCGTTCATAGTCGTGAGGAAGGCGACTCGTCTGATGTTCAGACGCATCTGATACACCTTCGAGAAGTGCTCGAATGTATGCGAGAGCATAAGTTATATGCAAACGCATCCAGGTGTATCTTTGGTGCTGAGGAAATTCCTTTCCTCGGATGCTTCATCGGTAAGGATGGAGTGCGGGCGGATCCCGCGAAGGTGAAAGCCATTGTGGAGTTGCCTTCGCCTGTAAATCTTAGAGATTTACGGAAGTGGCTAGGATTAGCCAACTATCTCCACAAGTACAGCGAGAACTACGCTGAAATGGTGAAGCCATTGACCGACCTTCTTAAGAAGGATGTTGATTGGTGTTGGGAAACTGAACACCAAAACGCTTTTGAAGCGGTTAAGGGGAGCTAGTTGAAAGCCCCCGTTCTTGCTCTCCCAGACTCTGGGAAACCATTTAGTGTCGCTGCGACGCCTCCGATTTCGCAATCGGATGTGCTTTGTTACAAGCAGACGATGCAGGAAGGGAACGCGTAATTGCGTTTGAGTCGAGGCAGCTTAAAGCTGCAGAACGGAATTATCCCGTTCATGACAAGGAGCTACTTGCAATGAAGTATGCTCTTGTCAAATTTAGGGTTCACCTACTCGGCTCAAAGCCGTTCGTGGTTTATACTGACCACGCGTCCTTACGGACAGCGACAAAGTCGCCTCACCTCTCCCAACGGATGGCCCGTTGGCTCTACTTCTTTGCGGAGTATAGTTTTGAGGTTAAGTATAAACCTGGCAAGCAGAACGTGCTTGCAGACGCGTTGTCGCGTCGTCCCGATTACGAGCTCGCTCACGCGACATTCATCACCTCGTCTGTGGTTGACCTCGTACGCCAGGCGTATGGGAAAGACCCACAATGTACGGCTCTTATCAGTGCTTTGGGTGACAAGGGACTTGGCTCGTCTGAGCCAACCCTGTCGAGTCGACCTAGAGCTCGGTTACACCGTTACAGTTACTGTGACGGTCTGCTATATTATAGCACGAGCGCGGAAGACACTCCGCGGGTGGTTGTTTCTCATGATGAGGAACTAAAGTACATAGTCCTCGTTGAGGCACAAACCGCCCCTACCGGGGGTCATTTAGGTCGGGATAAGACCTACCGCGCTTTAGGCGCTTTGTATTGGTGTCCCAACATGTATAAGTGGGTCGGTGCTTATATACGCACCTGTGAGACGTGTCAGATGGTCAAACACTCTGAAGATTCAGCGGCGCCTTTGGCGAGCTTACCCGCTCCGACGGAGTGTTGGAAATCCATTAGTATTGATTTTATCTTCGGTTTTTCAAAAGATAAGGCCGGCAACACCGGCATATTGGTCTTTGTAGACCGTATGAGCAAGATGGCTCACCTGGCGGCGGTGCCAGACCGTGTCTTTCGACAAAATGGTCTACCCGATTCCGTTGTGTCGGATCGGGATCCCCGTTTTACGGGACAGTTCTGGGGAGCGTTGGTTAAGGTGCTAGGCACCAAGCTCCTCATTTCCACTGCGGATCACCCGCAGACGGACGGTCAGACGGAACGCGTAAATCGCGTTGTGGAGGATATTCTCCGGGGTTTATGTCCGGATTCTCCACAGAGTTGGAGTGAGATGCTTCCGATAGTTGAATTTGCTATCAACAGTTCGGTACATACATCTACGGGGTTTACCCCGTTTTACGTGAACGGATTGGTGAATCCGAGGGTTCCATTAACGCCACATGTGTGTGGAACAGGGCTTGAGGGGGGAGGATTCCCCGATGTCAGCCCTGTATCTGTGCGAAAGCACATCGATAAGTTTTTATCGACGCGCCTTAGTGTCTTACGACACGTCTGCGATGCCATGGGGGAAAGCCAAGACAAGCAGAAGGATCAAGCTGACCGCAAGGGGCGGCGTAATAAAAAGGTATACAAAGTAGGAGAAATTGTTTTATTAAACGCTAAAATCTTCATACACATGCAGTTTCAAATGTGTTGCGAAATAAACTGCGCCCCAGGTTTGTGGGCCCCTTTAAGGTGTTAGCCCGAAAGGGCTTGTCGTACACCTTAGACATCCCGAAGGCGATGCGTACGCATCCAACCTTTTATGTGGGTATTCTTAAGCCATACCGGAACCCGGAGGCGGGTCCCCTCGCGTAAGATGGTGAGAAACCGGATAGCCGAAAGGCGCAACAGGTCGGAACATCTCCGACAGGGTTGATATACGACCCTGAAGCTCCGCAACGAGAGTTTCGAGAGAGGCAAGCCGCTTCTCGAGGCGTTCATTCGCACTCCCCTTGTTGCGGAGTCCCTCCTGGGCATCTTGGATGCGAAGGATGTGCCGATAACAGCGCTCGTGGAAGTCACGACGCAAGAGCGCGACCCCCTCCTCCAGTGCTCGATACGGAGGGTACGCCACATTATCATGTGGAACGCCTGATGGCACGAAGCCATCACCGGAGTGAGACCCAGTACCTGGTGAAGTGTAAAGGGTATCCACATTCCCAGAACTCGTGGGAGTACGAGACTTCCCTGCGGAAGGATTGCCGTGACGTCGTTGACGCTTTCGAGCGGGAGAATCCCACTGAGAGTCAACGACCAAAGGGGCTGAAGAAGCCCCTTCACTCCCAATAGCTGGGAGTTCTCCGGAGGCAGATGCTGTGCTTGCATTGCTCTCCGGCACCACATCGAGAGCAGAGCGCGTATAATAGGAGGCAGGCAATTGCCCTTGCGCTTTGGCCTGAGCATAGGCCAAGCGTAGCGCTCTCTCTACCCAAACGTCGTGTTCGGAAAAGCTGTTGTACAGCGCATCGAAACTGGGGAGGTGTTTCTCCCTTTCCGCCCAGGCGCGGAACGCCTGTTCTGCGTCTTCTACGCTTTCGTCCCTCAGAAGAACAAGGGGAATCTCGCGGAGAACATCCACGAGGGCACCGCGTGCCTGTTTCCCGAGGCGCGTCCGGTAGGCCTTAACGGAATAATGTTTGGGCGTTAGTAGTCGGGCCCGGAGTTGGTTCCGATGCGCAATTTCACGCGAGAGTATAGCCGCTAGTACAGGGGTATAAGAGGCTAAGCCTATCTTGACCGCGTTATTAGCCCTCTTTTGAGGGTCGCGAGGTCCCTTACGTGCCCGTCCGGCACGTCGGGCCTCTTGAACCAAGGACGGTTCATTGGTGGTGGTTGCCTGTGGCAACCTGGAGGTATCACCCCTAGCGGGTAACGGTGGCGCACGAGTTAGTGCGTTCTCCCCACGTGTGGGGAATGGGTTGGGTGACTGATAGCGCCGTTCGGCGCTATCAACATGGCCAGCCGTTGGGGAGAGCTCCCCAAGGGCGTCCACTTCCGAGCCGTCGGAATAGCTTGCGTCCATAGCACCGCTGAGGGTGTACAATGGACAGCCAGAGGTACTGGCGTTGGAGTTCTCCAACAAAATCTTGTTTATTGCGTAAGCAATAGTCTTGATGGGGGAGGATGTAACGGGGTTAAATTCGGATAACACTGAGTGTTGGTGTAAACGAGTACACCACGGTTGAGGCCAGTATTGGCTGGGTTGAAAGGTTTCGAACCTTTGGTTATTTTAACCAATCAGGGCATGGGCCCTTGGTGTGGTGGTGTCAGCCATCCACGTGTCAGTACACAGGTGTGTACACAACATTTTAGCTAGGTACGAATTAGTAATATTCTACTTAGTGTTACATATAGTTTATATTAGTTTAAATAATTACATATTAAATATATATTCGGTTTACTTTCCACTCCGTAGTACAGACGCACGACCTCGACCGGTCGTGCGTGTAGTGAGTGCCGTAGCGTAAGGGGAGCCCTCCCCTTAGCTACACCCTTTGTAAGTGAGCCTTGATCTTAAGGCACTAGTACAGGCTAGAGTAAACTAACCCGGGAATCTTGGCCCCGAGTAGGAGAGCTCTCTCCTACTAAGCCCTTAATAAGGGCGTATCGGCTAAGTAGCGGCGAACGACGCTTTAAGGAAAGCCTTCCTCTGTGCGCTAGCCGCACCGTGCGTATACGCACCGGCTACAGTTAAGGCATTAGCTCTCCTACTAATCCCTTTATAAGGTCGTATTGGCTAAGTAGCGGCTAACGCCGCTTAAAGGAAAGTCTTCCTCTGTGCTCTAGCCGCACCGTGCGTATACGCACCGGCTACAAGCACATCGTGCCCAGGTTGAGGTTGGCAAAAGCGAAGAGGTGAAGGAGTTTAAGGTTTACCTTAAGAGTTAACGTAAGGTTGTTGTAACTCAACATATCAAAAACGTTGAGACTCTTACCCAGGACCAAAACCTCAAACTTCAACAGACTCTATGGAAGATCGCCAATCGGGGGGG
>CM047580.1:12594049-12660178 GCA_026184515.1 Peronosclerospora sorghi
AGTACAAGACGGATGACCTTTACGCTTCAAAGGACAAGACGGATGACATCTTCGCTTCAAAGGACAAGACGGATTACAGCCTTGGTATGAAGGACAAGACGGGTGACATCTTCGCTTCGAAGGACAAGACGGATGACACCTTTGCTTTGAAGGGCAAGCAACCTTCTAATGAGACTGACGATGACGATGACGACGACGATGATGACGACACTTATACGTTAATGGAAAACAATGCCAAAAAGGGTAAACGTGACACCTACGATGACGACGACGATGACGATGAAGAAATCGCAGTGAAGGAAGATAAGACTACCAAGTTCCCCAAGAGCAGGCCGAGTGAAGAGGATGAGTACGAGTCCGAAGACGATGTCTCACAAGCGGAGCAGACGTCGTTTGCTGATGAGGAAACTGCGTCGAAGAAAACTGTTGAGGATGTTTAGCCTGCTCACGTTGATGCTGATTAGGATCCATACAGGTACAGTGTAGCTACCTTAACGGCTTTTACTATATGTGTACATTTTTGTTTATGATACCGTTTCATTATACAGTACTCAATTGGACCCGATATCTCCACCTCTTGGTAAATTATATTATCTGAATATTGATACATGCCATATTCGGAGTCATTTAACCTGTGACACCTTTATTAAGCACGTGTCAACCATTAAAGGTTAGGCTGTCTGTCCTATCTCTCTCAATGAATGTCGTAAGCTTTTTATGAGGAATTATTTCGTACCGTTGGGCTCCGTAGCTGATGCTCGTGTTCTTTCTGTTAACTTTTATTCGATCCCACCATTGTGGTGGTGCGAATTTCGAGGACATTTGTCCTTGGATTTCGAAGTACCGCTCGCCCACGCGACCCCAACGACTCACTAGCGCGAAGACCGAGGATTTTATGAAGATAGCCTGCTCTAAGGTTATTTGCAGTGTTGAAAGGGCGCGCAATTGCTGTAACACTACGCGTCGGATGAAATGGAGTATAGCGACTTTTCGATGAAAACATAGTGGGGAGTACATAACTTATGTTAGGTACACCAACTAACATCTCCTTCTACCGTACTTAACAAAATAAAAGCCACACAAAAAAATCACGATTCCGGGATTTCTGATCACCTTTTAATATTAAGGTGATTTTTCATTAACAAAAAAATCACCAACTAGTTCGGCTGAGTTCGCAAAAAGAAATTATCTCGGAGTCCGCATTCCTCTATACCGCGATGAAGAGATTCCTCCTTTCCAATCCCACGAATCAGCGCTGCATCGACGCCCAAGAGCAGCGAAAGCGTGGGCGAGACAATTCCGACAACTAGCTCGCCTAGTTCGTCGCGAAATGATCCCTGAGTTGCATCTGCAGACGCTGCAGCCTATCATCACAAACGATCCGCGAACTGGTGTCACCAAAATACCCAGCGAAATCGTCATCGAGGCCCGTCAACGGCAGTTGCATCGCCGATTGATGAAAGAATTGGTAGAATCAGCTAAATCTAAAGGATTATTGGGGAAAATGACATCAGATGTAACAGGACTGATCCTGTTACAGGCTTACACTGTGTTGTGCGAGGAAGCGCGCAATACGGGAGGGGTAGGATTAGTTGATGACAACTAATCCTATATTAAAAGCAAATAGATTATTCGCTTAAGTGTGGTGAAGTGTACCACAAATTTGGTCACTTTTGGTCCAGGCAGCTGGTCGAATTTCGGATTGGTCTAAACAAGGGGGGCTTTTTAGCCTATCAGATTCAAGGAGTGTCAAGAACGCAAGTTTTGGTGAGTCACCTGACATTGGGTATTTTACATATTTTCATGTGGGTACATATTGGGACCGTAGGGAGGTAGTATTGGTTTGAGTTGTGAATTTGCCTAAAAGAGAAAAAGTCGTTTGGAATCTTTTGGTTTTGCCTTCGGGCTAACACCTCAACAGGAGGTCGTTTAAACATTTGCTATGTGCATCAGTCGCCTCCGCCCGCCGCGGAGTGTTTGGGAGCAGAGGGTCGAATAATCCCCTCTAGCTCATTATACCCGGTCTGGACGCGCCACACGCGCATTTGGCCAGCCGGAAGTCCCTCGATGGGAGCACGCATTGGTCGACTTCCTCAAGTTTAAGTCAAGTACGTTTGGAACGTGCTATTCACTGGATTGGTCTTTACGTGGAGATATCGTTTGTGGAGTTTCACGGGCATATTGGGTCTTCACGTGGACATATTGGCTCATTGTAACATTGGTTGGAGTTTAGACTGGTTCTGGTCTTCTCTCATATTGGTCAGGGGATAGACCGGTTGATTGGTCTACCCTCTATTATTTCGTATTGGTCAGGTCTAGATCGCTTGGACGATCGACCTATTGGAATTTATCTTTTGGAAGTGTCTCTGGTCTGTACGTACCTGGGGTGAAGAGTCCGCCCTAGGTACACCTAGCCAGCACGGTTTCATATTCAAGACAGAATCAGATCAATCTGCGATTCCGATCCACCGAGTGTGTAACTAGCCCACTCCCATGCGTACACAAGGTGAGATGGTCTGAAGTGAATCGGACCAAGTGTCTCTGGATGATGACCGGTCGTCTGCCAGCAGCGGACGATCGGACCAGATTTCGAGTGGAGGTCCGCGGGGTACCCCCCCCCCGTAAGTTGGAAGGCTGGGCACGATGGTGGTGGTCAGGTTGTCGATACAAATGTATTCGATTTCGAACTTGACTCCACCACAATGGTGCGCGTGCCCGGATCACTTGGTGATCGTGGATATCACCGCGAGGTGTCATCAAAGATTGAATTTGAAGATTTGAATTTGGAATCGTTCTGGAGAGGGCGTAAGGAAAGGCTATCACCTTACGTCTTCGTTCTCGATAAAGATGGCGATGTCCTGTCTGGCCTGGTGGAGGACCAGATCGGGATTAATAAATTTTTTCCTCCCCAAAAGGCTCCCACCGGAGCCGATCGGGACTATAGCAAGTCCTGCTATAGTCCCGGAAAGGATCAGGACCTTGGTCCTGATCCTATGTATGTGCATAAAAATGTTGATGGAAATTCAAAAGACGAAAAATACTTGGAGGCTGATCAGAACGA
The DNA here is from genome assembly GCA_026184515.1 of Peronosclerospora sorghi. NCBI lineage: Eukaryota > Oomycota > Peronosporomycetes > Peronosporales > Peronosporaceae > Peronosclerospora > Peronosclerospora sorghi. The sequence continues at coordinate 12,597,111 of CM047580.1, forward strand.
TCAGACCAACGTCCCCAAGGTCCCCAAGGTCCTCAAGATTCCCAAGAAAGGGTTGGGAATGCCGGCCGACGAAGACGACCTCGAAGAAAAGTCGCAAGTCGGAGATGGAGACATCACTGAAGAAGACCTAAACAAGATGTATTACATTTTTGAGCTGAAACGATTTGTTCGCTTTGACGTGGTCTTTCGGGTGTTGAACCTCCAGATACCCGACCATCTTCTCGGTCCCACTACCGAGCCGATCCAGAGTGATCACCTATTACCGTTGGCGAAGAAGTTGGTGGCGATGTTGGCGGAGGTTGTCATTAAAATGCAGAACCCCGCCGATGTCCAAAAACTATTTGAATTTGAGACTTGGAGGCTGAAATCGTCGATGTCTACCTTCCACGACCATTTGGTCCCACTGGTGGGGGCGGTTCGCCGCCCAACTCCCACCGCAGCAGTGAAGGTCGCTGAAGCCTCCACAGCGCTTGTCGACATTGGTTCTGATGACGAATCGGTTTATCAGTCTCCACCGGCCTCTAACAGCTCATCAGAGTTGGAGACCGGTGTCGAGCGGATGACCATAGGGGTGGACCATGCCCAGCCCGAACAAAGATGGACATGCCGCAGCAAAGGGCTGCTTGCCAGTCGGAGCTACAGCAGCCCCCACAGGCCTCAGTTCCGCAAAAGGAGGGTATCAACACGTTGCCCATGACTCCAGATAACGTCCAAGCCATGTTTGAGACGATGGTGGAGCGTTTCATGGAAGACCGGGTTAGACCACCTCTGCGCCCACATGTCCAAGACCGGTCTACCCAGCAAAGTGCCAATGTTTGCCGAGATGTGGATATGGAATCGGTAATATCTGTGGACAAGCCCACTCGAAGTGATAAGCAAGTCGGCAAAGGGAAGCACAAGCCGCAACCGGCCAGACCGCGTAGACCAAGCAAGACAAGTGACTGTGACATGGAATCGGTCGGCGGTCGTGACGACCACTGTGGGTCAGACGGTACGGGCGCTAGCAAGCCACGCAAGGCTAACCTAGCCTCCACTATTGCTTACGACTTTGGATCTGCTGCGATTCCGCGCATCCGTATGGCCGCGACGACCGACCTCAAGGACTTCACTGGCAAGGATGCTGATGAAGACCAGGCCCGGTCTTGGTTCGGTCGGGTCAAGTCTGCGTTCCTGCGAGACCAGACCCCGAAAAGTGAAAAGTGTCTGATCTTCCGGGATTTGTTGAAAGGACCGGCTGCCAACTGGATCCAACAGTTAAGTCGGGATGTCCGGTCTGACTGGGACCAGCTATGTGCAGAGTTTGAAGGGCAATATTGTAACTTCGGATTTTCGAGTGCCCGCAAGTATCACCATATGCAGAAGCGGAGCGACGAGACACCGATCGAGTATTTGCATCGGTTGAACGTGGCTGCACTTCGTGCCGGCATAACAATCAAAGAGAATAACCCGCCGAACGGTGCTGCTCTGGAATATGTGGGTCACTACATTAGTACCCTGGACGATCAAGAACTGGAGGAACAGCTTACTCTGCTGCGTCTTAGGGACGCGGGTGAAGTTGAACAGACTCTACGGACGCTACAGCAGTCGCGTAGCATGAGGGCGAAGAGTGCTGGTGGATCAGGTGGCTACCGATCCAAGACCCAGACCCAGACCGATCCGGTCAAGAAACCCTGGACCAGACCGACCCGAGCGGTCAAGGCGATCGTAGCCGAATACAGCACGGGATCGGAAGGGGAAAGTGGAAGTCAATCCAGCCAGGAGTCATCGGATGAAGACCAGTATCGTTACGTCTATGTTGCGGGACCTGCCCCGAAGACCAGGTCGAAGTCCGACCAGGTAGACCGGAAGGGAAGGAACGGAAACAAGTCCGATCCGGACCGACCTCGTCAGAAGTGCTCCCACTGTGGGTCGAGCAAACATGATAGTCCGAACTGCTGGAAGAACCACGGCTAAGGACGCTAAATGATCGAGTAATGAAGGCATTGAAGGACCACCCCAACCACGAGCTATTGCACGTGAAACGGGACTGGAACAGAAGCGCCGACTACCTCGCGATCAAGGCCATGCAAGACCAGACCGGGACTACGATCACCGAGAAGGCCGTTCTGGATGAATTGGTGAATATAAACAGGATCCCAGAGGTGATTGGACCCAAGAACGCCCCAGTCCAGGTGCATGTGATGGTCGCGACTAGATCGAAAGCTCAGAAGTCTCGCCGACCATTCCCGAAGGAAAGTTTGAACGAATATGCAGTGCAACAGTTAAGGATGGAACGGATCCTCAGGCGCAGGACGAAGAAGAATGGATCATGAACCTGAAGACCTACCTGCGTGGTGAACTGTCCAAGTTGACGAACGATCAAGCGAAAGAGTCCATCAAGATCGCGGATAGCTACGAAGTGGTTGATAGTGGATTATTGTATGACTGCCGCGATGCCGACCAAGACAGTGTAGACCGGGACCGACTGGCGAAATTAGTGATCCCCGAGTTGCTGCAGCCGGATGTCCTTCATCACTATCACGTGAGTCTAGAAGGGGGACATCACGGCATAGGCAGGACATATCACAAGATCAGGTCCCACTTCCACTGGAGAGGTCTTTTCCGCAGTGTGCAGAAATATGTGGGCTGTTGCACGGATTGCGAGACCGGAAAGGGTAGACCGGTAATCAAGGGGCGATCGCCCGGAAATATCGAAGCTACCTACCCTTTCCAGGTCATAGCGATGGAGCACATACCGTCACTACCTAGACCGACGCGCGGCAACACTGAGCTGCTGATCTGGGTAGACCTGTTCACTGGTCTAGTTATTGCGAAGGCAAGTGCATCTCGGTCTGCGGAGCAGATCGCCCAGAGCTACGAAGAACGTGTGTTCCGAATATTCGGCGCCATCGAGGTCATCAGGCACGATCGGGAACCCGGTTTTATGGCCGAGGTGTTCCGGTCGTTCAATAACATGCTGGGCCAGAAACAGAGTGCGGCGATGGCATATCGTCCGCAAGCAAATGGATCGGCGGAACGCATGGTGCAGACCATAACGAGGGCGATCAAGATGTACGTTGCTGACCCAGACCAGCGAGATTGGGACGAGTATGCAGAAAGGCTGGTGTTTGCACTCAACTCGTCGACCGATCGGGTCCGAGGAGTAACGCCTTTTTATCTGACATATGGATGGGACCCTCGGTCGACACTGGAAGCTGCGATACCTATTGTCTGCACCCGGATCCGCGATCGCGATGCTCTACGCTGGCGCATGCGGGTCCAGAAACACTACCAGCATGCAAAAGAAGTCGTCAACGAAAAGCTGCGTCAGGACACACAAGACCGGGCAGACCGGACCAATGACCAGGTCCGACCCCACGGTATAGAACCAGGGGCGAGGGTATGGCTATACCTAGACCGAGTGAAAGAGGGCTATGCGAAGAAGCTGGCTCACATGTGGCACGGCCCCTTCCGTGTTGCCGAGCTGATCTGTGAGCACGCTGCCCGTCTAGTAACAACTGGTACAGATTACAAGGTCTTCCCGATCGTGCATGTGTCCAAGTTGAAGCTGGTCCGAGAATTTCCTGATCGACCCAAAACTCCCTGTCTGGTAGAAGAGAAAAAAGATTTGATTTCGATGAATCGTTACTGACGGAGGACAGTTGGGAACGACCATTAGAGGAAGACGAGTTTGAAGTGGAGAAGGTCTTGGATGTTCGTTTGACCAAGAAGACCAGGTTCGGTCGGACTCACCGAGAGTACCTGGTCCGATGGAAGGACCATGATGAATCAACTTGGGTCGACGAGCTCGACTTGAACTGTGGGGATCTTCTACGAGAGTTCGAACGAGAACGAGTCAGTCGTAATCGCTTCGCAGTGATGCAGACCCATGAAGACCAAGACCAAGACACGCAGTAGCATCGGTCGGTCTAGACCGGTGTGAAGATGTGGAAGGTCCGGAGCTGATGTGAAATTGTGATGAACTGTGACGTATTGGAATAGCGGAATGATGAATGTGATAACTATTTTTCGTGATGGGAGTGGAACTGTTTACGATAACGTGTTCGGTGCAACTATGGAGAGAGTGGTAAAATTAGTTCAAGTGATTTGACGAACGGACATATGAAAAGAAATTATGACATGTTTTACGAGTTATCTGGTCGACTACCTACGACTTCACTTGCTATCGCCCCACAGGCGGCCCATGGTCAGCGCCGGATGGCATGCAATTTGGTGTTGAAAATGGTTGCGCCAGGGTTCCTTCTGGTCAAGCTTGACCAAAGCATCCTTGAGGTCCGCGACCGTCTAAGGTCAATCAAGACCGGGGTACCATATGCCGTCATCGGCTAACAACCTGGTCTTCTCAACGCGACGCCTTGGAAGTGGCCAGACCAGATCGGGTCCTTCGAGGGTCGGCAGTGGCGAGACCAGAAGGAGGAAGAGTCACGTCAACCTTCAATGCCCACGACAAAGCATGACGATGTCGAACAGAAGTCCCGGGCAGAAAAGTTGGTTTGGGCGCGTCGACAGCCAGTTTCGACGACCCTTTATCTATGTCACCCTCCGATTGCGCCACTTGGTCTTCTTCTGACGTCGGCTCTTCAACTGCGACAGCGGACCGACGATGCTGGGTGGATCGGGATTGAGATAAAGCGGGAAGGAGATCATCTGAAACCACCGATCCACCCTCCGAAGCCGCCCCAGGCGAGACCAATACTGACTTGGACCGAACGGCGAAACGGTCGAGGGCGCGCGATTTTTGGAGTCCTTCCTCTCCGTAACTTCATCCTTCACCGCACTTGGGAGAGGCGACCGAATCTTGGCTAGTGATTACACCATTTCCGGTTTATTCTCGTGCTCTAGGTCGCTCGCAAGGGCCCGCGCCCTCGCTCCTCCTGATGCGCCCTTGCTCTTCTCATTGCGTGCGTGAATTTTGGGGGGAGGAATTTCAGCCAATGAATGGCGAGAATTTCCGCCCGAATTGCTGGGAAATCGTACCACCTGAATGCGCCCGCGGGGGCGTGAGGGCGCATGGGATTTGGCGATGTTAAACGCATCACTTGCATTTGATTTTTGGCTCATGAGGAGCGCCTGCGTCTTGGCTTTCTTGTGGGGCGGCACTTGCTTCTACTCGTGTTCAGAGTCGCGCGCTACGCCCCGAGCCCTTAAGCCACTCGCCGCGCCCGCGCGCCTCTTGGAATGGAGCTGATCTCGGTATTGATGCGGACCGGACCAGGATTCCGAGGTCCGCGGCGGAAGTGGGCGATCTCCAATTGCCATATCCTTTAGCCGGGCGTGGCGGTGCAGTCCAGACGTGCCAGGCAGGAACGAAGGCGCCGATTTCGCTGACCCATATGCTGGCGTGTTGTAACCTGGCAGACTGGTATTCTGCTCCGACCCCGATGACGATGCCGCTTGGACGGAACTTTTACGCCGACACGTCTGCGACTTAGACGGGATGGCGATCATGAACTCTGAATCGCAGGACCCTTCGCTGGAGTCCCCCCCGGACGAGATCCCTGTGTACTCGGTACGGACGGCACGAGGGCGAGAGGGCGCTTGAGTTTTTGAAGGGTTGCAGGCATCACTCACGTCCAATCTTGGGTTCACGAGAAGCGCCTGCGTCTTGGCTCGCTTATGGGGCACCGCACGCACCCCCCTAGTTCGGGGTCGCGCGCAATGCCCCGCGCCCTCGAGCTACCCGGCGCGTCCGCGCGCTTCTTCGATTTGTGTCCGATTTCGGGCTGTTGAATATCAGCCAATGAACGGTGTCGGGCTTGGTCCTGCTGCAAGCGGTCTTGGTCCTGCTGCAAGCGGTCTTGGTCCTGCTGCAAACGGTCTTGGTCTTGCTCCGAGGCGACTAAGGTTGCCGACGCAGACCAATCTATGCTGGAGGAAGCAGCCGAACACGGTGCAGCAAGTTCATCAAGCGCTGGCGGCACTGGTCTAGCGCCACCCGACGACGACCCGATTCCTGCGCCCAAGCGTCCGACCGGTCCTGAAAATACTGGACCTTCCCGTTCTGGTCTTGGACCGAAACTTGGAGCTCAGTAAGGTGTCGCTCAAGATCGTCGCCTTGATGCGCAGCGAAGTCTTGTCCAATTGATCGTCCAACTGCTGCCGGTAGATTCGGCTCCAGTCTGACACCCATCCGATGTTTGAGGTGCAGGAGAATTATGTGGGCTGTCATACCGGGCCGACCGAACAGGTGAAGCAATGTGGGGCGACTCGGCACATAGAGTTTCTACAAGAACAAGCGTCAAGAGGAAGCATAAGAGGATCGAGTTCAGTGAAGGGAGTACCTGGCGCAGGTGGAGAAGGTGGCTGGTCCATGGTGAAGAAGTGCGAGCGACCAAGGTCCATTTGGTCAAGTGATGGGTGAGTCAGACCGTTATCGTTGTGCGACACGGTCGGACTCAGGGGCGACTGTGGTGAAGTGTACCACAAATTTGGTCACTTTTGGTCCAGGCAGCTGGTCGAATTTCGGATTGGTCTAAACAAGGGGGGCTTTTTAGCCTATCAGATTCAAGGAGTGTCAAGAACGCAAGTTTTGGTGAGTCACCTGACATTGGGTATTTTACATATTTTCATGTGGGTACATATTGGGACCGTAGGGAGGTAGTATTGGTTTGAGTTGTGAATTTGCCTAAAAGAGAAAAAGTCGTTTGGAATCTTTTGGTTTTGCCTTCGGGCTAACACCTCAACAGGAGGTCGTTTAAACCTTCGCTATGTGCATCAGTCGCCTCCGCCCGCCGCGGAGTGTTTGGTAGCAGAGGGTCGAATAATCCCCTCTAGCTCATTATACCCGGTCTAGACGCGCCACACGCACATTTGGCCAGCCGGAAGTCCCTCGACGGGAGCACGCATTGGTCGACTTCCTCAAGTTTAAGTCAAGTACGTTTGTAACGTGCTATTCACTGGATTGGTCTTTACGTGGAGATATCGTTTGTGGAGTTTCACGGGCATATTGGGTCTTCACGTGGACATATTGGCTCATTGTAACATTGGTTGGAGTTTAGACCGGTTTTGGTCTTCTCTCATATTGGTCAGGTGATAGACCGGTTGATTGGTCCACCCTCTATTATTTCGTATTGGTCAGGTCTAGATCTCTTGGACGATCGACCTATTGGAATTTATCTTTTGGAAGTGTCTCTGGTCTGTACGTACCTGGGGTGAAGAGTCCGCCCTAGGTACACCTAGCCAACACGGTTTCATATTCAAGACAGAATCAGATCAATCTGCGATTCCGATCCACCGAGTGTGTAACTAGCCCACTCCAATGGGTACACAAGGTGAGATGGTCTTAAGTGAATCGGACCAAGTGTCTCTGGATGATGACCGGTCGTCTGCCAGCAGCGGACGATCGGACCAGATTTCGAATGGAGGTCCGCGGGTACCCCCCCGTAAGTTGGAAGGCTGGGCACGATGGTGGTGGTCAGGTTGTCGATACAAATGTATTCGATTTCGAACTTGACTCCACCACATAAGCTTGAGAACGCAAAATTAAGAGTGTTTATTAGATGGGTGGTTAGCGGCTAACAGTATAGTAATTACCTAACTAATATAATAATATCAAGTATTAAACTAACTGTACTATTAGTTAACCTGCATGATTCGGTACTTATACCGAATCGACTTTTACTTCGTAGATTATAATAACTTATAATCTATTATTTGAATTTCAGACAACGCGTCTGAAATTCAACTGTGATATTCTAACTTGAATATCAATTATGTAATGGCACCCCATTACATCACCCCCCACTTAAGGTGGTTGGCCAATAATAATTCTTAATTTAGTTAATCATAGGTGGAACTTGTTGGTCGGAACTTCTCATTCACCAACTGATTGACCATCGAGTCGATGGTCGAAGCACGCGGCGGCGCTCTAAAGAGCGCTGCTGAAAACATCGAAGGAGCTTCTTCCTCCGCCTCAGCACTAGGTGATGAGGTGTTGAGTGACAACAGTGACGCTGCATTAGCAGTGTCAACTACGCGAAGGTTGGAAGACGTACCGTCTTCGACCACAGATGCTGCTAAGGCGGCATCTGGCAAGAAACAGGGAGATGTTGCTAATGAAAAATCTCGCACGATGACAACCCCCGAATGGTGTGTTGCCAGGAATGGTTCTTCCGAGTTCGGATACAGTTCTGACTCCGAAAAAAGTGATTGGGGCACAGCTGTCCCCGCGAAAGGATCTAGCGAGTCGAAACTCGCTAGGTGCTCATCTCCTAACAGCGATGATAACTCTTGTGTCGCTGTCATTGCTGACAGCGACAATGATCATCACAGATGGTTTCGGGAACGCAGAACCCCACCTGGACCAAGTACGTCTCCACGTCGGGGTGGTTTAACCCCGGCGCGTGGTGTTGAAGCAGGCGGTGTTCCGCCTGCTAAAAGAGCTCGAACAGAAGCGTCATCTGCCGCTTCTGAAGCGTATCATCGTACGGAACCACATGTTCCGTACAAAGTGGGGTTTTGGACCCCTGGATGGGCTATTGCCCCCAACAGTGGCGGTCACCGTAAGCGGGACTGCCAATATGCGTTGTTCGATATCAACGTGCTGGATGACTGCGAAGATATCCAGTCACGTAGATTCGATCGAAGTACAGACGATAGGCGTCTGTACTTTATTGACCTCTTTTTCCAGGTTCGATAGTATTCGAGCCGGAAAGTGTCAAGAAAGAACAGGGATGATAAAGACGCCCTGACTCAGAGTTGGAACGATTTGTTGACAACTACAACAAAAGCCCAGATGATTACGTGAATAAAGTTCACGTAATGCGCGAGCGCTTTTTAAAGCACTAGCGAACAGGCAAAATGGAATACATCCATTTTGCTTGCATCAAAGAAGGATTGAACTGTGGTGTCCCTTCTCACCTCGTTTGCCCGCGGTGTCCGCAGGGCACTCCTCGTCTGTCAGAGGAGGAGTTGCGGGGGTACGGAGGTTTTTCCGTACACGCCAAAATTCAGGGCTTAGTCGATGCCCTAAATGCATTAACACCTAGTGTTGATGCTACTTCGTATTATGAGTTTGAGACTCCTTCTCAAACTCAGTTAAAAGGTCTGGGGCGTCGGCCCTCAGAACCTCAATCGGCTCCCAAGATTCGAACTCTTGGGGGTAACCCAGCCAGCGTACTAAGTACTCGGTACGCTGCCCTCATTGTCTGCAGCCATTGCTGCAGACACATATTCATCATATGCAGCTTCAGTTTCATTTGAAGCTGCCTCCGCTTCTACTGTACTTTCAATAGAAGGGCCATCGTTTTGTTCACAAGTTGCAGTTGCAACTTGCGCATTGACTCGCTCAAAGTTTAAGCGGGTCCCTCCCCACTTAGGTTCGGCGTACCGCCAAGTAAAGCTGGGGTTCGTGGATGCCTTAAGGCATTCACGTAGAACGAACGGTGTATGCTTAGTTGAAGCATGCACCGAATTGTTAATCGCGAACTCAGTGAGTGGCAGATAGTCACTCCACTGTTCAAAGGCATGTGCGTATGATCGCAACATGTATTCGAGAACGCGGTTAACCCGTTATGTCTGCCCATCCGTTTCCGGATGGTCCGCAGTTGACATCTTCAACTGGGTTCCCAACAATGAGAACGTTTCTTGCCAGAAACGTCCTTTAAATCTCGGATCTCGATCCGAGACAATGTCTTCCGGCATTCCGTGCAAACGGAATACCGTATCAACGAATATCCGCGCTGTTTGAGCGGCGGTTACGTTCGCTGATAGTGCAGTAAGATGTACCATCTTACTGAAACGGTCTACAAAGACCACTATTCCGGTCTTCCGACTATTGTCGGGTGGAATACCGAATACGAAGTCCATTGAAATGGACTTCCAACACTCTGTCGGAACCGGCAGAGATTGTAGCGGAGCCTGTGCAGACTGCTCAGGCTTAACGCTCTGGCAAATCTCGCAAGCGCGTACGTATTTCCGTACCCACTTGTACTGTTTTCGCCAGTAAAAGTCACGTGCGAGAGAAGCGTATGTCTTCTCTCGACCTTGATGCCCCGAAATCGTTGCATCATAATTTGATGTTTGAGATCATCGTCGTTTGGAACGACGATGCGACTTTCATCTTTTTGGTCTGTTCTATAAAGCAGCAGACCATCGTGCAGTCAATATCGATGCGCGCAAGCGCGGAGGAACTCTGGGAGTTAGTTCGTCGCGCTTCTCACTTGACTGATTACTTAAGTAATCAATCAACAGACGTGTCTCCTCGTCTGTTTTGTACGCCTCGCGTACTTGTCGTATAATTGACGACGACAAAGCAGTGCAACGGATCGCGTTTGCACTGGCACCTTCGGTTACGGACGGTTTCGTCTCGTAATCTGGCCTTCGTGATAGCGCATCCGCTATCACGTTCAACTTTCCGGGTTTGTATTCAACCGTAAAGTTGTATTCAGCAAAGAATGACAGCCATCGAGACATTCTTTGAGAAATGTGTGGTGAATTCACGGCCGTGCGTAGCGACGCATGGTCCGTGTAAACCACAAACGGTCTATCTCCCAATAGATAGATCCGAAACTTAGCCAGTGCATACTTCATGGCAAGTAGTTCCTTGTCATGCACTGGATAGTTGCGCTCGTCTGGGCGCAACTGACGCGATTGATAGCAGATTATGCGATCACGATCATCGTGATCGCGCTGCATCAAAGCACAGCCGATAGCGAAATCGCTCGCGTCGCAAACGACGTGGAACGGACTCTCGTTATCGGCTATAGCCAAGACAGGCGCTTCAGTCAAGCTTTGCTTGACTGCATCAAAAGCATCTTGACATTGGGTATCCCAATGCCATTCGACATCTTTCTTAAGGAATTGAGAAAGAGGTCGTATCAACCCAGCATAGTTGCACGAATAATTGTGCAAATATGTTGCCAGCCCAAGGAACTTTCGAAGTTCCTTAACGTTGTTTGGCGTAGGCCATTCAACGATCACCCTGATCTTTTCTGGATCAGGACGCACCCCGTGCTTGCCCACAAAGCATCCAAGAACGGGTATCTCAGGTGCACCAAAGGTGCACTACTTTAGATTTGCATAGAGCTTATGCTTACGCATAAGCTCTAACACTCGACGTAGATGTTCCCTATGGACATCTACATCGATTTTATCGTGTTCACCCTTACTATGGATGAACACGTCATCGAAACAACTCGGTGTGAATTCTCGCACCGGGCGTAATAGATGCGTTACGCATCTGTTAAACGTAGCAGGGGCATTTCAAAGCCCCTGCGGCATAACAAGCCACTCCCAAAACATGCCGCTTGGTGTGCTTACCGCCGTGAGAGGGATATCCTTCTCACGCATTAGGATTTGATAAAATCCATCTCTTAGATCGAGAGCACTAAAGATGGTGCTCCCGCACATGCCATCAATGATGACATCCTTCCGCGGTATCGGCGTCTGCGCCGGTACCGTCTCTGCGTTCAGCTTGTTGTAAGCGTGAACGATTATCCACCCACCTGTGGACTTTTTCACACAAAATGTGGGGGTAGAGTGCGGTGAGATAGACTTCCGCACTTGGCCTGCTTTACGACGAGCTTCGAAAAACTCGTCGATCGCTTTTACTTGATCACGCGGCAACGGCCATTGCCGCGTGACACAATACTTCGTGCCTGGCACGAGGTCAATTTCATGACGAGTTCCCTTATCCTTAGGGAGCTCGCTTGGTACTTCTTCTGGGAATACGTCAGCGAATTCTCGAAGTATCTCATAGAATGGGGAGTTCGCTTTAAGCGACTCCCAGCTCTGCGCTTCAAAGCGCTGAACTTTGGTTTGATCATTAGGAACCTCTTTCCCAATGTTTTCCACTTGTAATGTGGATATTCGTTCACGAATATCCACTACATCATCTGTTGCAACGATGATACAGATCTGTTCGATCTGACCATCGTGCAAGTTTCTCATAAACTTCTTCCAGCTTAGCGCTGGAAGAGCCATCACCTCCGAACCTTCTTTCGGAGGGTGTTCCATCAACAGAGACTGGGTAGCTAATCCGGTCTCCGTTTGCGTCAAGACGTTGATCGTCTCGACGGAACTGTCCATGCAATCAGACGCACTCGCCTGATTGACTGCTACGCGGTGATTACGATTCACCGTGTGCGAATACTCATCATCATGGTGGCCACTGCCTACCATGGAATTTTCTTGGCGATCAGATGTGCTCGTCTGATCGGCCGCCTGTTCTGCGACACGGTGGTCTTTATCACCCATGTGCATGGATAACGCAACGTGGTGAGCACTGGCCACCACGGAGTTGTGCTCACGATTGCACTCGATCGTGAGTTCACTCTCATCAACACGGAATTCTTTCATCGTGTTGGAAATTTCGGTCGCACAGTGGGTGTTTCCCACTGTGGATATTATTTCACACTCACGGTGGGTGTTTCTCACCGTGGATATCACTTCATTCTCACGGTGGACTTTATCACCCGTGGAATGTTTCTCTCCAGCACGCACCGACTCTTCTGTTGCGTGTGGTAGTCCCTCTGGACTCTCACCAGCGGAGGTACCTTCCGCAGATCGTGTCAGAACAGACCTGGTGGTGCCATCGCTATCCACCAGACTGTCCGATGCTGCGGTTGTATATTCTGATACAGCCGGATTACACACAGGGTGATCAGATCCTGTGGGTCCGCCGCAGTCGATCGATAGGTTAACCCAGTCGATCGAAGGTTTAAACTTGGACATCCATGGTATTCCAAGTATCACATCGAACTTGTTATCTAAATCGAGGACGATGAATTCATCCTCGAATGACAGTTCATTCAACTCGAAGCGTGTTTTAATCACACGCTTTGGAATAGTCACGGTTGCACCTGTTGCTAACCGGACTGACAACATACTTCTGGGGGTTTCTACCTCCACGAAGCTCAACAAAGTTAGACTATGAGTTCTAACGAAATTTTTTGACGCTCTTGTGTCAAACAAAGCTCGCATGGGGACATCGCTCCCGTGCGGCTTAACCTCCAGGGTGATAAGAGGCTTATCATCACCCTGCACCTTTTGACAGGACATAGTCCCGTCTGGGGCTATTACCCTCACATGACCTATTTCGGCATGTGGGATAACATTCCCAGTAGGGCGCCCCGCCCCTACTGGTGATTTAGGTTTTTTGCACCAACAGGGTGATGTCCCTGTTGGTGTCGCCGTGCATCGGACGGTTCCGTCCGCTGACTGTGTGGAACCGGACGCGGTGCCATACACTCTTGGGCAAAATGCCCCACTTTCGCGCATCGATTGCAGCGAATGTTCTTCTTAAATTTCGGTTGCTTCGAGTTCGGAGCAACCGCAACCGATAGGTCCATCGGCTCTGTACCTCCACCGCCCATGATCTGGCGCGGGTGGCTGTTTCTTGAGACGAAGTGTGAACTTCTTCTGCCCGACTACTGATTGTTGACATGCTGTTGCGGCATGTCAAAGCGAAGTGCTGTTTCCCTTCGTCTGTACCCAGCATGCGATGACGCTGATCGCATACTGAACTCTTTACGGATGCTCATATCAATGGCATCCCTTAGAGTCTTTGGCGGGTGCCGGTAAAGACTCTGTTTGACGGGACCATCATTGAGTCCCTTCATGAAGCCAGTGACCTGCATAGCAGGGGGCACCGGCTCATACACAATATTTTACAGCCAATATTTCGTCTTCTGAGCGTAAGCTTGAAGGTCAAGCTTACATTGCCGGAGTTCCATGAGAACCCCTGCCGACTACTTAGCTCCATTTCTGGAGCTTCAAAGTTGAGCTTTAGCTCAGCTTTTAATTCCTGATAAGTCAGGAACGTAGAGTCATCAGTGGCTCTGCGACTCATCGCCCATGCCCTGGCTCTTCCGCCCAGACATGTTGTGGCGAAGTACGCCTGTTGACGTTCGTCAACAATATTTTGCGCAGAGATGGCATCTTCCACCTCTGCGAACCATCTACGAAGGGGCTCGCCCCCTTCACCGGTAAAGGGCGGTACTCGTGCCTTTACCACTTCAACGCTATGCGTTGCAGGTGCCGTCCACGCTGCCTCTTGCGCGGGCCGTGATGGTGTTTCGAGGTGGTTTCGCCTAAAGCGATGCACCACCTCCATCGCTTCCTCCGGGGTCTTATCCAGGAGGAAAGTAAGGATGTCGGTACCAATGTACCGAACCATTTCTACCGTCGCGTCTTTACTACGCGACGAGAAGTAGGGGAAGTGTTTCGTCACCACTTCCAGAGTTCTCTCTCGCTCGGCAGGCGTCGTGTCTCACGAATTGATGCCGAGCGGCTCTTAATCTTCGCTCCTCTAGTTAACTAGCGGAACGGAACTGTGGTCGTTAAGACGGACCACAAAGTGCTACCAGGTGTTACAGGACTGATCCTGTTACAGGCTTACACTGTGTTGTGCGAGGAAGCGCGCAATACAAGAGGGGTAGGATTAGTTGATGACAACTAATCCTATACTAAAAGTAAATATATAAATATTCACTTGTTGTTTAGAACGCAAAATTAAGAGTGTTTATAAAATGGGTGGTTAGCGGCTAACAGTATAGTAATTACCTAACTAATATAATAATATCAAGTATTAAACTAACTGTACTATTAGTTAACCTGCATGATTCGGTATTTATACCGAATCGACTTTTCCTTCGTAGATTATAATAACTTATAATCTATTATTTGAATTTCAGACAACGCGTCTGAAATTTAACTGTGATATTCTAACTTGAATATCAATTATGTAATGGCACCCCATTACAGGTGGAGTCCAGTTTCAAACCGAACACCGAAGTGTCCGGAACTGAACCACCATCGTGCCCAGCCGACCAATTAACGGAAGGGGTACTCCGCGGACCTTCGCCTGGGTGCCGATCGGGTGATTGATCGGGACTGCAGGATGCCGAGTCCGATTCGTCTCGTGTCTCACCTTGTGTACCCATTGGTATGGGTGGATGCACACTTGGTCGACCGTTGCTTGGTAGATTTCGATATGGATGTACCACTTCTGGGGTACTGATCCAAAATTCCAACGAAAGGTAATTCAAAGTGGCCGATCGGCAAACGAAGCGGAATCTTCACTCCGAATGCAATTAAATCTGGCACTTGACCGCACGAGGCAGTGAGTAATCAAGCCAATAGTAAATCCTGGCACTTGATTGCAGAGCAATGAGTAATCCAGCCAATAAACGTTTCTGGCACTTTACCGCAGATCGCGATGAGTAACCCAGCCAAAAAATAACCCATCTCCTTTAAACGGGGACGAACTTGAGTGGTTAGTGAACGTTACGAGTTCTCCCTGTCGCGAGGCTTCCGGTGGAGCTCTTTCCTGGCCGGGCTTAATAAGCGTGAGGGGACCCTGTCAGCCTCCCGCTCCCAATGACTCAGATCGGAGCCACTGGCGACTTACGCAACCCGATGTAATACGAAAACTATATTTAATATCCAATTAAAGTCCAATATGTAAACTATATGTAAACCCTGTGCCTTACCTCAAATCCGCGTACAAAACACTCCAAGCACACGATTGGCCCAAAATACTCCGTCCTTTCAGCCAACCCGATCGATCTGCCTTTAAAACTGGTACACTGGTACAAACTGGTCAATAATTTTCACTTGCACTTCACCACAGTGGCTGCGTGAGCTGGCGAAGCAAGAAGCAGCGATGTGTGGCGCTGTCGTCTACTGAGGCAGAGTACATGGCACTATCGGAAGCGGCTGTGGCTCAAGGTGTTCATGCATGACCTCGGTGAACTCAGCAACGGTGATTCGATCTTGGTGCTCGAAGACAACCAAGGATCGATCGCGTAGGCAAAGAACCCGGAGTTTCACAAGCGTATCAAGCACATCGACATCCGCTATCAATTTGTGCGCGAGAAGATCGAATACGGTCAGGTCGCACTACAGTATTGTCCGACGCAAGACATGCTCGAAGAATTCATGACCAAGCCAATCGCAGCGCCACAGTTCACCTCTCTCCGGACCAAGCTCCGCATTGTTGTCGCTGGCAAGTCGAGTGAGAGTGTTGACATTATCAACACTTGTCACGACGACATCGGCGTTCTTGACGGTGTTGAGAATGCGATGAAGGCGCCTCACCAGCCACTGCCAGCGCGTGACGAGTCGGCGTCACGGTTTCGCCTTGATGTGACGAGCACTCACATCTGGGCAATCATTCCAACATGTTTGCGCCATGTAGTGGGTACATGTTTACGCTGGTGCGACATGGTTGTGGGTGACGACCTACACTCATGGTTATTTCTTTACGCCACACTGGGTACATTTGAGAATAATCCAGCAAGTATCCAGTAGGGAGACTGTACATGAGGCTTAGACCTAGCAAGAGCTATATAGCTAGATAATCAGAGCGTTCGTG
This sequence comes from Peronosclerospora sorghi, assembly GCA_026184515.1. NCBI lineage: Eukaryota > Oomycota > Peronosporomycetes > Peronosporales > Peronosporaceae > Peronosclerospora > Peronosclerospora sorghi. The sequence continues at coordinate 12,613,426 of CM047580.1, forward strand.
TGAACTAAGGCCCTCACTCAATCAAACACTTTGCATTTTGCATCCAACTGCTTAAGTGCCTTCGCCTTCGACGCGCCTCTAACCAGCATATATGTCTTATTAATTTAAAAATACGTTTTAAGAAAAGGAACATTTGTTCGTTTATACTGCTGTCGATGCTTTGTATTGGCGGCGACATATGCACCCGATATAGAAGCTACAATGCCATCTGCATTATGCCGGGAAAAGGCTATCTGGCCACTCGTTGGGATAATTTTTCTCTGCTGGTTCTGTCTGCCAAAGTGTTACTTCATCGTGATCAGATTTTGCTAGTGGGGCCTCCACCTGCACCCATTTCACCCGTGTATCGATCTATGCGGCTCGCTTGGGAGCCCCGCCAGTAGGTGAAATGATTTGTTGTTTCCAAAACTATATCGTGATATTCCGACTCCTCGTGTAGACCAATTACAGCCACTTGACAAATAGTAATGCTACTCCGTCCGTTGTTAAACCACGCTCTCCATCTAGCCTTTCCAAAATAGGAACCTCAACACATTTAAAGTCACCTCCTATAATCAGTTTTGGGCATAAGCGAAGATTCAATGAACGTACACCTGAAAGAAGCAACTCCCTTTACGGAAGAGCTGAGAATGAAGCATACACGTTAACCAATGTCCATGTTCGAAAATGTCACCGCAATCATCCTTCTCCATTGATGAGTAGCCCATGATTTACTTCTTGTCGATATTTCGGTGTAACTAATATCCCACCCCAGCAGACATCCAATCTAAAAATACGTCAATGAGCCACGTCGTGGAGGTTTTAAGAGCATCCTCATAAGCCTGACATAACTTGGTTAGATGAGTTGCCTGTTTGAAGTTACATCTGTTTTTTGGACCAGTACTAAGGCTGGTCGATTGTAAAAATTCTTGTATCCACGCCTGCATCAAGTTTAATCGACGTTCGGTTCAAAAGCCCCGTACATTCTGGATAATGATTTGATGTACCAGGCATTCCACTTGTTGGAAGTTGTCGGCATTCATACTTGCACAGATAGTCGAAAACGTGTGCCGTAGATGTCAGATAATAACTCAAATATACCGAAATTAGCTTAAGTTATATAGGAGCAACCAAATATCCGTTGGCCCTAAAAAGACACCAGTAGACAGTTCGTAGTAAGCGGAAGTAAATAACCAAACCAGGGACTATATCAATGGAATATGTATTGAGAAGTTTTTAGCTAGCCTAACATGAAATATATACTAAATGTTGAAATTATCGTAAACTTCCATTTATTGTGTGCTCTACACTACTTTTTAGTGTCCGAAAACATATGTACTCAGAATGAGTACAAACACATCGAGCATTTTACTAATAATTACGATATGAATATTGCTACTACTATTAAAGTATCAATCATACCCGGCTTTAAAAAAACCGGTATTGTGAATACTTTTAACAGATCAGACGTGTGTTTTTGCCTGTAATGGTGCACTAGCCGTCTATTTCACCGAGGTTGACTCCAAGTGAGGTCTTATCCTTTCCCGTACTGCCTGTATAAGGAACTCTGGGGTAGCGGAAACCGTATCATCGATCATTATAGCAGGAGATTTAGCCCTGTCGCTTTCTATCTCACAACCACTATGTCGTGCTTTGTCCCCGCGCTTTCACCCCGGCAGACGCACGATTAAGGCTTGGCCGTTTTCTTCCGTCTATCTCTACTCGTTATGTAGTCCAGATCCCGCCCATTCGCAAAATCGAGACTGCCATTATCTGTTTAGTCTCAAGACATATTCCCACACGTCTCATTAAGTAGGTTTAATATCTTAGATCTGCACTTCTTCGGTTGCATAGTGCATATTGAGGAAAATAAAACTTCATAATACATCTTTCCATTAATCAAGTCACTTTTTGCATGGCATGGATTTCAATTAACTTAGTTCTATATCCCATTACGGGTAAAGAAAGCTCCAAATGACGGTATAAAAGTTAATATATATACGTTAGTGGTATTACTAGCCGTTACAGTTTAGAGATAGTGTTAGAGTATAACGTCAACAAGTTATGAACCGAAATGGTTATGACCACAAGCAATGAAAAGAATTGTAAAAACATAGACAGAAAAACAGGTTTTGGATCCAAGGTATTGAAAAATGACTGGATAGATTAAAAAATTGCGACATGGATAATTACGGGCTTAACAATTCGATGAGGCTAGGTTCTAGGTTGAAAAATGGGCATCTTAAGAAAAAGCGCCTACAAGGAACGTCCAATCAAGATCTTAAAGAACTGAGTAGAGATTTTTTAGGTTACCAAGAGATGAAATTTCAAGCACTAAATTCGAGTCTAACCCCAAAACAGGTGTACAAAAAATCTTCAACAAAGTATTGCAAGGAGTTAAAAATAGTTTCTGACGTTAAAGAAAGCTCGCCGATGCATCGGAGCAGTATTTAAGGATCGGGGAACTCGATTTGTTCGACAAGTTGCGAATGCCGAATCCACTTGTCGATTTTAATGAAGTGATTTATACTGTAATGCGTGAGGAAAAGCGCAACATAAAAACAAAATAAGTGCAAACTTTTTTTCAATTAATCCTATGTAATATAAAATTAGACGAACCCAAAATTCACTGATTAAACCCAAAATTCACTGCCAAAACCCAAAATCCACTGGTCACGTGATCATTATCACGTGATTATCCATTTATGTATGAGATTGGATCAAATTCGAGTATTGAAGTCGGTGATCTCCAGGAGACGAGCTGTGATGGGCAAGAAGCAGTCGAAGACGGCTATTATTAGTGAATATTTTGAGGTCACGGCGACGGAGAGACTTCTACCTCGTAAGCATTCACTCTTTACTCGCTTCCTCCTATTCTATATGCTACACGTCGGCATTTAACGTGAAATTGTATCGCGTTCTTATTTTTTAGAACGAAGCTCCAGCACTGAGTATCCTAAGCATGAGAGCATTTCCATCAGTCGTCAACGCGGCAATTCACGAAAAATACGGTGCACTATCATAGCGTTGACTTTGTGTATCTTCGGATTCATTGCTTCATTAGCCATTTTGCGTGCCGTGGAGGATGCTAGTCACCTTGCGCCCACTAAACGACCCGTGTTCCCAACCCAATAGGGGCCAGACTCACTTTCAATATGCCATATATGGACATGGTTGAGCCCCTCTATGTCCATGAGGATGAGGCCAAAGGTCTGCAGAAACTGAGCTACTAAGGCGACACTGACGTGTACATTTACAACACGAGTGGAACGATCTACGAAATCGTTCCAGTCATTCGTAAGCGCAAGTGCTTCAAATCCGGCTCAAACTCTCTACAGCACGTCTTACCGAATTTTACTCTCTTTGAGCCCGACCATGACGTGTTCCTTGTCCAAAGACGACCGTGCTTCAGCTGTCATATGCCACGGCTTCGGTTGTGTCTTAAAGGCGTTCAAGCCCTTGAAATCCAGCACTTTCGAGGCCTTTAGGGCGTCGAAAAGTGCATGAACACATCATCAGCACTTGCCAACGTGGCTTCATCGTGCACTTTAAAAAGTGCGTGGCCATCAGCCGTCTCAAAAAGAGAACCGGCATCGTAAGAATATAGAGTTGTCACTTTGGACTTGGGCAGCCTTCACGACTAATGATGCCAAATCGGTCAGGAACGATCACGTGACCATGATCACGTGATCAGTGGATTTTGGGTTTTACCAGTGAATTTTGGGTTTTATCAGTGAATTTTGGGCTGGTCTAAAATTAGACTTTTCTTTTTGTTCTATGGTTTAACTGATAGAAAGTGGAATAGTAAAATTTTTAGTGGTTTAGATTTAGGGAATTTCTAGGCACACACACACACACAAACCCGCACGGACCAATCAAAGCCATGAATTAATACTGTTGCAAAAATATGATAATTCATTTGGAATTTTTTAAGTCCACATTCTCCGTTAAATTCGCACCTTGTCCGAACATTTCTTTTTTATTGATTATGCTAATTATACTACTTTCCTTTAAATCTCGATGTTGACGCGAGAACGCCACTAGTTGCCGCTACAAACCGCTCACGAACTCATCATCAGAAAATCTCGAGGAATAATTGCGTGCTCTAGATCGCATTTCAAGCGCGTCGGCAAGAGACATCTCCAATAACGAAAACATCTGCCCTGCGTACTTGTCCGCAGTAAGCGCCAGACACGCAGTCCTAGGTATCCCAATATCGGCTGTTGTACCACACGAGTTGTTGGCGACTACAAGCACGCCTTCAGCCACCATTTCCACTTTAAAGATGCCAAAATGCTCATTGTACACCTTTGGAGCTATTTGCTAGATATCGTTTCAGCTCAGCGAAACTCGCGATGACCACGAAATCGACACTGTCAACAATGCCCAAGGCTTCGCCCTGCTGTTTCAAGTATCTCAACACACGGAGTATCCTCTCTGTAGCGACAGCTTCACAGAAGCACCAGACGAAACACGCGATAATTTGTCGTCATCTGCTCGGCATACTTCTTTAGCAGCACCTGAAAAGCTTGGAGTTGAAGAAGATGATTCTTTTCTGGTCGGAACTTCGATAATGAGAGGCAATCACCTCACGATTTTCCGGACTAAACTCCATATACTCACGCGTGGAACCACATGGCGGATACACGATGATAGGGATCTTGTTCCATAGCTGCTTAATGTGGTTGAGCGTCCGCGCGGAATTGACTAGCACCACGTCCGTGCAGTATTTGCCAACCAAGCTAAAAGCAGATACAAAAAGCCGATAGCAAGTTTATTTACAAATCAACTTCGACGAGCTTGCTGAAATAGCCTCATCGTTATTGCCAACATAAGCAATGACAGTGCAAGCGTAGAGCAGACTTGCAACAACGGAGGAAAATGGACTCTCGTCGTGTACACGGCTACAATTGCTGCTTCTAGCTCTACTGTATAGCCTCAAGGTCCAGTCTAATGTCTGCCACACTAACGTGAAGTTTGGGTAGCGACTTGGTTTGAGGATCTCACGACTGGGGAGCGTCAAGTACCGTTCCACGTGCAGATTCTTGAGTTCGCCGGTTGAAATCATCGGCGGCGCTCTCGACTAGCTCCTTAACTGAAAGACCGTCATCACCCGCATAAATCACAAGGTGCAGGTTAAAACTCGTGTTCTTAAAGTGCTGAACCCGCGCTGAAAGTGCGCAGTGGAGCACAAGTTCACCGCCTCCGCATTACTAGCAAGAGGACAAGTGAAGAATGACGTATTAGTATAATTAATTAAAAAAAATGTTCGGACAAGGTGTGAATTTAACGGAAAAAGGTGTGAATTTAAAAAATTCCTAATATACTATCATACTTTGCAGCAGGATTAATTCTTAATGTTTATTGTTCGTGCGGGGGTGGGGGTCTTGCAAGGGGTGTATGTCAAGCAAGGGGGGGTTTGTCTAGCAAGGGGGTGTGTGCCTAGGAATTACCCATATTTAATGGGTATAACTAAATCTAAACAAATATATACAAATGTAATCTAAAATCAAAACCCTTTTGAACTTGATAAAGCGTACCGATTAAAAGTGTGAATGGCCATTACCGTAAGAGCAATTTTATGTTTTTGGGCTTAGCAATATCACTTCATTTGACAGATCGAGGCTCACTAGGTTGATCGTGTGTCACTGATTGATCACGCATAGAAGCAATCATGTAACGACGCTGATCACCATCACTTTCACTGTCATCTGCACTTGATTCATCACTCCCAGACATCATCTTGATAGCGCGCACTACTTTAGGCTTCCGCGCTGGGGCAGATGATCGAGCATCGCCAAATTTCTGACGGAATCGGCTAGTGCATACCACACCTTACTGGGACACATGTATTCTCTTCACATCAAGATTTTTGGTGTTCGATGTGCGGCACACACCCTCAACTTGATCGTCCAAGAGGGGCTCAAGCATATCAATAGTGTCGTTTTCAAACTGCGAAGCTTCGTTACCAAACTCAACCAGTCCTCAAAATACTCTCAGGAGTACCGCAGGCTTGCTAATGTGCTCGAAGAGCCTGACAAAAAGATTCCTAAGGATGTCATCACAAGGTGGAATAGCCTGTACCACATGTTGGAGGAAGCCTCGGAGGTGGGTTCGAGGGAAGGTCTTTCAATGATAGACGTCATGAAACTGACACCCTGAACAGGCATTAGGGACAATCAACGCTCTCTGCTTGAATTTACCACAGGTCAGTAAGCTTGGCAGGTTAATGTTGTCGTCCGAGGAACAGACGACCGTCAGGCAGGCACGTGAATTCCTGAAACCATTCTACGAAGTCACAAACTCTCTTTCGGGAAGCACATACCCCACGCTTGGGATCGCCCTCCTTTTCATGGACCGTGCAAACACCATCGTTCATGGACCAATGCAGCATTTGGGTGCCAGAACCGCTCCCCCGTTTGGATGGTGGATGCGGCAAAAGCAATGAGCATCAATTAAGATTTTCAACATCCCACGAAGACTTTCAAGGGCGACATCTTGAGCGTCTGTAATTGAGAGAGTTAAGCTTTGTATTAACTTACTGCTATTCTCTCTACGAGAAGCTGGACAATTGCAATTCGCAACATTCAACGAAGCTTTATAACGGCGGTGTTTTGTAAAACACCTTCCATTGAGCGGGTTATGCTCTATAATGCGCTTCTTTTTCAGTTATTTCCTTTATGAAGATGATGTCCCCTCTGCGCCTGACATCCTACAACACTTAGTCAGGATACAGAAGCATAACATTTTTTTGGAGGACGGAACAGTACCAAAATACATAAGGTCATTGTGGTGGAGTCAAGTTCGAAATCGAATACATTTGTATCGACAACCTGACCACCACCATCGTGCCCAGCCTTCCAACTTACGGGGGGGGGTACCCCGCGGACCTCCACTCGAAATCTGGTCCTATCGTCCGCTGATGGCAGACGACCGGTCATAATCCAAAGACACTTGGTCCGATTCACTTAAGTTCACCTCACATTGTGTACCCGATGGAATGGGCTAGTTACACACTCGGTGGATCGGGATCGCAGATCGATATGTTTCTGTCTTGAATATCGGAGACCGTGCTGGCTAGATGTACCTAGGGCGGAACTCTTCACCCCAGGTACGTACAGACCAGAAACACTTCCAAAGATAAATTCCAATAGGTCGATCGTTCAAACGATCTAGACCTGACCAATACGAAATAATAGAGGGTAGACCAATCAACCGGTCTAGCCCCTGACCAATATTAGAGAAGACCAATACCGGTCTAAACTCCAACCAATGTTACAATGAGCCAATATGTCCACGTGAAGACCCAATATGCACGTGAAACTCCACAAACGATATCTCCACGTAAAGACCAATCCAGTTAATAGCACGTTCCAAACGTACTTGACTTAAACTTGAGGAAGTCGACCAATGCGTACTCCCGTCGAGGGACTTCCGGTGGCCAAAGTGCGCGTGCGGCGCGTCCAGACCGGGTATAATAGGCAAGAGGGGATTATTCAACCCTCTGCCCCCAAACACTCCGCGGCGGGCGGAGGCGACTAGTGTACGTGGAAAGAATAACGGCGACCCCTTGCTGCGGTGTAGACCAAGACCAGAAGAGGTTTTTGCCACTTATTCCTAGACCAAAAACCTTTACCTGGAAAAATTCGTAACCAAAAGACTTCTACTTGGAAAAACCGCAACTAACCAATAATACCACCTCCCTATGGTCTCTAATGTACCCACACAAAATTATGTAAAATACCCAATGTCAGGTGACTCACCCAAGACCGGCGTTCTTGATACTCCTTGAATCTGATAGGCTAAAAAGCCCCCTTGTTTAGACCAATCGGAAACTCGACCAACTGCCTTGACCAAAAGTGACCAAATTTGTGGTACACTTCACCACATCATCACCTTCGTATCTAAAAAGGCAGGGGGTCTTGACCTAATTTCCATCCCGGCAGCTATACACAAATGCAGTAATACAAGCAACGGCGTGGATGATACATGTGCATACGAAATACCGGGAGGTGTGGAGAAGATGAAGATGGTTGGGACATTTCGGGGACGACACTTATATTGCGCAAGGGAAAAATAGAAACTTATCAGAAAGGCTATGAATCAAGACGAATGAACTAGACGACGTTATACCTCAGTCAACATTTACCAACATTGATGACAATGCACAGGGGGAAATGATAGGGAAGAGACGAATGGATACAAGTGGCTGAGAGATTAATTAATGCGTACAGTCTATAAAAAGTTTCTGTTTAAGTACCCGGTTGTTTATTATGGTTGGCTCCATACGGTACCGATCACACTTTTGGAGGTGATCGGGCGAATAATCGATCAATTATTAGATCGTACGAGATTTGAGTACAGTTGGTGTGACAGGGGTACCTGAGTTACATTAGTGTCTAGGAACTCAGTTCATAATTTGCATTCAATCTAACAAGTGGTTTCTTCCTTTCCCTCTCATTATGAGCCATATCTCTCATTCGGGACATCTGATAGTCTGATATTAGGAAGATCCCTATTCCTTCCTCTTTTTACGAATTCAACTTACCCCGAAGTTAAAAAGTCATTTTGCCGAGTTCCTTCAACATAATTCTTTCATCCACATTAGTCTTCTCGACCTATCTACCTGTGTCAGTTGAGGGTATGGTTTTTAGTTCAAAACAAGCTATTTCCTTTGTGCGGCTATGGATAGGTTATATACTCCTGTACCTGATTCCGTATATAATGCATCATATTGATTGCCATAATTTAAACTAATATGTGGTATGTTATAGATGAAGTCAAGTTATGGCAAAGTCGAGCTCTAGAATCCGTCTATGAAATTTTTAATTTTTTTTCACCTTTTAAAACTTTACAACAATGACTCTGGTGTATAAGGAGCGCTGATAACTACTAAGTTGTCGACGACAGGTACCGGTGGGTTTAATATTGGCCCACAGCGACGCCCACATTAGCAGATCAGCAGTTGATTACCCACTAAAAACTCAACGCACCTACCAGAGGCAGGTTTAACGCCGAGTAATAAATGGAGGAATTATTGGTTTAATTGAATAGCGAATTGTTTTAAAAGGCTTCGGAAGAAGTGTCCACCTGGTCACCCCCCCCATTACATAAGGTATGCCGGACGAAGAGTCTTTGCTTGAGCCGCTAGTGTAAGGCACTAACACCCCAGTTTACACAGACCAATGTTGATCCCCGCTGTGTCAGCTCAACCCGCCAAGTCCAATGGGTACATAATGTGAGTGTATACGAACAAGCGTATACAAAGATACAAAATTTACGGAGCACCCATTGGAGAGTCACTATCCTGTGCGCCGTGTTTTACTCCTGGTCAAGTACGGAAATGTTCTGATCAGCGCTCCTTCACAATGGTGCGCGTGCGTGGATTTTCTGGTTGCACGAGATATCACGGTGATTTCCGAGAAGATGATTAAGGTGAAGTTAAGATCTAAGGCGAACCGGGGATAGAAGTGGCGAGTGCGGATGAACCGTCATTGCTGTAGGAAGAAAAAAGAAGAGTTCACCGATCAACAAGTTTTTTACGGGAGGAAACTAAATGACGAGATGAAAAAAAATCTCTATCCCCCCCCCCGGGAACTGGCAGATTATAGGAAATCTAACAATATACACCGTATGTTCGTAAAGAATGGAAAAACAATAAAACGATGCACGCAAAGGATATCTAGGTGCCGCAGAAGAAAGACCGAAGATGAAAGTAAAGGTGCCGGATGGCGACCTGATCAGCATGAAACCAATAAGATCCTCAACAATACATTTATCCGGAGAATCACAAGGATATTGAGAATACCACGAGGTTTCAAGTAAAGGCTAAGGGGAAAATCAAGAATGAAAAAACGACTTTACTGTTTGACACGGGTTCCGAGGTATCAAATATTGACTCAGACTTTGCTCGTAAGATTGGGTTTCGTTCTTATTCGAGCCAAAAGGAAGAGTGCGTGGGTATAGGCGACCGCACGTAGCTCACAGATGGTCGCAACAAGGTGAAGATTACCCTCCTTGGATCGCTGTATATTTTTTTCATGTGTGGGTTGTGAATTCTCTGATCAAGGGGAATGGACATCATAGTTCCCGCAGGAATACTTTCAGATCTGGCCTATGTCTTACTGACGATGTTATCATCCAGCTTGCCGGAAGACGTCCCTCTACGGAACTAGATTTAGTTTTCTTTTGAAGCTAAGTCAACACTTACAAATCTCCCCATCTCCATAAGTGGAAGTACCCATACTGATGAAAGACCACAGTAAATGAAATCTGTGGGTTGCACAAGATACGAGCTGGGTCCTCGTTCCGAACAAAAAACTACTTCCGTCTTCCATGTAGATTGATTGTCATTTGTTTGCATTAATTGTCAACTCATGCTTGAGCACTTCGGGTTAGAGTAGTTGGTTATGTTATAAAAAGGTAAATTCAGTACTCGTTGTCGAAACAGGAAAGGAAATAACGACGTAGATATTTGAAACGTGGGTTCGTCCCATTAGTGAGGCGTTGAAGATGGAGAACAAAGTATGCCTTGACTTGATGGCAACAAATCCGACACTCGAAGAAAGTTGGTTCCACATGCAATCATTCCGATGAAGCCATAGCATGTAGAGTACACTGCACCGGGTCACATTAAAGGCACGAAGCATTGTATGTGAACCATACTGGGTAATGGCGTATAAAGTGAAAGAAATCCCTTGAAGATAAAAAACGACACTCCTCGTATGGTCTCTGTAAAAGAGAACTTCGTAACCCCGCAGATCCACATTCCAAACGTTTCTAGCGAGCGTAAAGATGATCATAGTCCTCGACCGTATCACACCCAAGAACACATGACACGTCCTGCCATGAAAGTGGAGGAATACCGGAGCCTGCAGCCACGCCGAGACGCGCCTAAAACGCTGAACAAGGCGCTTGGACATCCGAACTTGTAGCAGTAAGGGTATCATGATCTTCGATGATCGACACGGCTGAGGGATATTGAACCTCATTATCAACCAAAATGGTGACAGCAACCGTCAAGACTTTATTGACTTTCTGGATATCAAAAATTTGAGATCGGGTGGACGCGTTCAACATGGTACGGTTACCGTCGACGTACCTTCCTGCGTGCTGTAACGGTATTTGATACGAACGTCAAGTAGATTATGTTGAAGGTGGAATTTAATATCAGCGATAATTGGGCGTAAATCTTGATTAAGACGACGTTCTCGTCGCCAGACCTTTTTCCAACCCGGCTCGTAAGTGATACCTAATGAGAGTCTTGATAATGAGTAACTTGTGGAGTAGGTGGTATATGTCTTGGTTGGTGCTCTAGACAAAAAACTAGTTCCATCCGTGGGCTTCGGCGCACTGTTCAGGAATCCAAAGTACGAGCCTAGATCTATGTTACTCCTCAGAAGGTGCGCTACTTGCGAGGAGAGTGGTAAGAAGCTTACGACCAGATGACAACGGTATAATATTCATCTCGCGGTATTAAATGTTTGCATATTCTTTATCCGGAAAGTCTCCAAATCGATCGATAAAGTCTTGGGACCCTAAGGGCCAGCGTGGAAAAATGGTGGGCGACAGTGGAGGCCTTTGCCGTGTAATGACCGCGAGAGTTTGCCAGAATGAAGACGTTACACCAGTATGGCATCTCATGAATGACCTAGGACTGGGTTATAAGTGAGCATTATTTCTTCCGCAAATTATTCCATTCCAGAAGAGAAACGTTTCAAAGTATCCCGGCGTTTCTCTAGTACAATCGCGCGATAGATCGGTGAAAAAACGATATCGAATACAACGCCTGGTCCAGACAACGTTTTCGTGAAGATCGCGAATATTGTGGCAAACCATCTAGGTATTTGGTGTGTATTCATCACGGAACACATCGCATCACTGTGGTGGAGTCGAGTTCAAAATCGAACACTGAAGTGTCCTGAACCCGACCACCATCGTGCCCAGCCGACCAACTTACGAAGAGGTACCCCACGAACCTTCGCCTGCATCCCGATCGGATGATCGATCTGCATTGCAGGACGCCTGGTCCTATTTTTCTTCATACTTCTCACCTTGTGTACCCATTGGTTTGGGTGGCAACACACTCTGTGGACCGTCGCGCAATATGAATTTCGGTGTGTATCAATATAGAATGTACCACTTCTGGGGAAACTTGTTTCAAGGGAAGAAAGTCGCCCTAGATACGTCAATGTCCAACGATAGATAATCGAATATAATTCCGGGGTGTAGATGGAGCGGAAATCGTCACTCCAAATACGTCAATAATTTGGGGCATACCGCGCGGAGCGGTGTGTAGACCCAACCAATGGTTTGGGCAGACCGCGCGTGGCGATGTGTAGACCCAACCAATAATTTGGGGCGGCCCACGTGTAGCGATCCGTAGACCCAACCAATAAAACGATAACACGTTCCAAACGTGTGCGACTTGAGGGTGAGTGTCGTTAAAGCTGCGCGTTCCCGTCGTGGGACTTCCGGTAGACCTAGTGCGTCTATTACGCGTCCTGAACGGGAAGTTGATCTAGAGGGGACCTTGTTAGCCTCTGCTCCCAACAACTACGTGGTAGGAGGGGGCGACTTTTGCGTAAACCGAACACTATACTTAATATCCAATTAAAAACCTAATACGTAAACTACATGAAAAATCGTGTGACTCACCTAAAACTGCGTACTTGACACTCCTAACACATGATTGGCCCAAATTACTCTCCCCTTTCAACCAACCCGATCGCTCTAAACCGATTACCGGAATACCGGTACACTCTGGTTGTAAAATTTCACCTTCACTTCACCACAGCCTCCCCTGAGTCTGGTCGCAGCCGCACAACGGTAGCGACCCGATCTCACCAACAGTATCCAATTTCTATGCATGAAGCTGGGTCCACTCCACCAGATAATTCCGCTTGATCTCCGTTCGCCCCATTTCTTTCATTAACATTTGTCTTCGTATGTTATCGGTGTTCGCACTCTCCGCACATTCTCATCCCTAGCCGATCGGATCGATCTGACGACTCCGTCGATACTCAAATTGTCGGTGAACAAGACGAGTACCGAGTCGAGGTCGATCGTCTTCAGAAGGTGAACGATATGCTCCAGCAGGAGTTAATAGTTGAACGTCAGAAGCAGACCACGGTCGACGCCACATATAAACGGTTGAGTCAAGACGTAAAACGGTTTTCCAAACAGGTTGAGGCAGTGAAAGCCGATAGTACGCTCTTGACAGCGGAGAATGAACGTCTCAAGACCTTGGTTTCGCCACAAGTCAAACAAGGTAGTTGCTCATCCGTTAACTCCACCTTGAATCTGTTCTCACTTTCTTCCATGTGCAGATCCATTGCCAATCGGTATCACCCAAGCAATGAACGCGCTGCTCACCGCCGATCGCCAAATGCATAACCACTTTTATCAGCTCCGACCGATATTGGAGGGGCTGATCAGCACTCTTCACGATCTGGATCGCGTCGATGTCTGCAAGTCACATCTCCAAGAACAGCTCGCGTTGATCCTTCAGCAGATTCCGAAAATCAATCCGACCGGTCGTTCCTGCACTCGCAGCAGCGCGACTTGGAGCGGCAGATCACCGAGTTGCATCTCTCGACACAAGATTACACTGAAAGAGTCAACACCTTCCAAGGTCGGTTGGACGTTTGGACTCAAAAGTCGAATCGTCTCTGGGATACCATCCACCAGTGCCGTCATGAGTTTACTGGCCTACTATCCAATCCATCAATCGCTAGCTCCAATCCCTTCGGATCGGCCTCGGGCGCCCTCGCGGGTCTTCGATTGAATTTCACCGGCTACGCCTCTAAATCAAGCCCGGGTGTATTATCACGACATTTATTGGCTAAAATTCCACCCCACAAAATCCACAAGCATAATCGGAAGCGTAGGGACGCGGCGAGAGGAGATAGGGCGCGGGGTATAGCAAGCAACCCAGACTACGAGGATAAACCGGCAGCGCTGCAAAAGAAGTCCAAGACACTGGAAAATCTCCCAAGTGCGACAGCGGGTCCAAGTACGTCCACACAAGCAACAAAAAATCAAGCGCCCTCAGTCCCACACACTGGCCGGATCAATCGCACATCAATCTCACCTGGGTAAGAATTGGATGGTGGATCGATGGCTTATTATGAGCTACTTCTTTCTCTCTATCAGTTTCGATCCACCCAGCGTCGTCGTTCCGCTCCAGCTATCGTGAAGGCAGCGTCAGAACCCGATCTATGGCGCACAAGAAGGGCAACAGAGTTGAGGGGGCATCAGGACAGGCCGGTAAGGCGTCTGGGCCGTCTCTCCAGCCTGGAACGTCTGGTTTACACCGCATGCGTGAGTGGGAGGGTTGAGGGTCGATGTGCCTCTCCCACCTCAAAGTATAGATGTTGCCGCCCCTTGGTTGCCCGGGAAGATCGATCTCTTGAACCGGTCAGTTCCGACCAAACAGCTCCTGCTCCGGACTTTGTCACGCCCTGACGTCTGGCTTTCCCTCCAGCAGTGAGTCATCCCAATTAGAAGGAGTGGCGGCCCGATCTTGTCACGGGACCACAGATCGATCGTCTGTATCAAATCAAGCCATGGAAAGTTCTACTCGCACCGATTTGTACACCATGGTTGCGTCGACTCCCTGGATCAGCATGTTTTTGGATCGTCTTGGGCAATTTTACGATACCCATGGTCAGGGGATCTGGGAGTCTACGCATTACCTAGTGCTCCCCACCGGTCGGGTAAAACAGGACCAAGAACTGGCTGCCTTCCAAAAGAAGCGTAAGCAACGTTGGAGCCGGGCGGGAGAAGCCTGGCTGTCCATATGCCAGTTCGTACTGGAGGGCATGAACACACGTGAATGCAACATCGACATCTTCCTGTACCCGGTAGTTCTCCATATGGCTAAGCGTCGCGTGGAGAAAGCCGGGGAATTGACCGAAGACTGATCTTGGTATCCCGGCTATCACTGCGACACAGTGGTCAACAACTGGCAGGACGCCCTGACTCAGCTTGACCAGGAACAACCTGAGCGCAACCAGTTTCGTCACAAGATTGCGGATCATCCAGCCATGGCAGTGAGTCATCTATGGGGAGACCGCGAACTTTGACGTCGTAGGTGGCGATCGGGTAATCATTCATATATTCATCAATAATAAACTTCATTTTTCAGATCACCCGATTTTACCATCTGTTATATCCTTTTTCCACGTTAGTCACGGTCCATCCTTACCACATCCAACTATATCCACACCGTGAGAATCATTACCATTGCCATCGAAACATGTCCACATCCTTAAGTCATTTCACTGCCATCTATATATCACTCCAGTTCATCGTAGATCGTTGCACACTCGTAGTCGTAATCATAATATAAACATCACACATATTCACGTCAATCGGTATTAATCCATGCCAACCGATGTTATTGTGAGTCTTGATCTTCAACTTTGTGATTTTGCATCATTCCGAAACGATTCTGGCTGACTCGATTTCGCTCAAACTCTCTTAAAAGAGCACCACAATTCAGATTGAATTTATCGATCCAAGTTTCTTCTTTGTGATCTATCCATCGGATCAAATATTTCCGGTGAGTCCGACCAAAACGTATTCTTGACCGATCTGACATCCATTATTTTCTCCACTTCGAGTTCATCGTCCTTCGGTGGTCTTTCCTGACTGTCTTCGGTCAATGAACTTCTTCGGAGTCGAATCTGGCCGACTTGTCTACCAGCTTCAGCTTGGAAATATTGGCGATCGGCTTGACATTACTTCTGCCGATATCACAAATACCCTCCCCGATCAGCAAATATCTCTTCTTCCAAATTATTTTCTTGAGCTGATCGGACTGTTCAGGGGTGTCGGCGTTTCGGTCACCTGCTTGCGGATTGTCTAGGTTCACGTCAGGCGGATTGGTTGACACTTTGTGTAGCCGGTGCGTATACGCACGGTGCGGCTAGCACACAGAGGAAGACATTCCTAAAGCGGCTATGTGCCGCTACTTAGCCGATACGCCCTTATAAAAGGGCTTAGTAAGAGATTTCTCTCTTACTCGGGGCCAAGATTTCCCTTGGTTTACTTGTTAGAATTAACTAACGCCTTGAAACAAGGCTTCCCTTAGAAATGGAATAGCTAAGGGAAGGTATTCCCTTTCACTACTACACTCACTGCGCGCGCGACCGGTCGATGTCGTGCGCCTTGCAGTCTTAGTGTTATTTGTAAACTGAATGTATATTTAATATGTAATTAGCTTAAATAAATTTAAACTAATGTAAACTATATGTAATACTAAGTAGAACTTACTCAATTCGTACCTAGCCGAAATGTAATGTACACCACCTGTGTACCAACACGTGGCAGGCTGCCACGCCTCCGCAAAGGGCTCCTGCCCTGATTGGTTAAAATAACCAATAGTTCCAAACCTTTCGGACCGGTCAATACTGACCTCAAACGTAGTGTACTTATGTACACAACATACCCAAATGTAACCAAATGTACCCCGTTACATCCTCCCCCATCAAGACTATTGCTTACGCAATAAATCAATTATAGTTGGAGAACTCCAACTGCCAGAGCTTCTGGCTTACCATGAGTACCTTTAGTGGTGCTGAGGATTCTCCTAGAGAAGAAGAGGTAGACTATTCCGATTACTCGGATGTGGATGCCCTTGGGGATATCTCCCCAAAGGCTGACCGCTCCGACAACGCCGAACGGCGATGTCTGGAGCCCAATCCGTTCCCCACAAGTGGGGAAAATGCACTAGCTAGTGCGCCACCCCTACCAATGTCGAATGATACATCCGGATCGCCGAAGGCGATCATCTCCAATGAGTTGGATGCGGCTCAAGAAGCCCAAATTGCCGCACAGGCACGAAAGGCTGCGTTGCACGCCCCCAAACGCCCGCCACGGGAGGCAAATAAGTTTGAGGGTCCTCGTGACCTCCCAAAGTGGGATAGGACTATGGTACGGAATGTCTAGCATTCTATAATCCTGTTCCTGCGGCTGTATCAATGCGAACTCCGGAAGAAACCCCGGGAACAGCTGCTCGCGCAGAAGCAGTTCACTAGCGTCTCATACCGAGAGCGCCTCGACAGACAGGCACAGGGTGCCCCTGTTGAGAACCTCCACGAGGTTCCTATCGTTCTTTCTCCGGGAGAAAATGCCGAAGATGCGGAAAAGAAATTCCGCGCTTGGGCGGAAGAGGAGAAACTCCTCCTAGCTTTACTCAGCTGCACGACAGCTATTACCCCCGTGACGTTTGGGTGGAGAGGGAGTTGCGCATGGTGTTTGCCCGAGCCAAAGCGATGGGGCTATTACGTGCCCCTTATCGCACGCGCTATGCAGGCGCTTCTACCCCCAACGCGGTGCCAGAGAACAGTGTGAGCGTCACATTGTCTCCGGCGTTCTACCAACTAGTGGGAGTGAAGGGGCTTCTCGCGCCCGTTTGGTCGTCGACCCGCAGCGGGATTCTCCCGTTCGAAAGCGTCAACGACGTCACGGCAATACTGCCGCAGGGGAGTCTCAGACTCCCATGAACTCTGTGAATGTGGATAACCCTTCCACTTCAACAGATATTGGGTTTGACCCCGATGATGGCGTCGCGCCATCAGACGCTCCACATGATAATGTGGAGTACTATCCGTATCGATAATTGGAGTAGGAGGTCGCGCAATTACGACGTGAGATTCGCGAGCGCTGTGATCGACACAGCCATCGCATCCACGATGTCCACGAGGGACTCCGCGATGAGTGGGATGCAATTGAACGTTTCGAGAAGCGGCTTGACTCTCTCGAGTCGACCGTTGCGGATCTTCGTGGTCGACTTTTGGCCCTGTCGGACTTCCTCCGCCCTGCCGTGTATTACGGCTCTTATGACTACTCGCCTTTCCAACCACCACAAAGAGGGGACCCGCCTTCGGTTTCTGGTATGGCTTAAGCATACGTACATAGAAGGTTGGATGCGTACGCATCGCCTTCGGAATATCCAAGGTATACGTCAAGCCCTTTCGGGCTAGCACCTTGAAAGCCCCACAAACCTGGGGCGCAGTTTGTTTCTTAACAAATTCGAAACTGCATGTGTAGGAAGGTTTTTAGCGTTTAATAAAACACTTTCTCCTACTTTGTACGCCCTTTTGTTACAGCGACCCTTGCGGTCGGCCTGTTCCTTTTGATTGTCTTGGCTTTCCGCCATGGCATCGCAAACGTGTCGTAAGACACTAAGGTGCGTCGATAAAACTTATCGATGTGCTTTCGCACAGATACAGGGCTGACATCAGGGGATCCTCCTCCCTCAAGCCCTGGGACACACACACGTGGCGTCAACGAAACCCTCGGATTCACTAATCCGTTCAAGTAAAACGGGGTAAACCCCGTAGATGCATGCACCGAATTGTTTATAGCAAATTCGGCCATAGGAAGCATCTCACTCCAACTCTTTGGAGACTCCGGGCATTAATCCGGAGAATATCTTCCACAACGCGATTAACGCGTTCCGTTTGTCCGTTCGTCTGCGGATGATCCGCAGTGGACATGAGGAGTTTGGTTCCCAGCACCTTAAACATCGCCCCCCAAAACTGTCCCGTAAAACGGGGATCCCGATCCGATACCATGGAATCGGGTAGACCATGCTGTCGAAATACACGGT
Organism: Peronosclerospora sorghi; assembly: GCA_026184515.1. Lineage (NCBI taxonomy): Eukaryota > Oomycota > Peronosporomycetes > Peronosporales > Peronosporaceae > Peronosclerospora > Peronosclerospora sorghi. The sequence continues at coordinate 12,632,024 of CM047580.1, forward strand.
CTAGGAACACTTTCGCTGTTCCTTGTCCATCAATGGACTCTGGCACCGCCGCCAGGTGAGCCATCCAGCTCAAACGGTCTACAAAGACCAATATGCCGGTGTTCCCGGCCTTATCCTTCGGAAAACCGAAGATAAAATCCATACTAATGGATTTCCAACACTCCGTTGGAACGGATAATCTTACCAAAGGCGCAGCTGAACTTGCAGAGGGTTTAACCCTCTGACACGTTTCACATGTGCGAATATACGCACCGACCCACTTATACATGTTGGGCCACCAATACAAAGCGCTTAAAACGCTGTAGGTCTTATCCCGACCTAAATGACCCCCGGTAGGGGCGTCATGTGCCTCAAAGAGGACTCTATACTTCAGTTACTCATCATGAGGAACAACCACCCGCGGAGTGTCCTCCGCACTTGTTCTATAATATAGCAAACCGTCACAGTAACTGTAACGGTGTAACCGAGCTCTAGATCGACTTGACAGGGTAGGCTCAGACGAGCCAAGTCCCTTTCCACCCAACGCGCTGATAAGCGCCGTACATTGTGGGTCTTTCTCATACGCCTTGCGTATGAGATCCACCACAGACGAGGTGATGAATGTCGCGTGAGCGAGTTCGCAATTGGGACGACGCGACAACGCGTCTGCAAGCACGTTCTGCTTGCCAGGTTTGTACTTTACCTCAAAGTTGTACTCCACAAAGAATGAGAGCCAACGGGCCATCCGTTGCAAGAGATGAGGCGACTTCGTCGCTGTCCGTAAGGACGCGTGATCTGTATAAACATCGAACAGCTTTGAGCCGAGTAGGTGAACCCTAAATTTGAAAAGAGCATACTTCATTGCAAGTAGCTCCTTGTCATGAACGGGATAGTTCCGTTCCGCAGCTTTAAGCTGCCTCGAATCAAACGCGATCACGCGTTCCCTTCGCGCATCGTCTGCTTGTAACAAAGCACATCCGATTGCGAAATCGGAGGCGTCACAGACGGCGCTAAATGGTTTCCAGAATCTGGGAGAGAAAGAACGGGATCTTTTAACAATCTTCCCTTAACCGCTTCGAAGGCGGTTTGGTGTTGGGTTTCCCAACACCAATCTACATCCTTCTTAAGAAGGTCAGTTAATGGCTTCGCCATCTCAGCGTAGTTCTCGCTATAGTTGTGGAGATAATTGGCTAATCCAAGCCACTTCCGTAAATATCTAAGATTTACAGTCGAAGGACACTCCACAATGGCTTTCACATTCGCGGGATCCGCCCGCACTCCATCCTTACCGATGAAGCATCCGAGGAAAGGAATTTCCTCAGCACCAAAGATACATTTGGATGCGTTTGCATATAACTTATGATCTCGAATACATTAGAGCACAGCTCGAAGGTGTATTAGGCGCGTCTGAACATCAGAAGAGTCGCCTTCCGCACGACGATGAACGAATATATCGTCGAAGTACGTCTGAGCGTACTTTCTATGAGGGCGGAAAAGTTGGGTCACCAAGCGATTAAAAGTCGCTGGTGCATTCGAAAGCCCTTGTCGCATAACAAGCCACTCCCACAGCATGCCACTAGGCGTGCTGACCGCTGTAAGCGGAATATCGGATGCTCGCATGAGCACCTGATAATACCCGTCATTCAGATCCAAGGCACTGTACACAGTACAGCTTGCCATATTGTTCTGGAGGACATCCTTCCGAGGAATCGGAGTTTGCATGGGTACAGTAGCTGCATTCATCTTATTGTACGCATGCACAATGCGCCACTTTCCGCTCGGTTTCCGAACACAAAAAGGGGGGGGATTAATGGAAGACTTACTCTCCCGTACCATCCCTGCCTCTTCTTTCCCCTTGAAGAATGCGTCGATGACCTCGCATTGCTCCTTGGGGTAAGGCCACTGCCTAGTGACGCAGTATTTGGTTCCAGGAACCAAATCAATTTCATTTCGGACTCCCTGATCCGGTGGTAACTCCATCGGCGGGTTGTCACTAATGACATCTCCAAATTCCTTCAGTAAGGAATGGTAAGGGTCCTCAGGATGCGAAAGGATCTTGAGACCGCTTCGGGCATTCAATGCCTGTTTGGTTTGCACAAAAACTGACTCGTCCATCGTGGATGAGGAGTTCAACTCCTCTTCCGGACGCAACACGACGACCTCGTAGATTTCACCTGCTCTCAAAGCAGTCCCAAACGCGTTGAAGGACATATCCTCCAACGACAACAGTTCGACTACCCCAGACAACTGTTCAAGGCTTACGCCTTCTATGACAACACCAGTCACACTATTCAGAATCCGATAGGACTTCTGACTACTGGCCTCGGTACTCATCCCGAGACCCAGATGGGGGTGTCAATTGCCCCATCTTTTGGAAGAGAATCGCGCCTATCCACAGAGGTATGTACCTCTACCACCGGTGACTCGCCGGTCCCCATTAATAAGGCGTGGTCTGAATCAATTCCGACGTGCGAAAGAGACGAACTACGGATCTCTTCGCTTAGAAGCGCCTCGCGCTTAACAACAGGGGTCTCTACCCCTACCACTGGAGTCGCAACTTGTTCGCCGAACACGGCGTGGTCGGAATCAATTCCGACCTGCAGAAGAGACAAACTTCGGGTCTCTTCTCTAGGAAGAGCCTCGCGCTTAACCTCAGCGGAATCCATCTCTAACACTGGCAACTCACCAGTCTCGCCTATACCGGCGCGGGGATTAATCGCCGAATCCCCCTCGTCAAGGAACACTTCCTTGACCTCATTGGGACTGATCATCTCAGACATCTCAATCTCTGACATCTCACGCCAGAATCGCTTTTGCGATCGAGCAAAGGTGGGCTCATGACTCGCCAATGCTTCACCCGATCGCGGGTGCGTTGAGCCAATGGACTTAGACTTCCAGTCTATCCATGGCTCGTGGCGTTCCAGCCACTTCATGCCCAGAATAAGGTCATACCTCGAGTCCAAATCCAGGACTAGGCAACGTTCTAAGCTGTCGAAGTCTGCAAACTTCAGCTCAAGGTCAATTGAGACCTTTGGTACAGAAACCTGTACGCCCGTCGCTAGACGGACCGTGACAACGTCACGAGAACGTGCCTCTAGGGCCTCGGCATACAGACGACTATTATCAACAGAAGCTCGTCTGATATAATTGTCAGACGCTCCAGAGCTTATCAAAGCCTTTCACGTCCGCAAGGACTACCAGCAACCCTGACCGGTACGCCAACTCGGTTCTAGAAAGCATCGTTTCCCTCGGGGCTTTGTGCTGTCGGCCCCTACCCTGGGGCTTAACATCACTGAGGGATCCCCCAGTAGGGCGACCCGCACCTACTGGGAGACGTCGTTTCCCGACGGCTTGGGCAAGGGCTTTTACCCTCACTCGGCCCCTTCCAGCGACTATCTCGCTGGGGATTTTTCGGACATCTGTTCCTCAGATGATCCGTGCTTCCGCACAGGAAGCATCTCAGCGGCCCATGCCGCTGCAACATTTCAAGGATCTCTGCCTCGAAGCTCTGCGAGGTAGAGTCAGAGTGACTCTTAGCGGAAGGTTTCTCCTCCACTTTGACCTGACTCAGGTCCATGGGTTCGGGACCCGCCTTAGAGAAACGAAAGTTCCTCTCGGCGTTAAACGCCATCTTAAACGCCTCCCCCAGGGATTGGGATCAGAAGCGGAAGAGCTCCGAACGTGCTGGCCTTTTTTTCAGGCCTCCCATGAACACGGGATGGACACATCGTCCGAATACGCTTCTCGTACATCCCTGCCAACAGTGTCTTAAGTTCTTGGATGTATGTTTCTAAGTCCCTAGTGCCCTGACGGCACCTCAGAAACGCCAGCTGATTCTGGAAAACCAGATCAGGCGTGGTATACATGTCCATAAGATTTATCTTTTGTACTTCCCAGGTTGGGAACACGTCCGTGACCGACTCCGAACACGTGAACGCCCATGAACGGGCTTTACCTGTAAGATGGGTCAGTGCAAGTCCCACTTGCAAGTGATCCTCGATCACATTCGCTGTGGCGAAAGCCGTTTCTACCTCTCGAAGCCACACATAAAGGTTATCACCCTTATACCAGGTGAATTCATTTATCTCAAAGTACAACGGACGGCTCACCCCCGTGGACGTGGAATGACTTCCACGAAAATTCTCCTCATGGGCGATGAGGGCGTTGACCCTCGCCTTTACGGCATCAAGGCCCTGCTCCGCTAGGAGCTGAATTCCCTCGTCACCCAGTATGGATAACAGCCTGTTAAAGGCTTCCTGCTGGACGAGGGTTAGCATATCCCAATCGTCCTGATTCATCCTTTGCAGAGGATTTTGTCGTCTACCAACAAAGGCGTTGGATTGACTACAAGTGCTACCATATGTAGCCGGTGCGTATACGCACGGTGCGGCTAGCGCACAGAGAAAGACTTATCTAAAGCGGCGATGTGCCGCTACTTAGCCGATACGCCTTATAAAAGGGCTTAGTAAGAGATCTATCTCTTACTCGGGGCCAAGATTCCCTTGGTTTACGAGTTAGTATAGACTAACGCCTTGATACAAGGCTTCCCTTAGAAAGGGACTAGTTAAGGGAAGGTATTCCCTTTCACTACTACACTCACTGCGCGCGCGACCGTTCGAGGTCGTGCGCCTTGCAGTCTTAGTGTTATTTGTAAACTGAATGTATATTTAATATGTAATTAGCCTAAATAAATTTAAACTAATGTAAACTATATGTAATACTAAGTAGAACTTACTCAATTCGTACCTAGCCGAAATGTAATGTACACCACCTGTGTACCAACACGTGGCAGGCTGCCACGCCTCTGCCAAGGGCTCCTGCCTGATTGGTTAAAATAACCAATAATTCCAAACCTTTCGGACCGGTCAATACTGACCTCAAACGTAGTGTACTTATGTACACAACATACCCAAATGTAACCCTATTACACTTCGGATAGAGCCGCCATCTGGCTCTCTAATCCTTCAACGCACTCCTCTCCTCCCCGTGTATATACACCTGGTCATCCTCTGGGGTAACTTCGCTCAATACGCCCCTGTCAAACGGTCAATGCCGTTCCCTATCGACGGACTGTCCTTCTGCGATATCAACTCGGATGGAAGCGTCATTACACTCGTCTTCAACAATATTACGACCGTTCCCATCTATCACCGGCTCCACTGTCACCTGATCTTGTAACGTAACTGTGTTGACGACCTACGGCACATCTGACTGTGCGTCCACTGTATCGTTCTTGCCTCTGTCTGTCGTTTATTTGACATCCGACCTTACGAGCAAAGTCGAAATCAATAATTGAGACTTCTGCTCCAAAGTCAAATAACATCGTCGCTTTTTCATTCTTGATCTTCCCACAAGCTTTAGCTTGTTTGAACCATTTGTCCGGAGCGTGATATTTCCAATATCCACGTGATTCACCAGGCAACAGGTCCAACTGCATAACGACCTTCGATCGGAAATATTCATGAGTCGCAAGACTGTAAATTGAATGATTCCAATCTCCTGTATTTTTTGCCGTTGTCTTGTTGTCCTTTCCGACATATGCATAGATGCTGAACGTAGATCGCTCGGCTCGACCAGATTCCAACCTGGCGGCGACCTAGTTAACATCTTCTCCACATCCGGTGGCAACATTCCTGCATGCTTGTCTGGCACATACCACTTGTGCATCTGGTTGAAAAACTCCTCCATCTTTCACTGACTATCTTCGTGAGATTCTACACACGCCTTGCATACAAACAAACAGTGATCGGTAGGGTGGCCGCGTCTTTCACACTTCTTGCAGGTCATTCTTTTCCAGCAGCCCCGATCATCATGTTTGGTCAATCCGCAGTGTGTACACTCTTTTCGCGGGGGAACTGGGTCTGACTTGTTGCCGCTTCTTCCCTTCTGTTCGGCATGGCTTGACACCGGTCGGTTTCTCGGCGCAGACAATGCGACGAAAATTTGTCGGTAATGCTCTTCGCCTGACTTCAGGCTGGACCAACCACTACTCTCCTCTTCCTATCCAGTGCTTGCGTCAGCCAAGATCGCTTTAATCGTACGGGCCGACCTCGCCGTGGGCATCTTCACTGGATCAGCTTGAGTCTTCGATCGGAATCGGCTTAATCCAACAGCAACCTTCGTTCTCATACTGCGGGAGTGGCGCACATACGCAGTGTTTACTCCACATCTATTACATCCTTGAGACGTAGTAAGGTACGCTGATCGTTCAGCTCTTGATCAAGAGTGCTGATGAAATGGCTAACATGTTCACTGGCAGCGCCGGTCGGCGGAACGGTCTCCTTGATCGGGACCCCTGCACGAATCGCGGCCACGTTGAGACGATGTATGTATTCAATCGGCGTTTCATAGCCCCTTTTCTTCATGTGGTGGTATTTCATGGCGGGAGAAAAGCCGGAGTGGTAATACTGCCCTTCAAATTTCACACATAATAGGTCCCAATCAGACCGGACATCCGACTTAATTGCTGAATCCAATTCGCAGGCAGTCCCTTCATCAAATCTTGGAAGATCGGGCACCGTTATTTATTCGGCGTCTGATCACGGAGGAAGGCGGACTTCGTTCGGCTGGACCACGATCGGGCTTGCTCTTCATCAGCATCTTTCCCCGTGCAATATTTTAATTCCGTGGTTGCAGCCATACCAATCCTGGGGATCGCCCTCGAAATGAAATCAAAAGTCGTAGTCGAGGATAAGTTCGCCTTGCGCGTCCTTCCTATGCTCGTACCACCATAATAATGGTCAATTTCGCCAGTCTACTCCATGGTGAAATCGCTGCTTCTTGTCGATCGGCGAGGGCGGGCTGGATGCGACTTGTGCTTCGCCTTGTAAACAACCCCTTCACCTTCAAATATCTTTTCTGCCGATGATACCGATTCCATATCGACGTCCGTGCAAATTTTAGCGCTTTACCGGACCGGTCGGCTTTGGGCATGAGGGCGCTGAGATAATCGGTGCTGATTTTCCATGAAAAGTTTCATCATAGCCTCAAAAATGGCCTGTATGCTTCCTCCAGTTGCGGGAAAGGTGAATAAGTCCTTTTTGGGGGGTGTTGATACGTGTGGGCTCCCCTGGGATCCCTACTAGCATGCCGCCACACGCTGCAGCACGTCCTTTTTATGTTCCGTGATGTTGTAACCCATAGTCATACGCTCCACACCGACTTCCAACTCCGACTAGTCCTTAGAAGAAGGTGGTGACCCGTAAAGTGAACTGCCATCATAAAGTAAAGATTCTCCACATGATGTAGTGAGTTGCGTGGATTCTAGTGCAATTGTGGGAGTTGGGCAGCGAGCCGCCCCCACCAACGGTACCAAATGGTCGTGTAAGGTCAACATCGCTAATTTAGCTTCCATGGGTCGACCTCCAACAACTTGCTGACGCCGTCGAGGTTCTGCACCTTCATACCGACCTCAGACAACATCGCTAGAAAATTATTCACCACTTCGAGCGGTCTATCAGAGGCAATTAGTTCAGCAGTAGGGCCATGAAAACAATCGGGAATTAGGGGGTTGACGATTCGCGTGATCTCACTCTCACGAATAATTTTCTTTAATTCGTAAACGTAATACATCTTGGTCAGATCTTCGTCATTAACAACCCCATCGCCGATCGACGACTTTTCTTCCAAGTCGTCATCATCCGAGAGCATCGTCAGCCTCTGCTTAGGCTCTTTCATTAATAATTCGGGCGGATCCGAATGATCCGCCCCCATAGTGTTTTCCACTTTTTTTTATGCAATTTGACATCGAAATACATAGGATCAGTAACAGAGTCCTGATCCTTTCTGGAACTATAGCAAAACTTGCTATAGTCCCGATCGGCTCCAGTTGGAGCCTTATGGGGAGGAGAACCTTATTAATTTCGACCTGGTCCTCCCCCTAGCCAGATCGATCATCGCTTTCCTTTTCAACAACCACGACGCAAGGCGATAAGCGCTCCTTGTGTCGATCGGCTCCAATTAGAGCGGTATGGGGAGGAGTAACTTCATTAATTTCGATCTGGCCCTCCCCTTAGCCAGATCGAACATCGCTTTCCTTTCCGAGGACAAGAACACAAGGCGGTAAGCGCTCATTGTGTCCTCCAGATTGAATCCATACTGAAACTTGAAAAATCCATACTTTGCAAGAAATCGCAGTGATATCCCTGGTTCGAATCAGGGCACGCGCACCATTGTGGTGGAGTCGATTTCGAAATCGAACGACGAAGTGTCCTGAACCCGAACACCATCGTGCCGATCCGACCAACTTACGGGGGGGTACCCCGCGGACTTTCGCCTGTATCCCGATCGGATGATCGATCTTCTTTGCAGGACGCCTGGTACGATTTGTCTTCATACTTCTCACCTTGTGTACCCATTGGTTTGGGTGACAACACACTCTGTGGACCGTCGCGCAATTTGAATTTCGGTGGGTATCAATATGGAATGTACCACTTCTGTGGAAACTTGTTTCAAGGGAAGAAAGTCGCCCTAGATACGTCAATGTCCAACGATAGATAATCGAATATAATTCCGGGGTGTAGATGGAGCGTAAATCGTCACTCCAAATACGTAAATAATTTGGGGCAGACCGCGCGTAGCGGTGTGTAGACCCAACCAATAATTTGGGGCGGGCCGCGCGTAGCGATGCGTAGACCCAACCAATAATTTGGGGCAGACCGCGCGTGGCGATGTGTAGACCCAACCAATAATTTGGGCAGACCGCGCGTGGCGATGTGTAGACCCAACCAATAATTTGGGGCGGACCACGTGTAGCGATCCGTAGACCCAACCAATAAAACGATAACACGTTCCAAACGTGTGTGACTTGAGGGTGAGTGTCGTTAAAGCTGCGCGTTCCCGTCGTGGGACTTCCGGTAGACCTAGTGCGTCTATTACGCGTCCTGAACGGGAAGTTGATCTAGAGGGGACCTTGTTAGCCTCTGCTCCCAACGACTACGTGGTAGGAGGGGGCGACTTTTGCGTAAACCAAAGAAAAACGAACACTATACTTAATATCATATTAAAAACCTAATACGTAAACTACATGCAAAATCGTGTGACTCACCTAAAACTGCGTACTTGACACTCCTAACACATGATTGGCCCAAATTACTCTCCCCTTCCAACCAATCCCGATCGCTCTAAACCGATTACCGGTATACCGGTACAAACTACTCGTAAACTTTCATCTTCACTTCACCACATCACGAAGGGAGCACAAATGAAGTGCATGACAGAATGTCTTAGTTTCTGGTGTTCCGAGTCCTCCTTGGGACGTTGGAAAATATAGCCATTCTGTTCCCATCGGGCCTGAAAACTTGGTGTCCGATGTGGTAAGCCTTTTGAACAGAAATGATTTACAGATGAGTTGACCTGTTCCACCACTGGTGTGACTGCTGCTGCTGCGTACCACAGAAGCGGGAGAACAATAGTGCGAAGGATCAGTGCGCGGCCAAGATGAGTTCTTGTAAGATATAGTCAGAGTAAGCATCGAGCGAAGATGACGTCAATAATTCGCAGGAATCGAGTCACTGTGGAGAGCGTAGGACTCATGTAAAGACCAACAACTCGGATATCTCTGGCATCGCCAACTACATCCCAACCTATCTGTTCAAGAGAGCGGCGGAAAACTTGAGAGAGAGGATGTAATGGGAGAAGTGGGTTTTGTGGACATTTAACGTATGGCCGGCATGCGTGACATAGTGTCTGACATGGGCCACAAACTCTGGCTTATCGGTTAAGGTTCCGTAGAATACAATTGCAATCATCCGCAAATGCCAGAAGAAGGTGGGGTTCCTCCGTCCCAGAAATATGTATCCCTAACGAACAAGTTGTTCTGTGTAAAAGCGCAGTAAAAAAATGGAGCCAACTGCCAGATGGGCATAGAAGAGACAAAGGAGGTAAGACAAGCATGATTTGGATACATATGGTGAGACCAGATCAAAATGATACATTTTGGGATGGTGAATTACGGTTGGTCAGTATAAGGATTAAAAGAAAAATAAAACAGTTCTCGTTTTGTGTTAAACTAAACGCGCGATCATCGACCTGGGAATTCGCGATAGCTTCGCGCCTTCCCCTTCGACCTACACGCACTCTTGCTGTTCGTTGTCACTCATATCCGTAGCCGTGTACCAATGCGTGCACGTTCCAACTAGCAATAGTGTACTTATGCGTGAAATTCCACAAAGAAACGAAAGTAGGACAGTGAAAAAGCAGTAATAAAAAAAGTAAACGAGCTTTATATTAAGTGGAATATTAAAAAAAAGTTCCACTTAATATTCCGCGTAAACGAAACGAGACCGAAACTATTTCCACACTCCACTAGAAACGCAACTTCCGGTAAAAGGACAACCGTACTATTCGCCACTTGTGTACTAATGTACTTAGAGTTAAAATTCGAAGTGATTTTATTAGTTAAGACTAAAACTTAAACTAATAATATGCATATATGTAAATTGGTGTACCTAACATAAGTTTAATTCTGCCCATAATGCTTTCACCGAAACGTCGGGACGGGCTAAACGGCAGCAAGTGAAAGACTAAATAGCAGCAAGTGAGGCAGCGACTAGGAAAAAACAAAAAAGGTACCAAAAAGGATATATTGTTTTACCCTTTTGGGACTTTTACGCGCGGTCGGCGGCTGGCGTTTGCCAGGTGAGATGCCAATATTTCACATGGGATTGATAACAGATGCTAGCTGGATTGACTTGAACAGAGTTGCATATATCTTACCTTTGATCGTTAAAGTCTTAAGCGCACTCTATTCCTAGTCTCGTACTCGGCCTTGCCTCGTATGTTCCATTGAATGCTGAAATTATTGACAAGTTGGTTATTCTTGGTATATTACAATTATGATGACAGACAGACTTAAGCTCATGACTGTAAGAGGAGGAGGGGCGATAGCTCCAGCGATAGAGCTAACATTCTTTGAATCCAAGGCCCCGCTCTTCCATTGGTAGTGTCAGCGCCTTGTAAGCGTACGCCAGCGCATCGTTATAGTATTCCATAGCATTCTTAAAGTAGCCCCGATGAGCCTTTTTTGCATCCGAAAACATGTCATTGCCCTGGTTCTTCCAATGCAACGCTAGACTCTCAGCAGACTCGCCGTCCTCAATCAGCGCCTGAATCGATTCCACCATCTCATCACCTCCACTTTGTGATCTTCAAACAACGTCATGGCTGGTGACGCATCCATGTAAGCCTGGCGCTGCGCTGGATCCAATAGCTTGCTCTCATCGATTTCCAAGTCCACACCAACCATTAATGATTGGCACTAACGTAGTTTTCGCTCTTTAAGTGCGGTTTAAGTGCAAAGTTGGCAGTATCATGAACGTAACAACCTCCAGCAAGCGTGATCTGGACGACGCGGAGACGCAACTCCAGCCGATAGAGGTCAAAGTTCCAGTGTGATGTGGTTGTGACAAGAGAAATGTCAAGTATCGATGTCCTCGCTGCGAGCGCATAACGTGCTCGTTACATTGCTGTGTGTAACACAAGAAGCAGGTGACTGAAAAAACAGATAAAAAGCCTAGGTCGTCAATACCGTACCATGGTCATGGTCTGTCGACTACCTCGAACTCCTTTGCACACTGTATGTGCGAGGATACGTAGCGCCAAGAATCAACGGTCAGAGAAAATGTCTCGTCGCAAAGAAAGGAAATGCAAAAGTAATATATTTGACTATAACTAAAGTATAGTCTAACACAAATACACAAACATTGACTATACCTTTTTTGGTCTTGTACGAATATGTCCAACTTTAAATGCCTTGATCCGCGCATAAAAGTCCCAAAAGGTTAAAAAGTATGTCCTTTTTGGTACTTTTTTTGTTTTTTCCTAGTCGCTACCTCACTTGCTGCTAGTTAGTCTTTCACTTGCTGCCGTTTATCCCGTCCCCGAAAAGCCGCAATAATACATTTCGTCCGACGAGTAGTGTTAAACAAATGCGCGTCCTTTGAACACTTACACGTCCCGGGCGGGAGCACTCGGTGCATTTTTAGCCCACCGGATAACGTGAAGAGGTTTTCTACACATACACCACCAGAACCCACTTGCACATCGCCCGCTGGGACAGCGGCTCAATTTACGCAAAGGTTTTTCGGAGGGCGGGCAAACTGGTTGTCCCCCCCTCATAGTCGATTGGCTTAGACGAATCTCCCAGAAGTCCGGTTGCTATAAGCGCCCCCTTGCGACGCTAGGTGGATTTTAGTGAAAAAGCTCGATCAGGTTATAGAGGGCCCGATCGACCCTCCCCTTATGTTTAGCTAGTATTACATAGTATATTGGGTAATCACTAGTAGATTAAGCTTAAGAGGCTCTTTTATCAGGTGGTGAAGATTTCTGCCACCTGATCAAGTACCAACTCTTCGCTGACAGCCCTCATCAACCTCGATCTACGATCATCGGCAACAACTTTAGCTTCAGCGAGTCACCTGAGGAGCGAAACCCGCCCAGGCCAAAGTTTCTCATCTTTCTTGTTTTTTAGCGCCCGTTGCATCTTCTGCAGAAATACTCTGTCAAGATTTTTATGCTCATCCAAAAGCGCACCCGGGTTGCTGTAAGGGAAGTAACGCAAGCGTCGAAAAAGGTCCTCCAATAATTCGAGGAGTGTCATCTGAACTATTGGTACGTAAAGAAAAAAACGAAGGCATTTCCACGGAAATCGTTTCGTTACGGGTTGAGAAGGAGAGACCAAGGTAAACTCGACAGGGCAAGTGTTCCTCGTGGTAGATTTTGTCGTCTGTACGATATCGAGATACGTTTCGTGTATGCACGCCGACACTAGTAAATAGTCGATACGACGCCAATATTGTTGGTGTAGCCGGTGCGTACACGCACGGTGCGGCTAGCGCACAGAGGAAGACTTTCCTAAAGCGGTGATGTGCCGCTACTTAGCCGATACGCCCTTATAAAAGGGCTGCTTAGTAAGAGAGAACTCTCTTACTCGGGGACAAGATTCCACTTTTGTTTACCAGTTAGCACAAGCTAACGCCTTAACACAAGGCTCCATTAATAAGGGGGTAGCTAAGGGAATAACTTTCCTTACGCTACTACACTCACTGCGCGCGCGACCGGTCGAGGTCGTGCGTCCTGCAGAGGTTAATATATGTAATTAGCCTAAATCAATTAAACTAATGTAAACTATATGTAATACTAAGTAGAGCTTATTCAATTCGTACCTAGCTGAAATGTAGTGTACACCACCTGTGTACTAACACGTGGCAGGCTGCCACGCCTTCACAAAGGGCTCCTGCACTGATTGGTTAAAACAACCAATAAGTCCGAACCTTTCGGACTGGTCAATATCTGACCTTAACCGTGGTGTACTTACGTACACTAATGTAACCACATGTAACCCGGTTACATCCTCCCCCATCAAGACTATTGCCACGAAATAACCGATTTTTAGTTGGAGAACTACAACTGCCAGAACTTCTGGCCTACAATGAACACCTTCAGTGGTGTTGGTGATTCTCCCCGGGGAGAGGAGCAAGTCCTCTACTCGGGGCATGATGACTCAGAGGACGAGGTCCTTGGGGATAATTCTTCACAGGATGACCGCTCCGACAACGCCGAACGGCGATGTCGGCAGCCAAATCCTTTCCCCACTCGTGGGGAAAATGCGTTACTTCAAGCGCAACTACTATCAACTGCAGATGATACATCCGGGTCGCCGAAGGCGATCATCACCAATGATCTGGACGCAGATCAAGAAGCGGAACTTGCCTTATAGGCACGAGAGGCAGCGTTACGCGGCTCTAAACGCCCTCCACGGACGGCCTATCACTTTGACGGTCCTCATGACCCTCCAAATTGGGCTAAAAATGAGGTAAAGAAGGGTTTAGCCTTCTATACCCCTGGCCCTGCGGCTGAATAGCCGTATCAACTCGAATGCCGGAAACAACTCCAGGAAAAACTGCTCACGCAGAAGTAGTTCACTGGCCTCTCATACCGAGAGCGCCTCAGCAGGCAGGCACAGGGTGACCCTGTTGAGAACCTCCACGAGGTTCCTATTGTTCTCTTTCCAGGAGAAAATGCCGAAGAGGCAGAACAGAAATTCCGAGCTTGGCGGAAGAGGAGAAACTCCTCCGTAGCTATACTCAGCTACACAACAGCTATTCCTCCCGTGACGTTCGGGTGGAAAGGGCGTTGCGCTTGGCGTTTGCAAGAGCCAAGTCGATGGGGCTATTACGTGCCCCTTATCGCACGCGCTATGCCAGCGCCCCTTCCCCCACCATGGTGCCAGAGAACAGTACGATCGCCGCATCTGTCTCCGGCTAACTCCCAACTACTGGGAGTGAAGGGGCTTCTCTCTACCCTTCGGTCGTCGACCCGCAGCGGGAATCTCCCGCTCGAAAGCGTCAACGACGTCTCGGAAATCCTGCCGTAGGGGAGTCTCGGAATCCCGCGAATTCTGTGAGTGTGGATAACACTTCCACTTCATCAGATATTGGATTTGACCCCAATGATGGCGTCGCACCATCAGACGCCCCACATGGTAATGTGGAGTACCCTCCATATCGATAAGAACTTATCGATGTGCTTTCGCACAGATACAGGGCTGACATCGGGGAATCCTCCCCCTTCAAGCCCTGGGCCACACACACGTGGCGTCAACAGAACCCACGGATTGACTAATCCGTTTACGTAAAACGGGGTAAACCCCGTAGATGCATGCACCGAATTGTTTATGGCAAATTCAGCCATAGTAAGCATCTCACTCCAACTCTTTGGAGAATCCGGACATAAACTCCGGAGAGTATCTTCTACAACGTGATTAACGCGTTCCGTTTGTCCGTCCGTCTGCGGATGATCCGCAGTGGACATGAGGAGCTTGGTTCCCAGCACCTTAAACATCGCCCCCCAAAACTGTCCCGTAAAACGGGGATCCCGATCCGATACCATGGAATCGGGTAGACCATGTTGTCGAAAGACACGGTCTAGGAACACTTTCGCTGTTCCTTGTCCATCAATGGACTCTGGCACCGCCGCCAGGTGAGCCATCCAGCTCAAACGGTCTACAAAGACCAATATGCCGGTGTTCCCGGCCTTATCCTTCGGAAAACCGAAGATAAAATCCATACTAATGGATTTCCAACACTCCGTTGGAACGGACAAGCTCGCCAAAGGCGCAGCTGAACTTGCAGAGGGTTTGACCCTCTGACACGTTTCACAGGTGCGAATATACGCACCGACCCACTTATACATGTTGGGCCACCAATACAAAGCGCTTAAAGCGCTGTAGGGCTTATCCCGACCTAAATGACCCCCGGTAGGGGCTTCATGTGCCTCAAAGAGGACTCTATACTTCAGTTCCTCATCATGAGGAAGAACCACCCGCGGAGTGTCCTCCGCACTTGTGCTATAATATAGCAAACCGTCACAGTACCTGTAACGGTGTAACCGAGCTCTAGCCCGACTTGACAGGGTAGGCTCAGACGAGCCAAATCCCTTTCCACCCAAAGTGATGATAAGCGCTGTACACTTTGGGTCTTTCTCATACGTCTGGCGTATGAGATCCACCACAGACGTGGTGATGAATGTCGCGTGAGCAAGCTCATAGTTGAGACGACGCGAATTCGTCGCTGTCCAAAGGGACGCGTGGTCAGTATAAACCACTAACGGCTTTGAGCCGATCAGGTGAACCCTGAACTTGACAAATGCATACATTACAGCAAGTAGCTCCTAATCATGAACGGGTAATTCCGTTCCGCAGCTTAAACCTGCCTCGACTCAAACGCGATCACGCGTTCCTTTCCCGCATCGTCTGCTTGTAACAAAGCACATCCGATTGCGAAATCGGAGGCGTCACAGACGACGCTAAAAGGTTTCCCAGAATGTGGGAGAGCAAAAACAGGGGCTTTCAACAAGCTCCCCTTAACCGTTTCGAAAGCGGTTTGGTGTTGGGTTTCCCAACACCAATCCACGTCTTTCTTAAGAAGGTCTGTTAATGGTTCGCCATCTCAGCTTAGTCCTAGCGGTACTTGTGGAGATAATTGGCTAAGCCAAGCCACTTCCGTAAATCTTTAAGATATATAGGCGAAGGCCATTCCACAATGGCTTTCACCTTCGCGGGATCCGCCCGCACTCCATCTCTACCGATGAAGCATCCGAGGAAAGGAATTTCCTCAGCATCAAAGATACATTTGGATGCGTTTGCATATAACTTATGCTCTCGCATACATTCGAGCACCGCTCGAAGATGTATCAGGTGCGTCTGAATATCAGACAAGTCTCCTTCCGCACGACTATGAACGAATATATCGTCGAAGTACGTCTCAGCGTACTTTTTATGAGGGCGGAAGAGTTGGGTCACCAAGCGATTAAAAGTCGCTGGTGCATTCGAAAGCCCTTGTGGCATAACAAGCCACTCCCACAGCATGCCACTAGGAGTGCTGACCGCTGTAAGCGGAATATCGGATGCTCGTATGAGCACCTGATAATACCCGTCATTCAGATCCAAGGCACTGTACACAGTACAGCCTGCCATATTGCTCTGTAGGACATCCTTCCGAGGAATCGGAGTTTGCATGGGTACAGTAGCTGCATTCAGCATATTGTATGCACGCACAATGCGCCACTTTCCGTTCGCTTTCCGAACACAAAAAGTGGGGGATGAATGGGGAGACTTACTCTCCCGTACCATCCCTGCCTCTTCTTTCCCCTTGAAGAATGCGTCGATGACCTCGCATTGCTCCTTGGGGTAAGGCCACTGCCTAGTAAAGCAGTATTTGGTTCCAGGAACCAAATCAATTTCATGTCGGACTCCCCGATCCGGTGGTAACTCCATCGGCGGGTTGTCACTAATGACACCTCCAAATTACTTCAGTAAGGAATGGTAAGGGTCCTCAGGATGCGCAAGGATCTTAAGACCGCTTCGGGCATTCAATGCCTGTTTGGTTTGCACAAAAACTGACTCGTCCATCGTGGATGAGGAGTTCAACTCCTCTTCCGGACGCAACACGACGACCTCGTAGATTTCACCTTCTCTCAAAGCAGTTCCAAACGCGTTGAAGGACATATCCTCCAACGACAACAGTTCGACTACCCCAGGCAACTGTTCAAGGCTTACGCCTTATATGACAACACCAGTCACACTATTCAGAATCCGATAGGACTTCTGACTACTGGCTTCGGGACTCATCCCGAGACCCAGATGGGGGTGTCAATTGCCCCATCTTTTGGAAGAGAATCGCGCCTATCCACAGAGGTCTGTACCTCTACCACCGGTGACTCGCCGGTCCCCATTAATAAGGCGTGGTCTGAATCAATTCCGACGTGCGAAAGAGACGAACTACGGATCTCTTCGCTTAGAAGCGCCTCGCGCTTAACAACAGGGGTCTCTACCCCTACCACTGGGGTCGCAACTTGTTCGCCGAAGACGGCGTGGTCGGAATCAATTCCGACCTGCAGAAGAGACAAACTTCAGGTCTCTTCTCTAGGAAGAGCCTCGTGCTTAACCTCAGAGGAATCCATCTCTAACACTGGCGACTCACCAGTCTCGCCTATACCGGCGCGGGGATTAATCGCCGAATCCTCCTCGTCAAGGAACACTTCCTTGACCTCATTGGGACTGATCATCTCAGACATATCAATCTCTGACATCTCACGACAGAATAGCTTTTGCGATCGAGCAAAGGTGGGTTCATGACTCGCCAATGCTTCACCCGATCGCGGGTGCGTTGAGCCAAGGGACTTAGACTTCCAGTCTATCCATGGCTCGTGTCGTTCCAGCCACTTCATGCCCAGAATGTGGTCATACCTCGAGTCCAAATCCAGGACTAGGCAACGTTCTAAGCTGTCGAAGTCTGCAAACTTCAGCTTAAGGTCAATTGAGACCTTGGGTACAGAAACCTGTACGCCCGTCGCTAGACGGACCGTGACAACGTCACGAGAACTTGCCTCTAGGGCCTCGGCATACAGACGACTATTATCAACAGAAGCTCGTCTGACATAATTGTCAAACGCTCCAGAGTATATCAAGACTCTCCAAGGCTTATCAAAGCCTTTCACGTCCGAAAGGACGACCAGCAAACATGGATGGTATGTTAGAAAGCACCGTTTCTCTCGGGGCTTTGTGCTGTCGGCCCCTACCCTGGGGTTTAACAGCACTGAGGGAACACCCAGCAGGGCGCCCCGCACCGAATGGGAGTCGTCGTTTCCCGACGGCTTGGGCTAGGGCTTTTACCCTCACTCGGCCCCTTCCAGCGACTATCTCGCTGGGGATTTTTCGGACATCTGTTCCGCAGATGATCCTTGATTCCGCACAAGAAGCATCTCAGCGGCCTATACCGCTGCAGCAATGCAAAGAGCTTCGACTCGAAGCTCTGCGTGGTAGAGTCAGAGTGACTCTTAGCGGAAGGTTTCTCCTCCGCTTCGACCTGACTCAGGTCCATGGGTTCGGGACCCACCTTAGAGGAACGAAAGTTCCTCTCGGCGTTAAACGCCATCTTAAACGCCTCTCCCAGGGATTGGGGTCGGCTTCGGAATAGCTCCGAACGTGCTGGACCTTCTCTCAGGTCTCCCATGAACACGGGAATGGACACATCGTCCGAGTACGCTTTCGCCTACATCCCTGCCAACAGGGTCTTAAGTTCTTGGATATATGTTTCCAAGTCCTTAGTGCCCTGACGGCACCTCCGAAACGCCAGCTGATTCTGGAAAACCAGATCAGGCGTTGCATACATGTCCATAAGCTTTTGCTTAAGGTCTTCCCAGGTCGGGAACACGTCCATGATAGAATTCGAGCATGTAAAAGCCCATGCACGGGCTTTACCTGTAAGATGGGTCAGTGCAAGTCCCACTTGCAATTGATCAGAGATCACATTTGCTGTGGCGAAGGCCGTTTTGACCTCTCGTAACCACACATAAAGGTTATCACCCTTTTCACCGGTGAATTCCTTTATCTTAAAGGACAATGGGGACGCACCTCCGTGGAACGACCTCCACCTAAACTCGCCTCATGGGCGATGAGGGCATTGATCCTTGCCTTCACGGCCTCAATGCCCTGCTCCACTAGGAGCTGCATGTCTTCGTCACCCAGTAAGGATAACAGCCTGTTAAAGTATTCCTGATGGACGAGGGCTAACCTTTCCCAATCGTCCTGATTCATACCTTGCAGAGGATGCCGTAGCCTACCAACACAGGTGTTGGATTGACTACAAGTGCTACCAGATGTAGCCGGTGCGTACACGCACGGTGCGGCTAGCGCACAGAGGAAGACTGTCCTAAAGCGGCGATGTGCCGCTACTTAGCCGATACGCCCTTATAAAAGGGCTTAGTAAGAGAGAACTCTCTTACTCAGGGCCAAGATTCTACTTTGGTTTACCAGTTAGCACAAGCTAACGCCTTAAAACAAGGCTCCCTTAATAAGGGGGTAGCTAAAGGAAGAACTTTCCTTACGCTACTACACTCACTTCGCGCTCGACCGGTCGAGGTCGTGCGTCCTGCAGTCTTTTGAGTGAAATGTAAACTGATTTATATTTAATATATGTAATTAGCCTAAATCAATTAAACTAATGTAAACTATATGTAATACTAAGTAGAGCTTATTCAAGTCGTACCTAGCTGAAATGTAGTGTACACCACCTGTGTACTAACACGTGGCAGGCTGCCACGCCTTCACAAAGGGCTCCTGCCCTGATTGGTTAAAACGACCAATAAGTCCGAACCTTTCGGACTGGTCAATATCTGACCTTAACCTTGGTGTACTTACGTACACTAATGTAACCACATGTAACCCGGTTACAGTTGGGGCCTGCACATTGACGGCGACCCGGGAAGTTCAGTTGCCAGGGGTGAAATACCCCTAATGCGACCATCCAAGAACGTAGTTCGGCTCGAGTAGGGTCGGGGCGGCTGGATTTGGCTTGAACACGTAGAGGGTCGAGCATAGTATTGTAATCGCCAACAACAATGTGTTGAGATCCTTCGGGAGAGTTTGTCCGTAAAGTGCGAAGAAATTGCTTACGTTCGTTTGGCTGAGCGGGGGCATAAACGATGGGAAGAAACACTCTTGTGCTGCCTAGTATGAACATCCGTAGTAGGGAACCAGACCGTGCGGTCCCGAGACGTTAGAGTACCAGCTTCATGCGTCTGTGCCATAACTGGCTGAAGGCCCAAAGTCACAAGCTAATCGTAGATCGATCGCATCATTTTCTAGCTCCCATGACACTCTGGTCAGATCGACTAAGTACAAGAGTTCATAGACGCTGTAGGTCTTGATTCTCTCCCATACAAGAGACGGCTGTTCCTCCTAGCTTCATCTCGATGTCGCGATTCGTACAGGTAAAACGGATGAGCACTTTGGGTATATATGTCAATGACGGCACCGCGTTGGTACACAATCGGGTACACTCAACATGGAAATGCACAACTAGCACCCCCTGATAGTGATACTATCGCTTGTCGAGGTTTCAAAATAAGGGTTATTATGCGACGAATACCGATCACGAGACCGAAATTGAACCCAGTTTCTAAACAAAACTACAGTCATCCCTCCGAGACTTTATCCCCCGGTACTTTATAGCTTCTGTTACTTTATGGATTTTGGCTTCCACCGCTGTCGTTCCTATGAGTAAACCTTATACCTAATACTTTATAACATTTCTAACAAAACATAAAGTAGCAGAGGGAAATTTTTTCATAAACAAAAAAAAGGGGAAGAGGGAAAATGGAGAGAAAATATTAAAAAATATCTCAAGAAATCCAGGAATCAAGGGTACGTTGGACAGTGCTACTGTGGCGGAGATCAAGTTGCATCTGACGAGCTACCTTAAGGGCATTGCGGTGTTCAGGAAGGGAAGGATCAAGCAAAGAAGCAAAGATTCCAATACCCTGAAGCTTTTCAGCCTTTGTCAGCTTTACCGTATGCTCTTCCTCCACAGTCTCTTCCTCCTCCTCCTCCTCAGCATCCTGCACATAAGCCAGGATCTCACTGTCATCCAACTCAGGTTGAGCTGCCTCCCGCTCCACGATAGGATTAACGAGGTTTTCAACAGACATTGGATTACGAAGGGGTAGTTGGTTGATGGCGTCTTGAAGTTCCTATCCAACCGCTTTCTCGTCTAGATCCACCGCAGGTGACTGTGGTATTTCCTGTGCTGCCTGCCGCTCGACTTGGTTTAAGAGCCCAGAATGACGGAAGCAGTTGGCAATTGTCTGGGAGGTGATCTCCTCCCAAGCTGCCACTGACCAACGCATAGCTGTGAGCTGATCCACCTTATACAATTCCGTCTCTCCCCGCTCGTCGCAATCAAGTGCGTTCTGAAGATGATGGCGGCGGTAGTGACGCTTGAATGCAGAAATAATGCCGGCATCCATCGGCTGAATTTTTGAGGTTGTGTTTGGAGGAAGAAAAACCACGTTGACGTGATCAAGCTGAAGTTCCTCGGTAGTGTGCGATGGAGCGTTGTCAAGAAGGAGAAGGATTTCGCGTTTCTGCCTCTGTACACGAACAGATACAGTAATGAGTGGAAAAATGTCACAGACAATTCAGCATAGCATGCATCAAAACAAACCTTCATGTCAGCTTCCAGCTTCAGCAACCACTCCTGAAAAAATACGCCAGTCATCCAGGCCTTTTTGTTATGGCGGTAATAAAAGCCCAACTGGGCACCGGTCTTGCGTTGAAAAACACGCGGTTTGGCGGCATGCTTGATGAAGAAAGGCGGAAGCTTTTCGGAACCATCCGCATTTGCCGTGAAGGCAAGAGTGAAACGGGTCTGAACACAGAAATGTTAGACAGGGAGTAAAGACTCCAAATCAGCAAAGATTTTTTGTACCTTTATCTTTTTGAGACCCTCAACTTGATGCTGTGCGATTGTTTTCTCCGGGCACATGCTGTAAAACAGGCCTGCAGGACATGAAAGTGAGCATTATTTTGCCATAATCAAAGAATTTGATATTGAGAGAACTTCCATACCTGTTTCATCCATGTTAAAAACATTACGGAGGCTGTACCTAGCGATGGTGGTCCGCAAACCAGGCAGAGCTTCCACTATGGCATCATTGTCTGCAGATGCACTTTCGCCGTGGATGCGGACCGAACGCAGCCTGTGTCGCTGCTGAAACTTGTGGAGCCAGCCGGCAGAAAATTCGATGACACTCTCAGGGATGTTGAGGCTTTGGGCAAAGGTCTTTGCTTTCAGCCGGATGAGCTCACCGGTCAGCGCCACTCCACGGCTCTGGCACTGAAGGACCCAATATGCCACAGCTTCCTCGACGACAGGATGCTGGACGATCCGGGTCCGCTTGGTGCTGAGCTCGGCTGGATCCATAGCCTCAAGTTCAGCTCGCTTCTTGAGAATGTTGCTGATTGTCGCCTGAGTGATGGCTTTAAGAAGGTTGAACTTGTCCTTTGCCCAAGCAGCTAGCGCCGTCTGGCTCATATCCGGGTTTGCTGCCTTGTGAAGACAGATGTCGCGTTTCTGGTCGTACGGGAGACGAATCAGAGTCATTTTACCGAAAACAAGTGGAAGGCACTAGAAAGACAATTGTGGTTAAAAACGCTTGCTGTTCTTAAGGCGAAAAAGGCAAAAAAAAAATTTTCCAATTGTCGCTTACCACACAGGCGGCTGAGATGATTGGACTTTGATCGTGTTGCCTGGCCAGATTTTTGCTTCCTGGGGTATGTGGGGGGGGGTGCTTGCTTTGCTACAGTCGATGGGGAAAGCGAAAATGTTGGTGGCCTGGGGGGGGGGAAGGCGCCTTTTATACCTCTCCCTTGGTGGCCAGCTCGCCGTTATGCACTCAAAAATGTAAGATAAGCATTTTAAAAAGGTAAACAAAGCATTTTATTCAAAAAACGATGGGCACCGCGTTTTTTTTTATTAAATTTAAGTGATTTTCTACAACTTAATACCCCCCGGTACTTTATAGGGTATGCTGTCCACCGAGGCTATAAAGTAACAGAGGGATGACTGTAGTCCAAAAAGCAGTATTAAATGCACGCTGTGTGACGAAGAAAAACAAAAATGTTCTGTAAACAACGTAGCAACACGTTTCTCTAACGACCATGGCCGTGCAGTTGGTGTTCCCACAACCAAATTCGATCAATATCGTCATATTACAGTAGAGAACGACGCCACTTCACACACTTGCTCCAGCGCCATGGGGTAACATGAACGCCGGCATGACCATCCTGTCAACTGATAGAAAATCACGGCCGTAGTTGGCACCCACGCTCCGACTTAGATCGTGAGCGTCGAGTTGCTCGCGTTGTCAAAACGCAGACTCAGTTGTTTCTTCTTGAGAAACTCAATGACATTCATGAGCTGCGGGTCACGAGCATCGGCCGTGCCCGTACGCTCCAAATAGCGAATGACGTCACGAAAAGCCTTCAATTGATCCTTGGCGGAGACAAGCGGAGCACCCGCGGGCGGGTCTTCGTCCGTGGCGAGGTGGCTACATTTTACGACGGACGGTTCCATTGGGGCAACATCCGGGATGCGAAACTCCTCGTCATTCTCCTGTGGATCTTCAATCATATCTTCGTTTAGGCGCTTGTGGATATCGTTTTCCCAGCGCGAGTTCACGAGCACCTTTGTGTTTACAATGCCGCTTAGTTGCAGGCAGTAGAGCAGACCCCATAGCTCTTCTTCGACATTTTTATCATCTGCGCCGTCCATGGTAGCATCAAATTTGAAGGGTGCCGTAATCCCCAGCGGCTTCCACGCATTCACAATGAGCTCCTTGGAAGTCTGCTGCCATGCATCGACGATCCAACGCATCGCCTGAATCTGCGTGACGTAGTAAACGTTCGGGAGACCGTCCTCGAGATGGTCGATAGCCAACGTGAGGTGCTTCAGACGGTATTTGCCCTTAAAAGCGGCCAAAATCCCACCACGCATCGGTTGTACCTTCAACCCCAGGTTAGGTGCGAGCATGACCACGCGCACATTCGAAAGTGCAACACATCCCAGGACATGAGATGGTGCGTTGTCCATCAGGAGCACTACATTGCGGTGGGCGCTCGCCATGCGTGCATTGAAATCACGCAGCCACTGCTGAAAGATGAACACCGTCATGCGGGCTTTGCTACTGCACACATAGTGGTAGCCAAGCTGCGAGATCGAAGCCATCTTAATGTTCTTCGGAGGCACGACGTTGCCAATAATGTAGGGCTCCATGAGATCCGAGGCATCTGCGTTCACCGCCAGCAGCACCGTCAATCTTGCTTCGTTCGCGAGCATTAACTGGGCTTCGTCACCTTGAACGAGCTTATTTGGTGGCGTCCGGTAAAACAAACCCGTCTCATCCACAGTGTACACATCACTTGGCACATAGTCACGTAGCATTTCTTGTATCTGTTCAATGCTCAAGTCCATGGATAGCGGGGGCAACATATAATTTGGGTCCACAGCAAGTCCATTAGGCAACATCCCACTGTTCGCATCGAGAATGCCACCATAAGCAGCATCATCCTTGATCGACGTTGTGGTGCTCGTCGACGCAAGAATCTTGTCGTTCTGGTGATTATTCGTACGCTTCATGAGCCCGTGGCGGGCCTTAAACGAAGCCAACCACCCGTTTGAAAAACCCAGCTTTCCATCGAGTCCCATTTGTTTCACGAGCTCGCGACCCTTGGACTTGATCATGTCGCCGGTAATGTTGCCCTTGTTTTGACGTTCCATGACCCAATTGGCCAACACTTGGTCAAAGTGGGCGTGACGCGTCGGACGAATCGTCTTGCGCTGCGAGCCCAAGACACCCAGGACATTGTCTTTAAACATGTGCTCGTGCTTGAGAATGTTGCTCATCGTCGGTTGCGTGGGCGCGCGCTGCAAATTAAACTCGAGCTTGGCCCAGCGACACAAGTCCTTTTGCGTAATTTTGGGCGTATTGCGATGTTTCTCACAGATGCGACGTTTCTGCTCGACCGTGAGGTTGCCGTTGCCATCCGCGCGACGTCGGCGCGGCTTGAGCTTCGAGGGGATCATGGACAAGGCGGCGGACGTGGGCGTTGTGGCGGCCACGGGCGCGGGCGCCACGTCCATGGCCGCTTGGGCTTGCACTTGCGCTTGCACTTGCGCTTGCACTTGCGCTTGAACGTGGGCTTGCACTTGCGCGTGGACTTGGGCTTGGATTTGCGCTTGGACTTGGGCTTGGAGTTGCGCTTGAACTTGCGCCTTGTGGTCGTCGACTTGCTCCGCCGCCTTGTGGTCGTCGACTTGCTGCGCCATGGAGTCCGTCGAGGTCGCGACCGGGGCGTCGAAGCCCGCTGAGAGCATGCTCACATCGGGGATGTAAGTATTAGGACTCGAAGGCATCGTGCTCGATAAGCTCGACGCGACTGATAAGTTCTCGAGAATCTTGCGTTTTTGGGGGGCGGGTAGCGGACCTCGCCAACGTGTTTTGGTTTCTAATTATAGAGGCTTACGAAATGTCGCTCGGGCGGCTTAGCCAATGACCGCACACGGTGCACCACATCGAATAGGGTCGCAGCACTGCGTTTTAGTCTCAACCATTTTTGGAATTTGAAGGAGGAAGGGTGTGTTTTACACACAGGAGAAACCTTGCAAAAAAGAGGAGCCTACTACCGCAGTATAAAATTTGAGGTCCACTAAACAGTACCGTGTCCAAATAGGCTTATTTAGAACTCATTTTGATTGGCTGTTTTCAGCCTGCATTTTTTGCATTTTTTTGAGTCCCGCTCACTTTTGGCGCCTCTCCGCTTTCTCACATATACCACCCCATCTCACCAAGCAAACAAGCAACCAACCAACTAACCAACCAACCAATTGACCAAGGAAACTTACCAAACAAACAACCCTAAACCGAAGCCCTAAACCCTCAACCCTAAACCCTACACTCTAAACCGTAAACCCTAAACCCTGCAGGCTGAAAATAGCCAATCAAAATCGAGACACGGTACTGTTTAGTTTTTCCCATAAAATTTCGTATATCTACTTCACAAAGGTGCCATAAGTTTACCTATCGTTATTCGAAGGAAGAGGCTGCATATGGAAAGTAGCGCTAGCATCACGCAGGAGTTAACCCGCTACGAAGAAATGTCTGGTGTTGCTCTGTAGCAATCGGACCCAGGGATCTCAGTCCTGCTGCGAGCAATGTTATCCCCTTGACCTCCCCGAAAAGAAAAAACCATCTGACAAGCGATTGCAATACCCAAATCACTCTGCACGCTGCTGTAAAATAGCGGTGCGATGGCAGGAACCAACACACTGAAGCTCTCGCAGTTAGGTGGTATACTGTTTTGTGGGAATAAACATGTGCGTAACCAGTGCTCCGAGCAGAGAAACTGTCGCGCTGAGGATCAAAAGAGAGGAAACGCCGCATCGTGCTTCCAGGAGACCAAACGAGGCTGCCCCAATCGCGGCGCCTAGTTTGCCGACGGCAGCTGCAACACCAGTAAGCTCTACACGCACATCGTGCGGAAAAATCTCTGCTGGAATACAAAACGTTCCGACGTTTGGACCGAAATTGGAAAAGAAAAAGGTGAGCGCGTACGTGCCAAGCAACAGGCCTCTGTAATGCAGTAGTTGGTTGTAAAAGCATCCAAGCGTCAGAAACAGCAGAGCCATGATGACAAACCCCACGATCTGAATCGTCTTGAAACTTAGTCGGCCAAGAATCAAGACGGTGAGCAAATTGCCAGGAAGCGCGATGGCTGCTACAATCATGGCGCACAGAGCAACATTTGCCAAGTGGTGCTTGTCAAAATCGTACGTATCCTGTAAAACGATAGGCGTGAAAATGACATTTCCGTAATACGTTACGTCAAAGAGGAACCAGCTTGCACAAGCACCAAAAAATTTGCGCTGCAGTGTAATATCTTGCAGTTTGGCCCACAAGTTGGATCGGTATGACACCTTTATATTACTTCTGCGCAGCTCGAGCGGTGGAGTTACCGGCCATGGTGACTCGTCCTTGACCTTGAACGCTCGTTGCAGCACAAACAAGCCAGGAAGCGCACCGAGAAGCAGCAATACTCTCCACCCACTTGATCGCTCGATGTTCATCGCCAGCATAATATAGGCCATGAGCGGTGCGAGGAGCTGCCCAACACCTTGAAAGCTGAACACAGCCGCCACAACTCGACTTTGCATCAACTCATTGTCATGACTTGCAGATTCTACAGCTGAAGCGGCCGACAACGGGTAAACCCCTCCAACTCCAACACCCAATATGAATCGACACGCAGCCAAGATATGATAAATGGAATTCGCGCCCCACGGCAAAATTCCACTTGCTGCAGCCCCCAAGATGGACAAGACTAACGTAAAGATCATTCCTCTTTTTCGTCCCAAGACTGCGCCCACGTAGCCAAACGTGAGCTGCCCGACAATCGCGCCCACCAAGGAGCACGAATCCACCGTGGAGCGCACTTCCGGACTCGAGGTTGGATACGATTGTTCTACCATCATCAATGCGTAGTTGATGATAGCTAAATTATACTACGACATATAGGTAGTCAGAAGATTTAGACGTCTCAGCCACCAAGCTCCACTTGCAACGTACAGCAGTGCTGAGGTTTGCAATGGCTGACACTAAGACTTGGTCGCTGACGCGCACCGTGTTGTGGAGAGCGTCGAGTGGCATGTCACACGTCGTACTACCGTATCCGTGACGAGTACGCTGTCGATCTTTCACAACGAGGGGATCCATGGCTTCATAGAAGCGGGCGGACGATTGACATACTACCTGGCTTCGTAGAGGCTTCGCTTCGATGCGCTTGCTAGTATCAGGCATATCGACAGCTTTTTACGCTGGTGCTCTCAAGTGGAATGAATATTTGTATTCTCTGTGGTCTCCCGCTGACTGTGCTATGAAATCAGGTGACGATCCCTGGAGATCGCTTGTGCATGTGTACACAAGTTCACTGACGATTCCTTATCCTTCCAAAGTTGAAAGTTGCACAGATGCAGGGCGCAAAGGTCACCCGGTTTTGTTTCTTCAACGTCCGTACTTCAGTACTTTGAGCTAGAACCAATCATAGACGAGGGTTGAAATGTACTGGTTTAGCATGAACGATGACCTTAGTTGCTGGCCACTTGCACGGTCGTCTCATCCAGAATAATATTAGAGAGGTTTAGCGAATATTCCCCAGTAGGTTCTCACATAGTTCGACGACCTCCGATTGGCTATGCACCTACGCTTGTAAATAGAGCGTCGCTACCCGTGAGCTTGTTGGAATCAACCGGGGATTCGTGCAAACACTTTACGAGATGGCGA
>CM047580.1:12664866-12676998 GCA_026184515.1 Peronosclerospora sorghi
ATTTCGGAAGAGTGCAAAGCCGAAAGTGGCTACACACTCTTCCAACAGAGCTCTGGTCTGGGGTAGCCATACCAAGACCCACCACACGAGAGCTCATGGGTCTCTAGTCTCTATCGAAGTTTGCTCGTCTGTCTGGCTTAACCTTGTCGTATGCAAAGACACGACTCCTTTCGTCGGTCGACATCATAGTATTCTCTATCGATGTTCTTGACATCATTTACCACAAGTTCAACACTTGAGAGAGCGTCGATACTATCCATGCTTCGGTACAGAGGTTAGCTCTTCAAATCTGCGCCTAGTTTCTCGACGAGACTGTGCGACCGACGAGTATACACCAAGAGGCGTTGTTTCATGGTCACGAACGAACTCATGCGCTCCAAGTTCAGATGGTGGTCGCACACTTGCTAACGGTGTCTCTCACTGGACCTATTCGGATGAGCGAAGACCTTCCAAAAGTTTGTGTGGTGACCTAGCATACACCCCCATACACGTGGAAGAATCTCACGGCAACGCAACCGCGCGGCAGAGTGAGTGTCTGTTTTGACTGCATGTTTGGAGTTATCTGAAGTCTTCGACTTGTCACAACTCTCAAGGTGCTACTCTCACCTGTCGGCAAGGTCTACGTCATTGGACGTTTCGGACAAACGAGCTGCTTTCCACGTGCCCGGCGACGGCAACGGAGCGGCAGTAGCATGACGACTATCTCGAGGCAGAAGAATGTATTCGATAGAACTCGAAAAACGAGGAGGCTGGGGATTGGCAACTCGAGCATGCCTACGGACAAGAATCGGTCTATGCATTCTAGACAGCACCAGGGTGTACAATCGCACAGTACCGCGGCAACCAGAGCATCAACAAGCATGAAGACTTGGTGGAGAAACAAATCCCAGTGCACGTCAGTCAGCGTTGATTGAACATATCAAGTAGTACCTAAACTAGGATACGAACTCGATCAATGAGAACTAACGTCTAGGCAAGTTGACACTTAAGGGTAACTACACACAAAAAAGTACACAAGAGGCAGAGACAACTGTATTTCTGTGGAGGCGGAAACCCTCAAACAACGTAGCGCTCCCCTCCTCCGTCTTAAAGCCGTCGCTCGTTGCCTGCGTCAGCACGTGTACTTTCAAAATACAGTTGCAATCGCTCCGCGGGAATAGCTAGGCGAAAGTAGTATTGGGCCGACGTCGTGGCATCGGACGCAGCGCCAATGCGGGCCATGTCATCCATTGAAAACAGCCTGCGAAGGCTTGGGTGGTCCATATCAAGGCGGTCCAGCAGTTCGTAGCCATGTTGGACCAGAAACTGAACGTTCGGAGCACCACGAGCGCCCTCGGACGCCTCCACTTTCGCGCGCAGTTCATTTATCAACTTGATCAGTACGTAACTGCGCACTTGCTCGTTGAAGAACGAGCGCATATCGTACACATAGGAATGCTTTTTTTCGGAAAACACCGTGGCAAAGACGCCATAATTTCGGGCAGCATCGTACAAAGTATCGGCCATGTGGAAACACTGTTGGGCTAAGAGCGACTGCAGGAGGCCTAGCGTCGTCGAGAAGGTTAAAACAAACTTGCCTTCCTTGTCCACGAGTGGCAACTTTTCTTGAAAGAGCGCTTCGTAGGCTAAATCGGGGTGACGCTTCCGCACGCACGTGCGGACGAGAATGTCATAGACGCGTGAATCGGGAGCTACCTTAAATGCCTGCATTTCTTGCCACAAACGCATGGATCTGCTACAATGTACTTCTTCGCACAGCCGCCGACAAAAAGCCTTGATAATGGTATCAGTACGAGGCTCATCTGTATTAGGATAAAGTGTACGAATGACGGCATCGGGATTCGTATATGCAGCCACACCCATTGAGCCCACGAGAGTGCTACAAAAGAGCGTCGGGAGCATGTACGCTTGATAGTCAATCCACGGTACAAAGGCAGCTCCCATGAGGCCCATGCCCATAAGGGCTGCCTTCACCTTCTTCTCATCAATCGACCACAGCTCTGCGTGATACACAGCGTGCATCATGGTAATAAACGTGACAAGATCGGGTTGAATCTTGCGTTGCTTCATCTCCGCGTACAGCTGAAAAGCAAGCGACAAATCACTCACCTTACCACATCCTTTTAGCATGATGTTGTAGTGCACACGATTAGGTTGAAGCGACGCCTTTTTCAATTCCTCCATCACGGCCTTGGCCCCCTCAAGATCTTCGTTCCAAATATGTGCATTCATTATAATCGCGTACGTGTGTTCTTCCGCTGGGATTCCCTTTCGTTGCATTAAATCAAACAGCTCGAGCGTCTTCGTTACATTCCCTTGACGTGCGTAGACATTCATTAAGCTATGGAAGGTAATGTTGTTCATCTGGAAGCCTGCTTGTTCCATTTGATTCATTACAGTCTGCACCCGTTCGGGATCCGTCCCCACTCCTGCTGCAGCAAGCAAGGCAGAGTACACGTTCAAATTTGGACTGGCACCACGCTGTACCGCCGCGTCAAAGAAATGAAATGCCTTTTCCACTTGTCCTAAGGCTGCACAGGCCTGGAGAGCACTTGCGAGCGCTTGATTGAGCAAGACCACGTCCTGTTTCATAAGCTTCTCGACCAACGCGATGACTTCGTGATTTCGTCCTGCTTTCTGGTAGACCCTGATACATTTCATCTCAGCTCGACCATTGGTCGACGAAGACCGTTGCAAGAGCTTGCAGAGCGGAATCGCAGCCGTGTAGTGTTCCCTCGTTGTACACGCCTGCAGCACCGAGCCAGCACGACGAAGATAGTCATCACTGAGTTGAGGTTTATGACCCAAGCGCTTTGTTTCATGAACTAACGCTTCCAAGTCGCCGATCACATTCCTTCGTGATGCTCGAGACCGTCTTGGAGCTGGCGCGGAGCTCGCATGACGTACGTTGGACGCTAACGGACGAAACATGCGCCACGAAGACGAATAATCCAGCGCATCTGCCGCTTCATTCGGAATTAACGATGATAAGAGGGTGCGGAGACCATCCGACGGGTGTCGGCAGTTTACGAGAGCCACACGTGAGCGCATGAGCATCCCACGCTTCATTGTGGTGCGAACCATACTGCGGCATTTATGCTCAAGCATCTCGGTATGCAATATCGTAGGTTTTACCGTGAAAGCCCAAGATGCTTCCGCCCAAGTCGTTCTTGTTGCAGAAGCTGTGCGCGCCATATGATGGCGGCGTTCGAACTGCTAAGGTGGACGTGTCGAAAGATAAGAAAGAAGATGAATCGAGTATAAAGAAGAAGAAACTAAGCGATCTGAGCTCGAGCATCGCATGGATCGTAACGCTCACGAAAGACGAGAAGGTGCCGCTTGCTGTTGGCATCATGGGTATGACGATTGCCTCGGCTACCAATTTACTGTTCCCACGAATCATGGGAAAAGCCATTGATGTCGCGTCTGGTACAGCGGTACCAGGTGGCCTCAGTCGCAAAAGTTTTGTGGTGATCGTACTAGCCACGTTTGGCACGGGCTCGGTCGGCTCGTTCCTGCGCACCTACTCGCTCGGTATGGTAGCGGAGCGCATTGCAGCCAAGCTGCGCTATAGACTATACAAAGCGTTAATGTTGCAGGATCTCGGCTTCTATAGCAACCGCAAGGTGGGCGAATTGGTGACAAGACTTAGTAACGATTGTCAACAAACTGCAAATGCAGTGGTCGATGTGCTGTCAAATGGGTATAGGTCGCTAAACTCGGCGGTAGGCGCGTCCTGTATGCTGATGACTATTTCCCCTAAATTGACGCTCGTGTCATTGACGATCTTGCCGCTGGTGGGAACGGGGGCGATGCTATTTAGTAAATTCTCAAGTCGAATGGCCAAGAAGCATTCTAATTCCATTGCAACCATGACGGGGGTAGCGGAAGAAAGGTTGAACAATATTTTAACGGTCAAGTTGTTTTCAGCGGAGCATCAAGAACTGGGACGCTTTGACAAGATGAACAAAGCTATTTTGGCCAATGCCAAGCGTGCAAAGTGTGCTCGTGGTATCTTTATGGGCGGTCTATCGCTCTCGATCAACTGTTCCTTGTTCTCTGTGTTGTACTTTGGTGGATATCTCGTTGGCTCTGGGGAACTTACGATTGGAACGCTCACGACATTCGCGCTCTATAGTGGTTTCATGGGTCTTGGGTTCTCCGGCATCTCCTCGTGTTTGAGCGAGATAAAGAAAACACGGGTATCATCGAAAGCACTGTTCGACTTGCTGTCGTTCCCACCTCCTGCAAATGAGGAACGGACGCTGACGAGCGTGAAGGGCCGTGTGCGCTTCCAAAACGTTTCCTTTGCTTATCCATCTCGCCGAGATATCTTGGTATTGGATCGCCTCAATATGGAGATTAAACCTGGTAAAGTTGTAGCTATTGTTGGTAAAAGTGGAGCTGGCAAGACCACGATTGCCTCCCTCTTGTTGAAGATCATTAGGCCCACAAGCGGCATCGTAACGTTGGATGGCGTGGACATTGCAACGTTAAAGACGTCGTGGCTGCGCACTCAGATTGGCGTTGTGAACCAGGTTGGTTTTGCACTGATATGAGTTTACATGGTAGACTTTACACGAACCATTCGTGTCGATGCTATTTCTCTTGTAGGAGCCCTCACTTTTTGCGTCGACGATTGCTGAAAACATAACATACGGTAGTGAAACGCCCTGCAAGGAGCAACTTGTTGCGGCCGCAAAACAAGCACATGCACATGAATTCATCATGGAGCTGCCCAACCAGTATGACACGTTCGTGGGTGAAAAGGGGGTGGAACTCTCGGGCGGACAGAAGCAGCGCATTGCTATTGCCCGTGCGCTATACAAACGAGCAAAGATTCTGCTTTTTGATGAGGCTACGAGCTCTCTCGATGGTCGGAGTGAGGACATGATCCGACGTGCGCTTGAGTCAGCAACGGAGAACCGGACCGTACTCATCATTGCGCACCGGCTGAACACAATCAAGCATGCCAACCACATTATTTTGTTAGAGGAGGGCGTCATTGCCGAGACAGGCACGTTTGACGAGCTATATCAAGAAGGCTCAAAGTTTTATCACCTAGCAAGCAATCATGCTGCATTGCTTTAGCAACAGCTACGAATTGATACTTATGAAGGAATATAGTGAACTTGTTTCTCTGGCTTTACTCGCCTCTGTTGGTGAGTGAATCTTGTGTGCTCTCATTTTGGAGTTTGACGGTACATGAAGGGCACCGTGCAATGACTATTTCCAGCTGATCAGCGTACCCGTTCAATTGCGCCAAATTATCCTGTGAACAGCTAGGCTCAGACCAAATTGAAAAGCTACTTGAAACACCAAACCGTACTTCTAGCATCTTTATGCGCTTCTCTTGAGCTTCCTTGTCTTTCTCACTTGAAACACATGCTTGGGTGGTACTTTCAGGCTGTTTCGACCGCGAAGTTTCCAGCTGTTGCGTTAGTTGTGCAATGTTAGCTTTACATGCACTAAGTTCTTTAACAGCCGTCGCTTTTTCTACTAGGATTGTGTCGTGCTCGCGGAGAAGCGCGTTGTATTTCTCTTCAACAAGAACATGTAAGTTGTCACCCACTATCATCGCCCCTACATTGAAGCGTACCATGAAGTACCGAATACTCCGACTTGACTGTGTTAAATTGTGCTTGCCATTTCTTTTCGTTCATAATACCGTCTTCACAATCTTGCTCACTATTAAGAGCATCGTGTTTTGCGTGTGGTATTAGCTCACGATCATCTGAGATTGCGGCATCATTATTTGGCATTCTTGTAGCCACAGGGACATCTTCAGCAACGCTTTCAGAAGGTCGACTTTCCGTGGAGCCGAAGCTATTTTCCGCACTTTTAACTGTTTGCTTGGACTGGTACAAGCGTAAGCATATCATTCACGTAAAGCATAGATCACGATTCTACCTTGTCGTCGCCTTCAGCGACGTGTGACGTTTCATCTATCTCGCTAACGCGTTTGCGCTTGGTGGGTTTATCTTGCTCCCACTCTGTGCATGTTTCAGCGACCTGATTGCTGAACGGGGTCCCATTTTTTACATTTAGTTGCTGAAGTACCAGAGCACTTGTCTTAATGCGGGAAGCGAGTGATCTACAGTAAGATGAACGTGCTCCACGCTCTGGTAAGCAAAATCTTCCTGTTCTCACATGTAACGACAAGATGACGGACGACGAACCGAATGTACTGCTGCTTGATGGTCCCCATGGATTTCTCCAGCTCTTCGACCTTCTTTACCATTTGCGCTTTCGATTCGCAGGCAGACTGCAAGTCAAGCTTATACTGGTCTAGCTGTTTACCTTGATGCTCTTTTGTCTGCTTTAATATTCCAATCTCTTCACATAACTGGGCCTTCCGCGCTTGTGCAGCAGCTAGAGCTTCTTGCGCTATAAAAGTTCGGAACGTTCAGTAGTGTGCGACGCGTCACGTTAGTCGTACACGCATAAAGATAATGCAACTACTCTGCAGCAGTTGGTCCGTCAGCAGCTTGTGCTGCGTGCTGATCGTCGCGCTCTCGATCTTCTGTTTCCTCTTGTGCTCCTCACATCGTGTCAGCTCCTGGAGCACGTTTTCCAGATGTGCGAGGCGTGCGCGGGAGCTGTGAACGACTCGATTTCCGCCTTTCTCGGACATGGTCTCCATTCTTCTCTTGAGTATGGTTTGAATTGTGGCCATGGACCGCTTCAACTTGCAGGACCATCACTCCTGCAGCAACTTCAACTTGATGGACCATCACTCCTGCGGCAACTTAGACAATAGAGCAACGTTGCATGGTTGGTTCACGAACAGCAATAAAACGTACATACATACCCATCAGAGACGGTGGATTTATAGACCACTAAGCGTGCTAACCTGAATCTGCTGTGTACGCAGTGAGAGAATAGAGAATACTTACCTTCTTGGCCTTCTGGCCAAGATCAAGTGTAGAGAATAGAGAATACCAGCAGGCCGCGGCTATGCTTGCGCAGCTTCTCTGTTGATGTTAAGAAACTCCATACAATACACATAATACGTATAGTATCGTACGTGTCTAGGTTAAGCAGGACAGAAGGTGCTTCTTTCCCAATACTAACTTAAGTCGACGACCTGGACGCTCCAATATGTTCGTGCTTCTGGCTCTTTTCGTCGACGTGGACGCTCCAATATGTTCGTGCTTCTGGCTCTTTTCGTCGACATGCCACAAGCAACACGAGCACATTTAACCACGCCATCAGTCGGCACTGATTTCAATGTCCACGCTGAAACGGTAATCGCTTGCGAGCACTCTTCGCCCACACCCATGCTGCCCTACGGCAAGGCAAACGTGGCGCTTTTTTTCGCCAGCAGAGATACGAAACCAGGTGAGACGCGATCGCCGGAGACGACGAGCCAACCACCTAAAACATAAAAGTGGGCGTTATCATCGCAGCCGGAACGTAACGCGCGCCTTTTTCATCTCGTCTTTCCCGATGCGCTGCCCCCTGGAACAACCCCCCGACCTCATTTCCCAATTCAACTTGGTCCAAGTAAAACCCCGTCGTCGATGACGATTCCACGTGGGATGATCCGCCTCTGCCTTGGCCTGCTCGTCACGCACATGTCAACGTTTGCAGCTGCTACTGTAAAGTATAAGGAGCTCTCCTATGGTGAGATTATCGACTCGCTCCTGGCGATGGAGACCAAGTACCCGGAGTATGCCGAGGTATTCAGTGTGCAAGACAAGTACAACCTCCCGAAGCCGAAAGCGCTCCAGTGCACGTGGAAGCAAAAGCTCGTGCCGTGCGAACAGTATGTCATGGTGATCACGGACGAGACGTCGCTTCCTGACCCAGCACGCCCCGAGCTCATCTTTAGCGGTGCAGTACACGGCAACGAGCGCGTGGGGCCTCTAGTGGTCGTGGCACTGGCCGAGCTCTTGCTTTCGCACGCAAGCAGAAGCGATGGGAACCCGTGGCTTCGACATCTCGTCCAGACGCGCACGATTATGATTGTACCCACCGCAAACGCCTATGGATACGATCACAATGTCCGGCGCGAGCTCGACGCGGACCCGAACCGAGACTTTCCGTACAACCTGAACGCGAGCGACGAGTGCATGGTGACCATGGCTGC
Source organism: Peronosclerospora sorghi (assembly GCA_026184515.1). Taxonomy (NCBI): domain Eukaryota; phylum Oomycota; class Peronosporomycetes; order Peronosporales; family Peronosporaceae; genus Peronosclerospora; species Peronosclerospora sorghi. Next base: position 12,672,959 of record CM047580.1, read on the forward strand.
GCGCGCGCTCAATGAACTCTGGCGCGACCACTTGTTTCAACTTGGCATTACGTTTCATGCCGGCACAGAATGCATCACGTACGAATGGGGTGGCAAGAACCATGTCAAACCGTCTGGGAAAAGCGAAAGGAGTCCCGATGACCGGAGCCAGCAACAGCTCGCGCGCATCATGTCTCGCTTTGGAGGGAAATTTCAAGAGCACACTCGCTATTACCCTGACGACACGATGAACGACGCAGTGTATGCCGTGAATGGCGGAATGGAAGATTGGGGCTATGCCGCTTCGTGGGAGAACGACGTGTCGTCGCGAAAACCCATTCGACCGTGCACGCCGCAAACGTATGGCGGCTACCCAGCCCACAAGACCATGTATAACAACGCGACCCATCGCGCCTTTAACGTATTGATTGAAACGAGCAAGAACAAACATCCCAACGCCACGGCGTTAGGGGATAGCGCAGCGCTTTCGGACGACGCGTTGCGGGGCTACCTCCCCGCGACGGAAACGATTGGTCACGTTCCTCGGAATGTCCGGTTGTCGTTGCTCTACATTGATCTCGTGCAGCCCTATCTCGTCTGGAAGACGCATCCGCACCGTACGGTCGTGGAGAAGGCCGCCACGTTTGAATGGGAGGTAGCGGGAGCAATCATCGTGGACCGGACGCAGCTCCGCGTGTGGTCGAACGATTCACTTGACGCCAGGATGCTCACACGTGCTCAGCAAGGCGTGACACGATGGTATCACGAGGACTTACACTTGGACATGGAGGCTCCTCCTAACAAGGGACTGTTCAGTGCGAGCGTCACGTTTCCCGCCGCGGGAACGTATCACGTCCAGGCTATTGCTACCGTCGACCAAGATTGGGCGAAACAGGGCACGGGCGACTACGTTCCGGTGCCGAACGTGAAGCCCCAAACGCACATTGTCAATGCACGCACGAATGACAACTGGTACTACTCGAACAATGGCCACGTCGTGCAAGGGCAAACAGTGTGGGCTTCGCCCGTGATCAAGATTGTCGTGTTAGAGAATGCGTTGCGGCATCGACACGACAAAGAGAACTAGTCACATGAACCGCCCACGAGTTCCACCGAGTTATAACATAGTATACATACGCTTGATAGCATTGGCAACAAACAAGCCTTTCCGAAAGGTAGATGAAAGAAACTATAGGGTTGCAACGCTATTTGGTGCAGGTGGTTGATCCTGGGGGGCGGACGAGGGTCTTAAGTGACTATAGCTCCGAATACGTTGGGCGATAGTACGAGGCCGGATAGCCGATGGCTATATCACGCGAAGCCACCCTGGGGCCAGTCGGTCCACCTCGTGAATCATAGCGGCCGTGTGCACTACTGGTTGCTACTTGAACCAAAAACATGTGACCAGAGGGACATGCCACGCGCCTAGAGTGGATGGAGAACACACCAAATTTTTTTAATGCTGACAACGGCAGCGCCCACACACACAGACTTTGTTCGAAACGTACATGTTATACATGTGGGGCAGCACACGCATTTGAATCTGACACTGCGGACACCGCACGAGTGCACCGTGGGGGCTGCCACGGAAAGACATGGGTTGATTGCCATTCACCGCACCGGATCGCGCCAGCATTCGGTGCATACCACTTCCCGCAGCGCCGTCTCCAGCCGCTGGATCCCCCATGCGAGGTTTCGCGTCCGATTCCGTGATCGCAGCGCCACAGTCCCGACAATATCGATGCCCCAAGCGCACGCGTGGGTGATCGCACTGCTTTTTCACTTGCATTTCGGTCATGGTCGCACGACAGGAGGGACACTTGTCATAGTTGCTCGAATCCGATTTCTGGATCTCCTTGAGACAGCTCCAATGAAAACTATGTCCACACGCGGTCGTGTAGATGGCGTGGCCGACATCCATTGTCTCGAGACAAATGGCACACTCGTCGGCTTCCTGGACCATCGTCGTCTCGACCGACTCGGTCACCACCACATCTTCCTTATCTTCAAACATGTCCTGGCTACAACATGGCTTGGCAATCAATGCGACCGACCGCTTCTCGGCATCTTCGAGGAACGAGCTCAGCTCTTTCGTATAGAGCGACTGCGGCCGGGCGTCTCGGGCACAGTCGTCCAGACTTCGCGAGTAGCGCGACCGTAACGTGCGTAAATCTGGCCGAGGGCCCAAATGTCGTTCTTCAATCGTACGCAGTCGCTTCTCCCGCCTCGCGAGCGCTTCTGCGATTTCCCGTTCTCGCTGATGCCGCTCCAGTTCGCGCTGGCGCTCTTCCTCCTGCATGGCCGCGACTTGACGCGCGCGCGCTCGCTCGATATCTTCCGCACGTCGTCGCTCGAGCATCATGAGGTTTTCATCCCGAATACATCCGTCACAGACACGGACTGGCTCGTTCGGAGATCGGACAAGACTCGAGCTTGGCAGGACTTTGTGGGTCCGCGCACACCCGCCGCACACTGCCTTGCCACAGGACTAGAGCACGAGAAGCGCCAATCAGTATATCATCCACAGTTCGCACGAAAGGAAAGAAATAACCAAAGACAAGGAATAGTACTCCGTGCGTAGCAATACTATTCTCTAGCATCATGTCGAACGTACCCGACACCGATGTTTGCGGCGAAAGGCGTGAAATTTCTTGTCGCATACGTAACACTCGGTCGCCGCGTCATAGACCGCGTCCGAGGGAGATCCGTCGCCTGTCGTGCTCATGCTGTAGCCAGATTCGGTCGACAAACTCGGCCTGCGCATCGCTGCAGATGTGATAGAAACTGATGATAATGTCTGATAAGTTCAAAGTACTATCAAGTGTGTTGTTGTCGGCTGGTATGAATATTTCTTGGAGAAAAAACCATCGAGTCAAGAGACAATCCCCTCTCTATTAGAATACTCCTAGAAGGTCATCGGTGTGAATATATTTCTTGGAGAAAGAAAAAAAAATCGAGTCAAGAGACAACCCCCTCTCTATTAGAATACTGTATGTAGTATTAGGTAATCACGCACTCCAAAAAAATATACATTAGGGGATGGTACCGTCGTTCCGACGAACTGTAATTGAAATTTCACTGAAACTACAGTATGACAATTTCTGGGTTTAGTTGTCCATACCGTACCTTAGTATTTTATGGCAAAAATGAAAATTGTATTAGAATAATTCTTTGTGACAGGCCGGGAATGGTATTCTTTGTGACAGGCCGGGGGTCTAATATTCTTTGTGACAGGCCGGGGGTCTAATATTCTTTCTGACAGGCCAATTCGTTCTCAATTAAATAAATGAGATAACGTCTAATATGCCCCTGTTTTCGCCCAAAAATTCTAAAATACCCATCTTCTTAATAAAATCCTAAAATGCCCCTGTTTTTGCGGTGCCCTCCAATCGCTAATTTAAGGCGACTATTTAATGAAATAATCGCCATATAGTAGACAATATTATTTTAGTGAGGTAAAATTGCAGTGATAATAATATCGCAAAATTTTGACGATGCTAAGGCTAGTGCGCAACGGTGTGCTGATTGTAAGCTGGGCAGCCTGACAAAGAAATACTTTTTTGATATTAATTACGGTATTGGCTATTCCATGGTTCCTACGATTCCTGACGACTCTATCTGTTGAAAGTGCGCGCAATTTGCGCGGCGCTTAGCATCGCATGTACTTTCATTTAGTTGTGTCTTTTTAGCAAAAACCTAGCAAACTGCATATATGCATATTATTAGTTTGAGTACTTAACTTAACACTAATAAATCACTTTTGGAATTTGACTGGTTCTCAGTACTGCGATCAGCAGGAAGGGAGTACGACTTGTTACGTGTGGAAACTTTCGCTTTACTTATCGTGTGGAACAGTGGAATAGTTACGTGCCCTCGACGCGTTACGTGGAGTTTATTATTGGATTCTCGATTGGACTTAGTCTTATTGTGATTACATTACCTACTTTGCGTTATCGCCTCTGTCGAACTTACTCACGCTTAGAGATACGCACACTAGTACGCGCATACGGCGTTGGAACGTGTGATTTGGAACATAACGCGTGAATATGACCGACTCGCAA
>CM047580.1:12677008-12742341 GCA_026184515.1 Peronosclerospora sorghi
GGAACGTGTGATTTGGAACATAACGCGTGAATATGACCGACTCGCAACACTATCATCTTCGTGGAGCGACTATCGCGATACTGGCGGAGATGAGAGCGTGGCGACCTCGTTCAGCTGCGATCGCCCACTCGATGTCAGGGTGCGACAATCACCAAGCTCTGGTTGGTTTATTTTAATTATGTAAGGTGAAGTTTTTTCTATCTGATGATTACGCAATGCTGCAGGAGGGAGACGTGGTGGAACTGCAACCGCGTTTTGATCAGGAGCGAAGGCGGACAATCACCGTTCCAAAGGGTCATGTTTGGGTAGAAGGTGACAATGCAACGTTCTCTGTAGACTCGAGACATTTGGGTGCTGTCCCTGTAGCCCTTTTAATTGGACGACCATTTTTGATGGTACGTTTTGATGCTAAGGATGCTACACCAAAATGACTAACGTAATGATATGGGTCTTTGAACGAAGATCTAATGCTTGCAAAGGAACTAATTTTTTTATTCAACGGGACTTCTTGTGGTCTGATGCTACCAAATGAGCATTCAGAGCTCTCAGTGCAATCAAGGCTCATTTACCTATTCTCACTCGTCGCAGGTAAATTACATTTTAGTGCATGTAGCACTTCTTATATATTTTTTAACATGAGATAACGTCTAATATGTCCCTGTAATACCGACATTCAACTTAGAGATGATCGGCAAGCTAATGTTTCATTAAATAGTCGCCTTAAATTTAGCGATTGGAAAGCACCGCAAAAACAGGGGCATTTTAGGATTTTCTTAAGAAAAGGGGTATTTTAGAATTTTTGGGCGAAAACAGGGGCATATTAGACGCTATCTCTTAAAATAACTAGATGACCAAGTCCAGTGAAGCGAATCGAGTGTGTGTGTGTGTGTTTTATCTGCTTTCTCGCGCTCTTTGGCGTGTTTTCACAAGCGATTTTGCTGCTGCTTTGTTTTTTGGTTTCTTCTTAGGATATTTACTACCGAAAAGCCAAGGAAGTGGGCTTTCGTGCACGCTCCGCGTTCAAGTTGATCCAGCTCGATGAGCAGTACAGTTTCCTGCGGAATGTCCACCGCGCCGTGGATTTGTGTGCCGCGCCCGGCAGCTGGAGCCAAGTACTCAGTCGTAGACTCTATGATGCGAGTAACGTGCAAGACGGGAGCCCAAACGTGTGCATTGTAGCGGTGGATCTACAAGAAATGGCGCCCATCGAGGGCGTGCAGCTCCTGCAGGGCGACATTACGTCCAAGCGCACGGCGGATGAGATTATCAGCTATTTTCACGGCGCGAAAGCTCAAGTCGTTGTGAGTGACGGTGCACCGGATGTCACTGGGGTGCATGACCTGGACGAGTTTGTACAGGCCGAGTTGCTCACGGCAGCGCTTCATATTACCACGCATGTACTGGAGAAAGACGGAGCGTTTGTGGCCAAGATCTTTCGATGTGAGCAGTACGAGGCCCTGGCGTCGCAGCTCAGTGTGTTCTTTCAAAGTGTCTCGTGCGCAAAACCCACGAGTAGTCGAGCACAGAGTCATGAGGCGTTCGTAGTGTGTCAAGGATTTCATCTGCCGCCACGCTACACGCCCGTGATGACATCGAACCTGCTGCCGCACTATGGACTGAAAGAGGACGAACGCCATGACCCGCTCCTTGTGCCTTTTCTTGCGAGTGGAGACCTGTCGGGTTACGACGCCACTCTGGAATTCTATTGATGTGAGAGGAATAAACGAGATGAACTTGTGCATGTGACGTATTCAGAAGCTAAGATGACCGACAACGTACAGGCCACCGTACATGTGCTCACCGTACATGTTCTCACCGTACAGTGCTTTCTGCTTGGAGAGCTGCGTCATCATATTTTCACCAATCACATTGCGCATTGATCCAGTCAGAAAAAAGTGTCCCTACGGTTCGTTCGTTCATCGTGCACTTCGAGCACACCAGGTGCACTCGATCAGCCGCGCCGTCGTGCCGGCCAGGAGAGCTGCGCTCGTGTGACAGACCCCCCCCCTGCTCCATCTGCACGTTCAACCACTTGGACTCGTCTTCACTGTGAGACGTCTCGTCATGTCGTACGGCGTCTCCATCGCAGTGATGAATTCCGTGGTCAATGCGCTTTGTGACCCTATGCGCAAGTACTTGACCAAGTTTATGGACCCGTTCCTGCTTGTTGCCATGCGTGGACTGGTCCAAGCGCCCATTTTTGTCGTCTGGGCGCTCGTGGACTCGGGGGGGCGCCTGCCCCCACTTAACCCTCTCTTTTGGACGTCAGTATGCATTAGCGGCGGCATCAATATCGTCACGAGCTACTTGTACAACCGAGCGATCCAAATCTCGTCGTTATCGACGACCGTCCCGTTCCTGTCGTTTACGTCAGCCTTCTTGGTGATTGTCGCGTTCCTCGTGCTTGGCGAAGTGCCCACGCTTTCGGGGGTACTGGGCGTGGTCATTGCAACCCTGGGGGGCTATTGGTTGCAAGGTGCGAACGACGAGTATACGAGTAAGGACGTAGACATGCATACGACGCACGCAAGCAAAGGATCCATGTATATGCTCCTCGTCGCGTTCCTATGGAGCATCTCGAATGCGTTCGACAAGATTGGCGTCCAGAATGCCACGCCTCTCATTTATGGCGCGACGATCCAAGTGATTGTGGCCAGTGCGTGCTACCTCTTGCAAAAGATGCGCGTGGGAGGCGACGACATTTATCTCCCGATCGGACACGAGGTGAAGATCCCGTGGAAAGTCGTCGTGCTCACGGGCGTGACGAGCGTCGTGGCGTACTACATTAACCTCGTCGCGACGCAGCACCTCAAAGTCTCGTATGTCATTGCGATCAAGCGATCCGGATGCATCTGGAGCGTCTTGATGGGCCGATGTCTCTTTGGGGAACGGAATTTGCGCCAGAAACTCCCGAGCATCTTGCTCATGGCCTTTGGTGTGATCTGCATCGTCGTGGGAAAAGAGTAAGGCGCAACACGAGAGCGAATGCACCTCGTACAGACAGAAAAGGAGAGCTGCCACTAGACCTACATGTATCTATTTAATCCAAACAAGGTCACCACTGCCACCTTACTGAAAGAATACATCGTGCGACCACGACGAGCCCTCGGGCGTCTCTAACCACGCATCTGCTTGTGTAATATCGTCTCGAATCGCTTCAATTAACTTGTCAATGGATGGAAAATTCCGCTCGGGGCGGAGGTAGCCCACGATCACGAGTTTCAGCGTGGCGCCGTAGAAATCCTCTTCAAACGTGTGGAGCAAGTGGGGCTCGACAGTTTTCTCCTAGTGATGATGCAGTCGGCAACACGTTTCAGTACATCCTGTGCACCTTCTTAAGGACAGCGATGCCGCCACAACGTACCTCATTCTTAAAGTACGGATTCCACCCGATGCTCGCGACAGCCTTGTACGGCCCGTGGCCGTTCACGGTGGCCCAGCCGCAGTAGATGCCCGTCGGCAACTCGTCCAAGACATCACCTAGATCCGCTCGTGAAAGATTCGCGGTCGGACACCCCAGCTGCTTGCCACCACGGCCAAACCCTTCCACCACCGTGGCCTGCAGTCGCAGCACCGTGCGCAATGGCTCAATCGGCATTGTTTTAGGGGTAGGAATTGCGTCTAAAAGACGACGTTTTAGTCATGGCTACATCTGGAATTAGGGGCTCTCGTTCCGATGACCATCACTCTGGAAAACTTTCTACGGAAGGAAAGAGAATGACGAGCATCGCGATGCGCGCCGCTTCCGGCGCCGCGGCAAGCTCCAGTTTGTCCGCTCTATCGCCTGCTTTTTCCATGGTGCCCGTATCGGTCCGTCGACGAGCGAGCGCTCCCTCCCATGACGCGACAACGAATGAACTCCACGCGCCAAACCCACGCAAACGTCACTGGCGTCCGCGCAAGAAGAAAATGGAGGCACCTGCTGCTGCTCCTGCTTCGAACAAACGGCAGCCAGCACCAGTCCAAGTATCCTCTCTATCCGTAGCAGCAACGGAAGAGAAGACGCCGGCCAAGACGAAACCGAAGAGGAGGAAGCGACAGCCCAAGAAACATCCGGCACCTCGTGCTTGTATAGACTGCACGGGTGTTGCTGCGAACGTGGACGAGATGGAACGCTGTCTGTTGTGTACGGATCCAATTCAATTCTATGCTCTTGGGGAATGCAATCACGTGGGCATCTGTAGCAAATGCTCCATGCGCATGCGGCTGCTCCTGGACGACCGGAATTGTCCCATGTGCAAGCAGCCGCTCGCGCGCGTGGTCGTGAGCCGTCGCGCCCAACCGTACGAGAGCTTTCAGTTGTGGGACGATGCAGCAGGACCCGCCTCGTTGCTTGATGAGCCATCGGGCATGATTTTTGCCGACTGTCGCGCCCATTATGACGATCTACGTCGTCTACGCGAATTCACGTGTCGACTCAAGCGGTGTGTCGCTCGAAAGCACTCGCTCGCGCAGCTGCAAGAGCACTTGCGCCAGGACCACGGCGTCGAGTTCTGTGAACTTTGCTTGACGCACCAGTCGTTCTTTATCCAGGAACACGACGTGTTTACGAAGAGCGCACTGAAACGACACTGTATCAATGGTGGTAGAACGCCAGCGGTCGGAAGAAAGTCGACTACAGGGAAACACTTTCATCCCATGTGCCAATTCTGTCAAAAGCGGTACTATGGAGACAAGGAGTTGTATGAACACTTGGAACGGGATCACTTCAAGTGTCATCTCTGCAAAGTAGACGATGAATACTTTCGCAACTAGTAAGGGCAAGATGTTTCGTTGTGTGTCCATGCCTTGACCTCTTTTTGTGTTGCAGTGCCAGCTTGGAAACGCATTTTCGCCGCGAACACCATTTGTGTGAGGATTCCAGATGGTTTGTCCGTCGTATGCGAGTTTCATTGTATGCAGTGTATTTGATACGAACGTCTGTCTCTTATGTTTTTGTAGTCTCGGGATGCGTTTTGTCGTGTTTCCCAATGTAATAGAGTACCATGCGCATATGAGTTCCACCCATGGTGTATACAACCGCGTGCAACTCAATTTCCAAGTCGCGCGCAGTGGTGGAAACCCCGTCAGTGGACCAGTGAGCACAGACGTTCCTGATCGAGTGCCAGACCATTGGAACTATGGCGTCACGGATCAAGCGCCATCACCCCTGAATCAACTCGAGGAAGCCTTTCCTGCACTACCGACACCGAGCACATCGGCCTCGCTTCCTGTCTTGAGGCCTGCGATCGTGCGCCCTTTAAGTGGTCATAACCGGAACCCTCCCGTCTCTACTCGTCCTAGGCCGACACCACCTCGGGGTCAAATCTGTCGCAACCAACGATTGGCACAAGCCCTTGGGGTTACGAGACCTGGACTCGGTAGTGGCGATATAGCTGCTTTTGAAGAAGAGATGAAAACGCCAACGTATTCAACAGAGCTCGTTGACTGGGGAAAAGCAAACATGAGCTATTTGACGGTCGTCGAGCGTCGTTTAGAGCGGATTGTACAGGAACCGTCATGTCATAGCGTGAGTTTGCGCGTCATGTCGGGTGACGAGGTTTGTACTTGCTCTTTTTCCAAGTGGACTCCTGTCGTTGGATGCTGAGTGTGTGCTTTTTTTTCTATTGTCTCGTAGCGAGCCTTAATGCATCAATTGGCTTTAGTGTATGGGGTCGTTTCGGAATCCTTTGGCGAAGATCCGCGTCGACGAGTGTCGTTTTTTAAAAGTGACAACGCGTACGTGCCGACCCTGACGTTGTCTGCGTACATTAGTACGCTCACTCGACAAGCCAACGCAGCTCGAGCGCTCACCCGTCTGAAATTTCTCCCGCTCCGAAGCGACCAAGTTCCTGCGGAAGCGGCCCAAGTGCCCCCTCCACTGGTTCTTCCTGCGAACCGCGGCTGGGAGCACATTGAATCACGTTCCATGCCATCGCCAGCTATTGTCGACGCATGGAGTGATGACGAAGCCGTAGATGATGGACCCGACCACGTGGGCAACGCAGATAGCGTGGATATCCTGAAACCAAATCAAGCTGGGGAGGAAAAGTCTCAAGCTGCGAATGATGAAGAGACTGAATCGGCAGCAATGAAATCTCTAACAGCGAACGTTGCTACCATGAAAGTGGAAGAAGAATGGGAACAACTCCAAGTTACGGATCATGTGGAAGGTTTAGATGTCTTTATCCGGAACGTTTAGATGTCTTTATCCGGAAGGTGGAGCTGTCGTTGCTTTGATTTGCGCCTCGGTTTAATACTAACTAAATGCGTCGTTCGCAAGGGGTCAATCTCTTTTGGTATCATCCGGAATAAGTTCCCGTGTTTGAAGTATGGAAGAAACACGTAGGCGTTTCTCATTTATTGCTGACACGATAGACAATGTATCCGCTCGCGAGTGAAAGGACTGCGACGACCGCGAGCATTTTCACGAGATCTAGGAGTACAGTTACGGATGCATGCCTCTTTTTCTTCAGTAGTTCCTTGACTTTTGCCACAGCAACGCGGATGGTTTGTTCGCGTGGACCCGTCAACTTGTTAAAGTGAGGTATCTTGCGCACGAGGTGAGCCACGTCCCTCTCTTCATCCTTTTCTGCATCCCTCGTTCCTTGCAAGTGGCGCGTTTCGTCTCTTTCGTGCTCGTTCGCACTTGGTGGGGACAGGGCAGAGCTGTCTGCATGGACGATAGCGTGGCAGCGTCCGGCAAGAAGAAACATTGCGATACATCGAAAACAACTGAAACGCATGGACAATATGACTAAAGAGAGGGACGGGGCAGCTGTACCAACTTTACAAAATCCATTAATTTTTGAGGCAGTATAGGATAGAGTATCAGATTTCATGATTATTAGAACTTGTAGGAATTTCCCAAGTAGTTTTCAATTCATGCACAAGAGTCTCGTTCTTGAGAGAGAAAAAAACCCTTGCCGAAGAGCAGGGCCAAATGATCCCTTGATTTCCTCCTGCGTGTTCACGTTGGCATCACCCACTCGGGGGGCGGCAAATTGTCACTTGACGGTGGCAACTCCAGCCACCTCTCGTGGAGTTTTCAACTGTATTTGTTGTCCAAATCTTCGACAAACAAAACACCACGAACGGGATGAAAACCAACTTTCTTGTCTTTCGATGCACTCGCACCGAGCTCGCTCTGTTTTCTTGTGCTGGAACCCACGCGCATGCTTCGAGCCGGAATCACAAACACTCGGGACTAAACATGTTGTTTCCCCCCACCTTTCCGGACATGTTTTAGCATTACATGGTCGACCCTCGACCTGTAGCATATTCTCACTGATACCCAGTGGCATTTCCACGCAATATCCAAATTTTCATGCACTCGCTTTTTTGCGGGCAAGGATCTGACGTACGCGGTACGTGTCTTCACTTTTGCACCTATCTTTTCGCAGCTCGTCTGCTCGCACATCTTCAGCGTATCGCTTCCCAGTCGTGGCTGCGCCTCTTTTCGATCGTGCGTTCCAATGCGGTACCAGTAGCTTTTGTCGATGAAACGAGCGACCGTACTATCTATCATCTCCGTAGGATGTACGTATATTCCCTATGTTGCACGCTAGGCGCTTGATCGGACGGATCTGTTTGGTTGTACAAGCATCTCTCTCTCTCTCTCATCGGTCGTGTGGAGACATGTTTCGTTTAACCACCGGGATAGACTCACTCCTTGGGCATTCACACGCCCACAGTCGTGACTTCGTGCAGGTTCATGGGCGTATCGGATGCGTAGGAAGCCTGAGCTACCCAAGTAGGTAAGTAAGTACCCACCGGTCTCCCCGCGTGGTCCAGCCTTTCGTACGCGCTCGATCCCACGTGACGGTCGTGCTATTCACTCACCTTCCCACTGCTATTCCTACCATACTCGCGCGGCTTGAAGCACGCCCTTTTTCTCATGGGCGTACGTCCCGCACGATCCAGGCAAGAAGCCCAAATGCTACAAACTAGCGGCAGCATGTATATTGTATCACATCCAGTCCAGATCCGCTCTTGCCATGGACTACTAAACCAGCGAGCTTGTAGTCTCAGCAGATTAGCAGTGGACGATACAAAAGGAGCTGTCGGTGACGCGGTGGGTTGAGAGACGGGGTCGACGACGTAGAAGACGCTCACCAGATGGTGACACGGAATGCCCGCCGAATCGCTCGATAGGTATGATGTATCTATGGCAACGACCATCATGAGCGGAAAGCGGAAGGGGAGCGGGCGAGGCAAGGTCTAGGTACACCATCCTCCTACGCACGCGCATCGTATTGACTCATTGGAAGCTGATCAAGCAACTTATCGTACTCGAAGATCAAAGTGAACGCTGGAAGGACGAGGTCCTGGGGCACAAGCACAGGCCGGCGACATGAGACGAAGACCCTGCAAGGTGATCGAGAGACAAGGTGCTTTTTCTAGATCCAAGGACCAAGTGAGACGCTTCGTGCAGACACGGAGGGGATTCCCTTATCGATTCAGGTACCAACGAGAGTGCTGGGACCTGCGCAAAGACGCTCGGCAGACTGCCAAGATGGAGGGAGGCTCATGCCGTGATGAGCTCGGCCGTGCGCTCTCTACCTAACCTTCAAGTATACCTCCTCTCACCCTTCCGTACCCTTAAAGTAAAAAAAGGGAGTCAGTATACATACATACATACATCCCTACCTAGTGTTTTAGCTACACATATATCACTCGCATCCTATCAAAACGCGCTGCTGTCTCTAAACCTTCACTTGACAGCAGCAAGCAGGAATTCGTAGTGGTCGTAGTCCCGTTCGTTCCCTCCCCTCGTCGCGCGATGACGGAGAGCGCGGCGTATCATGCGATCCCGAATCCGGAGCAATCCGGTTCTGGACAAGGGGGCGAGCACGGGCGTCGCGCCTCGCGTGGGCTCTCGCCCGAGAAGAAGGCGTCGAACGCGCGGACGACCGTCCCCAGTGGCTCGACCGAGGAAGCGCTCGTGGATATGGACGACGACCGGGACGCGGCCAGCCTGCCGCAAACGCATGGATCCGAAGCCACCACCACGACGTGTTTCCACGCCGGCTATGGCCGCAATTCGTATTTTACCTGGCGCTTACGCATGAGCGTCGTGGTTGTCGCGATCGCCGGGACGGCCGGCACGCTGGGGTTCTGGGCCTCGAGCGAGATTGGATACGGGGGCGTCTACGTTCCGGACGTGAAGCTGGCCGTGACGTTTCGACGCGCCAACACAAGGGCCTGCGTTGCCGGCACGGACTATTGTGGCACGTGTGACGTGATTGTCGTGTACGCCATGCTCGTGTACCACGTGGCACCGTTAATGGTGATCCTCGGGCTCCCAGCCTCGGGCCTGCCGCTCTTTGAGCCGTTTCGACGGCTCCCGCCCACGGCGCGGCGCCAGAAGATTCAACGCACTGTGTTTTTCCAAGTCTGTGAGCTGCTCAGTGTCGGCGTCCTCGTTTGCAGCGTCGTGGTGATTTTCTACTTTATGTACGCACTGTTTCAAGGCACCAACTTCTTTTGCAATCAAGTGCAAGCCATTGTATACGTCGCGTGTGCCGTCGTGACGTTTGGCGCGTACTTTGTCGAGCTCACGTACTTTGCGCGCTTTCGCGAACACTTGAGCATGCAGCTCGGGGCGTTTCGCGAGACGGATCAGACGGGTGGCATTCGCGCGCGACTCGCGCGACGACGACGACGAAAGGGCACGACCACGTGCACGTCGGAACGCGCGCAAGTCGTCGCGGACGTGCGCAAACATTTGTACCAGGAAACGTCGTTGGGCAACGTGGCGAAACTCGAGTCGTTGCTTGCGTACGCCACGGAACGGCTCGGGACGGAGTTTGCCCACGAAATGTATAGCGATGCGACCCTCGTGCTCAAGCTTTTCGGTCGGTCCAAGAAGAATCCCATGCACGTGGCCGCGTACCTCGGCAACGTCCCCGCGCTCCAGCTCCTCTTTGATGCCGGCTTGCGCGTCGATAGTTACGACAAGGTCGCGCGCGTGCGGTTTACGACCGGGGACCTCTTTTGGACGTTTGCCCAGATCTTTGTCTCCAAGCCGCTCACGTCCGAGGACGAAATGGCCGCGTCGATCTTTCGCACGACGCTCGTGACACCGCTCCACTGTGCCGTGAGCACGGGGCAGATCCAAGCGGTCCAGTGGCTCCTCCAGCACGGCGCGAACGTGAATCTCAAGTCGAAAGCCTCCTACTGGTCCGATCGCATCCCACCTCTCTTTGTCGCGGATAATCCCGAAATCGTCGCGCTCCTGCTCGAAGCGGGCGCGAACCACTTGGACGTGCCGGATCCTGGACACATGAACACGCTCACGGTGCTCCAGATGGCGTACATGCGTGGGAATTTTCCCGTGGCCCACGAACTGGAAGAATGGGGCGCTGACGTGGCCCTCACGCCGCTCCATGAAGCCGCGGCCAAGAATCACACGGGCAGTCTCCGCAACCTCTTGAAACTTGGGGCCGATCCCAATTGTATGGGCGAATACGGGTACACGGGCATGCATCGGCGCACGCCGTTGCACTGGGCCGCGATCAATGGGGCCGTCGACGCCGTGCACCTGTTGCTGGACGCGGGCTCGGATGCGAATTTCCAGGATGTGTTTGGTCGCTCGCCGTTGCACTGGGCCGCGCGCGTGAACAAACCCGCGATCGTGCGCATTTTGCTCACACACGGCGGCGCGAATGTGAATTTGCGCGACTATCGCGACCACACGCCGCTCTTGTGTGCCGCGTCGTGCAAGAACGTGAGCGTCGCGCTCTTTGACTTGCTCGTGGCCCATGGCGCGGATCTCACCGACCGCCTCGCGAATGGCGACACGGCGTTGCACGTGGCCATGAAGTGCGAACTCAAGGGCACGGCGTTAGCGCTCGTGGAAGCCGGGGCCGATGTCATGGCCACGAATCGGGATGGCTACCGTCCCGTGGACTGCACCACGTCGACGCAATTGCAATTTGAAATCAAACAAGCGGCGGGCGAGCGGGATGTCATGATTAGTTATACGCACTCGCACCGGGCGTTTGCGCTCAAGCTGCGCGATAGTCTCGAGCGGGCCAAGATTACGTCGTGGTTGGATCTCATGGACCCCACGGGCATTGGCGGCGGCTCGGTCTGGCGCGAAGAGATTGCGCGCGGGATCAAGCATGCTCAAGTGATTCTGTGTCTCTACACGGACGACTATGCGCGCTCCGAGTGGTGTCTCAAGGAACTCGCGCTCGCAAAAGAATTGGGCAAACCTATC
Organism: Peronosclerospora sorghi; assembly: GCA_026184515.1. NCBI lineage: Eukaryota > Oomycota > Peronosporomycetes > Peronosporales > Peronosporaceae > Peronosclerospora > Peronosclerospora sorghi. Next base: position 12,688,212 of record CM047580.1, read on the forward strand.
ATTGCCGTCTCGTTGGAAGGCGCACCGGTCCCGGACGAGATGCAAGTGTACATTTATACGCGGCAGATGGTCCCGTTTGAGTGTGCGATCGAGACAATCCATCACCAGACGTCGCCACGCGCGGTGACGTACGAGTACGACGAAGCGCGCTATGCCGCGCAATTTCGTCTCTTGCTCGACGGCGTGCGCGACGAGATTGAAAAGCACCGGGAAGCGCACCTCGGGCGTCGCCTCGTGACGAATACAAGTGCCATTGGCTTTAGCGAGCCGCTCCCCGTGGATGATTGGGATCCCACGACGCTCGAGACGGTCAACTTTGCGTTTCTCGCGCACGGGGATCATCACCACGCGTTTGTGCGGCGCTTGCACGATCGCTTGGTCGAGCACGGCGTCACGTGTGTACTGGATGGGACGCAAGCGTGTACGGACATGACGGCGCGCATTCACGCGGCAAAGGAAGCGATTCTCAAGTGTGACGTCTTCCTCGTCGTCTTGTCACGCAAGACGGTGCATAGCGAACTCGTCAAGGATCAATTGGCGCTTGCAGAAGACAAGGGCAAGTTGATCTTGCCCGTCATGCTCAACGACATGGACGTGCCGCTCGATAAACACTATACGCTCTCGCGCGTCGACTTGGTCCACTTTACGCCCGACTTGGGCTTTAACGCGAGCTTTGTGCAACTCCTGGGCCGCGTTCGCGACAAGATGACGACGGCCCGGCACGCGTCGTTTACGGCCCCGACACGACCGACGTTCCGCACGCTCGCGCGTGTCACGGCACTCAGTCGAGCGCGGCAACCGACGAGCACGGCGGCGACGGCGTCGGCGCGCGGGCTCGTTGGACGGCCGCGCCTGTCGGAATCGACCATGACGCTCGTGTAAGCCGCGAGATCCTTTTAATTTAATATCTTTCGACGTCTTGGAGACCATGTGTAGTTAGGTAGATGAGTAATAAAGTCGAACCGGTTTGTAAGTTCGAAGCGGATGGATATATATGTATGAAACAGTGTCTCCTCATTCGCTCTACCTAAATATGCGATGATGCGTGCGACGTCGCCTCGTGGTGGTCGTCTTTTTTTACAAAGGGGAGACACAGAATTGAGTATCAGCGCATACATTTTGTACCGGACTAAAAGTAGGTACCGGAATTGGTCATGCGAACGAGCGGAAATATTATTCCTTTTGGAACGGTTGGGTACGGTATGGTAGGTAGTACACTAATGTACACCACATCTTGTGTTTTGTTTTTTCGAATTACGTTATGTACACCACATCTTGCGTTTTGTTTTTTTGAATTACGTTACGAAATTAGAACGGCCATCCCGCGCACGGTTCGTGTGCGCCTCGATCCACTACTAACTCGTTCCCACCTTGTTTTCAATGGTAATTGCATGTGCATGCGGCCCACTCGTTCCGTTTCTTCAACTGCCTTGTAGCTAGGATGATCGTTTGAACTTTTCACGTGACGGAAGAAATAACGCTCTCCTTGCCGTGTCCATTTGTTTCAAGCTACCGCATGAAAACTTGCCACCTCGTGTGGCGCAACGTGTGGCACGGGAGATTCAAAAGCTCGTGACGCAGCCGCTCGATGGGATTCGGTACCTCCCGCAGAAGCAAGAGCAGCTACGCGAGATTCACGCTGAACTGCAAGGACCCGACGATACGCCGTACGAAGGTGGATACTTTACGGTGAAGCTCACGCTCACGGAAAGTTTCCCCGACCATCCGCCTCGTGGCGTGTTTCTGACCAAGATCTTCCACCCGAACGTGTCCCAGCCGGCAGGAGCGATTTGTGTGAATACACTCAAAAAGGACTGGCATCCAACACTTGGACTCGCGCACGTTCTTCAAGTCGTGCGCTGTCTCCTCATTGTTCCGTTTCCCGAGTCGTCTTTGAATGATGAGGCGGGCAAACTCTTCTTAGACAGCTACGACGAGTATGCAAGACGTGCGAGGTTGTGGACGACGATTCATGCGCCCAAGCGATCGGCTCTGGCGGGTGAGGTACCTGGAGAAACGAGCGGAGATGGAGACAAACAGAAGTGTAGCCCGAGCCGGACGAGCGTGCACAAGAGAGTCGCTCCAGATGCCGCAGCAGTGGAAGAAGAAAAGGATATCACCATGTCGACGCCGACAAAGAAACTCAAGCTCGACAGCGATCTGGAAGCCTCTTTAAAGAAAAAAAAGGCCAACAAGAAGAAAGGACTCAAGCGGCTCTGAGTATTCGATGCGTGCGCTGTTTCTCGAGTTGAGTCGCTTCTCTCGTGCTGGACATCCGCCGTACGTGAACTTCTAGACACTTAACGTTAATATTATCTGCCTATGCAGGCAACTTTTGTTATTAAGGTTTCTAAACTTGCGCTACAACGGTGCTAGGACATGAGAGGTGATGTGATGTGAGGATCACATGGGCTCTCTCTGGCTGACTAGTTGAATTCAATGTTAAAAAGACTTTTGCTACTACGTACTGCTTTACATGATGCTGCAGCGACGCTCATCACCTTCCTCTACAAAACGTTCAATATCTTCTTCCGTTATCTTGCCCGACTTCATATTCTTCGGAAACAAGTCCTTGACATGAACGCCTTCCATGTCGGAGCGGAGATAAAAGAGCAAGTAAGCGGACGGACTCACCACCTGCTGTTCCTCCACCACACGGACACGCTCGTCGTCATAATAATACCACTGATCATCGACAAAGTTCTTTGCGTACGCCGTGTAGTGGCCCCCGCCCAGTGCGCCCTGATGATTGACGACACCATAAAGGTCATACTTGGTTTCGAGACAGCGCGACTGATCCAAGTTCGAATTCGTGTAGCCACGACGCACGCGATTACGTACCGCTGCTGCTTGAACGGCAGCTGCACGGTTGCTATCAGATGTAGACGATGTGGTTGCGTCTACTGGCGGCGCTTCTTCCAAAGCACCATCAGTTTGTTTTGTCGACATCTCGCTAGCATTTCCTTCGCCCAGCTCCTTGTCAACCTTGTCGCTATCAGCGTCTTCATTTGCTGCGCTGTCAGCGGCAGCAAGAGGCGGGGAAGATCCACTAGTAGCGGCACTCCCGCCCCGGGACCTCAGCTTCATAAGCTTACGAGCCGAGACAGATACTCCACTGGATATGCCTCTTGGCCTCTTTAGTGGATACTTCTCTGGAACCTCAATATGGGGAGCTACACATGCCGAGAGCTCGAGGTCATGAATTGGGAATTCCACTAGTGACCCTAGCTTCCGTCGATATGTTTGCGTATACTGAAAACGCTTCAAATGTACCACCATCACGGGCGGTAAACGCCAAATCTCAAGCTTTTTAGTCATCTCCTGATGTTTTCGGCAGCTGGAGCAGTAGCCCTCGCTGATTTTCTCCTCGCTTGTAAATGCATCCAAGCAATGCTCGAGTGGAACGGGGCCCTTGTCAATGGCTTCGTTACGTGCAACGCTGTCGTGATTCTCAATTTGCTTCATCTTGTCCATCATCTCACGGTCCTGAAATACACTAAGGTCCCAATCAATTGCTATCGCTTCTTCTTCTAAAATATCAAGTGGGTCCGATGTACACGGAATCGTTTGTCCGAAACTACGTGTCAGCCAAGAGGATCGCGAGTCTGTGAGCCCCTTATTTTCAACACGGCGCAGCAAGAATCCACATTTTGAGTTAAGAGTCACCGAGGCATCCGAGAGACCCGCAAAAACGCTATCAATGTGGCTGGCAACGAGACGGTCGGCGTTTTGAGCGTCTTCACCCACCCATTCGGTCGGAGGGGAAGCATTAGGGCCCACATATTGCTTCACGCGCTCCCATACTAATCGATAAAGCTTAAGACCACTAGTTAGCTCCGGACAGATCCGTAAAAGATTGGGCGAACTGAAAGGGACAGGCTTGAAGGGATTTTTGAAGTACACTGCTGAGTAATTGAGCTTGCGTGAGAGCAGAGGAATGTATAGCAGATGCGCTTGACGGGGTCGCAACCTATTGAGCGGGACCTTCAGCTCATCGTCAGTTCGACGGAGACGAACAAGTACCATAGCTTGATTATCAAAATCAGCGGAAGCTGTCGGAGGCTCCACGACGACAGCCGGGACATATTCGTGAGACTGTGTAGGCATGCACACGTCGACCAACATTCCCTTGCCAAATTTCTCATTCAAAGTTGGGTAATCGACTTCCTCTTGTCGCAATCCACCAGCCCCGCCAGCCTGAATATAGGAAGGGCTACGATGTCGTGTCGCTTGAAGTATTTCTGCATCGAGCGGTTCCAATTGAAACGCGATCAGCCGATCTACACTACGGATCTGACCAACTCGGCGATTATCTGCCTTAAAGCTCAGTATCATGGATCCACTAAACTCGCACAACTTCAAGTCGCTCTCGGACACGCCAGGCAAATCAAACTCTTCGTGGCAGATTTTCATCAGCTCGTGTTTGAGGTCAAAAATCGTCGCAGAAATACCCAACCGCACGGACACTTTCAGCGGAGTCACTCCGTTCGCAAGCATCAGCAGCACCGTTACCGTATTATGTTTGGGTTCGGGCAGTGGAATCTGCAAGAAGGTGAATGGTTCAAATCGCGCAGATTTGAAGCCGCACACACTGCACGTAAGTAGTGATTTGTACTGACCCGTGAACAAAGCAACGATGATGGATACTTCACGTCGAAGATGGTTGCGCCACCACTCATCGGCGAGGTCTGCATCGTAGCGGCCGTCGCTGTCTGGCTGCTCGATAAAAGGTTTATCCTGAATACGGTTTAGATCCTCACTAAGTCCGCTCAGCAAAAAGGCAAGAAGTTCTTGTGCATCTTGCTGATCATTGCCACGAAACGCTTCATTCAGTTTGCCAATAGACTTTTTTAAGTTCCTTGGAGAGATTGATTTTTGCTTGACACACCACATGTCTTCAGCAAGCTTGCCATACACTTCCGCCAACTTTCCTTGTAATCCGAGTGTACTGGTACGATTGATATCCTCTAAGTACATTCCAGACAAGAAGTATTCAGCGAGTAACTTCGTGTTGGTAAGGCACTGCAAAGCCGAGTTCATATAACAAGTATTGCCAAGATTTGCAAGTCCAACCGATCCACCCGTGCGCATTCGGCGAGGAAGAGCAAGTTCTTGTCCCCGTTGAACTTCTTCAGAGAGTACTGACGACGTATCATCTTCCAAATCGCCAATCTCATCCTCGTCACCTGCGTCGCGTTCTTTCTCCTTTAACTTCTTGGAAGTTGTTTTCTTCGTTTCGGATTCCCAAATATCCAGCACAGGTTCACCATTAGCCCCTATAACCACTTTCCGCTGAATTTCCGGACCACCATCGTACCATAATTTAAGTGCCATCCACAACTGCTCGCATATAACGACAAAGTGACGGCCAAGCTTTATATCATCAGGTGATTTCAAAATCCTGTCGCGGCGATCACTTGTTAGCAAGGTGTAATTATTTATACACTTGGGACGGACAATTTCGCCTTTAAGGTTTTTCATGTAGTTGTCCTTGCTGGAGGTACTACTACCATTAAGTTGCACCTTCGACGTACTAGGAGTCGAAGATGCAGTAGTGGTAGGGTTCGCCACAGGAGATGATAGCGACAAAGACTCTTTCACCGGAATCTTTATGTATCTGCACCAGTGTATAAACCATTTGCGATCAATTAAATACCAGCGGTCGTCCTCCACCAATGCGGAGGGATCGTACGGAGTGTAGCAACCGGTCGCAATCAAAAGCTCTTCATCCTTGTTGGCAGGAACCAAACCCAGATCGATAAATGCTACTTCACGCATTATTCTCAGTGTTGCAATCTCATAATTTTGCTTGATAGACCAGGCTGTAAACTCCTCAAGCGTTAGTGTCAAGGTCTCCGCTTGCGCCGAGGATGAACTTGCATTCTCAATTTTCCTTTTTCGTCCATGGCCCTTCATAATGCCATTTACAAAAATGCCCAGTTCGGATCCTGATACTGAAGGTGTTCTTGGGTCCATATTCTCGATCAGCGATGAAGACGATGAGCTCTTTGCAGTATTTACAAGTGGGTGCTTCTTTTCAATTAGCGTTGTAATTTTGCTCTCCAGATCTGGATTTTGGGTAATATCGAGTCGAAGCATACCATAGATATCCTCACGAGTCAAATACGAACCATTGACGGCACTCGAAAACAGCTTGAATGCGAATTCAGCCTTCTCCTTCGTACTACCTCGGCAAGCTGTTGACAATGCACTCACGAAGCTAAAGACGTCAATATCAGAGCCATTTGCGCGTGAGCCAAAGCTTGAGAAAACGCGACAAAACCGCTCATCAGACATTTCTAGCGGAAAATCACTGGTAAGCGCATCCAGATCCACTGCATCACCACCTCCAGAAGCACGATAGTTGTTAAAAGCATCCTGTAGAATGGCAACCTCCTTAGCATTAAAGTGTGTTTCGTTAGCTAGAATTTTCCGCTGTACTGCTGGATTAAATTCTTCTTGCGACTCCAGCAGCTGTGGATTGGCCGTTTCACACAAAATGTCGGCGAATGGCGCCATCCAATCTACAAGTATATGGTATGTTTTGAGCTCTTGGACAATCGTAACAAACTCCTCACAGCTCATTCGCACACGGCCCTGATCAAAACCTTCATTCAAAAGGCGGCGATACTCGGGTCGATCTAATACATGTCGACCCTGTAGCGACACCAGAAAATTGCTTAGCCCTGTACTCTGCACTTTACCTGCGTGGTCTAAATCGCACATGTTAAAAATAAATTGAAGTTGATCCTCCATGGTACCGCAACGCAAAATTGCTACTGCACGTAAAAACTCATCCATATTAATATCAGAGCATTGTCGGTCCGATACAGCTTTCATAAACCGCATCGCGAAACTCGAAGGCATATCCGGGAATACACCAAGGATATCTCTTCGAAACGAAGCGCGACTAATACAAATTTGCGACCCCGCCGTGTGCATAATTAAACTATGACGATTTCCGTTCTCATCAGTAGTGCTACCTTTGAACGACTCCACGAGCTTAGATGACGTCGTTGCTGTCGTCTCTTTCACTGGAGACGTTGGTGGTCGCCCACTTGAAGGTCCTAATGACGTCGACGTTGCGTCATCAGTGGAATCTTCCGCTTCCGACTTTTGATTGCCAGCGGCACCAGAATTACCATGGTATAAATATTTCGAGGAACATAGCCGCTTGAACGCCGTTGAAAAGTCCTCTAGTACTTCGGGTGGTAGCATGTTTTTTATCCTCTCGGATTCGAGCTCTTTCTTGTGTCGCTGAACTTTGCGTTCATAGGACTCCATATGGGCATACACTTCTAGAAAATTAAACAGCGGGACTCGAATGAGCGGTCGAATCTCCAGCACCTCATTGATATACTTTTCCAGTTCATTCCGCCGCTGTTGCACAACACTTTGATGGCGATTGCGAAACACATGGCGTTTAGGAAAGTACAATTGCTTTACGGGTGGACTGGTCTTCTTTAGTCGTTCATGGAGCTCTCGAAAGTCTGAGTACCGCTTTCGAATGAGCCACTGCAATCCTCCCTGTAGCCTCACCTCAATCAAAAATACAGTGTGCGTCGTCTTGTCAATCTCGGCTTCGGTCACTCCATCTGTAGGCAGCGTTACACTCTCAATCTCAAAAGAAGGGGCTGATCCGGACGAAGGACTCGAGTACGTCGACTCGGCAGCTTGGCATTCCTTGGATAGTAGACCAATCAGCTCACTCGACGTGTGAGACCGTTCCAAAGTCGGTATGGTGCGCGAGCTACCAACTCTTGCAGGAAGCTGCGGCACGGTATCACCGTCGGACGCGGTATCTTGTCTCTCGAGTGCAACATCGGGCACGTGCTCAGCAGCGCACGTAGACGGCGAGAAAGGCGGCGACATCACGGCCTCGAGTGGCGTGGGGGCGCTGGGTGCCGAGCCAGCTTTCTCCCCATTCGGTCCGCGCAGACTGCGCTCCCAGGGGGACGAGGAGACGGAGGCAAGCTTCTCCTTGGCGAGCACGTCCACGTTCGGACGGTTCCCTTCGCTGTCCGCTGCGTCCCCAGCGCCCTCTCGTCGTAAGTCATAGGCAGGTACACTCGTGGAATTGCGCAATGTAACCACAGACGTTTTCTCCGTCTCGGCGAGCTCCTCCATGACGGCGCGAGGCAAAAGCCTATCGAGAAGAAGTCCACCTCAGTGCGGAATGGCAAGAGTGATGGTTTCAACTTCCTGCTGTCACGATCGTACAGTTGGTGCCCTTGTTCGAATTTAAGGGGGAACACCCTCTCCTAGTTGACGTACACCACACGAAAAGCCTCTCGAAACGCAAGCTCGGGGTCGTCGCATTGGGAGGGCATGGAACCGCAGAATATGCTATTAAAGAGGTTTTTGCCCACGCTCGTCACGTTGTCAAATGATACTGAGGCAACAGCTGGCCGGGAGTTGCGCAAAAGAATCTACAGGTCATCAGCGCTGTCGAGATCGAGAGGCGAGAGCGCCAAGAGCCGCTGCGCGCGCTCAAGGAGTGTCCCATCCTCCTCTTCACTACTCTCGTCGTCGTCGCTGAGATCGTCGAAGCGAACCCCGAGCTTCTGCTCGAGCTCGGCAAGAGGGCGCTGGAGGACCGCATCGGACTTGGGTGACCTTGCATCATCATCGTCGTCACGTAGATAACGGGCATACTCTGTCCGAGTTGAAGCACGACGCACCGCGTTTCTACATGAGCTGCTGACCGTTGCCTCTGCGCTGGATTCTTGTCGTCTGGCGGGTGGAGCGAGAAAGGGCTCTTCGCGACTCCTGCGTGCAAAATCGAGTGTCAGACACGACTGTCGTTCGTCTTCCAGCTTGAGCTCGTACGGTTTCAACCTGTCAGTCGACGGCACGTCTTTCTTTTGCACGGGCCACATGTCGAGAGGCTGTCGAGGCATCGAAGTTGCCTCATTGGGTTGTGCCGTTCCAGATAGTGAGGCTCCTTTTCCTTTGGCCGGTCTGGCCAAACCGACATTTTCTGATGTGATCAAGTCCACATTATTGTGCACGAGTGAGACCTTGTGCATCATTTGTCGTGTACGAGTTGTATCCTGTTTTTCTACCGTCGAGCAGTCTTGGAGAGTTTGTGGAGAGGATTGAGGGCTAGTACTGCGCTTATCATTTTCACTGCTACGCGGTTCTGGCTCAAGTTTGTGAGACACATTGGCTGGTAGCAAGCTCGCATCACACACGTTGCTATCGATTGCTTCACCAGCACGAGCATTCGATCGCTGCAGCGGTTTCTCCACGACAGTATTAGAGACATGGTCATGATCTGTGACATCATTGTCGCGCCGTCGGGATACATCATTGGAATCTGCACCTTGGGAAAGACTCTCTCGCGAGTAGTGTGGTGGCAGCGTGTTGTCATCTCTTTCTTGAGTGAGTCCTCCTACCCTCGCATTGCGTTCTTCTTGAACCATGACGGCGTCTCTGTGGGTGTCAACCTCGTGGTGTGAACTCGCCCACTCTTCACGCTCTTGGCGTCGACCATGCTGAGCATTGTCAAGTTTTATCATCGCTTTTTTTTCACGCTGCTGCTCTGATAGCTTCTGGTCCAAAGTCTGAGGAAGACGGTCCTCGTGTCTCCGACGCGCATGGTCCTCCCCCTGGTGCAACTGAATCGTTGCTTCACGGGCTTGTTCTGCATGCTCTTTCTTCCAGCGTTCCATGGTTGCCTTCATCTCGAAGCTTTGTTGCGCTGCACGACTCTCAAATTCAGTACGAAGAGATGCCAACCGCTCTTCTATCTGACAGTGCTTGAAGATGTCTTGCACCCGGTCATGTACCTCCGCTTCCATGCGCTGCACATCTTCTTCATGTTTTCGCGATAAAAGCTCCAACGTCATCCGTTCCTTGTGCATGGCCAGCGTGTTTTCCAACCTCCGACATTCGACTTGAAACCATTTCGCTGCTTCTTCAAGCATCTCACGCGCAGAAGTTTTCACGTGGTTGAGATACTCTAGCCTTTGTTTGTAGGTCTCGTAGTCCAACGTTTTCAAGTGTTGCAATCGCTCCTTTTCAGCAGCAATGGCTTCGTTCTGTCGTCGCTCTTGGGCACGGAGAAGTCGTTTTCTTTCCTTGATCCATTTGTCATGCTCTGCTTGAAGTTTGTCGGACGTATGCTTCACTTGATTAAGACACTGCTGCTTCTGAATCAGTTCTGCTTCTTCCAACGCGACTCGGTTCCGTTCCTGAACAAAGGTTCATAGACACAAGAGGGTTAGAAACGTTGACAGCATCTTGAAAAACAACCAGTCTACTTGCGTGGACATGGGCGTCCAGAACACCTCGTGGATAATGCGCGAATGCCGGGTACTGCCCTCTCGATAATGGCCAGTACGGACTCGTGCTCGGAGCTGAGCTAGCATCAGCATGTGGATCTTTGAGTGCAGTGAAGGTGCTCAAGTCGAGCTCGTCCCGTATAATCATCATGAGCTGGATAAACTTTTTCATATGAATGGCATTCTCTTGATGAAAAAAGTGTTCAATTGAAAAGCGGTCACATGCCGCGAGTAGAGCAACGCGAAAGTAGGAGAGATACGCCAAAACGGCAACAAAGAGGAGCTGGGGGGTGTCCGAATAGGTAAGGAGGTGGTCCCACAGACATAGCCACTCGTCTTCACTCAGGACTTCGGTAAAAATGGTCTTGAGCAAACTCCAAGCATACACCTCCGATGTCACTTGAAATTGCGTCAAATGATTCAAGAGCTGAGCATCTCGTCGAGACAACTCTTTTTCAAACGCCTCCATTGCAAACACGGGCGGATGTGGAAAGCTGACAAGGAAATCGCCACACCAGTGAAGCATGACACTAAGACTGGCTTCAAACGCGACCAGATCGTTCTCGCGAAAGATCTTCACAAATGGGTAGACAATAGCTGGCAGATAGTCCAGTTCACCAAAGGCTGGGCACCAAAACACCATTGCCGACAGAATACGGTGAAAATGTCGGAAGAGGCGGTCACAGTGGAGTGGGTATTGATCCTTTAGTCGAACGAATACGGGATGCTTGCCTTTTGCGACCAACAATCGAAAAGCTTCTTCATTTTTAGGCAAACGAAGCAGAAATCGCCACACTAGGACGCGGTATTTCTCGGGATAGCTACCGTTGCACTTTAAGCTCCCAACTAAGCGCTTTCGATTCATTTCTATTTCTTCTGCCGATAATTGCACCGAGGGACGCGACAATGGGATCGGACGAGCAAATTTTGCTGAGCCCAAGCGAAGAGGTACAGGGCCACCTTCAATAGTTCTGCTACGTTGCATTTGTAATCGATGTGCTTCTCGAGGATGCTTTACTCCAAACAAGCTGTTAATGAGCTTTGAGGGAACAGGACGACTTCGGTCTAATGTACAAGTGTCCACATCCCGCAACCCAGATCGGACGCGGATGCTTCCATGCTCCTCTGGCTCAGCCTGACTTTCATTTCTCGCGCGAGCAGCTGTTTCTCGTGCAATGTTCAGATCATAGAGAAGTAGAAATCCATCGCTATGTCCACGCATTCACAATTAGTAAGCTTCTATCGCATTTATATCACATATTTTACCTTGTACATGCAGCGAGATAGCGACCATGACACTCAATATCAAAAGACGACATGGATCGTTCACGATTGGAGATTTCTAGTGAGACTTGTGGCGTTTTCACGGCAACATCAAGAAAAGAAATGCCTCCATCATCGCCTAGAATGCTGATGATCGAGTCCTTTCCAGGAAGGAACGCATGCTAGAACAAACAAGGAGTCACAATCAGTTTTAAAAAGGCAACAGGATCGACAACTTACATCTAGGACTAGTTTAATCGGTGGTGGAAGCTCAATGATGCGTATAATCGTCTGCGAATCAAAGCCCCACACGTAAATAGCCGGTGCTCTCCCACTACACGACTCGTGATAACAGCAAATCCGATCAGAATTGGACGAAAAACATCAACCAAACTGGTTGGATCCGTACCTTGCCACCAAAACTTTATGGTCGTCCGATACGGCGATTTGCTGCAGTCCTGGCGATTGTTCCTTCTCAGGTACTGCGAATCGATACTTCAGCGCAAGTGACTCGAGGTTCCACATCATGATCGTATCATCTTGGAAACATACTGCGACAAGGTCCTCTTTGGTCACAAAGATCGCGCCTGCCACACCAGGTCCAGCATTAAGCACTCGGTACCTGGACCAGTCCTTCGTATCCCACAGAATCACCGCATCTGGCGATGCGGTCAGTGCAAGGTTGCCCGACTTTTGAAAACAAGCACATCGCGCGGGCTCGCTATGGCCACGCAACGTGCTCACAAGTGTCTGCGACTTCACGTCAATGCATCGTATCGTATCGTCCTCACAGGTCACGAGTAGCTCCGTCTTCCGCGTCGGATGAAAGCAGCAAGCAATCGTCGGAGCGCCAAGGTGCTGCACGAACGAGTACCGGTTCGTCGTCACGAGAAAGACAAAGACACGGCCGCGTTCGTCCGTGGCCGCGAGGACCTCCCCCGTGGCATTGAACGTCACGGCGCGAAAAGCAGCAGGACGTTTGTCGTGCGAGCTCAGCTCAAGATTTTGAATACATGACAGAAGCCCGTTACGGCTCACGAGCGGTCGGCGCGGCCAAATCACGCCGTCCTGCGTCGCGCGCAGGTGGAGCGTCTGCACCATGATGCGCAAAGTGCGGGGGAGAGGCCATTGTTTCGAATGAATGACATTTCGCACGCCCCGAATCCATGATGGCACCCGACGGGTTGGTTGTGTCGCCACGAAAGCGGCTGCCGCGTCTGAATGTGGACGAGCACGCGGTTTCTCGAGAGGCGGGAGGGATACAGGATGAAGGTTTTCACGTCACCCATTCCATGTTTCCGCCCGTTTCTCCGTCCACGGCGTCCACGTCCAGTCCCCAAAGCATCACGAAGACCACGGCGCAGGCTCCATTGATCGAGCAGGGACACGTGCACGAAGGCATGAACATGGAGAAGAAGCGGGGAGAGCGCAAGACGATTGATGACGCTCGTAACCAGGACGTTTCGCGCCTTGAGAAGTTTCGGACGTGGCTGCGACGACTGCGACAGACATTTAGCACGTCCTTCCTCCTGCTTGTGAGTATGATCTATGCGGTCCAAGGGTTCATGAGCTTTAGTGTATTGGCCGTCAACTATTTCTTCAAGGATAATTTGCAGCTGCAGCCAGCCGAGTCCCAATCGTTGCTCACAGTCATGATGGTCCCGTGGGGTATCAAGCCGCTCTATGGCATTATTTCCGACAGCTTGCCGCTTTGTGGATATCATCGTAAATCATACATGATGCTGTGTAGCGCTCTTGGAACGATTGCGACGCTGACGTTGGCGGTCCCGAATTTGATCACCACGCCAGTCGGCGCGGTGTTGATTCTCATGTTAGGTAGTTTGTCGACGGCGGTGATTGATGTCGTCATTGATGCCAGAGTAGTCGAGATGTCAAGACTCGACCCAAAGTACGGAGCAAATGATCTCCAGTCAGTATCGTGGATTGCCATGTCCGTGGGTGGTGTCCTTGGATCCTTCCTCTCCGGTCCTGCCACCCACAAACTGGGTGTGCGTGGCGTGTTTCTCGTTGCAGCGGTTGGACCGCTGTCGATCTTGATCTTCACCGTTTTCATGCATGAAGGAAAGACAAGCGTGACCAAGCGTCACTGGAAGGCCTCGGCCACGACACAATTGGTCCACCTTAAAGGTGCGATTAGCACGTCGGTCGTTTGGCGGTGCGCGCTCTGGATCTTCCTGTCCGGTGCCATCAGTCCAGGGTACTCGCAAGTATTTTTCTACTTTTCCACCGAGGTGCTCCACTTTACGCCCGAGTTTTTAGGAACGGTCTCCGCTTTTGGTTTTATCTTTTTAATGGTGGGCACCATGCTCTACAACGCATGTTTCAAGGACATGTCCTTTCGTCGCATCTTCTTGTTGGCGCAGCTCAGTTTAGCTGCTGTATCGTTGCTTGACGTCGTGTTAGTGACGCGCAGTAACGTGGATATTGGGATCCCTGACAAGGCGTTTGTGCTCGGTGACGCCGTGATCGCCGATGTCATTAGTCGTCTCAAAACGATGCCTGTCATGGTTCTCTGTGCTAAGCTCTGCCCTCGGGGCATCGAAGGCACGCTGTTTGCGCTATTGATGTCCATTGCCAACTTTTCTCGTAGCGTAAGCGAATTCTGGGGTGCGCTTGTCTGCGCCTGGATAGGCATTGCGAAGGATCAGTATGACAGGTTATGGCTTGCCATTCTCTTGCGTAGTGTCTTGAAGATCGTTCCCATCTTCTTTCTCTTTCTCATCCCGACGTCGGACCCGCAGGAAATGGTCGATGAGCTTGATTTTACTCTAAAGGAGTGTCATCTTGAAGCTGAGCAGGGTGGTGACGAACACGTGGGCACGATTCGTGAAGATCACACGGTAAGAGACGTGTCGCCGACGGAAGAAAGCGGTCTGGATGGGACAATGAATGCTGTGGTTTAATGTGTGGCTTGAATAGATGGTACGATGTTGCTTCAATGAACTCAATCCCTCGATAAACTACATGTATGTGTGAACTCTATCGTGTCTTGGCGGGGACGATCTTCTGTTTATATGCTATTACTTTCTTCGTCACGTAGCTCTGAAAACGAAATGACCATGGCAGTGATATTGTCCATGCTGCGTTTACGCAAAGCAGTCTCGACAAGAGCATTGGCTGCAAATTGTAACGCCTCTTTCGACCCAGGCACGCCATCCTCGTGCTCCTCGGACCAATCGAACTCCGCTACCTTGGAGCACACGATTATTGCTGCCTCGTCATCACTTAAACGATCCCAGAGGCCATCACTCGCAAACACGAGGTACTCACCCGCGGCTTTGACATTCAAAACACGAACATCAGGGACCACGGACACGAGCGGGGCCGAGCACGAGGCGGGAAGATTGGTCTTGAGCGGGTGGTCACCCAAGGATCGGCTGATCGCCAGACGCAGCGAAATCTCGTCGTGGGCTACCCGCCAACACCCCGAGAATATGACATCACCTCCAGCCTCCTTGACACGATCCATTTCTTCCTGCAACTCGGGTTTGTGATCGACAGAGAGACGGACCGTTCGAAGCACATTTTCGTCCCTAGTTGCGTCACGGGTGTCGTCAATTTGAGCCAACACACCGCGCGAGTCGCCAAGATTTGCAACAAAAAGCTTCCCGCCAAGCAAGAGTCCCAGCAACACCGTCGAGCCGTCCCGCTTGTTCAAACTAACGGTACGCTGCAAGATTTCTGCGTCCACAGTCGCAAAAGCGTCGACCAGAAGCTCACAAATCCTCTCGACATCCTCGTCCGTCAGGGTCGCGAGCTGGGCGCGCCGGCTGATCGCCACAAGGTCTTTATTCTCCCCTAATAAGGCTTTAAATCGATGACGGGCATATTCGGACGCATAGGCACCGTTGTGACCATCATAAACTGCCAGTAAACTAGGAGACGAGGCGACGTCCATTTTGTCGTCAAACAAACGCTCGACGACAGAATAGCAATCTTCCATGTATGGCCGAGCTCCTTGGGCAAGCGAGACGCCAACTTGCACACGCATGTTTGAAGCCTTTTGTGTCCCCTTCTCCCTCGTCGTGTCGCTGCTGGCTTCGGGGTAATACGTGGACGTGAACTCCACACACCGCGACGTCTTGGTCTTGTCTTCTTGGAACCTTTTTAAAGCATTTTCCATCACATCGATTTTCCTTCGCTTATTTTTTCGGCTCTTCATCACGATGCGCTGCGTTGGCTGAGCGGGACGTTTCAGCTCTCCGTCGTCCATCACTGGCTTTAACGGCTCGGAGTCTTCGAGGCCATCCACTTCGGACCCTTCCGTCTCTAATATTCCTGCTGTTATCAGGAAAACAACGGCGTGAGAATTACGTTTGGGATCCTCCAAAAAGTCTGCGCATTCAAAAGAAACAACGTACCAGGTGTCGTAGGCGACTGCGACTGTCGTTTTCGCTTGGCCGTAGCTGGCGAGTTCAGTTCATCCACCGTCACGGCATCGTCTGTAGTCGGTGGCTTGGGAACGTCCATTTCGTCGGCTCCAATCTGTTCGAGTGCACGGAGACCCGCGCGCGGCAGTTTCCGAGGAGTATGGGACAACTTGCAGTTGTCTGGTGGCGTGGCCGAGCACATTTCAAGTCCGATCCTGCGATGCACGGGAGAAGCACCGAGCACGTTCGCAGGAGCCAGGACCGAGTGGAAATAGTGCGTGCTTTGTGGGGACATGGAGATGGAACGACTCAGAGTGTGTGTGTCTCACACGAGTGGCCAACCACTTCCTTCCTGGAGCGAAGAAATGGGAAGTGACCATCGCTGGTGCTTAAACTCCCGCGCTTTTTGTTCGCCCCAAGGAAACGAGCGCTGATTGGCTCATTTCATGCCGGCGTCCGTTGGACATGCCGGTCGCTGACTCGATACGGAATGTGTGGGAACTAAAGTCGAAACCAATCTATCTCCAACTCTGGGAGCAAATAGAGCTTGAGACGGGATGGGCGCCGAGAGTGGCGGCGGCACTGGAGTACCTCAAAATCAGCATCCTCAACGCTTTTTCGGCATGCAGATAGGTACAGTTTCCTTCGCAGAGGCGCGACATTTTTCTTGCGTGGGGACAAACAATCGCGCGACCCCACGGCACGAACCGGTAGTGCCAACGTTCGATTGGATCACTGCATGCGCTGCATTCTTCTATCCGCACGGACGTCGCTTACTTTGGTCGTGCTGCACCATTGTTGTGATACAAGTACATGAACCCACTGCTCCATTCGTTGTGGTGTCCGAATATCGTTGACACGCTTGATGTTCGGACACGTATGTAGGAGCGGACACGTATGTAAGCTGTTCCTTTTTTCAGAAGATTTCGAACAGATCAGCAAAGGCCATGGGGAATTAGGAATTGTGTGCGTCGGTGAGAGAGAACGTAGTCTCATCAGCGGATATCCACAGGTGGAAGAAACTAATTCGATTGGGGTTGCGAGCGTGGCAATGTGAAGCGCACTACCCCATTGATTTCTCGCTTTCTCTACCATAGTATCAATATAAGAGTGGACCGCAACATGTCTGAATTTCAGCGCGAGTCGAGACTTAAGCAATCGTTTCTTGTTCCTGATGCAAAAGGACCATGTTACTATCGATACGTGTAATATTCCAACTGTACTAATGTAACAGACTACGCTAGGGACAGTTGAAAATCGAGGCACGCACATGCTCCTTCTGAGTTTTCCCACTTTGGTATGGGCACTCTAGATAGTGGTAGAAATTAGGGAAATGCTAAATCCACATGGGTGTTTTGCTAATTACACATGGTTGGCACACACCTCCCCTTTTATGCGAGCGGTGTACAGGCTCTCCTGCTCCTTTTGCCCATTACACATGGTTGTGACGTCACAACGGGGGATGCAAAATCCACATGGGTGTTTTGCCAATTCCACACCCCTTTTGAGAATATGACTGTGCCGAACGGACGACGCGGTGTCCTGTAGAGATCACATAGCCACCCGTGTTTCGTGAATTCGGACAAGATATAGAAGATACATTCAAGTTGTCCAACTTGTCTACGATACATACTTGTAATACAAGGAAGCACAACTTTCCCACACACACACACTACATAGTCTAAACAAAAAAAATGCCTGACAACAACGTCGAAGCTATCCTTCAAGCCTTGGTTGCTGAACAAAATGAAAACAACCGGAGAATGAACCAGAAAATAGCGGAACTCATGTCCTTGACCGCGGTAACTCTTAGTCTATTGCAAGTCGCATCCAAGATTGCCCAGCCTGTCGCTGAGGAGCGTCTCCACTTCGAAGGTATGCTACGCTGCCAAGTTATTGACAAACAACAATGCTGATGTACCCTATTGTTTATATTAGCGCGTTCGATGGACTTAAGTCAATCCTTGACCAACAACGTCGCCCTTCACGCTAGTGAATTAAGCTGTGGAAATGTTGGCAATGTACGAGCGGGACCCCTTGCAGCCAACGTACCTGTTGTAGCGGGACTTCTCGCAGCCGATGTACCTGATGCAGCGAAATCCGTCGCAGCCGAATCCGTCGCCGCTAAAAAGCACCTGTCACATTCAATGTGCATACCAATAACGATGGTAAGTCTAAGTCTAAAGCAACACGGTTGTGACGTCACAACCATGTGTAATGGGCAAAAGGAGCAGGAGAGCCTGTATACCGCTCGCATAAAAGGAGAGGTGTGTGCCAACCATGTGTAATTACCAAAACACCCATGTGGATTTAGCATCTCCCTAGAAATTATGTGTCTACCACTATCTAGAGTGCCCATACCACTATATATTTCTGTAATATAAGACCGTCGAAAATTTCTGTCCGTCTCAGGCCGTACCTAATCGAAATCGAACAATACTATGAATCGGACCTAATTGAATTCGACTTTATAACTAGCGCTTTTACAGTAAAGTGAAAAATTATCAGACAAAAAACATAAAATACAATTTTGGCTTCAAAAATCATCGCTCAGTATTAGCGAGTATATAGTTGGTTAGAAATAGCACTTTTAAATCTACCTCTTTAAAAGTTTTTCCATCCCTGTGACGATCCCGGTCACGTAGTTGCTTCTATGGTTTAACCTTATACACCCTTTGCCCCGTCGGTCCGAACTTGACCGTCTCTTTCTGTTTGTCTGAGGCAAATGACGATTTGATTTTCTTTGAGGTATCTACTTGGGGGTGCGGTTAGCTGGGTAGCGAAAAAATAACGAAAACATAGGGCGAGAACAACCCGGGTGGTTATTGCCCTATTTTTTTGCTATCCTAAATCTTGAAAGAGGTTGGGGGGTGCTGCATTTGGAGCAAGATTTGTAGAAGAGCAGAGTATACGTATTTATACAGCGGCACCGGGCCTCCGGCCCCGCTTTGACCACTACGTTCAACACCATTTTCGAAAACATTTCGTTTTAACTCCTTACCTTGGCTGGCACCAATTTTGCACGAAAATTACCGTAAGTTTCTATATCGAGAAGGTTTTCACCTCTTAGGGATAGCCTACATTGTTGACACTGTCGACCAAAGCGAAGCCCTTTTTCTATACCCACCCAAGAAAAATTAAGTTCTTTTCAATCCTTGGCGCATAAATTACTTCTTATAACTCAATAATCGACGGTATACCTCGAAACGTTAGCGTAATAAATATCGCAACGTTCGATGATGATGCGTCCAGATCTCGTTTGCACCACATTCGACCGCTTCTTAGCAGTTCTTTGCTTGACACGAGGCGTCGACTTGCATCACTGTCAATTATCCATAAAATTTCCTCATGTCTTTCATCTTTTAGGACCTTCTGAGCACCCTTGAGTCGTATATCTTCCTCAGGCTTCGTTTTCGTTCTAGCGACCTACCTATTCTCTCTTGAACGGCTCTTTTCTTGGGGCCAATTCCAACGATATGACGCATACGCGTTTCTTTGTTTTATGAATGGAATTCGCGTAAAACCTTTAAGCGATCTTGCCTCTACAGATGTCCCCTTCTAACCTGTGCTTAACCAATCTGCTCTTTTACGTGTTGGAGGAAATTCTGTTGTACCTCACCATGATTCCAGTTTTCAAATTCGGGGCGGCGAATTTCGCAATGTTTTCCACATCGCTTAACCCATTATCCTGGGTCGGAGCGACTAAGTATTGGTCCATGTGCACTCCGGGTTTTCTTAGACGCTTACAAGTTGCAGCTTGATGATGGAGCCGCTTAACATCATGCCACATTTGCTCCAAACAAAATGTAGCTGGGGTGAATTTTGCGACCGAAGGGCCTAATTTTTTCTCGGAATAATCTCCTGCCACTCGCTATAGCTTCTCGTCTAACCTTTGAACTTGTGTCTATTCCTCCGCGCAAAACCCGTGGAAAATGTGTGACTTATATTGACCAATGTGCTTAATTCCCTCAACGAAAGAAGATGAGGTAGAAAGATGTGAACGGGGGTTTGCAGTGAAATGTTATGCGTAGCAGCGCATTTTCCCCAAAGGAAAATATTTGTACTAGCGATGACACAGATGGACAAAAACGGTAATGTTCGCTCTTCAGGCCTTGTATGATTACCAAGAGGCTGAATACGTGCACTCCGTTCGGTAAGGTGTCCGGAAGCTACCAGACAAGACAAATAATATGGCACATTGATGTCAATAGTACTAAGGTGCGGAGAAGCATTACTAAGCGTATACACACAGGAAGGACAGCGGCACCGGCTAGGAGTCAAGTCGACAAGAAACGGAAAGGAAACGGTAACGTCAGAAGATGTACCAGGTGCGCATGACTTGGTGGAAGGGGGTATAGCAACCAATTTAGAAATGATAAGATGGGATGGAAATGTTACTCGATTGAAAACCGATCTATGGGACGCAAATACGACATGATATTGAGAAATCATTCATACTTGATATAAACCATACGGAACGGTGACAGTTCAAGACAACTAAACCTTAGTTCATTCTAAGCAGCGAGTATCGTGAACAAGTTTTTTCGAATTTTCTAAAGAAATACCACTAATTTCATATAAAATGTGACCTTTTTTAACTTTAGCTATCCAAAAAGAAACCTTGGCAAATTGGGTTTCAAGAACCAGCAACTTTACTTATGGAAGGTATTAGGGGGGCTCAAAAACGAATGGCGAGCAGGAATCGCTCGCCATTCAGATTTTTGCCATTTGCAGTTCCACCAATCAGCATCAAAATGCAACGCAAATGTTTGGTGCTTCAAAAAGCTCCTCGCTACCAGCTTTTTCACAGCCAATTCATATGTGTCAATGCAAGCGTGCATATATTAAGTCATGTTAACCTGTTCAACGGTAAATGTGCTTACTCCGTGTAATTTTTAGCAAGACCACATGTGCTTAATACGGTAATTTTTAGCTCGACCGCATATTGACACAAGTCTCCTCTTAAATTTTCTTAACGGAACTGCGACCTCACCAACAGACGACCGTCAATTTCATCCACTTCTATATCGCAAATGGTCCGCATAATATCCTTAAGAAGCGCCTTATCATTGTCTGTGACAATGAGCTTCTTAAGTTTCCGCAGAAGATCACGCGTGCGCATGCGTCCGCCGTAACGGATCAGCTCTTGCTGCACACCAGTCTCGGTAAGATTGTTTGAGGACGCAGCCGCCGATACCTTTGCCATATTCTGGGGTGTATCTTCCTTCGCTCGGCTGTCATCTGCCATCCGCTTACCATTAGCACCATTAACACCAACGGTTGCGGTACCCTTGGCCTTGCCATTTAATTCTGAAACAGAAGCAGCATCTGCAGCGATAGCTCCATCCTTGACGTCGCCTAAGGTAGCACCATCGCTCGATGCAACAGAACGGTCGCGGATGATGTTCCCCCCTAAATCGCGCTTGATAACGTCCATGTCCTTGGCCGTAAAATTTTCATCTTCCTCATCGTCGTCCTCGTCTTCCTCTTATCTTTGTTGTTCTCTAACATTTCTCCATTCTGTGCTCGCTTTAATAAGCCCTTCATGGCTTGACACGTCTCGATTAGTTTGCCAGTTCCTTCAGGACCCATTTCAAACTCGTCTTCGTCCGAATCGGACTCAAGTCCTTGTGGTTCGTCATGATGAATTTCCGCGTCACTTTCATCATCATCAAGTTTTTCCTCAAAGTCTCCTCCATCTTCGTTCACCTCTCTGCGAGATTTTGGACGTGGAACACGTCGTGGCCGCGCCGTCTCAGCGACGCCAAAGATGTCATCATTCTGCGTCTTCGTCTTCGATGATGAAATAGCTAAATCTCCTGTGCGGACGCGTGGAGCACTGACCGTTTCCCCGGAAGCATCAGCTTTGTCTTCGCCTGCAAGCTTATGCTTCATGAGCCATCGCTCAACCTCTCGCTCCTTCACGTTGTTCATCTCTTCAGCCTCCTCCAGAGTAAGCGTGCGATAGCTGAGCGGCTTTTTAAAACGAAACCGCTGTTACACAAGCATGACAATAAACTCATCTTTGTGTCGATTCTGCACCAGTAGCATATATGTCGACGACTGGCCACCTTCAAACGTTCCATTGAATTTATTGTTTCCTTCGCTGTCCTCAATCACCCATACAACCGTGCCCGTATCTTTGCGACGACGACGGCGACGTTTTCGTAATGCCGGAATATAACCCACTGAAACATCTTATTCCTTCTCTTCCTCGTCGTCTACACACTCCGGCTCGCGATACATCATGACAGGCTGTGCGCACGAGCTAAAGTGCGGAAGATCAGGCAAGTCAAACCGCGCAATATTATACCGCTTAATAGATGGAGTCGCACGCATCACAAGTGTCTCTGATTCAGACGCGACCGGACCATCGGCGCCGGCACGGCCATTACGGCTGCGGTCGACAGGTGTCGATCGACTCATAATCTTTGCTTTGGCAAAAATTTTACTAAATCGGGGGATTCAAAGCCACGAGGCGACCATTAAACGATGACTGGCCAGTTCTGATGAATCTGCCAAAACCAAAATTGCATGCCAATTCCGCTCGCCATTCGTTTTTGAATCCCCCCTATTATTAATTTTCATCATGATCTAATGTTAAACGGATTAACTACAAATAAAATTTTGAATACAACATTTATTGTACACGTTGTGTTCGTTTTGCAATTGAAATTTGTGGAATTGATGATTTAGGAACCACAGCTCCAGATTGGCCAACTGAAGATTTATTGCAACAGCGGCGCCGTGTTTCAACGTCGCTGAAATTGAGCAAGACCATCAGAAATATTCAGCGGTCGCACCAAGTTTTGGTACCAGTTCATCATCTACATCTGCATTAGGTCCGACTTAGCTTTCTTTGTTCTATTTGCTCTTGTGGTAAAGCTTACCACAAAATTGGTACGTAATTATGGGCATAATTGTGGACACCACTATGGGTGTAGCGGTGGTAGAATGTACCACAAATTCTGTCGGTACAATAGTCGGTACAACAGGTGGTACGATAAGTGGGCACCACAGTTGGTACCACAGTTGGTACCTCAGTCAGTACATTTGTTGACACAACGGTGGCGGACATGGACGAGGCGTGGACGGGAAATCTGAGACGATGCGACAACTGGCACAGTTACCTAACGGTAACCCGAAGGTAAGCGAAGGAATCAGATCGAATGGTCGACAAAATGCGTAGGAATGGGTAGTTCTGATTGGCTGATATTAGTTTTTTGGTAGGTATTAGGATATAAGCAATAATACAGTTCTCCTTTAGCGTACTATCTGGCGGATCGTTTACAGGGACGGCAACTTAGGGCATCCCTTCTTCTAGTAAATACCTCTACTTCCCGGGCGGGAGCACTGAGTGCGTTTTTGGCCCACCGGTAGGCGTAGAGTGTGAGAACTCATAGCAACTCCGCCCGCTGTGTCAGCGGTACTTCTTTCTAAAGGTTTTTTTGGTCTTGGGAACGTGATCGATCAGTTCTCTCACCTCTTCCCTTATTGGTACACGTTTGGCCCCTGGTAGTTCGGCTGCTTTAAGCGCCCCACAGGAACTACTAGGCGGATTTTTATTGTAAACCGTCGATCAGCCCGTCGCTGATCGACCCTCCTCATAACGTAAGCGTAGAATACATAGTATATTGGGTATTCTATTATCGTATCAAGTTTAAGAGGCTCGGCGATCAGGTGGTGAAGATTTCCGCTGCCTGATCAAGTACCCCTTCGCCGATCGTCGCCAATATCGACTATTTGCGACCCGCAACCTGCGATCAACTGTTTGCAACTCGCGTCAACTCGTAAGGAATTCACTATACCGATCAAGCGGTTCTGATCAACCGTGATCAAGCCTGACCACATCAGATCAGCTCATCGGTCGATTCGCAGTGAATTAAACCAATCTTGAATCAAGGAATTGCAGTGTGACATCCCCGCCACCTGGAGAGCGACCCACGCCCAAGCCGTCGGGTACACAAGGTGAGCAAGACACAAGAAGAGTCCCACAGGACAAGGACCCCATTCGTCAGTCGGCAGTCCGGGCGCCGTGGTAACGCCTGATCAAGCTTCACAAACTTTGATCAGCCGCTCCACCACAATGGTGCGCGTGCCCGGATCTCTGGGCGACGCGGGATATCACCGCGATTCTACGCAGGATGGCGCTGATTTGGACGTGAAAACGGAAGCAGAAGCAGAATTGATGATTAAGTGGAAAATGAGGAGGTGGTTGTGGCGAAGGAAGGCAGTTCGCCGTCGTCATGTCTGAAGAAGAGAGGAAATGCTGATTATCAGGACCTGGGGAGGTATCCTGATCAGATAAAGGAGGAGAAGAAGCCTCAACCACCTCCCAAGGCTCCTTCGGGATCCCCCTCGGATCATAAAGCAAGTTATGATCCGCCAATAACATATGTATATGATGATCCGGATTTGAAGCCGGTGGTGAAATACTACGACCCGGACCGACCAAAGGCGTTGCTGAAGGCGCCAGGTTCGGAGAGCGATGGAAGTCGATCAAGTATGGCACCATCAGAATCTGATTTGGAAAGGACGTTTTATATGAAGGAGCTGAAGAATTTCTTATTGATGGGTTCAATTATGAACCAACCCGGGGTCACAATCAGTGGAAAACTGAACGGGCAGGTTAATCAACCAATGACGGACGGGAAGGACAAGATTCAGCTGGTGTTAGGGCTGACACGCCTGATTAAGCAAGCTGGTTTGACTACAGGTGCCTACGATGCTGAAGAAGTGTTCGATCTCAGCGCTGAAGACGTTGCGACCACTACCGAGCAGCTGTTCGAACTGTTACCTTAGTGGGTCGATCCGCTAAGGTGGAACCACCTCGTACTATGCTGACAATCGAAGCGGGTCCGTCGATCAATGTGGCAAAGCATACAGGATCATCCTGTTACGAATCTGCTCCTTCGGAGGGCGACATGTCTGAAGTGGAGTCGAGCAGTGCTAATATTGTGGAACCCAAGGTTACCCGAATGATGGTCTGCCAGAAAGACGAAGCCAATTTCTCAATTGTCAAGAGGGAACCGCAATCAGTCAAGGCAGAAGATGATCAGTCATCGCAGGGCCCACAGCAAACATTTTTCGACAAGGCCATGAAGCAGTTTTTGGAGGAAGAAAGAGGCAATTTGACACCTGGAGTTGTGTACAGGAAAAGTCACCAGCCAGAGCCAGGAAGAGTTGCGGCAGTCAAGGATGTCGATATGGAGTCCGTGCATTCGCGTCGTGGTCATCAGTCGAATCCTGGAAGATCGGCGTCAGTTAAGGATTTTGACATGGAGTCTGTATATTCGTTCCATGATCAACAATCCCGTCGTGACTATATCGATCCAGACGAGCCGATCACTCTACCTCGACAAGCCACGGTTGCATCAGCGTACACTGGAATGCCCGACCAACAGCCGATTCCCAGGATTCGGATGTCCGCGATTAGCGATCTGAAGGAATTTTTAGGGAAAGAAGGAGATGAAGATCAAGTGCGGAATTGGATTAGTCGCCTTAAGTCAGCCTTTATGCGTGATCAAGCCTCCGACCAAGAAAAGTGTTTAATTATGGGTGATTTGCTTAAAGGACCAGCGCGCAATTGGCATCGGCAGCTGAGCAGAACTATCAGTGCAAAGTGGAAAAGCCTCGTTGATGAGATCGAAATTAAGTACTGTGGAAGGAGCCAATCAGCATCTCGTCAATACTACTACACGAAGCAGCGGTCTGACGAAAATCCCATTGAGTACCTTCACCGGTTGAACGTGGAGGGGCTGCGAACCAACTTGCCGATCAAGGACGGATCGTCTACGAATTTACGCGAACATGTGCAACATTTCCTGGACACATTAATTAATCGCAAGTTCGCGGATAAGCTGGCACTTCTGCGTTTGGATAACGTTATGGATTTGGAAGAGACGCTGCGAGCGTATGCACGCAATAAGTCGTGCCAGCCAACGGCGACGGTAGGCACCAGCCGATTCCGTCAGAAATTCGGCGATGATCGGTCACCTGCCCCGGATCGGAAGCCTAAAGCAGTGCGCGCGATTAAGATGATGGCTGGAAGTGAAGAATCAAGCTCCGATGATAGTGGAAGTGATGGTGATCAGCGTCGTTACATGATTGCTGTTATGCGTGATCAATCATTGACGCACGATCAACCTAGTGAGCCTCGATCTGGAAAATGAAGTGATATTGCTAAGCCCAAAAACATAAAATTGCTCTTACGGTAATGACCATTCACACTTTTAATCGGTACGCTTTATCAAGTTCAAAAGGGTTTTGATTTCAGATTACATTTGTGTATATTTTTTTAGATTCGGTTATAACCATTAAATATGGGTAATTCGTAAGCACACACACACCCTTGCTAGGCACACACATCCTTGCTAAGCACACACACCCCTTGCGAGCCCCCCCCCCCCCGCACGGAACAATAAACACAAAGAAATTAGTCCTGCTGCAAAGGATGATAATTTATTAGGAAATTTTTAAATTCACACTTTGTCCGAGCCTTTTTTAATTAATTATACTAATATACCACGTCCCTCACTTGTCCTCTTCCTATTAATGTGGAGGCGGTGAACGTGTGCTCTACTGCGCACTTTCAGCGCGGGTTTAGCACTTTAAGAACACGGGTTTTAACCTGAACCTTGTGCTTTATGCGGGTGATGACGGTCTTTCAGTTAAGGAGCTAGTCGAGAGCGCCGCCGATGATTTCAACCGGCGAGCTCAAGACTCTGCACGTGGAACGGTACTTGACGCTCCCCAGTCGTGAGATCTTCAAACCAAGTCGCTACCCGAACTTCACGTTAGTGTGGCAGACATTAGACTGGACCTTGAGGCTATACAGTAGAGCTCGAAGCAGCAATTGTAGCCTTGTACACATCGAGAGTCCATTTTCCTCCGTTGTTGCAAGTCTGCTCTACGCTTGCACTGTCATTGATTATGTCGGCAATAACGATGGGGCTATTGCAGCAAGCTCGTCGAAGTCGATTGGTAAATACATTTACTATCGGCTATTTGCAGTTTCTTATATCTTGATTGGCAAATACTGCACGGACGTGGTGATAGTCAATTCTGCGCGGAGGCTCAACCAAATTAAGCAGCTATGGAACAAGATTCATATCATCGTGTATTCGCCATGTGGTTCCACGCGTGAGTATATGGAGTTTAGTCTGGAAAATCGTGAGCTGATTGCCTCTCAGTATCGCAGTTTCGACCAGAAAAGAATCATCTTCCTCAACTCCAGGCTTTTCAGGAGCTGCTAAAAAAGTATGCCGAGCAGATGACGACAAAATATCGCATGTTTCGTCTAGTGCTTCTGTGAAGCTGTCGCGATAGCGAGGATACACCGTGTGTTGAGATACTTGAAACAGCAGGTCGAAGCCTTGGGCATTGTTGACCGTGTCGATTTTGTGGTCAACGCGAGTTTTGCTGAGCTGAAACGCTATCTAGCAAATAGCTCCAAAGGTGTACAATGAGCATTTTGGCATCTTTAAAGTGTAAATGGTGGCTGCAGGCGTTCTTGTAGTCGCCAACAACTCGTGTGGTACAACAGCCGATATTGGGATACCTAGGACTGCGTGTCTGGCGCTTACTGCGGACAAGTACGCAGGGCAGATGTTTTCGTTATCGGAGATGTCTCCTGCCGACGCGCTTGAAATGCGATCTAGAGCACGCAATTCTTCCTTGAGACTTTCTGATGATGAGCTCAGTGATCGGTTTATAGCGGCAACTAGTGGCGTTCTCGCTTCAACATCGAAATTTAAAGAAAATTAGTATAATTAGCATAATTAAGTAAAAACGAAATGCTCAGACAAGGTACGAATTTAACGGATAATTTATCATATTTTTTGCAGCAGTATTAATTCCGTTTTTTGATTGGTCCGTGCGGGTTTGTGTGTGTGTGTCTACCAATTCCTTAAATGTAAACCACTAAAACTTTAATAGTCTACTTTGTAGCAGTTAAACCATAGAACAAGGATGAAAAGTCTAATTTTATATAACATAGGATTAATTGAAGCAAAGCTTGCATTTATTTTGTTCTTATGTTGCTTTTTTCCTCACGCAATACAGTATAAGTGTAGCGGGGATACATTTCGTTACGTTGGTGTACGTAAGTACACAACGGTTAAGGTCAAGTATTGACCAATCCGAAAGGTTCGGACTTATTGCTTGTTTTAAGCAATCAGGGCAGGAGCCCTTGGTGAAGGCGTGGCAGCCTGCCACGAGTTAGTACACAGGTGGTGTAGATTACATTTCGGCTAGGTACGAATTGAGTAAGTTCTACTTAGTATTACATATAGTTTACATTAGTTTATTAATTTAGGCTAATTACATATTAAATATAGGGACCGGCTATTTCCACACACACCCAATTTTGGCGGACGAAAAACTGAACTACTATTATATTAATCACCAAGGTCAAAACTAAGCGGCTGCAAATGTGAGCTAATGGACAGCAGTTGCAGAACATCGAGTCGAATCATCCTGTCGCTACCTTTGTCAGTTTACCGAGTGATAGCAAAGCAAAAGAGTTTAGTCGTGCACTAGCGTCTTCTATGCCCAGTTTCTCGCGAGTGATACAGCTCAGAGTTGTCCTTGACAACAATGCAATGTGCACTTACATTACCGAAGATGTCGCCAAGAGTTTGAATCGTTATTTGTCCCTTGGTGATCACATATCATACAGCTTATCCTTATTCGTCTCGTAAGCTTCAACTGTTTCTTGGTGTCGGAACGCAGGATGGTGCTTTGCAAACCGTGCCGATGCGCATACTTTTCTACGTGGTTCTCCAGCGCACTCCGTGTTTCGCTGTCGTAGAATTCAATTTCTTCTAACGTTTCGCTTTTATCTGCGGTTGTTGATGCTTGTGCCAAGCTCAACATAGTATCTGCTGCTCCTACTTCGTTCATCTCGCTTGACACGTCCCTGAAGTCACAAAGAACGTCAGCGTGACGATGTTCAGGTTCCTAACAGTTGTTCTGTGTGTATTAGCAAATCAGACGGCCCCATACCTTCCATACGCTAAGCCCAACGATGAGTAGTCCTCAGGCACAGTCTATACGTCCGTGTTTTCACCACTGAAGTGGGTAACAACCAGTTCAATAATCGCTTAGTACTGTGGTGTTGGTCTACTAGCCATGACTGCAGAAGTAGCCATTCATCCCACCTGGAAGGTTTATCAATTCTTGACTGCACTGCTGTTGTAGATTCACGTGTCAGAACCATTTTTTCTTCTGCAGGTCCTGTTTGATGGAGAGGTGGGATCGCAGAACATGCCCGCCGCCGTCAACGTCAACGTGGACCGCATGATCGTCAGTCAACATGGGAGCGTGAAAAAAAAGAAGCACTATACTAGAACACGAATCAAGATGACAGGGCGCTTCCTGACCTTAAATACACTGCTTAGCGTTGTTGGTTTAAGTGCTTAAAGTAGGGTCGTGCAGCGGGGAAGTTGGTGCAAGCGCGCAGAGGTGGTGAGGGTGCTAGGGGTGGGGTGGAAATAGTCGAGGGGTGGGGTGGAAATAGCCAGTCCCTAAATATAAATCAGTTTACAAATACGCTTAAGACTGCTAGGCGAACGGTCGCGCGCGCAGTGAGTGTTGTAGCAAAAGGGAGAACCTCCCTTAGCTACCCCCTTTCTAAGGGAAGCCTTGTAACAAGGCGTTAGTGTTTACTAACTGTAAACAAAGGGAATCTTGGCCCCGAGTAAGAGAGCGATCTCTTGCTAAGACCTTATATAAGGGCCTATCGGCTAAGTAGCGGCGTATCGCCGCTTAAGGAAATTTTTCCTCTGTGCGCTAGCCGCATCGTGCGTGTACGCACCTGCTACATCTGGTAGCACTTGTAGTAAATCCAAAACCTGTGTTGGTAGACGACAACATCCTCTGCAAAGGATGATCTGGAGGATTGGGGTAAGCTAACTCCCGTCCAACAAACAGCCTTTAAAAGGCTGTTATCCATACTGGGTGACGATGGTATGCAGATCCTAGTGGAGCAGGGCCTTGAGGCCGTGCGTGAGAGGGTTAACGCCCTCATCGCCCATGAGGCGCATTTTCAAGGAAGTCACTCCACGTCCACGGGGGTGCGCCCTCCGTTGTCCTTTAAGATAAAGAAATTCACTGGTGAAAAAGGTGATAACCTTTATGTGTGGCTTCGCGAGGTCGAAACGGCCTTCTCCACTGCGAATGTGATCGAGGATCACTTGCAAGTGGGACTTTCACTAACCCATCTTACGGGTAAAGCCCGTGCATGGGCGTTTACGTGTCCGGATTCAGTCTCGAATGCGTTCCCGACCTGGGGAGTCCTTAAGCAAAAGCTTATGGACATGTTCGCCACGCCTGATCTGGTTTTCCAGAATCATCTGGCGTTTTTGAGGTGCCGTCAGGGCACTAGGGAGTTGAAAACATATGTCCAAGAACTGAAGACCCTGTTGGCAGGGATGTACGCGAAAGCGTATTCGGATGATGTGTCCATCCCCGTGTTCATGGGAGGCCTGACAGAAGGGACAGAACGTTCGGAACTGTTCCGATGCCTACCCCAATCCCTGTAGGAGGCGTTTAAGATGGCGTTTAACGCCGATAGGAACTTTCGTTCCTCTAAGGTGGGTCCTGACTCATGGACCTTAGACAGGTCGAAGCGGAAGAGAAACATCCCGCTAGGAGTCACTCTGACTCCTTCCCGAAGGGCTTCGAAGCGGAGCTCCTTGCAATGCTGCAGCGGCATGGGCCGCTAAGATGCTTCCTGTGTGGAAGCACGGATCATCTGCGGAACAGATGTCCAAAAAATTCCCAGCGAGACAACTGCTATAAGGGGCCGAGGGCGGGTAAAAGGCCCTCGCCCAAGCCGTAGGGAAACGACGGCTCCCAGTAGGTGCGGGGCGCCCTACTGGGGTATCCCTCAGTGATGTTAAGCCCCAGGGTAGGGGCCGACAGCACAAAGCCCCGAGGGAAACGGTGCTTTCTAGCACCTAGTTGGTGTACCAGCCAGGTTTACTGGTAGTCCTTGCGGACGTGAAAGGCTTTGATAAGCCTTGGAGAGTCTTGATAGACTCTGGAGCGTCTGACAATTATGTCAGACGGGCTTCTGTTGAGAAGAATCGGCTGTATGACGAGGCCCTAGAGGCACGTTCTCGTGACGTTGTCACGGTCCGTCTTGCGACGGGCGTACAGGTTTCTGTACCCAAGGTCTCGATTGACCTTAAGCTGAAGTTTGCAGAATTCGATAGCTCAGAACGTTGCCTAGTCCTGGATTTGGACTCGCGGTATGACCTCATTCTGGGCATGAAGTGGCTGGAACGCCACGAGCCATGGATAGACTGGAAGTCTAAGTCCATTGGCTCAACACACCCGCGGTCGGGTGAAGCATTGGTGAGTAATGAACCCACCTTTGCTCGATCGCAAAAGCGATTCTGGCGTGATATTCCAGAGATTGGGATGTCTGAGATGATCAGTACCAATGAGGTCAAGGAAGTGCTCCTTAACGAGGGGGATTCGGTGGTTAATCCCCGCGCCGTGAATGGCGAGACTGGTGATTTACCAGTGGCAGAGGTGGATTCCTCTGAGGTAACTCCAGTGGTAGGGGTAGAGACCCCTGTGGTTAAGCTCGAGGCGCTTCCAAGCGAAGAGACCCGTAGTTCGTCTCTTTCGCACGTCGGAATCGATTCCAACCACGCCGTATTAGGTGAGACCAGCGAGTCACCGGTGGTAGAGGTAAATACCTCTGTGGATAGGCGCGATGCGCTTCCAATAGATGGGACAAATACCCCCCCCCCTCATATGGGTCCCGGGAAGAGTCCCGAGGCCAGTAGTCAGCAGTCCTATCAGATGCTGAATAGCGTGACAGGTGTTGTCACGGAAGGCGTAAGCCTGGAACGGTTGCCTGGGGTAGGCGAACTGTTGTCGTTGGAGGAGATGTCCTTCAACGAGTTTGAGACTGCTGTAAAAGCACATGAAATTGACGAGATCGTCGTGTTGCGTCTGGAAGAGGAGTTGAACTCCTCATCCACCATGGACGAGTGAGTTTTGATGCAAACCAAACAGGCATTGGATGCCCAAAGCGGCCACAAGATCCTTGCGCATCCTGAGGACCCTTACCATTCCTTAATTAAGCAATTTGGAGATGTCATTAGTGACAACCCGCCGATGGGGTTACCACCGTATCGGGGAGTCCTACATGAAATTGATTTGGTTCCTGGAACCAAATACTGCGTCACTAGGCAGTGGCCTCTCCCCAAGGAACAATGCGACGTCATCGACGCATTCTTCAAAGGGAAAGAAGAGGCAGGGATGGTACGGGAGAGCAAGTCTCCCCATTCATCTACCACTTTTTGTGTTCGTAAACCGAACGGAAAGTGGCGCATTGTGCATGCGTACAATAAGCTGAATGCAGCTACCGTACCCATGCAAACTCCGATTCCTCGGAAGGATGTCCTCCAGAACAATATGGCGGGCTGTACGGTGTACACTGCCTTAGATCTGGTGGACGGGTATTATCAGGTGCTCATGCGAGCGTCCGATATTCCGCTTACAGCGGTCAGAACGCCTAGTGGCAAGCTGTGGGAGTGGCTTGTTATGCCACAGGGGCTTTCGAATGCACCAGCGCCTTTTAATCGCATGGTTAACTCAACTCTTTTTGTAGCCGGTGCTTATACGCACGGTGCGGCTAGCGCACAGAGGAAGACTTTACTTTAAGCGGCGTTCGCCGCTACTTAGCCGATACGCCCTTATAAATGGATTAGTAAGAGAGAGCTCTCCTACTCGGGGCCAAGATTCCCGCTTTGGTTTAGAATTAGCTTTCGCTAATGCCTTAACGCAAGGCTCCCTTACTAAGGGTGTAGCTAAAGGGAGGGATCCCTTTACGCTACTCCACTCACTACACGCGCGACCGGTCGAGGTTGTGCGTCTGTAGTCGTTGAGTGATAATGTAAACTGAATGTATATTTAATATATAATTAGCCTAAATTAATTTAAACTAATGTAAACTATATGTAATACTAAGTAGAACTTACCAAATTCGTACCTAGCTAAAATGTAGTGTACACCCCTGTGTACCAACACGTGGATGGCTGACACGCCACCCCCAAGGGCTCCTGCCCTGATTGGTTAAAATTACCAATGGTTCAAAACCTTTCGAACCGGTCAATACTGACCCCAACCGTAGTGTACTCACGTACACCACCTACTAAATGTGACTCGAATGTAACCCTGTTACACTTTCGACCTCATAGAAAGTACGCTCAGACGTACTTCGACGATATATTCGTTCATACTCGCGCGGAAGGCGACTTGTCTGATGTTCAGACGCACCTACTACATCTTCGAGCGGTGCTCGAATGTATGCGGGAGCATAAGTTATATGCGAACGCATCCAAGTGTATTTTTGGTGCTGAGAAAATTCCTTTCCTCGGATGCTTCATCGGTAAGGATGGAGTGCGGGCGGATCCCGCAAAGGTGAAAGCCATTGTGTAGTGGCCTTCGCCTGTAAATCTTAGAGATTTACGGTAGTGGCTTGGATTATCCAATTATCTCCACAAGTACAGCGAGAATTACGCTGAGATGGCGAATCCATTGACAGACCTTCTTAAGAAGGACGTAGATTGGTGTTGGGAAAACAAGAACCAAAACGCTTTCGAAGCGCTAAAGGAGAGCTTGTTGATAGCCCCCTTACTTGCTCTCCAGATTCTGGGAAACCTTTTAGCGTCGCCTGCGATGCCTGACGCCTCCGATTTCACAATCGGATGTACTTTGTTACAAGCAGACGATGCGGGACGGTAACGCGTGATAGAGTTTGAGTCGAGGTAGCTTAAAGCTTCGGAATGGAATTATCCCGTTCATGATAAGGAGCTACTTGCTATGAAGTATGCCCTTGTCAAATTTAGGGTTCGCCTACTCGGCTCAAAGCCGTTCGTGGTTTATACAGACCACGCGTCCTTACGGACAGCGACGAAGTCGCCTCATCTCTCCCAACGGATGGTCCCTTGGCTCTCCTTCTTTGCGGAGTATAACTTTGAGGTTAAGAATAAACCTGGCAAGCAGAACGTGCTTGCAGACGCGTTGTAGCGTCGTCCCGATTACGAGCTCGCTCACGCGACATCCATCACCTCGTCTGTGGTGGATCTCATACGCCAGGCGTATGGGAAAGACCCACAATGTACAGCGCTTATCAGCGCGTTGGGTTACAGGGGTCTTGGATCGTCTGAGCCTACCCTGTCAAGTCGAGCTAGATCTCGGTTACACCGTAACAGTTACTGTGACGGTTTGCTATATTATAGCACGAGCGCGGAGGACACTCCTCGGGTGGTTGCTCCTCATAATGAGGAACCGAAGTATAGAGTCCTCTTTGAGGCACATGACTCCCCTACCGGGGGTCATTTAGGTCGGGATAAGACCTACAGCGCTTTAAGTGCTTTGTATTGGTGGACAAAGATGTATAAGTGGGCCGGTGCGTATATTTTACCTGTGAGATGTGTCAGAGGGTCAAACCCTCTGCAGATTCCGCAGCTCCTTTGTCGAGCTTTCCCGTTCCAAAGAAATGTTGGAAATCCATTATCATGGATTTTATCTTCGGTTTTCCGAAAGATAAGCCCGGTAATACCGGCATTTTGGTCTTTGTAGACCGTTTGAGCAAGATGTATCACCTGGCGGCGGTGCCAGAGTCCATTGATGGACAAGGAACATCGAAAGTGTTCCTATACCGTGTCTTTCGACAGCATGGTCTACCCGATTCTCCTGTATCGGATCGGGATCCCCGTTTTACGGGCAGTTTTGGGGTGCGCTGTTTAAAGTGCTGGGCACCCAGCTCCTCATGTCCACTGCGGATCATCCGCAGACGGACGGACAAACGGAACGCTTTAATCGCGTCGTAGAGAACATTCTCCGGAGTTTATGTCCGGATTCTCCAGATAGTCGGAGTGAGATGCTTCCTATGGCCGAATTTGCCATAAACAGTTCGGTTCATGCATCTACGGGGTTTACCCCGTTTTACGTGAACGGATAAGTGAATCCGAGGGTTTCGTTGACGCCACGTGTGTGTGGCCCATGGCTTGAGGGGGAGGATTCCCCGATGTCATCCCTGTATCTGTGCGAAAGCACATCGATAAGTTTTATCGACGCGTCTTAGTGTCTTACGACACGTTTGGGACGCCATGGCGGAAAGCCAAGACAAGTAAAAGGAACAGGCCTACCGCAAGGGTCGGCGTAACAGCAAGGCGTATAGAGTAGTAGAAAGTGTTTTATTAAACGATAAAACCTTCCTAAACATGCAGTTTCTAACGTGTTAAGAAACAAACTGCGCCCCAGGTTTGTGGAGCCTTTCAAGGTGCTAGCCCGAAAGGGCTTGGCATACACCTTGGATATTCCGAAGGCGATGCGTACGCATCCAACCTTCTATGTGAGTATGATTAAGCCATACCAGAACCCAGAGGCGGATCGCCTCTTGGAGGGGTTGAGAAGGCGGATACGACAGGGTTGAAATGTGACCACGAAACTCCGCAAAGGTCGACTCGAGAGAGTCAAGCCACCTCTCGATGCGTTCAATCGCACTCCCCTCATCGCGGAGTCCCTCCTGGACGTCCTGGATGCGATGGCTGTGTCGATCACAGCGCTCGCGAAACTCACGTCGCAATTGAGCGACCTCCTCCTCCAGTTCTCGATTCGGAGGGTATTTCACGTTACCATGTGGAGCGTCTGATGGCGCGACGCCATCATCGGCGTGAAACCCAGTATCTGGTGAAGTGGAATGGTTATCCACATTCACAGAGTTTGTGGGAGTCCGAAACTCCCCTGCGTCAGGATTGCCGAGACGTCGTTGACGCTTTCGAGCGGGAGAATCCCGCTGCGAGTCAACGACCAAAGGGGCGAGAGAAGCCCCTTCACTCCCAGTAGTTGGGAGTTAGACGGAGGCAGATGCAGCGCTCGAGTGTTCTCTGTCACCGCGTTGGGGGAAGAGGCTCTGGCATAGCGTGTGCGATAAGGGGCACGTAATTACCCCATCGCTTTGTCTCTAGAAAACGCCAAGCGCAGCGCCGTCTCCACCCGAACGTCACGGTGGGAATAGCTGTTGTGCGGCTCAGTAAAGCTAGAGAGACGCCTCTCCCCTTCCTCCCAAGCGCGGAACCTTTGTTCTGCGTCTTCGGCATTCTCCCCTTGTAAGAGAACGACGGGAACTTCGCGGAGGTTCTCAAAAGGGGCACCCTGTGCCTGTTTATCGAGTAGCTATCGGTATGAGGCGCTAGTGAGATGCTTTTGCGTGAGTAGTTGTTCCCGGAGTTGGTTCCGGCGTTCGTATTGATGCGGCTGTTCAGCCGCAGGGCCAGGGATATAGAAGGCTAAGCCATTCTTTACCTCCTTCCTAGCCCACCTTTGGGGGTCACGAGGACCCGCAAATTATATGCCGCACGTAGCGGGCGTTTGGGGGCGCTTAACGCAGCTTTCGTGCCTGTGCGGCAAGTTGAGCTTCCTGAGCCGCATCCAACTCATTGGTGATGACCGCCTTCGGCGATCCGGATGTGTCATCCGACATTGGTAAGGATGGCGCACGAGTTAGTGCATTTTCCCCACGTGTGGGAAATGGATTAGGCTTCCGACATCGCCGTTCGGCGTTGTCGGAGCTGTCAGCCTTAGGGGAGCTGTCCCCTAGGACATCCTCCGAGATACCGGAGTTGGAGTAGTTGCCATCCCCTTCACGGGGAGAATCTTCAGCACCACTAAAGGTGCTCATTGTAGGCCAGAGTTCTGGCAGTTGGAGCTCTCCAACTATAATTGATTATTGCGTAGCAATAGTCTTGATAGGGGAGGATGTAACTGGGTTACATTTGGTTACGTTGGTGTACGTAAGTACACAACGATTAAGGTCAAGTATTGACCAATCCGAAAGGTTCGGACTTATTGGTTGTTTTAACCAATCAGGGCAGAAGCCCTTGGTGAAGGCGTGGCAGCCTGCCACGTGTTGTACACAGGTGGTGTACATTACATTTCGGCTAGGTACGAATTGAGTAAGATCTACTTAGTATTACGTATAGCTTACATTAGTTTATTAATTTAGGATAATTACATATTAAATATAAATCAGTTTACAAATACACTTAAGACTGCTAGGCGCACGACCCCGAACGGTCGCGCGCGCAGTGAGTGTTGTAGCAAAAAGGATCGCCCCCCTTAGCTACCCCCTTTCTAAGGAAAGCCTTGTAACAAGGCGTTAGTGTTTACTAACTGTAAACTAAGGGAATCTTGGCCCCGAGTAACAGAGCGATCTCTTGCTAAGCCCTTATATAAGGGAGTATCGGCTAAGTAGAGGCGTATCACCGTTTAAGGAAAGTCTTCCTCTGTGCGCTAGCCGCACCGTGCGTGTACGAACTTGCTACAATAAGTCACTTCATTAAAATCCACAAGTGGATTCGGCATTCGCAACTTGTCGAGCAAATCGAGTTCCCCGATCCTTAAATCCTGCTCCGATACCTCGGCGAGCTTTCTTCAACGTCAGAAACTATTTTTAACCCCTTGAAATACTTTGTTGAAGGTGTTTTGTACACATGGTGTGGGTTTAGCCTCGATTTTAGTGCTGGAAGTTTCATTTCTTGGTAACCTACAAAATCTATACTCAGTTCTTAAAGATCTTGATTGACGTTATTTGTAGGCGCTTTTTCTTAAGATGCCCATTTTTCAACCTAGTACCCAGCCTCTTCAAATTGTTAATCCCGTAATTATCCATGTCGCATATTTTTAAATGTAACCAGTCATTTTTCAATATCTTCGATCCAAAACCTGTTTTATATCTATGATTTTTACACTTCTTTTCATTGGTTGCGGTCATAACCCTTTAGGTTCATAACTTGTTGACGTTATACTATAACATTATCTATAAACTGTAACGGCTAGTAATACCACTAACGTATATATATCAACTTTTATACCGTCATTTGGAGCTTGTTTACCCGTAATGGGATATAGAACAAAGTTAATTGAAATCCATGCCATGCAAAAAGTGACTTGATTAATGGAAATATGTATTATGAAGTTTCGTTTTCCACGATATGCACTATGCAACCGAAGAAGTGTAGATCTAAGATATTAAACCTACTTAATCTGAGACGTGTGGGAATATGTCTTGAGACTAAACAGACAACGTCAGTCTCGATTTTGCGCATGGGCGGGATCTGGACTACATAAGAGTAGCTATAGACGGAAGAAAACGGTTAATCCATAAGCATGCGTCTGCCGGGGTGAAAGCCCGGGGACAAACCACGAGATAGTGGTTGTGAGATAGAAAGCGACAGGGCTAAATCGCCTGCTATAATGATCGATGATACGGTTTCCGCTACCCCAGAGTTCCTTATACAGTTAGTACGGGAAAGGATAAGACCTCACTTGGAGTCAACCTCGGTGAAATAGACGGCTAGTGCACCATTACAGGCGAAAACACACGTCTGATCTGTTAAAAGTATTCACAATACCGGTTTTTATTAAAGCCGGGTATGATTGATACCTTATTAGTAGTATCAATATTCATATCGTACTTATTAGGGGGTTCACACCTAGCGTTTTTAGTTCAAAATACGATAAAGTTAACAGCATGCTGATTTCGTTAAAATCTTGCTGATTTGACTCGTAATTATAATCGTAAATCATGCTGTTCACACCATGAGGTACCCTGCTGCTTTCAATCCGGAAATCCTGCTGATTTGACGTAAAACAAATATAACCTCGTATCCTGTGAACCGGACGCGGACACCGGTACGTCGGGTAACTTTTTTTGTCTACACAGTACGATATGATAATGTTTGATTTCATCATAGATCGTCGGTGGTGATGAGTTTAAAGGATCTGGCGGTGTCCGTGAATAAACATGGCAAATCTGTCTGAAATTCTCCTGAAGGCACGCGCTCGAAAGATGGTCTGGTGAGTAACAGATCCGATTACATGAGTTGTTTCATTAGTACGTTACTCCTAATTGCTTGGCCCGACGATGACAGTCTTGTCTCGGCAGAGTACTTTTTCCTGGGCAAGAGTCTGGCATTGTGCACCGCGCTTTACGGTCTCGCGCACGTGACGGCCATTTTTATGTGGGAAACGATGCATGCGCGGTTGACGCACGCGGGCACGACCGTGGACGACCAGGTCGCGATTCTCTGGACATTGGGGCATCTGGTCCATGCCACGACGGCGCACGACGACACGGCGTTTGTCGACAAGGTGACGGCGTGGGTCCTCGCGTTCCTCTCGATGGAGCCAGCATCATCGAGCGACGACAGCGTCTTGTCCCTTCAAGTCGCAAGTGCCAGTGTGTGTCTCGACTTTATTGTATCGGCAGGGGGTGGTGGCCCATGGTCATCGGCCCAGTGGAGTTGCTCTCAGGAGTTTCTGGTTTTGGTATATATTCTAACAAAAAATGCGTACGGTTATGGTAGATAGGGTGAAAGTCCGTTGTCTAGATACGGGAACTTTCCTATTGTAGAGAAGAACGTTACCGACAATTTTATTGAGATTGGGCAAGAAATATCGGAATAAACCGTCCTAGAACTA
This sequence comes from Peronosclerospora sorghi, assembly GCA_026184515.1. Classification (NCBI taxonomy): domain Eukaryota; phylum Oomycota; class Peronosporomycetes; order Peronosporales; family Peronosporaceae; genus Peronosclerospora; species Peronosclerospora sorghi. The sequence goes on from CM047580.1 coordinate 12,727,663, forward strand.
GCTAAGCAGACGTGCAGTATATTATAAAAGGTGGGTGTGAGCGCGATGTTGTGAGGGTGATAAAAATAGCGCGTTATCGATTGGAAAAGTGATGAGAAAAGCGCGTATTTCGTTCTGCTGATTTTGAGGCAATAATCCTGCTGATTTCGTTAAATTTAATGGAAGAAATCAGCTACCTTTAGAGGTTTCTGATTTTTTTTAGATCTTGATGATTTCACTTTAATTATAACGTTTATTTTACAAAATCATCAGACCTCAATCAGCAGCGAATTTTACTAGGTGTGAACCCCCTATTAGTAAAATGCTCGATGTTTTTGTACTCATTCTGAGTAAATATGTTTTCGGACACTAATAAGTAGTGTAGAGCACAAAATAGATGGAAGTTTACGATAATTTCAACATTTGGTATATATTTCATGTTAGGATACCTAAACACTTCTCAATACATATTCCATTGATATAGTCCCTGGTTTGGTTATTTCCTTCCGCTTACTACGAACTGTCTACTGGTGTCTTTTTAGGGACAACGGATATTTGGTTGCTCCGATATAACTTCAGCCAATTTCGGTATATTTGAGTTATTATCTGACATTTATGGCACAAGTTTTCGAAGATCTGCGCAAGTATGAATGCCGACAACTTCCAACAAGTGGAATGCCTGGTACATCAAATCATTATCCAGAATTTACGGGGCTTTCGAATCGAACGTCGTGGAGACAAGGATTTTTACAATCGACCAGCCTTAGTACTGGTCCAAAAAACAGACGTAGCTTAAAACAGGCAACTCATCTAACCAAGTATGTCAGGCTTATGAAGATTCTCTGAAAACCTCCACGACGTGGCTCATTGACGTATTTTTAGATTGGATGTCTGCTGAGGTGGGATATTAGTTACACCGAAATATCGACAAGAAGTAAATCATGGGCTACTCATCAATGGAGCAGGATGATTGCGGTGACATTTCGAACATGTACATTGGTTAACGTGTATGCTTCATTCTCAGCTACTCCGAAAAGAGAGTTTCATTCAGGTGTACGTTCATGGAATTTTCGCTTATGCCCAAAATTGATTATAGCAGGTGACTTTAAATGTGTTCAGGTTCCTATTTTGGAAAAGTTAGACGGAGAGAGGGGTTTTATAACGGACGGCGTGGCATTAATAGTTGTAAAGTGGCTGTAATTGGTCTACACGAGGAGTTGGAATATCACGATATATTTTTGGAACCCACAGATCATTTCACCTACTGGTGTGGCTCCAAAGCGAGCCGCATAGATCGTTTAATGTGTGATACACGGGTGAAATGGGTGCAGGTGGAGGCCTCACTAGCAAGATCTGATCGCGGTGAAGTAATACTTTGGAAGACAGAACCGGCAGAGAAAAATTACCCCAACGAGTGACCAGATACCCTTTTTACGGCATAATGCAGATGGTATTGTAGCCTCTATGTGGTGAAGTGCTATTGAAAATTATTGACCATTTGTACCAGTGTATCAGTTGTCAAGGCGGATCGATCGGGTTGGCTGAAAGTATGGAGTGTTTTGGACCAATCGTGTTGTTGAAGTGTTTTGTACGCAGATTTGAGGTAAGGCACACGGTTTACATGTAGTTTACATATTGGATTTTAATTGGGTTATTAAATATAGTGTTCGTATTACATTGGGTTGCATAAGTTGCCGCTCCGTAGGAGTCATTGAGAGCAGAGGGATAACACGGTCCCCTCTTGCTCATTTAATCTCGGCCAGGACAGAGTTCCACCGGAATTCCGACGACGGGAAGCTCCCATTACGTTCACTCACCCCTCAACTCCCACCACGTTTAAAACGTGTTTTGCTGGATGGGTTACTCACTTCTTTGCGGTGAATCCCCAGAACTTCTATTGGCTGGATTACTCACTGCTGCGTGCAGTCAAGTGCCAGATTTTACCCGCATTTGGAGTGACGATTTACTCTCATCTGCATATCGACTACATTGGATTATCTTTCAGTTGGTTTTTGGATCAAGTACCCCAGAAGTGGTACACCCATATCAGTACCTGCCAAGGTCTTCACTAAGCGACGGTCCACCCAGTGTGTATCCACCCACGCCATGAGTACACAAGGTGAAATGCAATACAAAACGGACTCGGCGTCCTTCAATGCCGATCGGTCGCCCGATCGGCATCCAGGCGAAGGTTCGCGGGGTATCCCCCCCGTAAGTTGGTCGGCTGGGCGCGTTGGTGGTTCAGTTCCGGACACTTTGGTGTTCGATTTTGAACTGGAATCCACCACATCTATATCGGGTGCATATGTCGCCGCCAATAAAAATCATCGCCACTAGTATAATGGAACAAATGTTCCTTTTCTTAAGACGTATTTTTAAATTAATAAGACATATATGTTGGTTAGAGGCGTGTCGAAGGCGAAGGCACTTGAGGGGTTGGATGCAAAATGCAAAGTGATTGATTGAGTGAGGGTCTTAGTTCATACTCACGCTCTGCTTATCTAGCGATTAGTGCTTGATAGGTCTAAGCCTCATGTACAGTCGCCCTTCTGGATACTTGCTGGATTCTTCTCAATTGTACCCAGTGTGTAGTAAACAAATTATCATGAGTGTAGGTCGTCACCACAACCATGTCGCACCAGCGTAAACATGTACCCAGGCCATGTCGCAAACATGTCGGAATGATTGCCCAGGTCTGAGTGCTGGTCATATCAAGTCAAAACCGTGACGCCGACTCGTCACGCGCTGGCGGTGGCTCGGTGAGGCGTCTTCATCGCATTCTGAACACCGTCAAGAGCGCCGATGTCACGGTGACAAGTGTCGATAATGTCAACACTCCCACTGGAATCGCCAGAGACAACGATGTCGAGCTTGGTCCGTAGAGCGGTGAACTGTGGCGCTGCTATCGGCTCATGATTTCTGCGAGCATGTCTTGCGTCGGACAATACTGTAGTGCGACCTGACCGTCTACGATCTTCTCGCGCACAAATGATAGTGGATGTCGATGTGCTTGGTCCGCTTGTGGAAATCCGGGTTCTTTGCCAACGCGATCGATCCTTGGTTGTCTTCGCGCACCAGGATCGAATCACCGTCGCTGAGTTCACCGAGTTCATGCATTAACAACTTGAGCCACACTGCCTATGGAGCCGCTTCCGATAGTGCCATGTACTCTGCCGCATTCGACGACAGCGCCACAGATCGCTGCTTCTTGGTTCTCCAGCTCACGCAGCCACCGTTGATCAAGAACACATACCGCTTGTGCTGCTGCGAGATTCGTGGTCGCCTGCCCATTTGGCATCCGAGTACCCATGAAGTTCACATCGTCAAAGTCGTTGTCGCCCTTGCCAAACACGAGACCGAGCTTCGAAGTCGCTTGAAAATACTGGAAGACACGCTTGACAGCTGACAGAGTGTGGGACACGGGTCGGCAGCGAACTGGCTCAGGACTCCCACTTCTTCTGAAATGTCCGTTCGATTCGCCACCATGAGGTACATCAGGCACCCAACCGCGCTACGGTACGACACACCGTGCATTGTCTCGTCGTGCTTTCACTCTCCATTTCACATGTTCTTGGTCAACTTGAGCCCTGGATCTTTCGGCGTCTTCACCGGATTGCAGTGCTGCATGCCGAACTTTGTAAGCACCGAGTACAAGAACTTGATCTGGCGCACAGTACTGTACTTAGATCAATTACGCGCGATTGCCATGCCGAGACAAAACTTGAGCTCGCCGAGGTCGAACATCTCATACCGGTTTCTGAGAGATGACTTGATCTTTGCCATCAGTGCGTCGCTGCTGCACGAAATGATCAGATCTTAGACGTGATCACAACGAACGCCATCTTGTCGGAGCCTTTCTCGCGCATCACGTTCATGCAGTGGTCGGAATCGCACTTGGTAAAGCCAAGATCGATCATGAATGTGTCGATGGTCTGGTTCCACATTCGCGGAGCTTGCTTTAGCCCGTAAGCGACTTCTTGAGCTTTCACACAAAGTCGACCGGTTGTCTCTCATCGACGTATCCCTCCAGTCTTCATGTAGATGTTTTCATCGATATCACTGTTCAGAAACGCGGTCTTGACGTCCATATGGTGCAGCTGAAGACCGTACTTGCTTGGCCGCAAGTGCGATCACAACTCGGATCGACGTGAAATTGGCAACTGGCGCGAACGTCTCGTCGTAGGCGATGCCAAACTTTTGTGCAAATCCCTTTGCGACGAGCCGAGCCTTGTTCCGCTCGAATTCTCCGTCTTCATTTTCCTTGACCGATTACCTTGCTTGCGTCCCTTTAGAAGTGGAACAACGTCCCAAGTGTCGTTCTTAATCAACGAATGGAACTCCGAGTCGCACGCGTCGCGCCACTTTCTTGCGTCGCTGGATATCATCGCCGACTCAAATGTTGTCGGCAATTCTCTGAAGCCACGACGTGAGCAGCGTGCAGCGCCGACAGATCGTCAAGCAAGGTTGGACGAGTCGTCGAGTTCGCCGTCGTGTTCGCGGACGCGGCGCTCATTCGACCGACCCCTACTGTCGCTGAGCTGCTGTATCGCTTCGGACGCGGGATCTCTGTCATGTCCTCGAGCGACTGCGAGCGTACATGACGCTTTGCACCGCTGCTGTACTCTATGATGGTAGTCTTCGGCTGTGGCTAGGCAGGTTGATATCTACTGACAGGCACACCGTCTTCTGAACCTTGTTCCATGTCTGCGTCTCCGACGCCAGACTCTTCGTACTCCTCGTCGGTGTCTTCTTCGTCAACGAAGTCTATATACGCACTTTTACCACCGATTCGACGACAATCGTCATACTCTTCTTCCATGAACTTGGCGTCACGGCTCACGAACACTCGACCGATATCGATGTCTTCGAACCGATACGTTTTCTAGTGCTCCGAATAGCCGATGAACCGACAGCTAATCGCACGAGCGTCGATCTTGAGACGCTTTGGACTTGGCACGTGCACAAACGCGTGGAATCCAAACGTCTTCAGGTTCTAAAGAAGCGGAGCTTTGCCGTTCCACACCTCATACGGCGACATGTTGTCGGTGTTTGAGTGACTTGGAAGCAGTTCCGCAAGCACGCAGCGGTGATCACGGGTTCACCCCAGTACGGCTCGACATCTTGGCGTGCTCAAGCATGCACGCGCACTCCACTAGTGTGCGATTCATGCGTTCCACCACACCGTTGAGCTGCGTCGTATACGGAGGTGTGAAGTGCTGCACAATACCTCGATCGGCGCAGATCGTGACCATCCTTGCCGACTTGTATTCACCCCCATTGTTGCATCGAAGTACCTTAACACGTCGACCAGTCTGGGTCTCCGCCCACTTGACACACTGCACGAACTTGTCGATGACTTCATACTTGTGCTTCATGAGGGACACAAGGCAGTACCGCGACTTGTCGGCGATGAACGTCACGAAGAACCGCTTGTCGCTGAACGTCGACGTCTGCATGGGACCGCACACTTCACTATACACCACGTCGAGTAGACCGCTCGCGCGCGCAGAAGTCGAGTCTTGGAACGAAGCGTGCCTGCTTTCCAATCGCGCACCAGTGCAGGGCAGATATAGTTTCGAAGAGATATGCCACGCTGGAAAGGATGCTTTTTACAGGGGCAGAAATCCGGGGGCGGCAGGCCCATATGAATAGCACGGTAATGGAAATCACCCTCCCCCCCAATGTGCACGCGGGGCAGGTTAATGGTACGGGACAGGCGTTTGGGGCGGTTTGGACCCCCCCCCAACCTGTTGCGAGCAGATGCTCAACTATGGGATGGCGTGCTTCAAATCTATATAATAACAGAGTTCATGTCTTCGATGCACGCTCCCGCACCTAAGCGAATATATTGATCTAAGTATAGAATTCAATTAAGTACGCAATCCCGTAACTACTCGAAGTCAAATTATACTATCGATTTCTTTTAATTGGTTACAAATAGCGCTTTTACAGTTAAGCAAAAAACTATTCGACTTTATCATTGGTTAGAAATAGCAGCTTAACATACCGACATTTTGCAGGCGGTTAAAATTGGAGGCATGACGGATGCGCTCATTACGTCACCACTGGAAGTTGTTAAGACGCGACTCCAGGTTCAAGCCGGAAAGTTCGTAAGCTACTGTTTTAATGATTTTAATTCATTGAAGTATAAGACAGTTGTTTCGATCGAGCAGTAGCTCCTTTGGTACTCTGACGAGCTTCGACTGCTACTCCGTCAAGATCTCTATCAATGGAATCGTCACGGCCATATACGGAGGAGCATCTGCACATGGTTCGAAAGATTAAGACATTAAAGAGTCATTATGAGGTGCTGGGGGTGGCACAAAATGTGACGGAAAACGAGGTTATAAAGCGGATCGCAAGGTAGAAAACGGGATGGAAGGGCGCATTCGTGTTTGTTTTGGTATCTGACGTGGTGGAAGCTCTCTCAGGTATGCCACCTCCGAACTTCAAGCAAATCCACGTCTTGGTATTCATTCCAGAACAGCCAAAATTATGGATTAGTGGAGATTGCGCTCAACACGAAAGAGGTTCGCTGCAGATTGTATATGTTGGCAGACTTATACCATGGATATTACGATCCTGACCATCGCATTGACGACGAGATCCAGGCACTGTGGTATGAGGGCACGATGTTGCGGATGCATGTGCTGTTCAAAATGGGTAAGAAAATCGCGTGTTCTTTGTGTCACATATTGAATGGGGTATTGAATGGGGTGGATACTTATTCCCTTGGTAGAGGTGAAGGCTCTGGAATTTGATACTACCTTCCGGAATGAACGATATACCATTCTATCTCCGCTGGTTAGCCATGTGATTGAGACGTTTGTTTCCCATCCTTGTCAAGTACAAACAAGCTGCGGCGAATTAAAAATGACCATTATGTTCCCGATGAGACCAAGAGAACGAGTCTCCCCCGGACATGATGCCTGCTATCTTAGCAAACACTTCGTTTGTTGACGTGACGACGGACGAGTTCAAATACCAACGTCTTGAACATGAAGCCATATTCGGACCACTCGGGAAGACACAGAACTGCCATTTTATGTCAAGAGAACATTGCCGTCAACACTCAAGCTACCACAAGTACGACAATGACAAAAGCAATCATCTTGCTGTCTCGGCGGAGATGCATAGTTTTTACAATGCCCTCACGGTTGACATCCCAGTGATGAATATTCGCGTGAAATCAGTTTCGTCGTGTCCAGTGGTCAGCAACAGGTTTGAAGTAAGTCTGTGTATTCGCGCGGTTTGTGTCCACACTCTGCTAACGATACAATGTTCGCCTGCGGATCAAGGAGATAATCCGGGCGGTGGATGACAGTTATCGTAAACTTATCTCGATGCACCTAAACGAAGATTTCGTTGCATTGGATGATCCGTTGGAAATGCAAACGTCTGTCTATGTGGTGGATCCGAAGGTGTTTTGTGAATGCACTGAGTGGAGACGTGAACAAATTGAGAAATGTTGCAGGAATGCTTCGACATGCTCGATTAGTATGAACAAATCGATCATTCTTACCGAGATAATTGACATTCTTACCAACTTCTTCTAATATTTCTTTAAACAAAAATGTTCTTGATCAGTAAAAATGAATTATCTTACAAGAACTATTAATATTCTAGGTTACTATTCTACATACAGCTGACAACGACATTTCAATATTTACTGAACACTATTTCGTCAACTTTTGCAGTCACCACGACATCTATCTATCGATCAATTTTCGATCTATATAATAACAGAATTCGTGTCGTCGATGCGCACCTCTTACGTACCTAAGCGAATATCTCCATCTATGTATAGAATTCGATTAACTACGCGTTCCCGTACCTAATCGAAGTCGAATTCTCTATCGATTTCTTTTCATTGGTTACAAATAGCGCTTTTACATTTTCTACGTATATAAAAAGTTTTCCGTCCGTCTCCCTCTCACGTGACCTGCCCGTACCCCGTCGGTACTACGGGTACCGACAAGACCGTACTTACACAGGATCATTTCTAGAGTACTACGGGTACCGACACTTGAAGTTTTCCGTCTGTCTTTCAGTGCGAAGCTCCTGGGTAAGACTAGAAAGATATAATAGCCGGTAATAAATCAAAGGTAGAGTGTGAGATTGTGAGTCTAAGTGTTATGGGTTCAAGTCCCATTTTTCGCCCATTTTTTATATTCAATTATTTTTTTATGTTTAATAAGTTTATAATATTTTTTTAAACTTATTTTACCACTAACTACAGTTATTATATTATCTTTTTCGAAAAATGAAAAAAATCATTAAAAATTTTAGTATTTTTATGTCATTTTTTATTTTTTTAATGTCATTACCTTTATGGATTTTTTTGATAAATCGATATCAAACTTCCAATATTTATTTAAAATTGAATGGATTAGTCAATTTAATATTATTTTTTATTTAGGTATTGATGTTAATTCTTTGATTTAACATTTTTTCTTCTTTAAAGAATTATTTTTTTAAAAATTGTTGATAATTTAATTAATTTTTTTTTTTCAATTTTTTTCATTTTCTAAATTATTATGATTATAGGCCTAGTATGATTTGAACCTAAAACTATACCGTTATGAGCGGTATGCTCTAACCAATTAAACTATAAGCCTTATTTATAAATAAATTTTGTTTTAACAGGTCTTTCCTACTGTTTTCAGCATATATATTATTTGAAACACAATTTCTTAGTGCCCAGTGCTTGAACAGCTGCCGTGATTGTTGAGTTCAAGTGTCCTTGAATGAGTAGAAATCGTCACAGGCAGGAGCCACGTTCAGCTCCTGCCAATGCGCACGGAGGAAAAGGGATAAAGCTTACACAACCAGCAATGCAAACAGCAACACTTGAAGTGCTGAATGTGCAGTCCTGAAACAAGTGCAACCGCCGATTGATGGCCGGCTGAACAGGATGTACCACGAGGGTGGCGTGTATTAGACTGGATTAAGCAGCGGCTTTGGCTAAAACTAGGTCAAATGGAAGCCGGATGCAGTGCGATGCGCTGCACTGGATTGGGAACGCGTAACAGGATCTTCGCTGTGCGCGCTCACGTTTCTTAACTTGCTGCAGATGTGGGAAGGTTAAACTGACACTGATAGCTCCAACCTAACCAATGTTGCGTCGTCTTCTTTAACACCACACTCGGCGTGGCAAAACGTTCGTGAACATACAACAATGCCTTTGATTGGACATCAGTTGGTGCAGAAATATGGCACAAGCAGCATTCACAACATGGGGGCTTGACCATATCAACGGTATCTTCCTACTTGGCAATTAGAAAACGCTCAAATTTGCACAGATCTATATATAACCCGCAACTACAAGTCGATGGGTATCTTCAGCTTGCAGACCAGCTTAATCTGACAGCATGGAAGAAATGCAGCAGATTCTTCAAGAGACGCTCGAGTATACGATGGGCACGGTGAAGACAACATGTCGAGCCTGCAGCACATGTATCCTTAAGTTAGATATCATTTCGAGAAAAACATGCGCGCGGCTTTCATTAGCCGTTGGAGTGTTGTGTGTGTGTTATAGAGACGGGATTCTCCTCCCAATTCGTTTCGTTGGTACAACGGGTTAACTCACATGAATGTATTTCCGCATCTGAATCTGCGCATCATGGGGGAACTCAAGCCATGCTCGAACAGCACATCCCGTACGTACTGGTGTACAAGTAAGTGCGGCAGCAAATGGAGGGGGATCAGGTGGTGAATCTAGAACTCCGTATGCTTTGCCTGCAATCGAACGTCCAAAGGAGGTACAACACCCCGACTACCAACGTAGGCGTCGCGTCATTGCGGAAGATGGTTACGACGGCATTATCTTCGATCACGACAGCACCGAAGAACATCTCTGTTCTTCTGGAAGCTGAGTCCGCAGAACTACGAGTAATGCGTAACGTCGTTTATGACGAAGCACTACGTTGAATGAGGTTGTAAATGTTAGAAAAAAAACTAAAGGTCTGTTCTCACTATGCCAGATCTTATAATTCCTGGTCTGAACACTTTTGACCAGGTAGAATCTAAGGCAGAGGATGGCGAGTACGCGACGATGGTCGCGCCGTGCAAGGTTTTAGATACGTTGTGCTTAAAGATAAAATTGAAAAGTGTATTATGTAAAGTTACTTAAGTAGTCAGTCATACTAAAATGCAACTTAAAAGGAACCGTCAATGTATATCTAAAATATATACCCCCTTATCAGCCAATGGGCTTTCACCAACTTGTAAGGGTACAAAACACAAAATGGGTACACGCACTTTCAACACTCCACCTGAAAGACCGGAGGCTGTATACCCATCACGTCAACCCCAGGCATGCACACAACTCTTCAATCCTTGGCGCATTAAAGGCCTTGGTCAGTAGGTCTGCTAAAATATCCACACTTGGCACATGGGTAGTCGAAATTATACCCTTCCGTGAAAAATCCTCAAAACCTTTAACTTCACGTCGATATGTTTCCCACTAGCGGTACTCTCTTCATTCTCCCATTTCTTGATCGCCACCTGGTTATCCATCTTGATCACCAGGGGCGTCTTTGCACGTAAACCAATTTCCATAATCAATTACCTTAGACCCAACGCTTCCCTGCCAGCATCGAAGCAGCAACAAATTCTGCTTCGGCAGTCGAACGTGCTACTGCCGTCTGATTTTTTTCATGCCCAGTTGACCAGCACACCATTAACGAACGTCACCATAGCCGAAGTTATCTTCCTATCACTTGTCAGCCGCGAAATCAGCGTCACTAAAAACCATAATCCGCAATGGCTGTGGTGATTCATCATCGTGCTCTAACTTCAATTTCAAATCTCTTGTCCCCTTCAAATACTTGAGTATCCTCTTTGCAACTTTGTAATCTCAACAGTGGGTGCATGAGTCTGGCGTGTTTCACGGTTCACCGCAAAAGAAATATCGGGGCGCGTGCACCGTGATATCCAAAGCAGACTGCTCACAAGTGAGTGAAAATTTCTGGGCATATTGACCTTAGGTCGCAACTGAAAAGGTTCACAAACGATTTCATCATCATCCAACACCATCACCGGTGTCCGAGCAGAATTCATCTTTGTTATCTTGTGCGTGCTCAGAAATTCACAAATTGTAGCTTGTTGATCCAAAGTATATCCGCTCCTTGGATCACCTTCAATTCTTATTCCCTAAACCTTCGTCACGTTGCCCAAATCTTTCAGTTCCAACACTTGCATATCCACGAAAAATTGATCAACAATTTCGTTGCTGGTACCCGTAACCAGCATGTCGTCATCGTAAGCACCGACCACAATTGTCTCGCTTCCAGCGTGTTTAAGGAAAATACAAGTGTCGTTGACACATTGTATGAAATCAAAGTCTGCCATAGTCTTACACAAGCACTTATTCCACAGGCGCCCAGCCTGCTTTGGTCCGTAGAGGTTTCGCTTCAACTTGGGGGCTAAGTCCTTTTTCGATTCCACACCGAAATCCTTTAATTTTTCTTGACTTATGGACATCCCTTGCGGTCCTTGTAGATAGATTTCCACATTTTCTTCAGCCTTGGATTTGGGGTAGGCGCTCGGTGCATCGCCGTGGCATGCTGCCTCTCCCAAACTTGTGCCAGCATCAATAGAAGCTTCACATTGTTCAGTTCCATGACTGTTGAAAAGGTAAAAAGGTAATAGTCACCAAAAATTTGCTTGTCGCCCCTGGCGACCAACCTCGCCTTATACCTCTTCACTGACCCGTTTGCATTCAACTTGGTTTTGTACACGCATTTGATACCTTGTTTTCGGGGCGACGCACGGGTGGTGAAGTCGAGTTCGAAATCAAACACCGAAGTGTCCTGAACTCGACCACCATCCTGCCCAGCCGACCAATTTACGGGGGGGGGGGGGTACCCCGCGAACCTTCGCCTGCATCCCGGTCGGGTAACCGATCAGCACTGCAGGACGCCTGGTCCGATTTGTCTTCAGAATTCTCACCTGTGTACCCATTGGTATGGGTGGTAACACACTCGGTGGACCGTCGCGCAATATGAATCTTGGTGGGTACCAATATGGGGTGTACCATTTCTGGTGTAATTTGGTACCAATATCCAACGAAATATAATCCAAACAATCCTATCGGTAAATGGAGCGGAAATCGTCACTCCAAATACAATAAAAACGTGAGACAAACCGCGCGTAGCGGTGGAGTACCAGACAATAATTTGGGGTGGACCGCGTGATGAGATGCGTAGACGCAACCAATAAAACGATAAAAACACGTTCGAAATGTGTGCGACTTGAGGGGTGAGTGAACGTTAAATGAACGCTTCCCTTCGTGGGAATTCCGGAGGACCTTGTGCGCCTGTTGCGCGTATTGCCGGGAAAGTTGAGCTAGAGGGGACCGTGTTATTCCTCTGCTCCCAATGACTCCGTGGTAGGAGGGGCGACTTATGCGTACCAAAGAGAAACGAACACTATATATATAATATCCAATTATAAACCTAATATGTAAACTACATGCAAAATCGTGTGACTCACCTAACTGTGCGTACTTAACACTCCAGACACGATTGGCTCAAAATAATCTCCCCTTTCAGCCAGCCCGATCGCTCCAACTTGATCAACGGTATATAGGTACATGCTAGTCAAAAAATACACCTTCACTTCACCACACACGACATCCCAGGTATCCAGATCTTGTAGCGACTTAAGATCCTCCATTTCAGCTTGACACCACATTTTATCTTGCGAACCTCCATGCGCCTCCATAAAACTTTTAGGGTCTGGCTGCATTTTTTAGACGTAACATCCATTTCGGTCCTCTGTTCGCACACCGCGAATGCGCATAGCGCGCTTTCCTGACCTTGTTCATTCACAGTAATACCACCCGAAATAGCATCGCTTTGAGCCATTTCGCCTGTCGCGACGCTTCAATCCTTGGCTTTCAGCGATTTTTTAGACTTCCTTCGTGACTTGCGTGTACCTTGGTCACTTGCGCGCTTCGGCGCCCCTTCTGATCCAGTTGCCTTGTTGCTCCTGCGCTCAAAATGCAAAGCTTTTTCCTTCGATTTGTTCGAACGTAATTCCACCAGCTCTTGCATGTCCTTTTCAGCTTCTCCTTCCAGAGCCCTTGCGATCTTGGCAATCGTTTCATCGTTTAGCGTTTCGATCGCGGTGACATGCCTCTTCACCGTGACCACTCGATCCTTCATCAGCAATACCTTGTATCCCTTGGTTTCATCGTTTTTACCTAATATCAGCGCGCGCTCAGCGTGTAGAACGAGTCCCTTCTTCTTCGGGACCCACCAAAACATGCACGGAGACCCAAAAACCACTATGTCCGTAATCGCCGGTCACTTACCGGTCAGCACTTGAACGGGAAACAGTCGACCTTGATTCGACCTTGTCGGAATGCGGTTGAGTATGTAAACGGCATATTCATCCGCCTCCGACCAATAAACCAGCGGAACTCCCGATCCAAACTCATGCACCGGACCATATTAAAAATGGTCCGGTTCATCCGCCCCGCTTTTGCGTTTGGAGCCGGATTTCCTGCTTTCGTGATTTGACGACGAATACCAGTATTTTTGAAAAAAGATCAACATTCTGGTACTCGCCGTCGCCGTCCATACGAAGCACGAAAATTCATTTTCAAACCAAGTTAAAAATGACAAAACATCTTGGCCTCCCTGTACTTGGTGCGTGCGGAAAAAAACCGAACGTAACTTAAAGAATGATCCACAAAAACAATCAGGTATCTGTTGCCACGCCTGTCACGAGGAGTGATGTACCCTTAAGGTCGCTGCAAACCACTCTTCCGATTCTATCACTCGGCGAATTGGCACCCGAATCTTACTTCGGGTGAGCCTTTCGTGTGTCTTATCCCTCAGCAAAGGTCAGGCAATTTGGCCTGCTAGTGTCTGTAGGGGCTATGTTTGTCCTGGGGTCCCTGGCCATTCTTTCGACAGTATCATAGGCCAGGTACCCCAGCGCACGTGAAAGTGGTGCAATCTTCCAGTGTGGACGTCAGCAGCGACGTCTTCCTACACACTGCTTAACACTACGCTCACGAAACCGTTCGAATTCGAGCTTCCTTTTTCCACGGCCAAATTTTCCACAAACACAGAACCAAATGTCTTCACGTCAAACAATCTCGTGCCTTTCAGCATTACTCGCACTTGATGACCATCATCAGCGATGATGCAACCTTTTTCGCGCAGTTTGCCAAGCGAGATCAAGTTTTTTGCCAATTTTGGCGCAAAGTATACTTCGGTCAAGACAATGACCGTTGAAGTTTCATCACATGTATGCAACGTAACTTTGACAACTTTTGTTGCCTTTAACGTTCTGCCATCCGGGGGTGCAACGTTTCACTTGGACCGCACACCCTGGTATCCTCCAGTAGTTCAGCGTTCGAAACCAAGTGACTACTGGCTAAACTGTCAACAATCCATGTATTTTCGTCAATTTCATCACTTCCGCATTCGTCAAGATTTTTAATTTAAGCGGAATCCACTGTCGATAATACGAACTTCCTTGACTGTCTTTCGTTCGCCTTTTGAACCGTTCTTTTACTACGGTTTCCACCGTTTTTCGAAGCTTTTCCGGGAAATACTTCTGTAAATGCCCTTCATCTCCACAAGTATAGCAGCCTCGTCTACTTCTACTTGGAGTGACTGTGTAACGGGGTTACATTTGAGTTACATTTAGTGTTGGTGTACATGAGTACACTACGGTTGAGGT
>CM047580.1:12742351-12755727 GCA_026184515.1 Peronosclerospora sorghi
TTTAAGGAATAGTCTTCCTCTGTGCGCTAGCCGCACCGTGCGTATACGCACCGGCTACAGACTGCATGCGCTTTCATCCTAGCAGCTGGTCTGCTCTTGGGCGCATCATACTCCAGCTCTTGATCCCATGCAACGAGATCTTGAGCGTGGCATAGGTAGTCCTGCCTAGCAGGATCGTACATTGCCATCAGCATAACCTTTAATCTTGGCGCAACAAACTTGAGAATATTTTCCACTATTAACTTTTCACTCGTACCCGTTTTCTCGGGCCAGAGCTACTAGGTATAAGTAATGCTGCGTCCATGTACTTCGAGAGTCTTTCTCCGAGGCAAACCACATGGCAGTGTGGAGGAGTCAAGTTCAAAATCGAACACAGTTGTGTCGAGAACCTGACCACCATCGTGCCCAGACTTCCAACTTACGGGGAGGTACCCCGCGGACCTTCGCTTGCGATCCGATCTGATCGTCCGCTGCTAGCAGACGACCGATCATCAACAGAAGACGCCTGGTCCGATTGATCTTGCGTTGCCATCTCACATTGTGTACCCGATGAAATGGGCTAGTTCAACACTCGGTGGATCGTGTCGCTGGTTGACTTGGGTCTGATAGTATGCAGACCGTACTGGGGGGTGTACCCTGGGCGGAACTCTTCACCCTGGGTACTTGTAGACCGGTTACACTTGGAATATGTATAGTCCAATGGGTCGACCGTCCAATCTATCTAGACCCAACCAATACGAGATAATAGAGGGTAGACCACTCAACTGGTCTAGCCCCTGACCAATATGAGAGAAGACCAAAGCCGGTCTAAACTCCAACCAATGTTATAGTAAACCAATATGTCCACGTAAAGATCCAATATGCTCGTGAATTCCACAAACGATATCTCCACGTAAATACAAATCCACTTGTTAGTACGTTCCAAATGTACGTGACTTAAACTTGTGAGAAGTCAGCCAACGGATACTCCTGTCAAAGGACTTCCGGCGGTCCAAATGCGTCTGCGACGCGCCCCGGTCGGGTATAATGGGCAGGAGGGGATTGTGGTGGAGTCAAGTTCGAAATCGAATACATTTGTATTGACAACCTGACCACCACCATCGTGCCCAGCCTTCCAACTTTCGGAGGGGGTACTCCGCGGACCACCACTCGAGATCTGGTCCGATCGTCCGCTGCTGGCAGACGACCGGTCATCATCCAAAGACACTTGGTCCGATTCACTTAAGTTCATCTCACCTTGTGTACCCGATGGAATGGGCTAGTTACACACTAGGTGGATCGGGATCGCAGATCGATCTGATTCGGTCTTGAATATGAGACCGTGCTGGCTTGATGTACCTAGGGCGGAACTCTTCACCCCAGGTACGTACAGACCAGAAACACTTCCAAAAGATAAATTCCAATAGGTCGATCGTTCAAACGATCTAGACCTGACCATAATGAGAGAAGACCAAAACCGGTCTAAACTCCAACCAATGTTACAATGAGCCAATATGTCCACGTGAAGACCCAATATGCCCGTGAAACTCCACAAACGATATCTCCACGTAAAGACCAATCCAGTGAATAGCACGTTCCAAACGTACTTGACTTAAAGTGTCCAGATCGCCATATCGTACTCCCGTCGAGGGACTTCCGGTGGCCAAAGTGCGCGTGCGGCGCGTCCAGACCGGGTATAATAGGCAAGAGGGGATAATTCAACCCTCTGCCCCCAAACACTCCGCGGCGGGAGGAGGCGACTAGTGGATGTGGAAATAATAACGGCGACCCATTGCTGCGGTGTAGACCAATACCAGAAGAGGTTTTTGCCACTTATTCCTAGACCAAAAACCTTTACCGGAAAATCCGTAACCAAAAGACTTCTACTTGGAAAAACCACAACCAAAAGACTCTTACTTGGAAAAACCGCAACTAACCAATAATACTACCTCCCTATGGTCCCTAATGTACCCACACAAAATTATGTAAAATACCCAATGTCAGGTGACTCACCCAAGACCGGCGTTCTTGATACTCCTTGAATCTGATAGGCTAAAAGCCCCCCCTTGTTTAGACCAATCCGAAATTCGACCAGCTGACTTGACCAAAAGTGACTAAATTTGTGGTACACTTCACCATAGCCGCCCCTAAGTCCGACCGTGTCGCACATCAATAACGGTCTGACTCACCCATCACTCGACCAACTGGACCTTGGTCACTCACACCTCTTCCCCATGGATGAAACATCTTCGACACCTGCTTCAGGTACTGCCTTTACTGCACTTGATCTTCTTATGCTTCCTCTTGACGCTTGTTCTTGTATAAACTCTATGTGCCGAGTCGCTCCACATTACTTCACCTGTCCGGTCGGCTCGGTCTGGCAGCCCATGTAACTCTCCTGCACTTCAAACATCGGAGGGTGTCAGACTGAAGCCGACACGCGGATGCAGGACATGCTTGCAGAAAACATGCGTCTCAGGACCCAGGTGGCCCACCAGGCAACACGAGGTGCGCATCTTTGGTCTTCGTCTTGTACTTGTCTTGACCCTCGTTTGTCTTCAGCTCTCATCCCTCCGAGCGTCTTCAAGGCAATAGGTGCCTTGCTTGATGGTGATAGGCAATCCGACAATCATGTTGACCAGCTCCGACCAATTCTAGATGAGCTGGTAAGTGCACGTCATGAGCTGTCCCGTCTGGAGACTTATCCGTCCCATCTCCGGGATCAACTTTCACTTGTTCGCCGGCAGCAACTGGACGGACATTTTGACGCGACTTCACTGCGCATGAAAGGCGACGACTTTGCGCGACGCATTGCCGAACTTCAAATTTCCATTCAATACCAGACCGGGAAGGTACGGTCTTATCAAGACAAGTCAGACGCTTGGACGCTAGAGTCGGGTCGTCGTCAGGTGGCACTAGACCAGTGCCGCCAGCGCTTGATGAACTTGCTGCCTCCGTGTTTGACTGCTTCCTCCAGCATAGATTGGTCTGCGTCGGCAACCTTCGTCGTCTCGGAGCAAGATCAAGACCGCTTCCAGCAGGAACAAGACCGCTTGCAGCAGGACCAAGACCGACACCGTTCATTGGCTGATATTCAGCAGCCCGAAATTGCACACAAATCTAAGAAGCGCGCGGACGCGCCGGGTGCTCGAGGACGAGGGCAATGCGCGCGAACCCAGACTCGAGGGAAAGCGTGCAGTGCCTCATAAGCGAGCCAAGACACAGGCGCTTCTTATGGACTCGGACTCGGACGGAGTCTACGGCCCCTCGGAAAGTCGAGCGCCCTCACGCCGTACTGCAAATCGCACCAAGCACACAGGGGTCTCGTCCGAGGAGGACTCCAGCGAATGGTCCTGCGATTCCGAGTTTATGGTCGCCATCCAGTCCATGTCACGAACGAATTTGCGTGAAAGTTTCATCCAAGTGGCGTCGACATTGGTGTCAGAACAGAAGACCGGTTTGCCAAGTGACGCCACACCAGTATCGACACCAGCGAAGCTGGCGCCTTTGGTTCTCCCCGGGACATCCAAGCTTCACAAGTACGCTCTACTGAAGAACATGGCAGTTGGCACCAGCTCCCTTCCGCCGCGGACGTTTGAAATCACCTTGCCGTGGTCGTCGGGGCAAATCGGCTGTTTGCGCCGGTCTACCCCGACCAAGCAGCTTCTGGCCCGGTCTTTCTTCCGCCCGGACCTCTGGCTCTTTCCACCGGCCAAGAAAACCCCTGCCGCGTCTGCATGGAGGGAGGACTTGATTACGTCGGCGCAGATCTCCCGCCTATACGGCGATGAACCATGGAAAATTTTCGAACACCCCAAGATAGGACCTGTGTTCCACTTGACTCCGTGGATCGGCACTTTGTTAGACCGGGTGAAGAATTTCAACAAGATACACGGCCAAGCAATTATGGAAGCTTCCCAGAACTTGGTGCTTCCCCCTACCGGGTGCGACAAGATCCGGGCCTGGCGACGTTCCAGAGCAAGCGCAAGCGACGTCGAATTCGGGCGGGCGAGGCTTGGCAGTCCCTGTGCCAGTACATTTTGGACGGGATGCGAGCCCGAGAGTGTGAAGTCGACGTGTTCTTGTACCCGGTGTTCCTCCACATGCCGAGGCGTCGCGTTGAGAAGACCAGACTGCTGGCCGACGACGGCATATGGTACCCCGGTCTTGATTGCGCTGAGCCGGTCGCGGACCTCAAGGATGCTTTGTTCCAGCTTGACCGGAAGGAGCCCTGGCGTAACCAGTTTCAGGATCAAGTGGAAAATCATCCGGCGATGGTCATCGGCCGTCTGTGGGGCGTTAGCAAGTGAAGTCGCAGGTAGTCGACCAGATAACTCGCAATACATGTCATCATTTCTTTTTCATATGTCCAATCGTCAAATCACTTGAGCTAATTTTACCACTCTCTCCATAGTTGCACCGAACACGTTATCGTAAACAGTTCCACCTCCATCACGAAAGATAGTCATCACATTCGTCATTCCGCTACTCCAATTCGTCACAGTTCATCACAATTTCACATCAACTCCGGACCTTCCACATCTTCACACCGGTCTAGAGCGACCGATGCTACTGCGTGTCTTGGTCTTCATGAGTCTGCATCACTGCGAAGCGATTACGACTGACTCGTTCTCGTTCGAACTCTCGTAGAAGAGCACCACAATTCAAGTCGAGCTCGTCGACCCAAGTTGATTCATCATGGTCCTTCCATCGGACCAGGTACTTTCGGTGAGTCCGACCGAACCTGGTCTTCTTGGTCGACCGAACATCTAAGACCTTCTCCACTTCAAACTCGTCTTCCTCTAATGGTCGTTTCCAACTGTACTCCGGTAGTAACGCTTCATCGAAATCAAATCTCTTTTCTTCGTCTACCAGACAGGGAGTTTTGGGTCGATCATTCTCGGACCAGCTTCAACTTGGACACATGCACGATCGGGAAGACCTTGTAATATGTACCAGTTGTTACTAGACGGGCAGCGTGCTCACCGATCAGCTCGGCAAATCGGAAATGCCACATGTGAGCCAGCTTCTTCGCATAGCCCTCTTTCACTCGGTCTAGGTATAGCCATACCCTCGCCCCTGGTTCTATACCGTGGGGTCGGACCTGGTCATTGGTCCGGTCTGCCCGATCTTGTGTGGCCTGACGCAGCTTTTCGTTGACGACTGCTGGTAGTGTTTCTGGACCTGCATGCGCCAACGTCGAGCATCGCGATCGCGGGTCCGGGTGCAACCGACAGGTATCGCAGCTTCCAGTGTCGACCGAGTGTCCCATCCATATGCCAGATAAAAAGGCGTTTCTCCTCGGACCCGATCGGTCGACGAGTTGAGTGCAAACACGAGCCTTTCTGTATACCCGTCCCAATCTCGCTGGTCTGGGTCAGCAACGTACATCTTGATCGCCCTCGTTATGGTCTGCACCATGCGTTCCGCCGATCCATTTGCTTGCGGACGATATGCCATCGTCGCACTCTGTTTCTGGCCCAGCATGTTATTGAACGACCGGAACACCTCGTCCATAAAACCGGGTTCCCGATCGTGCCTGATGAACTCGCTGGCGCCGAATCTTCGGAACACACATTGTACGTAGCTCTGGGCGATCTGCTCCGCAGACCGAGATGCACTTTCCTTCGCATTAACTAGACCAGTGAACAGGTCTACCCAGATCAGCAGCTCAGTGTTGCCGCGCGTCGATCTAGGCAGTGACGGTATGTGGTCCATCGCTATGACCTGGAAAGGGTAGATAGCTTCGATATTTTCGGGCGATCGCCCCTTGATTACCGGTCTGACCTTTCCGGTCTCGCAATCCGTGCAACAGCCCACATATTTCTACACACTGCGGAAAAGACCTCTCCAGTGGAAGTGGGACCTGCTCTTGTGATAGGTCCTGCCTATGCCCTGATGTCCCCCTTCTAGACTCACGTGATAGTGATGAAGGACATCCGGCTGCAGCAACTCGGGGATCACTAATTTTGCCAGTCGGTCCCGGTCTGCACTGTCTTGATCGGCATCGCGGCAGTAATACAATAATCCATTATCATCCACTTCGTAGCTATCCGCGATCTTGATGCACTCTTTCGCTTGATTGTTCGTCAACTTGGACAGTTCACCACGCAGGTAGGTCTTCAGGTTCATAATCCATTCTTCTTCGTCCTGCGCCTTGAGGATCCGTTCCATCCTTAACTGTTTCACTGCACATTCGTTCAAACTTTCCTTCGGGAACGGTCGGCGAGACTTCTGAGCTTTCGATCTAGTCGCGACCATCACATGCACCTGGACGGGGGAGTTCTTGGGTCCGATCACCTCTGGGAGCCTGTTTATATTCACCAATTCATCCAGAACGGCCTTCTCGGTGATCGTAGCCCCGGTCTGGTCTTGCATGGCCTTGGTCGCGAGGTAGTCGGCGCTTCTGTTCCAGTCTAGTTTCACGTGCAATAGCTCGTGGTTGGGGTGGTCCTTCAATGCCTTCATTACCCGATCATTTAACGACCTCATCCGTGGAGCCTTGCAGTCGATCTCTCCGGTGATCTGCCTGATCACTAGGTTGGAGTCACCACATATGATGACTCGCCCCTTCTCTTGCGACGACAGCAGGTCCAGACATAGAAGTAGACCTCGGTACTCCGCCTCGTTAACAGTAATATCCGGCGTGAAATCGGCAGCGTCTGCAACTATAGACCATTGTGGCAACTTCCACAATATGGCACTATAGGCGCCGACCTTCTTCTTCACGCTTGCCGATCCGTCAAAACTTAAGACCAAGAGCTCTTCGTCGTGGTCGACGGTCGGTGGCGGTCTCGAAACTGACTGCCGAGGTTGCTTCCTCGGGAAAATCGCTATCAATGCCTCGTCCACTTCAGACCGAGGGGTGATACTGGCAGATAATGTGCCCAATATCTCTTCTTCTCCCCCGGTGCACTTAACGACCTCGAGGGTCCACTGCGACAAGACCGCCGACCATCTGCCTAGACGTCCGTCTATCCAATTGGCTGATAGTAGCCAGGCCAAAGTATACCGTCTTGACAGGACCTTTATAGGTCGGCCGACCAGCAGGTTGTAACACACATCCAGAATTCGTAGCACCCGCCAGAACTTCTTTCTGGACAATTCCATAGTTCACTTCATTTGGTCTTAGCGTCCGGCTTGTAAACGTGACTGGATGATACACACCATCGTGATCTTGAACTTAAGTGGCCGAGATAGCCCACTTACTGGCATATACAATAATGGTCGGCACTTTTTCGGGAGCGAAATGCTTGAGAACCGGTGCCGTCGCCATCTTAACCTTCAACATACCAAAGGAAAACTGTGCACGATTCATATGATCTTCGAGCTCCAATTGCGGACAAACTGCAGCAAGACCAGAGTCGGCGCCCTCCTGTAAAGTTGCCCGATCTCCTTCGCGCAACATATGATAGTCAACTTCTTGGAGCTCGTACAGCACAGCCGCGTAGATAGCAAAGTCTTCAATGAATCAGCTATAATAATTCAAGCTTCCCAGGAAGGACTGCATTGCCTTAAGAGACTTGGGAAACGGGAGGTTGCTTAACGAATCCAAGTCCTTAGGATTAGCCTCTAGACCATTGTTCGAGACCGTATGACCTAAATAGGCGACCTTGGACATACCCCAAAAACTTTTCACGGCACTGGTAGACAGGTTCCAGCGGTCGCATGTCTCCAACAATCGTTCAACCTTCTCGCACAGATCGTTCCATGACGAGGCAGGTATCAGAATGTCGTCGATGTACGACCGCCTCCCTAGAACGGACGGTCTTCTTTCCCGATCGGGTTCACCCTCTCTAAACACATCATAATTTTCAACAGGGTCCCGATCGGTCTTGATCTTGAAGTGTCCGTACAATGCGTTGTCTATTAGCCTTTGATATATCTGGGGCGCGTTCTTCAGACCGAACGGCATACGATTCCACTAGAAAAGACCAAACGGCGTCACAAATGCGGAAATCTCACCGTCTCGATCAGTCATCGAGACCACCCAAAATCCACTTGCCATATCTAGCGAACAATACCACAATGTCTTGTCGAGGTCTTCCAACAGATCATTAATCAGCGGCATCGGGTACACCATGAGTTTAGTCAACCGATTTACCAGCCGATAGTCGATGCACAGTCTAATGTCAACGCCGTTCTTCTTGATAACAATTACGATCGGCGAGGCCCATGGTGAGGTCGACGGTCTAATAATCTTGGTGACCAACAGTCCTTTAATGAGATCAGAAAGCTTTTCCCGGTACTGTGGCGCAACGCGTCTACATCGCTGAGCAATCGGCTTGGCATCTCCCACGTCAATATCGCAAATCTCACCACGGGCTGCAGGTGGTAAGGCGTTGCCCTTTCCGATCAGCAGATGTCTTTTATTCCATATGATATTCTTCAACTGCTCGATCTGGTCTGGACTGTTAAGGTCTTGATCACCCACTTGTAAATCATCCGTTGTAACTTCGGGCGAGTCGGCAGACACTTCAGGGAGGACTGCCATTTGGCTTTCCAGCTCCTGAATGTACTTTTCCCCGCCTTCATGTATACAGACTTGTTCATCTTCTGGGGCGATATCACCTGGACCATCTGTACCGGCTGAACGCCCCTGGTCTTGATCGATGGGCTGCCCTTCACTGATATCGGTCTGATTAGGAACACCGTCATGGTCCGACCTAGCAGTTTCATGTTCCCCTTCTTCCGTTTTTTGCTCCGCTGTCGCCTGGTCTTGTGCTGACACCACGTTGACTAACCTTGGCTCGTCTACTTGATGGTCCACCGTTCCTGGTGACTGCGGCGCCTTTCTTCGGACCAACATCTTTTTGGGGGTGACATAACTTGGTCTTTCCACTAAAGGTGAGGTATCCTCTTCCACCGACCCATCATCGCTGATAAGATCCGTGGTCGATTGGTACGCCAGGTTTTGCCACTCGACATACCGCCTCGATCCAATCGAGACGAACCCCATCTTCCTTGGTACCTTCCCTTCTGCTAACCACATACCGACAATAGTGTTATTGTCCAGTGTCAGCGGCTTGTCACCGATATTGGTAACACGGACAAAATCACGTCGAGTAGCACTCTTTACGAAGGTCGGGATCCACCGATCTCCCCTGGTCAACCATAACTTCCTCGAACGAAAGCCTTTCTCGACCGGGGTATCGGCAGGCGGACCGACTGGGATAGTGAGTTCTTGGTCCCACCGGACCATATCGGTATACAAACCATACAGAGGTCTTCGACCAGCCAACTGGACCTGGACCTCGTCCGGGAGTGTAAGAACTCCATGTGACAGGTCTAGGCGAATACCGGTTGGGACCATGAAATCCATACCTAGTAAAGCGTCCTGACCAGCCAGCTTGACAACCCAAGCGCTGAAAAAGTAGACCAGCGATCCCGACAAAGTAATTTTCACACGCGTTCTTCCTTTGGTCATATATGAGTTTTCACCGATCCCGACGCATTCTTGTCTCTGGGTATCGTCTATACTACATCCGAGAAAAGGCGGAATCGATTATCGAGACTTCAGCTCCAGAGTCGAACAACATCGTCGCTTTCTGGTTATTAATCTTGCCACAGGCTTTCTCCTGCTTGAACCATTTATCAGGCGCGTGATACTTCCAGTATCCGCGGGATTCTCCAGGCAGCAAGCCCAACTGCATAAACACCTTGGTCCGGGAGTACTCATCGGTCTTCAGACTGTAGACCGGATGGTCTGGGTCGACGCAATTTGGAATAGAACGTGTATTGTCGGTCTTATCCTCCATGCCGACATATGCATAGATGTGAACCGTAGAACGCTCGGCTCGATCCAGATTCCAACCTGGCGAGCGTTCTAGTTTAACATCTTTTACGCGTCCGGCGGAAGAATCCCCGCGTGCTTGTCCGGCACGTACCACTTGCGTATCATGTCAAGAAATTCTTCAATCTTGCAGTGGCCGGCCTCGTGGATCTCTCCACATGACTTGCATACGAAAAGGCAGTGGTCAGTCGGGTGGCCGCGTCTCTCGCACTTCTTGCACACCATCTTCTTCCAGCAGTTTGAACCATCATGTTTGCTCGACCCACAGTGGGAGAATTTCTGACGAGGTCGGTCCGGATCGGACTTGCTTCCGTTCCTTCACTTCCAGTCTACCTGGTCGGGCTTCGACCTGGTCTTCGGGACAGGTCCCGCAAAATAGACGTAACGATACTGGTCTTCATCCGATGACTCCTGGCTGGATGGACTTCAACTTTCCCCTTCCGATCCCGTGCTGTCTTCGGCTACGATCGCCTTGACCGCTCGGGTCGGTCTGGTCAGGGTCTCTTGACCGGATCGGTCTGGGTCTGGGTTTTGGATCGGTATCAACCTGAGCCACCAGCACTCTTCGCCCTCATGCTACGTGACTGCTGTAGCGTCCGTAGAGTCTGTTCAACTTCACCCGTGTCCCTAAGACGCAGCAGAGTAAGCTGGTCCGCCAGTTCTTGATCGTCCAGGGTACTAATGTAGTGACCCACATATTCCAGAGCAGCACCGTTCGGCGGGTTATTCTCTTTAATTGTTATGCCGGCACGAAGTGCGGCCACGTTCAACCGATGCAAATACTCGATCGGTGTCTCGTCACTCCGCTTCTGCATATGGTGATACTTGCGGGCACTCGAAAATCCGTAGTTACAATATTGCCCTTCAAACTCTGCACATAGCTGGTCCCAGTCAAACTGGACACCCCGACCTAACTGTTGGATCCAGTTGGCAGCCGGTCCTTTCAACAAATCCCGGAAGATCAGACACTTTTCTCTTTTCGGGGTCTGATCTCGCAGGAACGCAGACTTGACCCGACCGAACCAAGACCGGGCCTGGTCTTCATCAGCTTCCTTGCCAGTGAAGTCCTTGAGGTCGGTCGTCGCGGCCATACGGATGCGCGGAATCGCAGCAGATCCAAAATCGTAAGCAATAGTGGAGGCTAGGTTAGCATTGCGAGGCTTTCCAGCGCCCGTACCGTCTGACCCACAGTGGTCGTCAAGAACGCCGACCGACTCCATGTCACAATCACTTGTCTTACTTGGTCTACGCGGTCTGGTCGGTTTCGGATTGCGCTTCCCTTTGCCGACTTGCTTAGCACTTCGAGTAGGGTTATCCATAGATGTTACCGATTCCATATCCACATCTCGGCAAACATTGGTACTTTGGTGGGTAGACCGGTCTTGGACATGTGGGCGCAGAGGTGGTCTAACCCGTTCTTCCATGAAACGTTGCATCATCGTCTCAAACATGGCTTGGACGTTGGCGGCGTCATGGGCAACGTGTTGATACCCTCATTTTGCGGAACTGAGGCCTGTGGGGGCTGCTGGAGCCCCGACTGGCAAGCAGCACTTTGCTGCCGCATGTCCCTTTTTTTGTTCAGACCGGGCATGGTCCACCCCCATGGTCATCCGGTCGACACCGGTTTCCAACTCTGATGAGCTGTTAGAAGCCGGTGGAGACTGGTAGATCGATTCATCATCGGAACCAATGTCAACAATCTCTGTGGAGGCTTCGGCGACCTTCATTGCCGTGGTGGGAGTTGGGCGGCGAACCGCCCCCACCAGTGGCACCAAACGGTCGTGGAGGTCCGACATCGACGCCTCCAGTCTCCAAGCATCAAATTCAAACAATTTATTGACACTGGCGGGGTTCTGCATTTTAATGCCAACCTCCGCCAACATCGCCACCAAATTCTTGACGAGAAGTAATGGTCGATCACTCTGGATCGGCTCGGTAGTGGGACCGAGAAGACGGTCGGGGATATGGAGGTCCAACACCCGAAAGACCTGGGTTTGGCGAACAAATCGCTTCAATTCAAAAACATAATACATCTTGTCCAGGTCTTGTTCGGTGATAGCCTCATCCCCGACCTTCGACTTTTCTTCGAAGTCGTCTTCGTCGGGTGGCATTCCCAGCCCTTTTCTGGGCACCATGGGTACCTTGGGAACTTTAGGGATGTAGACCGGATCGTTCCAGTCAGCCTCCAAGTAATTTTCATCTTTTATTTTTCCATCAATTTTTTCATTCATACACATAGGATCAGGACCAAGGTTTTTCATTCATACACATAGGATCAGGACCAAGGTCTTGATCCTTTCCGGAACTATAGCAAGACCTGCTATAGTCCCGATCGGCTCCGGTGGGAGCCTTTTGGGGAGGAAAAAACGTATTAATCCCGATCTGGTCCTCCACCAGGCCAGATCGGACATCGCCATCTTTATCGAGAACGAAGACGTAAGGTGATAGCCTTTCCTTACGCCCTCTCCAGAACGATTCCAAATTCAAATCTTCAAATTCAATCTTTGATGACACCTCGCGGTGATATCCACGATCACCAAGTGATCCGGGCACGCGCACCATTGTGGTGGAGTCAAGTTCGAAATCGAATACATTTGTATTGACAACCTGACCACCACCATCGCGCCCAGCCTTCCAACTTTCGGAGGGGGTACTCCGCGGACCACCACTCGAGATCTGGTCCGATCGTCCGCTGCAATCAGACTACCGGTCGTCATCAGAACCCACTTGGTCCGATTCACTTAAGTTCATCTCACCTTGTGTACCCGATGGAATGGGCTAGTTACACACTAGGTGGATCGGGATCGCAGATCGATCTGATTCGGTCTTGAATATGAGACCGTGCTGGCTAGATGTACCTAGGGCGGAACTCTTCACCCCAGGTATGTACAGACCAGAAAAACTTCCAAAAGATAAATTCCAATAGGTCGATCGTTCAAACGATCTAGACCTGACCATAATGAGAGAAGACCAAAACCGGTCTAAACTCCAACCAATGTTACAATGAGCCAATATGTCCACGTGAAGACCCAATATGCCCGTGAAACTCCACAAGCGATATCTCCACGTAAAGACCAATCCAGTGAATAGCACGTTCCAAACGTACTTGACTTAAAGTGTCCAGATCGCCATATCGTACTCCCGTCGAGGGACTTCCGGTGGCCAAAGTGCGCGTGCGGCGCGTCCAGACCGGGTATAATAGGCAAGAGGGGATAATTCAACCCTCTGCCCCCAAACACTCCGCGGCGGGCGGAGGCGACTAGTGGATGTGGAAATAATAACGGCGACCCATTGCTGCGGTGTAGACCAATACCAGAAGAGGTTTTTGCCACTTATTCCTAGACCAAAAACCTTTACCGGAAAATCCGTAACCAAAAGACTTCTACTTGGAAAAACCACAACCAAAAGACTCTTACTTGGAAAAACCGCAACTAAACAATAATCCTACCTCCTATGGTCCCTAATGTACCCACACAAAATTATGTAAAATACCCAATGTCAGGTGACTCACCCAAGACCGGCGTTCTTGATACTCCTTGAATCTGATAGGCTAAAAGCCCCCCTTGTTTAGACCAATCGGAAACTCGACCAACTGCCTTGACCA
>CM047580.1:12765541-12776767 GCA_026184515.1 Peronosclerospora sorghi
CAAGTCATGTGGAGAGATCCACGAGGCCGGCCAGTGCAAGATCGAAGAGTTCTTCAATCTGATGCACAAGTGGTATGTGCCAGGTAAGCACGCGGGGATGCTTCCACCTGACGTGGAGAAGATGTTAAACTAGAACACTCGCCAGGTTGGAATCTGGATCGAGCCGAGTGATCTACGTTTGGCATCTATGCATATGTCGGCGAGGAGAATAAAACCGACAATACATGTTCTGTTCTCAATTGCGTCGATCGGGATCATCCGGTTTACAATATCACGACCGATGAATATTCCCGATCGAAGGTGGTCATGCAGTTGGATCTGCTGCCTGGGGAGTCTGGCGGAAACTGGAAGTATCATGCGCCCGACAAATGGTTCAAGCAGGCGAACGACTGTGGTAAGATAAACAACCAAAATGCAACGATGTTGTTCGACTCTGGGGCCGAAGTATCGATTATCGACTCCGCCTTTGCTCGTAAGGTCGGATGTCGTATAGACGATACCCAGAGACAAGAATGCGTCGGGATCGGTGAAAACTCTTACATGACCGAAGGAAGGACGCGCGTGAAGATCACCCTATCGGGTTCGTTGGTTTACTTCTTCAGCGCTTGGGTTGGAAAGCTGGCCGGTCAGGATGCCCTGTTAGGCATGGATTTCATGGTGCCGGCAGGTATTCGCCTTGATCTGTCTCATGGAGTGCTTACACTCCCGGATAAGTCCAGATCCAGCTAGCTGGTCGGCGGCCCCTATACGGATCGCACACCGATCTGGTCAGGTGGGACCAAGGTGCCACCATTCCAGTCGGCCAATCCGCTGATACCCCGGTCGACAAAGGTTTTCGATCAAGGAAGTTATGGGTGACCAGGGGCGATCGGTGGGTGCCGATCTTTGTGAAGAGCGCCGGCCTATTTGACTTTGTCCGAGTCACTAATATCGGTGAGAAGTCGCTTACGCTCGACAACAATACTATTGTTGGCATGAGGTTGGAGGAAGGGAAGGTGCCAAGAAAGGCGGGGTTCGTCTCGATCGGAACGAGACGGTATGTTGAGTGGCAGAACTTGGCATACCAAGTAACCACTGTTCTGATCAGCGATGATGGATCGGTGGAAGAAGATACCTCACCTATGGTGGAACGACCCATCTATGTAACCCCAAAGAAGATGTTAATTCGAAGAAAGGCACCGCAGTCGCCGGACACGGTGGACCATCAAGCAGATGTGCCAAGGTTCGTCAACATGGTGGCGTCACAAGAACGGCGACAGCGGAGCCGGAAATAGAAAAAGGGAAACATGGGATGGCTGGGGCGGACCACGATGGCGCGCCTAAGCAGATCGATGTTGTCGAGGAGCAGCCCGCCGATCGGGAACAGCAGTTTTCAACCTATCAGGACGGTTTGGGTGATATTACCCCGGAAGACGATCAAGTTTGTATACATGAGGGCGGGGATCAATATATTCAAAAGCTGGAGAGCCATATGGCAGTCCTCCCTGAAGTGTCTGCCGATACGCCCGAGGTTAATATGGACGATCTACAAGTGGGTGATCGGGATGTCAACAGTCCCGACCAGATCGATCAGCTAAAGAAGATCATATGGAAGAAGAAACATCTGCTGATCGGGAAAGGCAATGCTTTACCCCCTGCTGCTCGCGGAGCGATCTGTGACATCGACGTGGGTGATGCCAAGCCGATCTCACAACGATGCCGACGTGTGGCGCCACAGTACCGTGAAAAATTGTCTGATCTTATTAAAAGACTGTTGGCTACCAAGATTATCAAACCTTCGACCTCGCCTTGGGCGTCGCCGATCATGATTGTGATCAAGAAGAACGGCGTCGACATCAAGCTGTGCATCGGCTATCGGTTGGTAAACCGTTGACCAAGCTTATGGTGTACCCGATGCCGCTGATCAGCGATCTGCTAGAAGATCTTGACAAGACCTTATGGTATTGCTCACTGGATATGGCAAGTGGATTTTGGGTGGTTTCGATGACCGATCGGGCTCGCGAGATCTCCGAATTTGTTACACCGTTCGGTCTGTTCGAGTGGAATCGTATGCCGTTCGGTCTGAAGAACGCGCCCCAGATCTACCAGAGGCTGATCGACAACGCACTGTATGGACATTTCAAGATTAGTACCAATCGGTACCCCACCGAAAGCCATGATGTATTTACAGAGGGTGAACCCGATCGGGAAAGGAAACCGTCGGTTCTGGGGAGGCGATCGTATATCGACGACATTCTGATCCCGGCTTCTTCATGGAGCGATCTGTGCGAGAAGGTCGAATGGTTGTTGAAGACATGCGATCGCTGGAACCTGTCGATCAGTGCTGTGAAGAGTTTTTGGGGCATGTCCAAGGTCGCATATTTAGGTCATCTGGTGTCGATCTGTGGGCTGGAGGCCAATCCCAAGGATATGGAGTCACTGAGCAACCTCCCGTTTCCCAAATCACTGAAGGCAATGCAGTCCTTCTTAGGGAGCCTAAATTACTACAGCCGCTTCATTGAAGACTTCGCGATTTACGCGGCCGTGCTGTACGAACTCCGGAAAGTCGATTACCATATGTTGCGCGAAGGAGATCGGGCAACTTTACGGGAGGGCTGCGACTCTGATCTGCCCGCATATTTTCTGCAGGTGGAGGAAGAGGACCCCATGAAGCGTGCAAAGGTTGCTTTCGGTATGCGGAAGGCCAATATGGCGACGGCACCGATTCTAAGATACTTCGATCCGGAAAAAAGGCCGATCGTCATTGTGTATGCTAGTAAGTGGGCCATTTCTGCCACTCTAGTGCAAGAACATGATGGAGTGTACCATCCGGTCACTTTTACGAGCCGGACGTTGAAGCCGAACGAAGTTAACTATGGGATCGTCGAAAAGGAAGTTCTGGCTTTACTACGGATTTTGGATTTGTGCTACAACCTACTGGTCGGCCGATCTGTAAAGATTCTTTCGAGAAAGTCGACATTGGCCTGGCTATTATCGGCCAATGGGATGGACGATCGGCTCGGCAGATGGTAAGCGATCCTGTCACACTGGTCCCTCGAGGTCGTCAAGTGCACCAAGGGAGAGGAAGATATATTGGGCACATTGGCTGCCAGTATCACCCCTCGGTCTGAAGTGGATGGAGCTCTGATGGCGATTGCCCCAAGGAAGCAACCCCGACAATCAATCGCACGGCCGCCTCCGATCGTCGATCAGGATGAGGAACTCCTGATCTTGAGTTTTGACGGATCGGCTAGCGTGAAGAAGAAGGTCGGCTCCTATAGTGCCATACTGTGGAAGTTACCACAATGGTCTATAGTAGCAGCCGCCACTGATTTCACGCCTGACATAACGGTAAACGAGGCGGAATATCGGGTGCTCCTTCTATGTCTTGATCTGCTGTCATCACAAAAGAAAGGGCGGATAATCATATGTGGTGACTCCAACCTAGTGATAAGGCAGATCACCGGGGAGATCGACTGCAAGGCGCCACGGCTAAAGTTGCTGAATGATCGGGTAATGAAGGCACTGAAAGACTATCCCAACCACGAGATATTGCACGTGAAACGGGATTGGAACAGAAGCGCCGATCACCTCGCGACCCAAGCTATGCGGGAGCAGATCGGGGTGACGATCACCGAGGAGGCCGTTCTACTTGAACTTATGGACATAAACAGGCTCCCGGAGTTGATCAAGCCCAAGGACAGCCCCTATCAGGTACATGTGATGCGGCGACTAGATCGCGAACTCAGAATTCTCGTCGATCGTTCACGAAGGAAAGGCTGAGTGAGCGCGTTGTGCAACAGCTAAGGGTGGAACGGATCCTCAAGGCGCAGAACGAAGAAGAGTGGATTGTCAACCTGAAAGCATATCTGCGCGGTGAACTGTCCAAGTTAACGAATGATCAAGCGAAAGAATGTACCCAGATCGCGGACAGTTACGATGTGGACGACAATGGACTGCTATATTACTGCCGGGATGTTGACCAAGACAGTGCCGATAGAGATCGAATGGCGAAACTGGTGTTCCCTGAGTTGCTACAGCCGTATGTCCTTTATCACTACCATGTGAGTCTAGAAGGGGGGCATCAGGGAGTAGGCAGGACATTCACAAGATCAGGTCCCACTTTCACTGGAGAGGACTTTTTCGGAGCGTGCAGAGATATGTGGGCTGTTGCACCGATTGCGAGACCGGAAAGGGCAGACCGATAATCAAGGGCCGATCGCCTGGAAATATCGCGGCTACTTACCCTTTCCAGGTGATAGCAATAGTTCATATACCGTCGCTGCCCAGATCGACGCGCGGCAACACTGAGCTGCTGATCTGGATCGACTTATTCACTGGTCTGGTGATCGCAAAGGCTAGTGCATCCCGATCTGCGGAGCAGATCGCCCAGAGCTACGAGGAATGCGTGTTCAGAAGTTTCGGCGCCAGCGAAGTTATTAGACACTATTGGGAACCCGGTTTTATGGCTGAGGTGTTCCGATCATTCAATAACATGCTAGGCCAGAAGCAGAGCGCGACGATGGCATATCGTCCGCAAGCGAACGGATCGGCTGAACGCATGGTGCAGACAATAACAAGGGCAATTAAGATGTATGTGGACGATCCGGACCAACGTGACTGGGATGAGTAAGCAGAGAGACTGGTATTCGCACTCAACTCTTCAGCCGATCGGGTCCGAGGAGAAACGCCTTTCTATCTGGCGTATGGATGGGACCCTCGATCGACACTTGAAGCGGCGATACCGATCGGCTGCACTCGGACCCGCGATCGCGATGCCCGTCGTTGGAGTATGCAGGTCCAGAAGCATTATCAGCATGCGAAAGAAGTCGTCAATGAAAAGTTGCGCCAGACCACGCAAGATCGAGCAGATCGGAATAACGATCAGTTCCGCCCTCATGGTATTGAACCAGGGGCGAGGGTATGGTTATACCTCGATCTGGTCAAGGAATGCTATGCAAAGAAGTTGGCTCATATGTGGCACGGTCCTTTCCGTGTAGCAGAGCTGATCGGTGAGCATGCTGTCCGTATGATCACGATCGGCACGGATTATAAAGTTTTTACGATCGCGCATGTGTCCAAACTGAAGCTGGTCAGATAATTCCCCGATCGGCCTAAAATGCCCTGTCTGGTGGACGAAGCGGAGAGATTCGATTTTAATGAAGCTCTGCTGCCGGAAGACAGTTGGGAAAGACCATTGGAAGAGAACGAATTCGAGTTGGAAAAGGTGCTAGATATCCTATCGGTCAAGAAGATACGTTTCGGTCGCACCCACCGAGAATATCTGGTCCGATGGAAGGATCATGACGAAGCAACTTGGATCGACGAACTCGATATAAATTGTGGAGCACTGCTACGAGAGTTCTAGCGAGAACGAGTCAATCTGAATCGCTTTGCAGTGATTCAGACTCATGAAGATGCAGACCAAGATACGCAGTAGCACCGATCAGACCGATCCGTGTGAATATGTGTAAGGTCTGAATTATTGCGACTTAGTATGATGAACTGTGATGAACTGGAGTAGTGGAGTGACGAACGTGGTGATAATTTTCGCGATGTGGATGGAACTGTGTGTGATAACGTGTTGGTACAAGTTTCCAGAAAGTGATGAAATTTGGTCAAGTGATCAGGTGATCAAGAACTTTGGAAAAATGATGACATGTATTACGGATTATCTGTTCAGCTATCTGACGCATCAAGAGTCGCAATCACCCCACAAACGACCGATAGTAAATGCCGGATGGTCTTTGATATGGTCCCGATGCTAATTACGCCAGGGCTCCTGCTGATCGATCTGGATCAAGGCGTCCTTCAGGTCTACGACCCGCCCGTCGCACCGAAGACCGGGATACCAGATGCCGTCTTCAGTCAACGCCCCAGGGCTCTCAACGCGACGCTAGGCCATATGAAGAAACACCGGATACAGGAAAATGTTTTTGTCGCACTCGCGGGCCAGCATCCCTTCCATAATAAACTGGCATAGGGCCATCCAAGCTTCGTCCGCCCGACTCCGGCGCTGTTTCCGGCGCTTCTGATACAGTAGCAGCTCTTGGTCACGTAACTTCCGACCCGCGGGAAGGAGGAGATAATAGTTGGACTCCCATATCGCCTGGCAGTAGGCTGTATTAAAAGTACGAAGCCGACCCAGAAGCGAATCGATCCAAGGAGTCGACGCGAATATGGAGTCCAACTTGGCGCTGAGAAGCACTTCCATGGTCGATCTGCATACAGACGGGCGATTTGCGGTCCCGTACCCAGATCCGCCCGCCACGCAGACGGTTCAGGGGCTTTCAGAGCTGGAGGGAAAAACCAGATCTCGTCGAGACATCGACCGGGCTAGATCTTGCTTGGTCAGGGCGGATCCGTTCAAGCTACCGATCTGCCCCAGTGACCATGGCAAAACGGCATCCAAAGTCAGCGACGGAAGAGGCCAATCTCCGATCGACAACCCCTTCAATCGGGCGTGATTGCGCAGCCCAGATGTGCCGGGATGGAACGAAGGCACGGATCGGTTGACTCACGCGTCCGTGCAGCACCATCACCCTGGTAGCTGATCACCTTATCAGCTACCGATGCAGGCTTAGCAGGAACGGGACCTCGGCGTTGATCGGATCGAGACTTGGATAAATCAGTGATCAAGAATTCAGAATATCCCGATCCGTTCCCCGAGTCCTCTCCGGAGGAGATCTCTATACGCTTGGTGTGAGAAGCGCGGGGGCGTAAGGGCGCATGCGATTTTATGATGATAGACGTGTCACCTGCGTACGATCTTAGGCTTGGGAGATGCGAGCGTCTTGGATTTCTTCTGAGGCACCTCTCGCTTCTCCTCGAGTTCGGAGTCGCGCGCTATGCCCCGCGCCCTTGATCCCTTCGACGCGTCCTTACGTTTCTTGTAAGTTTTCGGAATTAATTTTGGAGTGCTTACTTTCAGCCAAGGAGTGGCGTCGGGTACGATCTTGGTGCAGATAGATCAGATAGGCCGATGCACATCGGTCAACGCTAGAGCCTGCAGACGGACGCCGGTGCAACAGGTCCGTCAACTGTTGATAGCACCGATTTACGGCCGCCCAGCGACGGTCTGAATCCTGGGTCCAGGCGTCCGATCGGCTCTGGAAGGAATCGACCTTCCCGATCTGCTTCCTGACCACGACCTGCAACTCGCCAATCTGCCTCTCCAGGTCACCATGTTGGTTGCGGAGTAAAATCCGATCGGACTGATCTCCAACCTCTGTCGGCTTACCACCGCAATCTGTTCCAGGAGGTGTGACCTGTAGGCCTCCAAACGAGACATATCATGCCGTGCGCCGATCAGCCCGTCCAAGATCGGTCGGAGCTGATCGCAGTGGTCATGCGCCTGCCGATCAGCCGCGAATAAGGCGTCGAACGTTTTGGCGATGTCGGTGGACAACTGATCTGCACAAAAAGGAAGATTAGACCAGACCCAAGACGGAAAGCAGACCGATCAACTTACCTCGCGTTGTTTGTTGGGCGATATGGGCCCGGAGATGTGCGTTTTCGGCGATCACCTCCTGCAACTTCGTGGATATAGGAATCAAAGTATCCATCTCCTTCCGAAGTTGCAGGAGCGAAAAATCCTTGATGGCCAACTGCGACTGGAGCTCCCTGACTGTTTTCTGGAGCTGATCGACCTCGATCTGATGCCCATCTGGTGTGTAGGACTCTGGAGTGTTGTGAGGGCTGTCAGATCGGGCCGATCTGGTAGGTGAATCGATATGGGGCGATGAGGAACGCAGGTCACCTGCAGCAACGAGCGTCAAGAGAGGTTACAAGACGATCAGGTGTACAAGGAAAGTACCTGGCGAAGGCGGATTCGAAGATCTGTCCATCGGTGAAGTCTGCTTCTGCGAAGATCTAGGATGTGGTGAGATCAGGTCGTTACCGTTGCGCGGCTACGACCAGACTCAGGGGCGGCTGTGGTGAAGCGGACTCAAGAATTTCAGTCACTTTGTGTCAGCGGCACGCCGATCAGCTTAGCGGCGATCGGATTGGTGGAAATCAAGGAGGCTTTTAAGCCTATCGTGTGCGAGAGGTGTCAAGAACACGGATTTTGGTAAGTCACATGATATTGCGTGTACTTACATATTTTCATGTTTGTACATATTGGGGACCATAGGGAGATAATTTTGGTTAGTCGTTAATTTTTGGCCTTTAACACTCAACAAGAAGTCGTTTCTTCGCACTGTACATCATCCACCTCTGCACGCCGCAGAGTGTTTGGAAGCAGAGGGTCTAGTAATCCCCTCTAGCTTGATATACCCGGCCGGGATGCGTCACAGACGCACTTGGCCCGCCGGAAGTCCCTCGACGGGAGTACGTATTGGTCGGCTTCTCAAGCTCAAGTTGCACACGTTTGGAACGTGTAATCAAGTTATTGTATTTTTACGTGGAGATATCGTTCGTGGAGTTTATCACGTTCTCATTGGATCTCTATATTGGAGTATTGGACTTTTATTCTCGTATTGGTTGGGCTCTACGTTCAATTGAGCGATCTGCCCTAAGAAGTATATATACTTGGAGTATAACTGGTCTGCCCGTACCCAGGGTGAAGAGTTCCACCCAAGGTACACTACCCAGCACGGTCTCACGTTTTTAGACCTCGCATCAATTCCCAGCACCGATCCACCGAGCGTGTAACCAGCCCATTCCATCGGGTACACAAGGTTAGATGACAAACGAATCGGACCAGGCGTCCTATGCTCATGATCGGTCGTCTGCTAGCAGCGGACGATCAGATCGGATCGTAGGAGAAGGTTCGCGGGGTCCCCCACGTCAGTTGGAAGGCCGGGCATGATGGTGGTCAGGTTCTCGAAACTACGGTGTTCGATTTTGAACTTGACTCCACCACAATGGTGCGCGTGCCCGGATCACTTGGTGATCGTGGATATCACCGAGATGATATCTCGCGAAGAATCGATTATAACGAGTTAAATGTGGAATCGTTCTGGAGAGGACATAAGGAACGGCTATCGCCTTATGTTCTCGTTTTAGATAAGGATGTCGATGTCCGATCTGTCCGGGTGGAGGACCAGAACGGGATTAATAAGTTTTTTCCTCCCCATAAGGCTCCCACCGGAGCCGATCGGGACTATAGCAAGTCTTGCTATAGTTCCGGAAAGGATCATGACTTTTGTCCTGATCCTATGCATTTAAATGAATGTTTTGATGAAAAAGTAAAAGATGAAAACGACTTGGAGGCTGATCGGAACGATACGATCCATTTTCCCAAGGTCCCCAAGCAGAGGCTCAGAATGCCGTCCGATGAAGACGACTTGGAAGAAAAGTCGCAGGTCGGGGATGGGGTTATCAATGAAGAAGACCTGACCAGGATGTATTACATCCACGAGTTAAAGCGATTTACTCGTGAAGACCAGGTCATGCGGATCTTAAACCTCCAGATCCCCGATCGCCTTCTCGGACCCACCACCGATCCAAAGCGATTGGCCGTTGCTATTGGTGAAGAACCTTCTGGCGATGTTGGCTGAGGTCGGCATAAAAGTGCAAAACCTCGCTAACGTGCAGAAACTGTTCTATCTGGACACTTGGAAGCTGGAGATGTCGATGTCGACCCTACATGATCATTTGGTGCCCTTGGTGGGGGCGGTTCGTCGCCCAACTCCCACCGTGGCATTGAAGGCCGCTGAGGCCACGGCAGCATACGACGATGTGTGCTCCGATGATAAGTCGTTGTATCAGTCTCCACCTTCCTCTAATATCTCATCGGAGTTGGAGGTCGGTGTTGAGAGGATGACCATGGGGGCGGATCGTACCCCCATGGGAGCATAAAAAGGACGTGTGGCAGCAAGGGGCTGCATGCCGGTCGGGGCCCCAGGAGCCCCCACAGGTTTCAGTACCTCCAAAGGAGGATACCAAGACGCTGCCCATGACCCAAGCTAACGTCCAAGCCATGTTTGAAGCAATGATGGAGCGTTTCATGGGAGACCGATGCCGATCGCCTCCGCGCCCGCATGCCCAGGACCGATCTGCCCGGCAAAATGTCAATACTTGCCGGTATGTCGATATGGAGTCAGTGGCATTAACGGATAAGGCTACCCGAGGTGGAAAACCAGTTGGCAGAGGAATACGCAAGTCGCAGCTAGACCGACCGCGCCGATCAAGCAAGAAAAGCGATTTTGACATGGAGTCGATCGGCGATCCGGATGACCACTATGGATCAGACGGTGCAGGGGCGGGCAGAACGCGCAGGGCTAACCTAGCCTCTACGACCGCCTTTGATTTTGGATCTACTGCGATCCCACGCATTCGCATCTCTGCGACCACGGATCTCAAGGATTTCACTGGCAAGGACGCCGACGAGGAGCAAGACAGATCGTGGTTTGGTCGGGTCAAGCCTGCTTTCTTACGGGAACAGACACCAAAAAAGGAACAATGTATGATCTTCATGGATTTGCTGAAAGGACCGGCTGCGAACTGGATCCAACAGTTGGATCAGGATGTCCGATCTGACTGGGATCTGCTATGTTCAGAATTTGAGGGGCAGTAATGCAACTCCGGATTCTCTACCGCCCGCAAATACCATCATATGAAGAAGCGGGGCGACAAGACGCCCATTGAGTACTTGAACCGCTTGAACGTGGCTGCAATTCGCGCCGGAATAGTGATCAAGGAAGGCAACCCGCCGACCGGTGCCGCTATGGAGCACGTGGGTCACTACATCAGTACCCTTGATGACCAAGAGCTGGCATATCAGCTCACTCTGCTGCGCCTCAAAGATGTGGGGGAAGTGGAGCAGACGTTGCGTACACTGCAACACACGCAGCATGAGGGCGAAGGTCGCCGTTGGATCGGGTCGATACAGATCGAAGACCCAGGCCGACCCTGTGAAGAGGCCCCTGACCAGATCGACCCGTGATGTTAAGGCGATCGTGTCTGAAGACAGCACTGTTTCGGAAGAGGAAAGTAGCGGCCAGTCCAGTCGGGAGTCAGACGAGGACCAGTATCGCCACGTTTTCGTCACGGAACCTGCCCCAAGAACCTGATCGACGCCGAACCAGGCAGATCGGAAAGGAAGGAGTGGGAACAAGCCCGATCCGGACCGACCTCGCAAGAAGTGTTCTCACT
This sequence comes from Peronosclerospora sorghi, assembly GCA_026184515.1. Classification (NCBI taxonomy): domain Eukaryota; phylum Oomycota; class Peronosporomycetes; order Peronosporales; family Peronosporaceae; genus Peronosclerospora; species Peronosclerospora sorghi. The sequence continues at coordinate 12,776,621 of CM047580.1, forward strand.
GCGGGTCAAGCAAGCATGATGGTGGGGACTGCTGGAAGAAGTTGATATGCAAGAAGAGCGAAAGACGCGGCCACCCCACCGATCACTGCCTCTTCGTGTCCAAGTCATGTGGAGAGATCCACGAGGCCGGCCAGTGCAAGATCGAAG
>CM047580.1:12776867-12799447 GCA_026184515.1 Peronosclerospora sorghi
TGTCCACGTAAAGATCCAATATGCTCGTGAATTCCACAAACGATATCTCCACGTAAAGACCAATCCACTTGTTAGTACATTCCAAACGTACGTGACTTAAGCTTGTGAGATGTCAGCCAATGGATACTCCAGTCGAAGGACTTCCGGCGGGCCAAATGCGTCTGCGACGCGCCCCGGCCGGGTATAATGGGCAGGAGGGGATTACTCGACCCTCTGACCCCAAACATTCCGCGACGTGGGAAGGCGACTTAGAAAACCAAACTTTTAGAGAGTCTCTTAGGACCTCTTAGCCAATTTTCCAATCCAAGACCAATTTACTTCTTTTCCACTAACCTTACGGTCCCAATATGTACCAAACACTAAAATATGTAAAAATACACGCAATGCCATGTGCCTTACCAAAATCCGTGTGCTTGACACTCCTTGCGCATGATAGGCTTAAAATTCACCCTTGTTTCCACCAACCCGATCGCTGACCAGCTGATCTGTAACGGGGTTACATTCGGGTAACACTGAGTGTTGGTGTACATGAGTACACCACGGTTGAGGTCAGTATTGGCCGGGTTGAAAGGTTTCGAGCCCTTGGTTATTTTAACCAATCAGGGCATGGGCCGTTGGTGTGGTGGTGTGTCAGCCATCCACGTGTCAGTACACAGGTGTGTGCACTACATTTTAGCTAGGTACGAATTAGGAATATTCTACTTAGTGTTACATATAGTTTATATTAGTTTAAATAATTACATATTAAATATATTCAGTTTACTTTTCACTCTTTAGTACAGACGCACGACCTCGACCTGTCGTGCGTGTAGTGAGTGCCGTAGCGTAAGGGGAGCCCTCCCCTTAGCTACACCCTTTGTAAGGGAGCCTTGCCGTTAAGGAACTAGTAAAGGCTAGAGTAAACTAACCCGGGAATCTTGGCCCCGAGAAGGAGAGCTCTCTCCTACTAAGCCCTTAATAAAGGCGTATAGGCTAAGTAGCGGCGAACGCCGCTTTAAGGAAAGTCTTCCTGTGTGCGCTAGCCGCACCGTGCGTATACGCACCAGCTACATCTGGTAGCACTTGTAGTCAATCTAACACCTGTGTTGGTAGACTAAGGCATCCTCTGCAAAGTATGAATCAGGACGATTGGGATAGTTTGACTCTCGTCCAGCAGGAAGCCTTTAAAAGGCTGTTACCCTTAATGGGTGACGAAGGCATGAAGCTCCTAGTGGAGCAGGGCTTTGAGGACGCAAAGGCAAGGGTGAATGTCCTCATCGCTCATGAGGCGAGTTGCGGTGGAGGTCGTTCCACGGGGGTGCGCCCTCCATTATCATTCAAAATAAAGGAGTTCACCGGGGAAAAGGGTGACAACCTTTACGTGTGGTTGCGAGAGGTCAAAACGGCCTTCTCCACAGCGAGTGTGATCGCTGATCACTTGCAAGTGGGACTTGCATTGACCCATTTTACGGACAAAGCCCGTACATGGGCGTTTACATGCTCGGAATCAGTCAAGGACGTGTTTCCAACATGGAAGGTCCTTAAGCAGAAGCTTATGGACATGTACGCAACGCCTGATCTGGTTTTCCAGAAACAACTGGCGTTCCTGAGATGCCGTCAAGGCACTAAGGACCTGGAGGTTTATATCCAGGAGCTTATGACCCTGTTGGCAGGGATGTACGCGAAAGCGTATTCGGACGATGTGTCCATCACCGTCTTCATGGGAGACCAGAGAGAAGGGCCAGCACGTTCGGAATTGTTCCGATGCCGACCCTAATCCCTGGAAGAGGCATTCAAGATGGCGTTCAACGCCGAGAGGAACTTCCGTTCCACTAAGGTGGGTCCCGAACCCATGGACCTGAGTCAGGTCGAAGCGGAGGAGAAACCTCCCGCTAAGAGTCATTCGGAATCTTTTTCACAGAGCTTCTAGACAGAGCTCTTGGCTATGTTGCAGTAGCGTGGGCCGCTGAGATGTTTCCTGTGTGGAAGCACGGATCATCTGAGGAACAGATGTCCGAAAAATCCCCAGCGAGACACTCGCTACAAGGGACCAAGGATGGGAAAAAAGCCGTTGTCCAAGCCGTCGGGAAACGACGGCTCCCAGTAGGTGCGGGGAGCCCTACTGGGGGACCCCTCAGTGCTGTTAATCCCCAGGGCAGGGGACGACAGCACAAAGCCCCGAGGGAAGCGGTGCTTTCTAGCACCTAGTTGGTGTACCAGCCATGTTTGCTGGTAGTCCTTGCGTACGTGAAAGGCTTTGATAAGCATTGGAGAGTCTTGATAGACTCTGGAGCGTCTGACAATTATGTCAGACGGGCTTCTGTTGTGAAGAGTCGGCTGTATGCCGAGGACCTAGAGGCACGTTCTCGTGACGTTGCACGGTCCGTCTTGCGACGGGCGTACAGGTTTCTGTACCCAAGGTCTCTATTGACCTTAAGCTGAAGTTTGCAGACTTCGACAGCTTAGAACGTTGCCTAGTCCTGTATTTGGACTCGAGGTATGACCTCATTCTGGGCATGAAGTGGCTGGAACGCCACGAGCCATGGATAGATTGGAAGTCTAAGTCCATGGGATCAACGCACCCGCCGTCGGGTGAAGCATTGGCGAGTCATGAACCCACCTTTGCTCGATCGCAAAAGTGATTCTGGAGTGAGATGCCAGAGATTGGGATGTCTGAAACGATCATTCACAATGGCGTTAAGGAAGAGTTCCTTAACGAGGGGGATTCGGCGGTTAATCCCCGCGCCGATGTAGGCGAGACTGGTGAGTCGCCAGGGATAGAGGTGGAATCCTCTGAGGGTAAGCGCGAGGCGCTTAGAGAAGAGACCCGAAGTTCGTCTCTTCTACAGGTCGGAATAGATTCCGACCACGCCGTGTCCGGCGAACAAGTTGCGAATCCAGTGGTAGGGGTAGAGACCCCTGTGGTTAAGCGCGAGGCGCTTCCAAGCGAAGAGACCCGAAGTTTGTCTCTTTCGCACATCGGAAATGATTCCGACTACGCCGATATAGGTGAGAACGGCGAGTCACCGGTGGTAGAGGTAGAGACCTCTGTGGATAGGCGCGTGGCGCTTCCAATAGATGGGGCAATTGACTCCCCCCATCTGGGTGTCGGGATGAGTCCTGAGGCCAGTAGTCAGCAGTCCTATATGATGCTGAATAGTGTGACAGGTGTTGTCACAGAAGGCGTAAGCCTGGAACGGTTACCTGGGTAGGCGAACTGTTGTCGTTGGAGGAGATGTCCTTCAACGAGTTTGAGACTGCTGTAAAAGCAGGTGAACTCGACGAGATCGTCGTGTTGCGTCCGGAAGAGGAGTTGAACTCCTCATCCACGATGGAAGAGTCAGTTTTGGTGCAAACCAAACAGGCATTGAATGCCCGAAGCGACCTCAAGATCCTCGCGGATCCTGAGGACCCTTACCATTCCTTATTAAAGGAATTTGGAGATGTCATTAGTGACAACCCACCGATGGGGTTACCACCAGATCGGGGAGTCCGACATGAAATTGATTTGGTTCCTGGAACCAAATACTGCGTCACTAGGCAGTGGCCTCTCCCCAAGGAGCAATGCGACGTCATCGACGCATTCTTCAAGGGGAAAGAAGAGGCAGGGATGGTGCGGGAGAGCAAGTCTCCCCACTCATCTCCCACCTTTTTTGTTCGTAAACCGAACGGAAAGTGGCGCATTGTGCATGCGTATAACAAGCCGAATGCATCTACTGTACCCATGCAGACTCCGATTCCTCGGAAGGATGTCCTCCAGAACAATATGGCGGGCTGTACTGTATACAGTGCCTTAGATCTGGTGGACGGGTATTATCAGGTGCTCATGCGAGCGTCCGATATTCCACTTACAGCGGTCAGCACGCCTAGCGGCATGCTGTGTGAGTGGCTTGTTATGCCACAAGGCCTTTCAAATGCACCAGCGACTTTCAATCGCTTGGTGAATAAACTCTTCCGCCCTCGTAGGAAGTACGCTCAGACGTACTTCTACGATATATTCGTCCATAGTCGTGCGGAAGGCGACTACACCATGCTAAGAAAACCAAAAACTTATTTACAGTACGTCTAATCTATTTAATTGATTCACGCTAACCTTTTTATTCAGTATTTCACTGAAGGCATTGCGTCTTTGAAAGCTACTGGAGAATATGACAGTATTCTCCAGTAGATTTCAAAGACGCAATGCCTTCAGTGAAATACTGAATAAAAGGTTATCTAAAGATTTACGAAAATGCATTTCAACTTCTGTAGATTGTAATTTAGGTGGTGGTTTTGTAACGACCTGAAATTTAGAAAGATCTATATCGGTATTTCCTTCGTCTGATGTTCAGACGCATCTGATACACCTTCGAGCAGTGCTCGAATGTATGCGAGAGCATAAGTTATATGCAAACGCATCCAACTGTATCTTTGGTGCTGAGGAAATTCCTTTCCTCGGATGCTTCATCGGTAAGGATGGAGTGCGGGTGGATCCCGCGAAAGTGAAAGCCATTGTGGAGTGGCCTTCGCCTGTAAATCTTAGAGATTTACGGAAGTGGCTTAGATTAGCCAACTATCTCCACAAGTACAGCGAGAACTACGCTGAAATGGCGAAGCCATTGACCGACCTTCTTAAGAAGGATTTTGATTGGTGTTGGGAAACCGAACACCAAAACGCTTTTGAAGCGGTTAAGGGGAGCTTGTTAAAAGCTCCCGTTCTTTCTCTCCCAGACTCTGGGAAACCATTTATTGTCGTCTGCGACGCCTCCGATTTTGCAATCGGATGTGCTTTGTTACAAGCAGACGATGCAGGAAGGGAACGCGTAATTGCGTTTGATTCGAGGCAGCTTAAAGCAGCAGAACGGAATTATCCCGTTCATGACAAAGAGCTACGTGTAATGAAGTATGCTCTCGTCAAATTTAGGGTTCACCTACTCGGCTCAAAGCCGTTCGTGGTTTATACTGACCACGCGTCCTTACGGACAGCGACAAAGTCGCCTCATCTCTCGCAACGGATGGCCCGTTGGCTCTCCTTCTTTGCGGAGTACAACTTTGAGGTTAAGTATAAACCTGGCAAGCAAAACGTGATTGCAGACGCGTTGTCGCGTCGTCCCGATTACGAGCTCGCTCACGCGACATTCGTCACCACGTCTGTGGTGGATCTCATACGCAAGGCGTATGAGAAAGACCCACAATGTACGGCGCTTATCCGCGCGTTAGATGAAAAGGGTCTTGGCTCGTCTGAGCCAACCCTGTCAAGTCGAGCTAGAGCTCGTTTACACCGTTACAGGTACTGTGACGGTCTGCTTTTATATAGTACGAGCGCGGATGACACTCCGCGGGTGGTAGTTCCTCATAATGAGGAACTGAAGTATAGAGTCCTCTTTGAGGCACATGACGCCCCTACCGGGGGTCATTTAGGTCGGGATAAGACCTACAGCGCTTTAAGCGCTTTGTATTGGTGGCCCAATATGTATAAGTGGGTCGGTGCGTATATACGCACCTGTGAGACGTGTCAGAGGGTTAAACCCTCTGCAGATTCAGCTGCTCCTTTGGCGAGCTTATCGGTTACAACGGAGTGTTGGAAATCCATTAGCATGGATTTTATCTTCGGTTTTCCGAAGGATAAGGCCGGGAACACCGGCAGATTGGTCTTTGTAGACCGTTTGAGCAAGATGGCTCACCTGGCGGCAGTGCCAGAGTCCATAGATGGACAGGGAACAGCAAAAGTGTTCCTAGACCGTGTCTTTCGACAGCATGGTCTACCCGATTCCGTTGTGTCGGATCGAGATCCCCGTTTTACGGGACAATTCTGGGGAGCGTTGTTTAAGGTGCTAGGCACCAAGCTCCTGATGTCCACAGCGGATCATCCGCAGACGGATGGTCAGACGGAACGCGTTAATCGCGTTGGGGAGGATATTCTCCGGAGTTTATGTCCGGATTCTCCAAAGAGTTCGAGTGAGATGCTCCCGATGGTTGAATTTGCTATCAACAATTCGGTACATGCATCTACGGGGTTTACCTCGTTTTACGTGAACGGATTGGTGAATCCGAGGGTTCCATTAACGCCACATGTGTGTGGACCAGGGCTTGAGGGGGAGGATTACCCGATGTCAGCCCTGTATCTGTGCGAAAGCACATCGATAAGTTTTTATCGACGCGCCTCAGTGTCTTACGACACGTCTGCGATGCCATGGCGGAAAGCCAAGACAAGCAGAAGGAGCAAGCCGACCGAAAGGGACGGCGTAACAAAAAGGTATACAGAGTAGGAGAAAGTGTTTTATTAAACGCTAAAAATCTTCCTACACATGCATTTTCAAATGTGTTGCGCAATAAACTGCGCCCCAGGTTTGTGGGGCCCTTTAAGGTATTAGTCCGAAAGGGCTTGTCGTACACCTTAGACATCCCGAAGGCGATGCGTACGCATCCAACCTTTTATGTGGGTATGCTTAAGCCATACCAGAACCCGGAGGCGGGTCCCCTCTCGGAGGTGGGTGAGAAACCGGATAGCCGAAAGGCGCAACAGGTCGGAACATCTCCGACAGGGTTGATATACGACCCTGAAGCTCCGCAACGAGAGTATCGAGAGAGGCAAGCCGCTCCTCGATGCGTTCATTCGCACTCCCCTCGTTGCGGAGTACCTCCTGAGCATCTTGGAAGCGACGGCTGTGCCGATCAAAGCGCTCGTGGAAGTCACGCTGCAATAGCGCGACCCCCTCCTCCAGTGCTCGATACGGAGGGTACACCACATTATCATGTGGAACGCCTGATGGCACGAAGCCATCCCCGGGGTGAGACCCAGTAACTGGTTAAGTGGAAAGAGTATCCACATTCCCAGAACTCGTGGGAGTACGAGACTCCTCTGCGGCAGGATTGCCGTGACGTCGTTGACGCTTACAAGCGGGAGAATCCCACTGAGAGTCAACGACCAAAGGGGCTGAAGAATCCCCTTCACTCCCAATAGCTGGGAGTTCGCCGGAGGAAGATGCTGTTCTTGCATTGCTCTCCGGCACCACATCGAGAGCAGAGCGCGTATAATAGGAGGCAGGCAATTGCCCTTGCGCTTTGGCCTGAGCATAGTCCAAGAGTAGCGCTCTCTCTACCCGAACTTCGTGTTCGGAAAAGCTGTTGTACAGCGCATCGAAACTGGGGAGGTGTTTCTCCCTTTCCGCAAAGGCGCGGGGCGCCCGTTCTGCGTCTTCGACGCTTTTTTCCCTCAGGAGAACAAGGGGAATCTCGCGGAGAATATCCACGAGGGCACCGCGTGCCTGTTTCCCGAGGCGCGTCCGGTAGGACTTAACGGTATAATGTTTGGGCGTTAGTAGCCGGGCCCGGAGTTGGTTCCGATGCGCAATTTCACGCGGCATCATAGCCGCTGGTCCAGGGGTATAAGAGGCTAAGCCCCACTTGACCGCGTTCTTAGCCCTCTTTTGAGGGTCGCGAGGTCCCTTACGTGCCCGTCCGGCACGTCGGGCCTCTTGACCAAGGACGGTTCATTGGTGGTGGTTGCCTGTGGCAACCTGGAGGTATCACCCCTAGCGGGTAACGGTGGCGCACGAGTTAGTGCGTTTTCCCCACGTGCGGGGAATGGGTTGGATGACTGATAGCACCGTTCGGCGCTATCAACATGGCCAGCCGTGGGGAGAGCTCCCCAAGGGCGCCCACTTCCGAGCCGTCGGAATAGTTTGCGTCCATAGCACCGCTGAGGGTGTACAATGGACAGCCAGAGGTATGGCGTTGAAGTTCTTCAACAAAATTTTGTTTATTGCGTAAGCAATAGTCTTGATGGGGGAGGATGTAACGTAGTTACATTCGGGTAACACTGAGTGTTGGTGTACATGAGTACACCACGGTTGAGGTCAGTATTGGCCTGGTTGAAAGGTTTCGAACCCTTGGTTATTTTAACCAATCAGGGCATGGGCCCTTGGTGTGGTGGTATGTCAGCCATCCACGTGTCAGTACACAGTTGTGTACACTACAGTTTAGCTAGGTACGAATCAGGAATATTCTACTTAGTGTTACATATAGTTTATATTAGTTTAAATAATTACATATTAAATATATTCCGTTTACTTTTCACTCTTTAGTACAGACGCACGACCTCGACCGGTCGTGCGTGTAGTGATTGCCGTAGCGTAAGGGGATCCCTCCCCTTAGCTACACCCTTTGTAAGGGAGCCTTGCCTTTAAGGCACTAGTAAAGGCTAGAGTAAACTAACCCGGGAATCTTGTCCCCGAGTAGGAGAGCTCTCTCCTACTAAGCCCTTAATAAGGGCGTATCGTCTAAGTGGCGGCAAACGCCGCTTTAAGGAAAGTCTTCCTCTGTGCGCTAGCCGCACCGTGCGTATACGCACCGGCTACATGATCGGCACGCCGTTGACAGAAGTTGACCAAAATTTTGCCTTCGCTTCGCCACAGCAGCTTGGTGGCGAACGGAAAAATTCCGCGGCAGTGCCCTCAAGATGTTTTCCCAGTTTATTAACTTTCAACATCTCGGTCCAAACGAAACCGGATGTAATACCTCCAATCTCGACGATCTCCATGAATAGGTAGACCCACTGCTTGAACCCGGAAGCTAGGCCTGGGTACAGGTCTTTCCCCTAAAAATTTTCAACCGATAACTTGGGAATCCTATGTCCGGCATGGCGATAACTGGCGCATGCACATGTTCGTCAGGAATATTCATGCCGCCCACACCCGGCACACCACCTGGTGCCTCGCGAGGTGCTGCATTCACGTTCGGGCGTGGCCTTGCGCCAACTTGTTGGAAGAGTGTGTACCCATTTTGGAGTTTGCACTCTTCCGTATAGTTGAAGCACATTGGCTGCTGCAGGTAAGCCATACATTTTTTCATATAAAGAGCAGTTACACTTTAAAGTTGCAGTAAGGACTGGATAGCGACTTAAGTAACTATACATAATATATTTCACTTTCCGTTTTGCATTATAGAGTACAGTGCCTGACTGAATCTTTACAAGGGCTACGACGCTGCGCACACCGTTTGACACCTTCCGCTGATCCTCCCACACTGAAACTTGGCCAGGTGGTGAGTATTGATCGCTTTAAGTGTTTGAAACCTTTTTTGTGCTATTTCTACAGGTTATGAGCTCAAATTGCGTCAATTAACCCAGTGGAGCTTTCTTGGTCGTTTGGAGCACTTTGCATTACGTTTTTCTTATTGTTACGTTCCGTGGAGCTTGTGGAAAGCCCTCTGTTGAAGGGGAAGCTAGTGCCGGACGTGATTGAAGGTTTTTAAATAAGTTTATGATGATTGATTTTGATGAAGATGATATGCCCTCTCCGGAGCAATTCCTGGAGCTATTGAACAATTGGCGTGAAGCAGCAAAAGCTGTAAATGATCCTGATGCAGGGAAAGCTAGGCCCGCACCAGCGAGGAGGTCGCCCGAGCGCAAGAGAGAAGCGCCGGTGTGTATACCGGAAAGTAACTTCCGTGAAAGTTTGAGAAACTACCGTCCGTTCGGCCAGCAGATGGAACTGGATGATATGGCCGAGGACGAAGGGGTGGAAGCTGGCGCGAAGCCACGCCCGAGAGCGCATGATGTACCTCGTGAGGCGACCGCTGCGGTTCAAGGTGCAGACGGTGTCGAAGTGCCCACCGCGCAGCCAAGTGTACCGGTGAAGTACACCGGGTACAAGATACCGAAAATAAGCATCGACAAATTTTCGGGACGCGAGTTATATCCCGGTCTTGGTTCAGGGTATCGCCAGTGGGCGTACCTGTTCATCGAAGCCATTGAGATCGCAGAGATGACCTCTGGCTTCCAGTGGAGTGAACGATTAAAGATGAACAAGTTCGGCGAGCATTTGGAGGGCACCGCCGCCGAATATTACCGCACAAATGTTGCGTGGTGGTGGCGGGTGCGGCCGACGTTGATCCACGTCATGGATCAGATGTGGTTGGGATTTAGGACGAAGATATCCCACCACCAAGCCGCTGCGAGATTTGCAAGTGAAAATGATCCACAACGCAGCTGGACAGAGCACTATTTATACCTAGTAGCTCTGGCTCGCGAAAGCGGGTCAAGTGAAAAGTTAATAGTTGAAAATATCGTCAAGTATGCCGCGCCACGACTCAAGATAATGTTGATGGCTAGGTATGACCCGAGAAGGGGGGATTACCTAAGCCATGCGCAAGAATTAATCGCATGGGCGCAGGAGCTCGAAGACGACATGGTAAAGTCGAAGCCCGCCCCTAAGTTGCACGTGCATGCAGCAACATCTGGTCAGGGGTGGCGCGTGTGCTACGGCTGTGGTGGCGAGGGGCACATACAGAGGTATTGACCCGAAAAGTGCCGAAAAAGTGGAGTTGAACGCACCCAAAGGCAGAGCCGTGGTGGAAGTGAAGGGTCGTCAAAGCGCTTCGTGCTTTCGACCATGGATGGTATTTTAAATGCTTGTGGAAATGGAAGCACAAATGAAGATATCTGGATTATCGATAGTGGGGCTAGTAGACACTTGGTGTCGAACGCCAGTTTGTTGGAAGACGCTAGGGATTGCAGTCCCGATGATAATTTTGCTTTTCCGGATGGTGGAACACTTCGGGCAACCAAGGTCGGGCAGCTTACGTTGCGGACGTGCGACAAAAGTGAAACGGTCGTTGTCTTGACCGAAGTATACTTCGCTCCGCAACTAGCCCGAAACCTGATCTCGCTTGGTAGGTTGCGCGAGAAGGGTTGCACCATGGTTGATGATGGCAGCAAGATGCGCCTCATGATAAAAGGTGAAAAAATGTTCGACGTGATGACGTATGGTTCTTTCTTTTTGGCTAAGTTGAAGGCCGAAAAGGCGCAAAGGTTTTCGGAAAATTTTGGTGACATGGTTGTCAACAGTGTGTCGGAAGATGTCAGTAAAGACGTCCACACTAGCAGCCTACACCATTTTCATATGCGTCTGGGCCACCTGGCCTACGATACCATTGAAAGGTTGGCCAGGAATCCGAGGTCTGGTATTGCCTTAACGGACACGAATAGGCCAAATTGCCTTACGTGCGCCGAAGGGAAGGCTACCAGAAGGGCGCAACCGAAAACAGATTCGGGTGGAAATGAACCAATTGACCGCATTGGAGGAGTGATCTGCAGTGACCTCAAAGGTCCGATCACTCCCCGCGACAGACGTGGCAACCGATACTTGGTTGTTTTCGTGGATCATCATTCTAGTTACGTCAGAGTTTTTGCAGCACGAACCAAGGATTTAGCAGCAAAGATGTTTGGACATTTCCTGGATTGGTTTGAAAATGAATTTTCGTGCAGGGTGCACGTGCTGCGGACGGATGGCGGCGGAGAGTACCAAATGTGGATCTGTTTTGTAAGCAGACCGGTATCCGCCGCCAAATAACGGAGCCAGGGAATCCGGCCTCAAACGGGAAGGCGGAGCGGATGAACCGGACCATTTTCAATATGGTCCGGGGCATGATTTTTGGGTCAGGCGTACCCCTCACGTATTGGTCGGAGGCGGCTGAGTATGCTGTGTACATACTCAACCGTACTACGACGAGATCGAACGTTGGGCGAATTTTGCCATTGGAAGTACTGACCGGTAAGAGGCCGGCAGTAAATGATATCGTGGTTTTTGGGTCCCCGTTCATGGTTTGGCGGGACCCGAAGAAGAAGACGCTGGCAAAACATTCCAAGCGCGCCCTAATTCTGGGCAAGAGTGATGAAACCAAGGGTTTCAAGGTGCTGCTGATGAAGGACAGGGTGTTCGTGGTGACGCGGCACGTCACCGCGATCGATACACTCAGTGCAGAAACAAGTGAGAAAATAACCAAGATGTTGGAAGGTGAACGCAGCCAAGAACTCGAGGAAATGGCCGAGTCGCGTTCAAGAAATACTGGTTCGAATGCACAAAATAAAGGTCGCGAAAGTCAAGAAATACCGGAGGATGCAGACGAGCCGAGGCGCGCCAAGAAACCAGTACAAGGCATTAGAAAGACCCGAAGGAAGACAAAGAAGACATTGAAGGGCCAAGAATATGAAGATTCAAGGGCCAAGAGGGTGACACCAAGTGTGGAAATTCCCGAAAATATTACTGGAATAAATGAAAATGTGGAAGGCGTTTTATGCGCGTATGCAGTATGTGACCCCGGTTGTGAGCCGACAGGTGTCTCGATGATATTGCCGGATCCGAAGAATTACCGTGAGGCGCACGGTGGCCCACAATCAAGCATGTGGAGACAGGCGGAAATGGAGGAGCTTAAGGCCCTCCAGGATTTGGAAACCTGGGATGTTGTTTGCCGCCCTGAGGGCAAGGTACCTCTCCCGACCAAATGGGTATATAAGACGAAAGTCTGTGCAAATGGGTCGGTAGAGAGGTACAAGGCGAAGTTGGTCGCCAGGGGCGACAAGCAAGTTTTCGGGGACGATTATTTTTTTACATTTTCCACTGTTATGGAATTAAACAACGTAAAGTTGATTCTGGTTTTGGCGCAAGTGTGTGTGTGTGTGGGGGGGGGGGTAGCGGCACGCCACGGCGATGTGCCTAGTGCCTACCCCAAAGCCAAGTCTGAAGAAGATGTGGAGATTTACTTACAGGTGCCGCAAGGCATGGAAATCTCGGTGGATACTTTGCGAAATTTTGGCGTCGATTCTCAAAGGGAGCTTGCATTGAAGCTGAAAATAAACCTTTATGGTTTGAAGCAGGCTGTGCGCCTATGGCACCAGTGCTTATGCGAGACATTGAAGAAGTTTGGTTTCACGCAGTGCGTGACCGATACGTGCATTTTTGTAAAGCACAACGACGCCGAAACGGTGGTGGTCGGCGCATATGTGGATGACCTCCTGGTTACTGGAACCAGTGAGGGGATTGTGATGGAATTTTTTGAAGACATGAATGTATTGGAGTCAAAAGATTTGGGAAGCGTTACGAAGTTCCTGGGGATACGAATTCAAGGCGATCCAAAGACTGGATACGTATTGGATCAGGAAGGAACGATCAAAGAAATCCTCAAGACAAACAAGCTCGAGAAGATGAACCCAGCCCGAACTCCGGTGCTGGCACTGGATGATGTGAAGGAGTTTCAAGAATTATTATTGGTGCATACAAAGGAGAATTTGCCGAGTGTGAAGTAGTTCCAGTCGCTTGTGGGCAGTTTGCTATGGGTTGCTCGGTGCACGCGTCCTGACATTTCGTTCGCCGTGCACCGAGCCACGCGTAAGACCCATGCACCCACGCTGGGTGACTACAAGATTGCGAAGCGTATTTTGAAATACCTCAAGGGCACGATGGATTTAAAGTTGGTGCTAAAGCACGATGAAGATTTGCCCATGCAACTCCGGATCATGGTCTACAGCGATGCAGATTTAGCTGCTGACAAGACCGATCGGAAGAGCGTTTCAGCTATGGTTGTTTTTATTAATGGGATTCTCGTAAGCTGGGCCTGCAGGAAGCAGACTGCAGTTGCTCTTTCGACTGCGGAAGCAGAATTTGTTGCGGCGGCGATGGCCGGTAAAGAAGCATTGGGGTTGCGACAACTGGTCGCTGAAATTGGAATGCACGCAAAGACATCCCTGATGTTCAAGATGGATAACCAAGCCGCTATACAGCAGCTGGAGGATGAGGCAAGTGGATCAAGTTCCAAGCATGTCGATGTCAAGCTAAAATTTCTCAAGGATTATACGAAGAAGGGCATTGTTGTGGCCAACCACGTGCCAAGTGAGTACATGCTAGCTGACTTGCTGACATAGGACTTAGGAGCGCAGCGGATCCAAGTGTTGCGTACGGCGCTGGGCTTACAGTGATAGAGCTACAGCCTCCGGTCTTCCAGGAGGAGTGTTGGAAGAGTGTTTACCCATTTTGGAGTTTGCACTCTTCCATATAGTGGAAGCCCATTGGCTGCTGCAGGTAAGCCATACATTTTTTCATATAAAAAGCAGTTACAGTTTAAAGTTGCAGTTAGGACTGGATAGCGACTTAAGTAACTATACATAATATATTTAACTTTCTGTTTTGCATTATAAAGTAGAGTGCCTGACTGAATCTTTACAAGGGCTACGACGATGCGCACACCGTTTGACACCTTCCGCTGATCCTCCCACACTGAAACTTGGCCAGGTGGTGAGTATTGATCGCGTTAAGTGTTTGCAACCTTTCTTGTGCTATTTCAACACAACTACCACCCCTCATTCACGGCCAGATCATGCAGAGTCATCTGCTGGCCGAACGGACGGTAGTTTCGCAAACTGTCCCGAAACTCCGTATCTATCACACGCACCGGGGGGCCCTTTCTCGACCCGGACGAGACACTGTCAGCCGACCGCTTGGTCTGCCTTTCTCCACGGCAGCCAGGCGCGTCGTTATGTCTTTGAAACATAGCATAATGACCTTAAAATGACTTGAGGAAGGCACCTCATTGCCTTCAGAATCACTCATTCTAAATTAAAACAAAACCAGTCGAAATCAATCGTCACACCACTACCCCTTGTAACAGGGAACGTTCCACTAGTTCCACGTGACGAAATACGAAATTATCCACGAAAGCACACTCGTAATGCCCAGAAAAATCCACGTGATATTCAAGCCAGCCTTGGACTCATAAACTGTTAGAAAAAAAACTTAAAGTTTGTTCTCACTATGCCAGATCTTTTACTCACTGGTCTGAACACTTTCGACCAGGTAGAATCTAAGGCAGAGGATGGCGAGTACGCGACGATCGTCGCGCCGTGCAAGTTTCAGCTACGTTGTGCTTAATGATAAAATTGAAAAATGTAGTATGTAAAGTTACTTAAGTAGTCAGTCATACTAAAATGCAACCTAAAAGGAACCGTCAATGTCTACCTAAAATATATACTCCCTTATCAGCCAATGGGCTTTCACCAATTTGTAAGGGCGCCAAACACAACATGGGTACAGTAAAATCTCGCAAATGATGAGTGCAGTCAATGTCCGAAATTGCACACGTAGTTGTCGACAGCAACAAATTAAGCTATTTTGTTTCAAAGTACATGTAGCTAGACTGTAGATTCCATGAAATTTCAATTAAACAAGTAATCGTCGGACCGACGGGACCTTCCCCTAGTACTGCATAAAGGAAAGTACATTTACAGTATAGACAGCAGATTCTAGCGAATGCTTATCTCAGGATTTGTTTGACCCACTGGCTGACGTTCGCTGTCCATTCGTCAATTTACGAAACCTGACACCCTTCTCCTATCTCCTTCATCAAGCAAAATGAAGATTTCCACCAGCCTTCTTCTTGCTGCTATCGCAGTCACTGCTGCCACCGCCTACGATGCAAAGAATCTGCGTACACCGGCTACAATCGACGTTGACGAGACGGACGATGACATGAATGTTGCGGCTCTGAAAACCAAGAAGGGAATACAAAAGGCTGAAGACGGGGACAGCGGCGGCGCGTTGGACGAAGACACTCCAGTTATGGATTTCACAGAAGTGGTTGGAAAAACAAACGTCGGAAAGGAGATCACCGTTTTGGATCTGATCAGTGGCAAGAATCTAAGTAGCCTCGACAAACTACTTGACACTATCAGTGAAGACACGTCCTCATCTGCCAAAAAAGACTTGTCTTGGCTTGACGACGAGGAGACCGCCGAACAAACAGTCATCAAAGGTGACTCCAAACCGAAAAAATCCTCGAGCACCGGTGAATGGGAAGATTCCATCGCGAGAAAACCGTCGACAAAGAAGGAGTCCGATGACATGTACGAGGACTATCAAATGGTCAAGGCGGTCGACAGTGAGACGATCGTGAAGGACGATGATGAGGATAGTTATGCGGTCAAGGGAAACCCCAAGGAAATCACCAAGGATGATGATGAAGACGACATCTTCACCAAGGGCGACGGTAAGCGTAAATCATGGGATATCGACGATGATGAAGACACTCACCCGAGTAAGACATCAACCAAAAACAAATTATTTCCCTTTGACGGGATGGATGACAACGACGCTTTCAAGGTTAAACCCCAGCCTCTCATTTACCCTTCGAAGGACAAGACAAATGACCTTAACGCTTCAAAGGACAAGACGGATGACATCTTCGCTTCGAAGGACAAGACGGATGACATCTACGCATCAAAGGACAAGACGGATTACAGTCTTGGTTTGAAGGACAGGATGGATGACATCGTCGCTTCGAAGGCCAAGACGGATGACACCTTTGCTTTGAAGGGCAAGCAACCTTTTAATGAGACCGACGATGACGATGACAATGACGGTGACGACGACACTGATACGTTAATGGAAAACAATTCCAAAAAGGGTAAACGTGACACCTACGATGACGACGACGATGACGATGAAGTAATCGCAGTGAAGGAAGATAAGACTACCAAGTTCCCCAAGAACAAGTCGAGTGAAGAGGTTGAGTACGAGTCCGAAGACGATGTCTCACAAACGGAACAGACGTCGTTTGATGATGAGGAAACTGCGTCGAAGATAACTTTTGAGGTTTAAACTGCTCACGTTGGTGCTGATTAGGATCCATACATGTACAGTTTAGCTAATTTAACGGCTTTTAATACATGTGTACATTTTGTTCATGATGACGTTTCATTATACTCAATGGGACCCGACACTCCACCTCCTGGTATATTATATAATCTGAATACAGTCAAACCTCTCAAAATGTACTCTCCCTATTTGATAAACCTCGATAATTGATAAGGCAAATGGCTCACCAACTGGTTTAATTAGTGCAAAATGATAAAACCTCTCTAAATGTCTAAATGATAAGCCCTATGAGAAGACCCTTCCTCCGTAAGTGATAGTCGGTTAAGGCTGGGTGAAGGTTGCCATGTCCATGATTCTTGGTGCGGCCACACAGGGATGCTCATTACCCCAAAGGTTTGCTCGAGGTTTAATGGGTTGATAGGAACAGATGAAGAGGACGACATACTCTTTGACGAAGAGTAAGGATAAGGAGTAATGTCGTTCTGATCATGGACTTGTCCTGGTTGGTTTGATTATATTGACTCTTTATCCCATTGTAAATAGCATGGCGATTTGTCCCTTATCCGATCACATATCAAATACTGGACCTTCATTTATTTAACGAAGTGGCTACACATAGAATACTCTGGGCCGTTCAATTTAGCTCTGAGCCTCCATTGGATGTAGATCGGACTGTGTCTGATCCACCTCACAGCATATATCGAGTGTTATAAAAGGCGGACGATCGTCAACAACAGCGGTAAGGTGCGACAAAACATTTCAAGAATCATCTCACAGCAAAGTAATACTGAACCTCATCAATAATGCCTAAAAGTGGCGAGAAAGCACGTGGCAAGAGGCCGGCGGACACGTCTTATCAGTCTCTGAACATTCGCCAAAAGAAAGAAGTTTTGCTCGAGTGGAGAAAAATCCCAAGTGGACACGAGAGGAGTTTGCCTCCTTCATCAAGAGTCGGTACAACGTGACGCTTACGCTGATCTCGATTACAAGACTGCGCAAAAGCGAGGCATCGATTCTGGCTGCCGACGACTCATCCAGCGACCTGCAAAGTGTGCTCATCTTGAGTTCGACAGAGACCTATTGCTATGGGTTCAATCCGCTCAGCATGCGCTGCCTATAAGCGACGAAGGGCTACGGCAAATGGCACAGAAGTTTTTCGATCGGTTGAAGTATCCATCTGCGAAAGAGCTCAAGGTTCCAACGGATGGTTGGAGAAATTTAAGCAACGACACAACATCAAGTGTCACAAGATGCATGGAGAATATGGAGATGCCGATAACCAGGCCATCCATGATCAGCTTGTGGTCCTGTGCAGCAATGCAACCGGAAAGCGGAAGTTCAGGCCTATGATTATCCACAAGTCGAAGAACCCCAGGGTATTCCGGAACGTAAATGTCAAGAATCTGAGATGTGATTACGAAGCGAACCAGTCGGCGTGGATGCTTTCTGAGGTCTTCCAGCGATGGCTAGAAGTTTTAATGACCGATGCGGGAAGCAGCGCCGCGGGTCTTGCTGATGATGGACAATGCCCCCTCTCAAAAACATTCGACAATGTTGAGCTGCTCTTATAGCCGCAGAATACAACGAGCAAGACTAAGCCCTTGTACGCGGGCATTATAAACAGTTTCAAGGTCAAGTACCGGAGGAAACAGATCGGCTTGATGATTGAGCTTTACGAAGCAAAAAAAGAGTTCCGAAAGCTCAACATTCTCGAGGCGTCAGAGTTTGTCTTTGACGCATGAAACGAAGTTACTCCCTTATACATAAGGAACTGCTGGAGGACTACCAACATACTACCGGCCCTTCATCAAAAGGAACACAACAGCTCTCTGAGAAAGGCGGCGGCCGAAAACGACGACAATGCTTTGAGCGGTTTGGAAGTGACGCAGCTTAAACTCTTCAATCCGATGACATTGGAGGAAGTCATCCATCCGGCTGACGAGAACGATGTCTTCGGCTAGGTATCCGAGGAGGACATTGTCGCGCAAGTTGCTCAAGAAGGGGAGGAGGAAGACGCCGAGCCGGAAGTCAGCGCCAAGTCGGAGATACTGGAGCGCGTTTCCGAAGTGAAAACCAAAGAATCTTTGAACTTACTCAAGCTGTACTTGATCCAATCAAACCAAGACACTCAGCAAATGCTGGCAAAGTGGAAGGAAATCAAGAAAGATCGGCGAGAACTGATGGACAAGAGATTAGTCCAGTCCACCATAACTAGATTCTTTTCTTCAGCGCAGAGGCCTTCCGGGGAATCTTCCAGAGGCAGGGATCTGTCTTTGCCGTGATCATAACTCCTTATGATCGGATCTTTAGTAAAATAAACGCTTGGAATGCTTAATGGAAGGACTTGTGCGGTCACAACCCCGGGAACAACGCTCTAGTGCTGTTTTCTAAACCTCTCGAGCCTAACAAAGCCTTCTGGAGAGCCATCCCCCATAAATGATCACTCTCTCTTAATGATAAGGCTGGCCAATTTCCAAATAGAGTACATTTAGAGAGGTTTGACTGTATTGATACATGCCATACTCAGAGTCATTTAACCTGTGATACATTTTTTAAACACGTGCCATACTTAAAGGTTAGGCTGTCCTATCTCTCTCAAAGGAATTATTTCGTACCGTTGGTCTCCGTAGATGATGCTCGTGTTCTTTCTGTTAACTTTTATTCGATCCCACCATTGTGGTGGTGCAAATTTCGAGGACGTTTGTCCTTAGAACTCGAAGTACCGCTCGCCCACGCGACCCAAACGACTCACTAGCACGAAGACCGATGATGTTATTGTTAGCATAGGCAGACTTGCGCGATGATGTTGACTTGATTGACACTACAAGTCAGACGATATGTGTGCGTTGGAGGCTCACAGTAGAGCCGCCGCTAGAGGTGCTTTGTAGTCTTGCGTCTTAGTTAATAAAACCCACTTCCATCACGTCGAACCAATTTCTGTTAATCATCTTCCTTTCGAAATCCTGATCGGAGCATCACAGTTCAGAACTGCCTCGTCTATCCATGACGGCTCGTCATAACCCTTCCAGTAGACTTGATATTCGCGTAACGTTCTGCCATACCTAGTCTTTCGACCAGATCGGACGTCGGTGATGCGATCAACTTCAAATTTGAGAAGTAAAAAAAATTATATAATTAAAAGAATTTAAGCCAATAATACTTGCTTAATCTCACGAAGCATTATAAGATTGAAATCTTCTAACATCATGCATTCAGGTAATTACAGCCAATCCGTTTCCACCATAATATTTCACTTGAAAGCCAAATATAGCTACACCAAAAAACGACACTCCTCCTGAAACGGCGCGCGATGTAAAACCTTCAATATAAACCAATTTGCTGTCGCAGAACTTGCATTTTTTGCGCGTTTAAATCAATTGTAAGCAGGTCCGATATCATCTCCAAACTCGGTACATGATTTGGCTTAAGCACGCCCTTCTTATTGAGATCCTTAAGAAGCTTCAGCTTAACATCGACTTGCTTGGTGCTGGCGCCGCTTGCTTCACACTCCACATGCTTGATAGCTGCTTGATTGTCCATCTTCATCAGTAGTGGTGCTCTTGAAGGTATACCTATTTCCATGAGTAATTCGCGCAATCCTAATGCTTCTCTACCGCCAAAAGCTACAGCAACCAATTCAGCCTCAGCTGTGGACAGTTCCACCGTACTCTGCTTTTTACATTTCCACGAAACGATAACTCCATTGATATAAATCACTGCTGCACCGAGACTCTTGTGATCCACTCTGTCACCGGCAAAATCAGCATCGGTGTAACGCATGATGCGGATTGGCATAGGCAATTCGTCATCATGGCTTATTCTAATCTTCATTGATCTTGTTCTCTTTAAACACTTCACGATCCTTTTTGCAGCTTTGTATTCTCCCAATGTGGGTGCGTGTGTGCGTCTTGTTGCACGGTGAACTGAGAATGTAATGTATGAACAATAAGTGGGTCCAAATCCGACTTTGTTCTATTTTGCCAATGACCTGGACCAATTACAAGCCGCCACGCCCTGAATAGCTGTTTAAGTAATCAATATTGCGTATACAAGGATTCATAGCCATTCATTGCCTCGTAGATAACTTTTGTTAATACTGCTCACTTTTGTATTTGCCAATTATCACATTTGGTAGCACTTGCCTTCAGGCCTTGGGAGGAGGAACCGCCGCCAGTCCAGTCCGTCAGTGCCCACGCCGCCGCCGATAAGTTTCGTCCGTGCGGCGCCTTGTCCGTCCGTCTGTCCATCCGTCCGCCGTCCAGTCCTCGCGACAACGCGCATAATTCCTTGAACTCGTGTTGGAGCTTGTTTCCAGCTTTGTTTTGAGATGCGTGTATCTGTTCAAAAACGAAGCTTAATCTCTTTTAGCTGCAGTGGTAGATACCTGCTGTCAAAGTAATCGCTGGTCCTTTCCAGTGGATGTTCAAGAGGAAGTCCGAATCCGTCCCGCGTAAAGAAGAGGTCAAGCGTATCCGCCAGCTGGAGCCCGACACCGTGGAAAGATCGACAAGCTACATAACGACTTGGAAGCATCCATCGATCGTAAAGTCCGAATCGACGACGCTTTTCTCCGTGAACTGCACAAGCACGCACAAATCAGTAACCGTGTCAAGTTAGTGATCCGTGCAACAAACGAGATCCAGTTCCAAGCCGACTGCCAGCGAAGCTAAATCAACAAGAATATATCGAATACTTTAAATAGGGAGCCACCAAAGCCCAAGGAGTGCGATTGCGACTTGGTTTGAATAAACTCCTAACTTTGATCCTTTATTCAGCATGAAAAATAACTCCGTCTGCACAAGGCTTTATGAATGGCATGATGGCCATTGTCCAACGACAACAAGAAATCATCGAGGAAATGAGGCAGCAACGCCAAGTTCCTCGTGAAGTTACCGTTAAATGCGCCAAGATGGCAAAGTACTTTGGCCGTCTCGATGAAAGTCTCGACCTCTACTTCTTCCAAGCACAAAAGTATTGCCAGTCGCAGAACAACGGCATGTTTGACGACAGCTATCTTAACTACGCCATCTCTTTTATCACGATCAACTTGCGAGGCGCAGCGGAGCATTGCTTAAAGAGTTTTTGCAAGGAGGAGGTGTAGTCAAGAGTATTGAACAACTGCGAAACGTAATGTCAGAAGGGTTTGTGCCATTCGATATCCAAGAAAGATTTCGTGAAAAGCTTGACGACTTGAAGCAAAAGAATTACAGAAATCTTGAAGAATACATTGTCAAGTTTCGTAAGCTTATGAGCGATGTTCGTGATATGTACAATCTCGATCGTGTCATGTGTGGAGGAGCGGCTGATCAAAGTTTTTGACGCTTGATAAGGCGGTACCACGGCGCCTGGACTGCCGAATAACGAAGGGGGTCCTCCGGTTGTCCTTGACTGCTTGTGTTTCTGCTCACCTTGTGTACCCGACGGCTTGGGAGTGGGTCGCTCTCTAGTTGGCGGGGATGGCACACTGCAATTTCTTGCTGAAAGCCTGAGTTGAATTGTGATGAATTGACTGATGCGATCAGGCGTGATTAGGCGCAATCAAACTTGAATCAAGTGCGATCAGGTTTGATCAGCAGTGATCAGCTCGGGCAGGCGCTAAAAGTCGTTGATCAGCCGTGATCAGACTTTATCAGGCTTGATTAAGTGCTAAAAGTCGTTCAGGCACGAGTTGGCGAGAGTTGCGAGCAGATGAACGCGTGTCGCGAGTTGCAGAGTGTCGATCAGGTGTTTATCGGCGAAGGGGGTACTTGATCAGGCAGCGGAAGTCTTCACTGCCCGATAACGGAGCCTCTGGAGTCTTAAACAGCTAAAGGAACACCCAAATATATGTATTCCTAGCCTAGACCTACGAGGGGGGTGGGTAAATTTCACTAAATCCACCTAGAGTTCCCGTGGGGCGCTTACAGCAGCCGAACGCTAGGGGCCAAACGTTAATCAAACGTGGAAGAGGTGAGAGCACTGCTCGATCACGTTCCCGAGACCAAAAACCTTTAAAAAGAAGAACCTCTGACACAGCGGGCGGAGTTGCGGCGAGTTATCAACGCTCTACGCCTACCGGTGGGCCAAAAACGCACAAAGTGCTCCCGCCCGGGACGTAAAGGTATTATTAGAGAGGGAGGCGCAAAGCTGCCGTCCCTAAAACGATATTCTAGATCGTACGCAAAAGGAGAACTTTATTATCACTTAAAGCCTTAG
>CM047580.1:12799457-12834194 GCA_026184515.1 Peronosclerospora sorghi
CTAGATCGTACGCAAAAGGAGAACTTTATTATCACTTAAAGCCTTAGACATACTATTTTCCTAGTTTCAACCAACAGAACCGTCCATTCCAGCGTCCTTCGTCCACCAGTCGACCTGATTCCTCTGTCGTTCGTCGGTGTTCGTCGGTGTTCGTTGAGTACATGTACGTAATCGTCCCATCTTCCCATGCCCCGTCTATGTCCTGGCTATGTGCACCACGGTTGTACACGCAACTGTATACACTGTGACACACACAATCGTATACAATTACGTACCCAATTAGTGCCCGCAATCAGACCCCTAATTAGGCCCCTAATTAGGCCCTTAATTAGGCCTAATTATAGCACGCTTTGCCACAGCCGCTCCTGAGCCTCGTCCCAGCCGTACAGCGGTTGGGGCGAGGGTCGATCATGCTGTTGGATGTCGTAGATCATGCTACCGTTGGTCGAGTTGTCCACACCCATCAATCACGCCATCATCGGCCAGGTGATAATCACCCATCAATCTGCCCCTTCTCCCGCCGATCAGGTCCCAATCTGTCAGGCCGTTACCGTTAGTGGTATGCCCCTCGCGATCCAACGTTCATCCTCCACCAACCGTGGCATCTACGATGAAGCTGTCTCGATCAGGCATTTCTGCATTTCCATCATGCAAGCGATAACGGACGGCACCCCGGCGAACACCGCCAACTCTCCTTCCCTGGGTCGGGCCGCAGCTGATCAGGCGATCGCTGCCATCAATCAGGCTTACAGCTTACAAGAGGCCCTCCACGCGCGCGATGAACAGATCGCTATGTTATTCGACTCGCTCACGATGAGCGAAGACACTATCGAGATGCTTTGACAACAGCTCGCTCGTGCCAAACATGCCGTGGTGGAACGAGATGCCGAGATCAAGCGGGCCGCCTTTAAACAACTTAAGCCATTGCGTGACTTCGTTGACACTGCAGTCAACGATCTCCATACTAAGTTGAAGACCGTCGAAGACGCTGTGGCCGATTAGGAAAAAACCATGGTCGATCAACGCGTCCGGATCCGGGATCTGGAGAGCCGTCGTGACCGTAATCGCTATCTGCGATCGGTGCATGAGGATACTATCGCTGATCAAGCGCAAGAGCTGGATCAGCTTCAGTAGCGCATGGTCAAGTTACAAGAGGAATACGATCAGTCTGGTTCTAGGAATCAGCGCTTGGTCGAACAGGCGTTCAAGCTCACCGCCAAGATTGATAGGCGCAAACACCAATACAATCGCCTCCGGAAGAAGAATAAGCCCAATCTCATGCAGATGGATGAATATACCGCCATCATGGCCCAGAAGCAGGAAATATATGAGCGGGTTGAGGGAGTGTCTGACCTCCAAGCTGAGCTGGGTGATCTACACGCCGCATATTCTCATCTAGAGAAAGATCTTTCCACCGTGCAATGCCGCTTCGATCAAGTTTCTGCAGAACGCGACACGCTACGCAATCAACTGCAACAGACTCAAGACGAAGTCATGCAATTGCGCTCGTTTCACTCGGACTTTCAGTCCCAGTTGGCTGGTATGTCGTTGTGGATGCAGATCACACCGGCTGCCCGTACCCCTCCAGCAAGTTCTGATCAGGCCACATAGCCGGCTGTCCTTCCCACTACTTCTCCAGACGGATCAATCAGCAGCGCTGCTCCTTCATCTAAAAGACGCATACAGCGTTCACGATATTCCTCTCGGTCAAAACGGCCACGCCTCCTTTCCCCAATTTCGGAGGTGAAGACGGAAGACGATGATCCTCAAGTCCTGATCAGAACGATGAAGGTGGATTTCCTGACCCGATCGCTTCTATTCCCTCTACTACCACAATCAGCGAGTTCAGGAGCGAGGATTTACCTGATCAAGGCACTGCCGGGTCTCTTTTTACTCGTACGGGAGATTTCAAGACGTTGATCGCGGTGCCTGATGATGCCAGTGACGCCGACATCCTGCCGTGGACTCCAGATCAACTCGGTGGGTTCGATCTGCGTAGCTCACGGAACAAGTGGTCTTTGACTCCTTGAGCCGCCCCGCAGGATGGTTGTTCCCGACCGCCCCGCATGCCTCTCCGGCTGATTCGTGGTTTAGTCATTTAAACACCCAGCCGGAAGTGGAGCTGTTATATTTCCAGTGCCCTTAGGGCGTCTTCACGACTATGCTGCCGCCCATTTCTTTCCGCTCAGTCGGCTGGTTCGCCGACTTTGAAACGAAGTACCGGTCGTTTCTCGACCATCACGCACTGGCGATCTGGGAGTCGACGCATTACCTCCCCATCGAGAAAGGCCTTCGCGAGACTGATGACTTCTTCCGGGACTATTACAACGATCGACGCCAACGGAGAAGTCGTGCTGGGGCGACATGGAAGAGGGTTGTGAACTTTGTCCTGCGGGGAATGATCGACGGGAGGTGTGAACTCGACATTTTCCTGGACCCTTCGATCACCCATTGTACTCGAAACCGTCCTTTGAAGTATGCTCCGGGCGACGATGGGGCGTGGTACCCCGGGTTCCTATCGGACCCGCCACCTCGGACCCTATTGGACGCGTTGAGGGAGGTTGCTGACTTTGAACCTTGGCGGGTTCAATATCTTTTTTCCCCCGAAAGCCACCCTGGCCGTAAAATTCCTCGTATTCGGCGCAAGTTTTTTGGGTCTGGTTAGTCGGTTGATCGTTTCTTCTTTAATCAATAAGCACTCTTGTTCATGCCATTTCCACTGTTTCTTCCTTACTTTTCAATGCATAATATAAATCGGTATTCCGTCGTCTCATCTGTCGTTGCCCTATCACCATATCTTGCAATATCCATCGTAAACACACCACTTCAAGTCATTCATCATTTCTTCATCAATTGTGAGTTTCATCAATCATTTTTCTTCAATCGGAGGTTCTTCGTTCGTAATTCCATGATCACTCCGCTGATCACGCATTAGTTGGAATCTTCGTCCACTTGCATTACGTCAAAACGATGTCTGTTGATCCTCTTCCTTTAGAAGCCCTTGATCAGAGCATCACAGTTCAGATCTGCATCGTCTACCCACGACAGCTCGGCATAACCTTTCCAGTAGACTTGATATTCGCGTAACGTTCTTCCATACCTAGTCTTTCGACCAGATCGGACATCGGTGATACGATCAACTTCAAATTCATCTGGATCTAGCGTCCTTTCCCAGCTGTCTTCGGGTAACAAAGCTTCATCGAAGTCAAAACGATCCTCTTTCCCAACTGTTAGCGCAATAGTAGGGCGATCTGGAAATTACTTGACCAATTTGAACTTGGACAGGTGAACATACGATAGTCGGTGCCAGCTGTAACCAATCTCGCCGCATGATTACCGATCACCTCATCGACTCTGAAGTGTCCATGCCACATATGCGCCAGTTTCTTCGCGAACCCTTCTTCCACACGATCGAGATATAACCAGACCCTTGATCCAGCTTCGATCTTGTGTGGTGTCACTCGATCGTTGTGTTTTTCAGCTCGATCGGCCATCGCTTGATGCAATCGAATGCTCACTTGGTCGCGGGCGTATCGGTAGTCTTTCTGCAACTTATATCTCCACTTACGAGCATCTCGGTCTTTACGCCGATTTCCACCCAGTTGTAATGTTGATTTCAACGACGATAGCGGATCCCACCCATACGCCAAATAAAATGGTGTCTCTCCGCGAATGCGATCAGGGGTCGAGTTCAGCGCAAATACCAGACGCTCTGCATACAAGCTCCAATCTTTCTGGCCGACATCTGATACATAAATCTTGATTGCCCGTGTAATCGTTTCCACCGTCCTTTCCGCCTTGCCGTTTGCCTGTGGACGGTATGTCATAGTGGCACTCTGACGTTGTCCAACGGTTTTGTTGAACGCACGAAATACTTCCGACATAAAACACGGTTCCGGATGATGCCGGATCACCTCACTAGCCCCCAATCGTCGAAATACACATTCTTAATAATTTTCGGCGATTTTCTGCGCTGTGCGGGACGATCCAGCTTTCGCGATCACCATACCCGTGAAGAGATCCGTCCAAATCAGCAGTTCAGTATGTCCATCCGTCGATCGGGGTAGTGACGGGATATGATCCATGGCTATCACTTGGAATGGGTACGTAGCCTCGATATTCCCCGGCGACATGCCCTTGATCGTAGGCTTTACCTTCCCATTCTCGCAATCTACGCATTGTCCAACAAACCTTTGTACACTTCGGAATAGACCACGCCAATGGAAGTATCGTCTGATCCGCTGATATGTACGCCCTATGCCTCGGTGGCCTCCTTCCAAGCTCAAATGATAATGGTGGAGGACATCTGCATGTAGGGTCTCGGGTAAGACCATCTTAATCGACGAGTGTCGATGGTCTTGATCATCTTTGTCATCGCTGGCTTTTCCTTTCGCCAAATTCCCACAGTAAATCAGCAATCCTTGTTGGTCGACATCGTAGTTGTCGGCAATTTTCGCGCAATCCTTTACCTCGTCTGCGCTCAATTGTGAGACGTCACCATACAGATAAATTCGCAAATCATGAATCCATTTCTCTTCGTCCTGCGCCTTTTTCACCCGTTCCGCCCTTACCCCAGCTATGGATATCGGGCCACGTTGACGGTCGCGGCTGACGGAGGTTACGTGATCGTGTCGTCACTAGCGCTTGTGGGGCAGTGTGATCTTCATTCCACGTGTTCACTTCCGACAATCTGTTGAGATCTGCCAATTCCTCCAGCTGTTTCTCGTCATCAATCTCAAATCTTGTTCCACCCTGCATGGCCGTAGTGGTGATATGATCTGCACTCTTATTCCACTCTCTTTTAGCATGCACCAGATCATGATCAGTCTATTCGCGAAGGAGGTTAAACACACGCTGTTGCAACACTTGCAATCGCGGATCTTTACACTTTATTTCACCGCGCATTTGCCGGATTACCAAATTCTAATCTCCACACACAATCATCCTTCCTTTGTGATGTCGCGACAGTAGGTCCAAACTTAAAAGCAATCCATGGTATTCCGCTTCGTTCACCGTGATATCAGGTACATGATCGGCTACCGCGGTCATAATCTTCCACTCCGGTAATTTCCAAACGATAGCTCCGAACGCACCTACACGTCGCTTGACACGTGCAGATCCATCGAAACTAATCACTTAGAGTTCTTCGCCTTTCTCAACCGTAGGAGGTGGTACTTCAATCATCTGCCGCGGTTGCTTTTTCGGCGCGATCGTAATCAGTGCTTCATCGATTTCTGTGCGAGGGGTGATGCTTGCAGCTAAGCCCCTAGTACCTCCTCTTCTCCCTGTACACATTTCTTGATCTCGAGGTCCCATTGTGATAAGATCGCAGCCCATCTGCCCAATCGTCCGTCCAGCCCGTTGGATGTTATTAACCATTTCTACGTGGATAAACGTGACAAGACAGTAATCGTCTTTCCGACCATCATCGTGAAGTAAACATCCAAAACCCGTAGAAGCGCTAGAACTTCCTTTTCGACGGGGCTGTAATTCAGCTCACCGTTCTTCAATGTTCGGCTGGAGAATGCGACGGGACAATACACTTGATCATGTTCTTGTACCAGCGCGGCGGATACCTCCCATTTGCTGGGCGTAAACCACGATCACCGGAGTTTTGTTCTGATAAAAGTGGCGCAGGGTTGGGGATGACGCAATCTTCGCTTTCAGCATGCTGAATGCTACTTTTGCCCTGATTAATCGATCGCCCTCATGATCCGAATTCTCCTTGCTCAATGATTGGCTCTTTAACTCTTGATAATATATCTCCCTTAATTCGTAGAGTACAGCGGCATAAACCGCGAAATCTTCAATAAATCGACGGTAGTAGTTCAAGCTTCCCAAAAACGATTGCATAGCACGTAAGGTGCCAGGGAAAGGCAAATCGGTCAGCTCATCCAACTTTTTTGGATTTGTTTCTAAGCCGCGGCTAGAGACATGATGCCCTAAATAAGGAACTTCACTTCGCTCCCAGTACGATTTAGCCACGCTGATCGACAAGTTCCACTGATCGCACTTTTCCAATAGATTTCGCACTTTATCACACAGGATCGTCCATGTAGGTGCAGGGATCAAAATATCATCGATATATGATCGTCGTTGCAACACAGACGGGCTTTATGCATGATCCGGCTCTCCCGTAGTAAATACATCAGTTGTATTGGTTAGATCGGCACCGTCCTTAACCTTGAGATACCCACCCATACAATGCATTATCGATCAACCGCTGGTAGACCTGCGGAGCATTCTTTAGGCCAAATGGCATCCGATTACTTTCAAAGAATCCAAACGGAGTGACAAACGCTGAAATCTGACGTGCTCGATCAGTCATAGACACGACCCAAAAACCGCTCGCCATATCCAAAGAGCAAAACCACAACGCTTTATCCAAATCTTCGAGTATACCAGAGATCAAATGCATTGGGTACACCATCAGGAGCTTGAGTTGATTCACCGCGCGATAATCGATACATAATCGAATATCAATCCCATTTTCTTCACGATGATCACTATAGGTGATGCCCAGGGTGACGTAGACGGCTGAATGATCTTAGTAGCCAATAGCCCCTTGTTCAAAGCCTATAACTTCTCGCAAAATTGCGGAGCCACCTTTCGACATTTTTGGGCGATCGGGCGAGCATTGCCTACATCGATATCGCAAACAACTCCACGTGCAGCAGGAGGTAGCGCGTTCCCTTTCCCGATCAACAGATGTTTCTTCGCCCAAATTATATCGCGAAGCTGATCAATTTCTTCTGCCGTGTTGACCAAGGGGTCTCCGACTAGCAAATCACCTTTAGTCACATCTTCGGTGCTTGCCGATACTTCGGGCAACGTATCAAGCTGCTTCTTTAGTTCTTCCACATACAAATCTCAACCTTCATGGTAACAAACTTGATCATCGATAAGGATTACATCAAATTCGCTAAGATCGGCTGAGACAGGGTGATTACGCGTATCTTGACTAGGCGTATCTCTTGTAATAGGCTGTTCAACTCCGTGATCCAAGGTCGTACCTTTCGTCCGCGTCTCCTGATTGCACCGCGCTTGCACCTCTTGCACCTTTTGCGATCCTCCGGTTACCAATGACACAGATGTGACGATCGGGTCCTTAGGAAGCACTAATATACTTCGAGGAGTAGGATACTACCTCTTCTCGACTAGGGGACCTTGATCGACACTTTCTTGACCGTCACTCACAGAATCAGTAGACGATTGATACGCGAGATTTTTCCACTACTTGTAACGATTAGACCCTATCGAAACAAATCCAGGGCGACGGGGCACATCATCTTTTTTCATCCAGATACCTAAAATCGTATCGTCTTGCACAATGATCGGATCATCGACGACGTCCGTAACACGCAGATATCGCAAATTACCCACGCTCCTAGTGATAGTGGGGACCCAATCTTTTCCACGAGTGATCCACAACTTTCGAGATCGCTGGTCATAAATCCGAACCTCATCAGATTGACCTACTGGAATCTGTTCGTACTGATTGAGTTTCATATAATTACCACTCGATCCGTACAGCTGTCGGCGCCCCTCCAATGGGATGATCACCTCATCTGGAAAACTTAGCGCACCGTGGGCGATTTCTAATCGAACAACAGCTGGTATCATAAAATCCATACCCATTTTAGCATCTTAACCGACAAGTCTGCCCACCCATGCATGGAAATAATAAACCAACGAGCCTGCTAGCGTAATCTTGATTTTAGCGCGCCCCTCCGTGAAATACGCACTTTCTCCAATGGCGACACATTCTTGTGTTTGACTCGTGTCGATCTGACAACTCACCTTACGAGCAAAGGTTGAGTCGATAATCGACACTTCAGCACCAGAATCAAATAATAGCGTGGAACGTTCGTTGTTAATTTTACCACTCGCCTTGGCTTGTTTAAACAATTTCTTTGGCGAGTGGTACTTCCAATATTCACGTGATTCACCTGGAAGTAGATCAACCTCCATGATCACCGGGTACCGAGAAAACTAATCAATACGGAAATTAGCCAAACGTGGTAAATCAGGCTGATCACATTTATCATTATCTCTTTCTGCTGCTTGATCAGCCCTCTTCTTATCCACATATGCAAAAATACACAAACCAGAACGCTTGCCTCGTACCATATTCCAACCTGGCGAGCGTCCTAGTTTAACAAATCTTCATCTTCCTTGGGCAACATTCCAGCATGCTTGGTGGGATTGTACCACTGGAGGATGCGGTTGTAAAATTCTTCCATAGGGAACTTGCCCGCATCGTAAACTTCTCCGCATGTTCGGCAGACTTACAAACAATGATCGGTCGGATGTCCCTTCTTGCCACACTTGAGACTGGTCAGGCGGTTCCAACAACGAAAATTATCGTGCCTGATCAACCCCCAATGACTGCATTTCTTCGCAGCCCCTTGATCAACTGCACTTGAATCACTTCGTTTACCCGATCGGGACTCACCAGGTTGATCGAGCGCCCCTGGTTGATCGCGCATAGCAGCAATCATGTAACGGCGCTGATCTACATCACTTCCACTGTCGTCGGCACTTGATTCTTCACTCCCAGATGTAACCTTGATCGCGCGTATTGCCTTGGGCTTCCGCTCCGGGGCAGGTGTTCGATCATCGCCGAATTTCTGGCGGAATCGGCTGTTACCTATCGCCGCTGTTGGCTGTTACCACTTATTGCGTGCATACGCCCGCAACGTCTCTTCCAGATCCGTAGCGGTGTCCAACCGCAAAAGTGACAGTTGATCAGCGAGCTCGCGATTGGCCAATGTATCCAGAAAATGCAGCACATGCTCGCGTAAGGTCGTAGGAGATCCATACCTGATCGGCAACTTGGCTCGCAGTCCCGCCACATTCAACCGGTGCAGATACTCAATAGGGCTTTCATCATACCGCTGCTTCGTGTTATAATACTGGCGGGATGCCGACTGACCACTTCGACAGTATTGAGCTTCAAACTCATCCACGAGACTTTTCCAACTTGATCGAGTGCCTCTACTCAGCTGGCGATGCCAATTGCGCGCTGGTCCTTTTAGTATATCACCTAGTATCAGACACTTTTCAGGATCAGAAGCTTGATCCCACATAAATGCTGACTTGAGGCGACTAATCCAATTCCGCGCTTGATCTTCATCCCCTTCCTTTCCCGAAAATTCTTTTATATCACTGGTCGCAGACATCCGAACCCTGGGAATCGTCTGTTGATCAGGAATCCCAGTATGTGCGGACGCAACGGTGGCTCGTCGTGGTAGTGTTATCGGCTCATCTCGCTCTGGTATCGTTGATCATGGAACTAATATACTGATTCCATGTCAACGTCCTTGACCGTTGCCGATCTTTCTGGCTTCGAGTGCTGCTGACGCAGTGAATGCACAGATTCCATTTCAACGTCCTTGATCGACGCAGCTCTTCCAATCTTTAGCTGGCGGTTTTTCCCGCCGACGACTCCAGGTGTCAGCTTGCGTCTTTCTTCAGCCAGAAACTTCTCCATAGCCTTATCAAAGAATGTCTGCAGCTGTTGACTTCGCGATACTTGATCATCTTCTGCTTTGATCGATTGAGGTTCCATCTTGATAGCCGAAAACTTGGATTTATCCTTCTGGCAAACTGTCATTCTGGTGATATTGGGCTCTATACTCCCGGCACTACTCGACTCCTCTTCAAATTCATCGCCTTCATAAGGGGAAGATTCGTGGCACGATGATCCCGTGTGTTCTGCTGCGTTGTTTGACGGACCTGCTTCAATCTTCAACGGAGAGTGCGAGCGTTCCAACTTAGTGGTTTGACCCACGATAGGTAGCGATAGATGAAACAACTGCTGGGTAGCTTCTGACAGATCTTCTGGATCCTGATCAAACACCTCTTCAGCATCGTAGGCGCCTGTCGTCAGACCTTCCTGCTTGATCAGGCGTGTTAGCCTCAGTACGATCGTGAGCTTGTCCCTCCCATCCGTAACTGGCTGATATACTGGTCCGTTCAGCCTCCCGCTGATCATGACCCCAAGTAGGCTCATGATCGAATTCGTCAATAAGAAGTCTTCCAGTTTTCCTTTATAAACCTTTCGGTAAAACGTTCTCACCAGATCGGCTTCCGTTGGTGGTGTACTTGATCGACTTTCGTCGCTCTCCGATCCAGGCGCCTTCATCAACACCTTCGGCTGGTCGGTCTTGTAATACTTCACCACCGGGTCCCAATACTGATCATTATACACACATATATTTGGAGGATCATAACTTGTGTTATGATCCGCATGGGCTCCCGAAGTAGCCTCGGGAGGTGGTGGGGCTTCTCCTTTTATCTCATCAAGATTCCTCCCCAGGTCCTGATGATCAGCATTTCCTTTCTTCTTCAGGCATGACGACGGCGAACTGCCTTCCATCGTCACAACCTCCTCCTCCTTTTCCACCTTTATCTTCACTTCTGCTTCCGCTTCCGTTTTCACTTCCGCATCAGCGCCATCTTGCGTGGAATAGCGGTGATATTCCGCGTCGCCCAAAGATCCGGGCACGCGCACCATTAAGGTGGAGCGGCTAATCAAAGATTTTGACGCTTGATCAGGCGGTACCACGGTTCCCGGACTACCGACTAACGAAGGGGGTCCTCCGGTTCTACTTGACTGCTTGTGTTTCTGCTCACCTTGTGTACCCGACGGCTTGGGCGTGGGTGCTCTCCAGGTGGCGGGGATGTAAACACGACAATTCCTTGATGAAAGATTGGGGGAAATTGTAACGAGTTGACATATGTGCTAATCAGGCGTGATCAGGTACAATCAAGCTCGAATCAGGTGTGATCAGGCTTGATCAGCAGTGATCAGGCTTGGACAGGCGCTAAAAGTCGTTGATCAGCAGTGATCAGACTTGATCAGGATTGATCAGATACTGAAAGTCGTTGATCAGCTGTGATCAGACTTGATCAGGCTTGATCAGATACTGAAATTCGTTGATCAGCTGTGATCAGACTTGATCAGGCTTGATCAGATACTGAAAGACGTTGATCAGCTGTGATCAGACTTGATCAGGCTTGACCAGGTACTAAAAGACTTTGATCAGCTGCGATCAGACTTGATCAGGCTTGATCAGGTACTAAAAGTAGTTGATCAGCAGTGATCAGACTTGTTAAGGCTTGATCAGGTGCTCAAAGACGTTGATCAGCCGCGATCAGACTTGATCAGGATTGATTAAGTGCTAAAAGTCGTTCAGGCTCGAGTTGGCGCGAGCTGCGAGCAGATGAACGCGTGTCGCGAGTTGCAGAGTGTCGATCAGGTGTTGATCGGCGAAGGGGGTACTTGATCAGGCAGCGGAAGTCTTCACTGCCCGATAGCGGAGCCTCTGGAGTCTTAAACAGCTAAAGGAACACCCAAATATCTGTATTCCTAGCCTAGACCTACGAGGGGGTTAAATTTCATTAAATCCACCTAGAGTTCCCGTGGATCGCTTACAGCAGCCGAACTCTAGGGGCCAAACGTGAACCAAACGGGGAGAGGTGAGAGCACAGCTCAATCACGCTCCCAATACCAAAAAAACTTTACAGAAGAACCGCTGACACAGCGGGCGGATTTGCGGGGTGAGTTCTCACACTATACGCCTACCGGTGGGCCTAAAACGCACAAAGTGCTCCCGCCCGGGACGTAGAGGTATTTATTAGTAGGGGAGGCGCAAAGGTACCTTCCCTGAAGCGATCTGTTCGATCGTACGCAAAAGGAGAACTTCATTATTGCTTAAAGCCTTAGATCTACCATTTCCTTAATTTCAGCCAATTAGAACCGTCCATCCCAGCGTCCTCCGTCCTCCGTCCACCAGTCGACCTGATTCCTTCGTTGTTCGTCGGTGTTTGTCGGTGTTCGTCGGTGTTCGTTGAGTACCTGTACATCATCATCCCATCTTCCCATGCTCCGTCTATGGCCTGGCTATGTGCACCACGGTTGTACACGCAACTGTATACACTGTGACACACACAATCGTATACAATTACGTACCCAATTAGTGCCCGCAATCAGACCCCTAATTAGGCCCCTAATTAGGCCCTTAATTAGGCCTAATTATAGCACACTTTGCCACACATATGTTTTACACGCGGACTCGTATTTAGAACGCGGCAAGAAGTACTCTATCGCCGCTGCCAGACCACAAACTATGAAATTGATGTAGCACTCGAATTTGAGAGATGGCATTCTCTTCGCGGGGGCTATAGAAACAATAATATGCCGAATCAGAAACCAGCTCAGAATCGATATGAGAGTGGTGCCGATATGGAAATCTGTAACGTAAATATGTCCAAGTCAGTGTTTTAAGAAGAATCTGTGCTTTTATTGCAAGTCTCCAGGTCATAAACTGTCGGAGTGCAATAAACGAAAGCAAAAGGCACGAGAAACTCCTGTGAATCATGCTGCTCTGGATGAGCAAGAAGATGAATATGAAGACGGCTTTCGTAAAGAAGACGAGAAAGATTTGAACGTTTTGAACGTGCTAGTAAATAATCTGAATCTGAACGATACCTCCATCGAGTTGATCCTCAAAGATGCGATCATTGGAGGTAACCAAGTAAAGGTGTTGATCGACAGTGGTGCTGATCACAACATCATCCGTCCCAAGTTGGTAAAGAAGCTGCTCCAGA
Source organism: Peronosclerospora sorghi (assembly GCA_026184515.1). NCBI lineage: Eukaryota > Oomycota > Peronosporomycetes > Peronosporales > Peronosporaceae > Peronosclerospora > Peronosclerospora sorghi. The sequence goes on from CM047580.1 coordinate 12,812,073, forward strand.
GAAGAACAGTGCGTGCCACGCGGTTTTATGGCACTGTTAGCATGAAAGAACAACAATGTCTACAAGGAAGACATTGTGGTAGAAGGCGAGACATACAAGAACGTGGTGTTGACAGAATGAGAATTTTTAGAGCAACAAGATGTCATTCTTGGCAATCCATGGCTCGTGCAATTCAACCAAAGTACTTATTGGAGAACCAAGGAAGTCAAGTTGCCTAGAACAGTTGAAAAGATGGAGCTGAATGAATTTGAAGAGCGTCTAAAGAATGTACATTATGCTGAGATTTACACGTTGAATTTAAAGAAGAAGGAAGTTGATCCTATTCTTTTAGAGATCAAACAAGTTGTTTGGGAGTTTTCAGAAGTATTCCCGGACCAGTTGCCGAATGAATTGCCGCCACAAGAGATATGGAGCATGAAATTCTGTTGAAACTCGACGCTGAGACATCCAGTAGAACATAGTTCCGCCTCTCCAAGGTGGAAGAGGAAGCGCTTGACAAGTTTGTTGCCGATCTAGTAGCAAAGGGCTGGATTGAAGTCTCAAATTCTCCGTGGGTGTCGAACATCTTCGGCGTGCCTAAGAAAGATCCAATTACAGGCAAGTTTCCCACCCGGATTGAATGGGTTCGATCTGCCGATCCAATAATGCCGATTCGATGGGTTATCGACTATCGATATGTCAATAGCCAAAGCAAAGTACCCAAGATTCCGCTTCCACATATCGAAGAGCTCTTTGATGAGATGCAAGGAGCAATGATTTTCTACATTGTTGATTTGGCATCAGGTTACCATCAAATGTGGATGAAAGAAGAGAGTATACAGTACACGGCGTTCCGCACAAGTAGCGAAATCTATCAGTGAAAACTCGCATCAATGGGACTCGCAGGAATGACTGGTACTTGGACGCGACTCATGCGAACGTTGCTGTCGAAACTCAAGTTTGTCATGGTCTATCTTGATGACATTTGTATGTTCTTTGTGTGTATGGAAGATCATCTTGATCACTTGCGTCAAGTGTTTAGTATTCTTCGCGACAACAAGTTGTATACAAGGAAAGAAAAATGTGCTTTCGGAAAGCATTCTGTGGAATTCCTTCGCCATATCATTTCGTCAAAAGGACTACAAGTGGACCCTCGTAAGATAGAGGCTACATCGGCTTGGTCTCAGCCTCAGAATGTCAAAGACTTGCAAAGATTTATTGGACTTGCTGGATATTATCGTCGTTTCATCAAATACTTTGCATTGCTGGTATTGCAGCTGAGTACTCTGCTTAAGAAAGGTTCAGAATGGACATGGAGTGAAGATCAAGAACTATCCTTCAATGCTTCGAAGATCATGTTGCAGCAAGCACCAATACTTCAGTTACCTGACTTTAAAAAGCCCTTCATCGTCACTACTGATGCTTTGCATCAATGTGCTGGAGGTGTGTTGTCCCAGCAACAAGAACATCTTGTTCTTTCTGTTTCTTATATCTCGCAAAATCTTGTTGTTCATGAGTTCAATTGGCCAGCTCATGAAAAGGAGTTCGATGCCATCAAGCAAGCGTTGAAGCGGTGAAGACATTATCTTCATGGAACCAAGTTCATGGTTATCACCGACAACATTGCGTTCAAGTGGTTTTTATCGCACAACAATGTATCTGGTCGGTTGTCACGCTGGTTGGCTTTCGTTGGTCAGTTCCAGTTCGAATTGAAGCATCGAACTGGTCACAGGAATGTGGTATCTGATGAATTGTCACGACCACCAGCTACAGCATTGCAGTCTGTTCCCGTTCGTGATAAGAGGGTTTTTCTGGGGGAGAAGGTGGCAAAATCAGTAAATGGAATTCCATCAAGAATCAAGTTGAGAGATTGAACCGGGATCTCATTCAAGTGCTTAGTTAGGTGCTGCTTGAACTAAGGTTGTATACGAGGAACTAGGAGTATGCCTTTCCAATAGCGCAGGCCAATATCAATCATTCCCTAGAATTGTTCTTAGGAGACAAGGCCGCAATTGAGCTATTCACGTGCTTGAAACGACCTGGCGTATTCGAGAGTTGCATCATACCGGAAGCACGTCGTTGTGGTACCGCCGAGGTGAATCTGGATAATATTGAGGAAGAGCTTAGCAAGCTCAGATAAAGTCTTTTGGAGATGCATCAGGAAGTAGTCGACCAAACAAGCGACGTCTATAGCAAATGGCTCTCAAGAAAGGGCAGCCCTTCAATTTCGCTGTCGATGATTTTTTCTTATGGTCTCGTGCAGACCGAATGCATGGTGTAGTGAAGTGCAAGTGAAAATTATGGACCGGTTTGTACCAGTGTACCAGTTTTAAAGGCAGAACGTTCGGGTTGGCTGAAAGGACGGAGTATTTTGGGCCAATAGTGTGCTTGGAGTGTTTTGTACGCAGATTTGAGGTAAGGCACACGGTTTACATATAGTTTACATATTGGATTTTAATTGGATATTAAATACAGTACATCGGGTTGCGTAATTCGCCAGTGGCTCCGATCTGAGTCATTGGGAGCAGAGGGTTAACAGGGTCCCCTCACGATTATTAAGCTTGGCCAGGACAGAGCTCCGCCGGAAGCCCCAATACAGGGAGCACTCATTACGTTCACTCACCCCTCAAGTTCGGCCACGTTCAAAGGAGACGTGTTATTTTGGCTGGGTTACTCATCGCGATCTGCTGCGATCAAGTCCCAGTAATTGGCTGGATTACTCATCGCGATCAGCGGTCAAGTGCCGGAAACTATCATTGGCTCGATTACTCAATGCCACGGGCGGTCAAGTTCCAGGTTTAATTTCATTCGGAGTGAAGATTTCCGCTTCGTTTGCCGATCGGCCATTTTGAATTACCTTTTCGTTAGAATTTTGGATCAGTACCCCAGAAGTGGTATATCCATATCGATCTTCACTAAAGTCTCCACCAAGCAATGGTCCACCGAGTGTGTAGCCACCTATACAAATGGGTACAAAAGGTGAGACACGAGACGAATCGGAGTCGGCGTCCTGTAATGCCGATCGTTCACCCAGGAGAAGGTCCGCGGGGTACCCCCTCCTTTAGTTGGTCGGCTGGGCACGATGGTGGTTCAGTTCCGGACACTCCGGTGTTCGATTTTGAACTGGACACCACCACAATTGCACTAAGGTGATGGCTTAGTGGGTAGGCCCGTTTCGCGTCGTCAAAGCTCAAGCGTATTCCTTTATCATTGATCATCTGCTCAAGAATGAGCAATATGACGTTTATGGAAGTCGACTGAAGTTTTACGCAGACTCTATGATCGAGGTACTATCTTTGGAAGAGTCAAAGGAGGATTTTTCTTACTTGTTGAATTGAAGAATACAATTCAGTCGCGGCAAAATGAGTTAAATTAAGTTGAGAATGAACTACGAGAATGTGGTGAAGTGAAGGTGAAATGTTTGACTAGTATGTACCGGTATACCTTTGATCAGTTTGGAGCGATCGGTTGGTTGAAAGGGGAGAGGAGATTGGGACAATAATGTGTCAGGAGTGTCAAGTACGCAGTTTTAGATGAGTCACACGATGTTTCATGTAGTTTACATATTAGGTTTTTATTGGATATTAAACATAGTGTTCATTTTTCTTTGGTTTACGCAAAAGTTCCCCCCCTACTACGGAGAGTCTTTGGGAGCAGAGGGTTAACAAGGTCCCCTATAGCTCAACGTTCCGGTCCGGGACGCGTAACAGACGTACTTGGCCCGCCGGAAGTCCCACGACGGGAACGCGTAGGTACTAACGACACTCACCCTTAAGTAGCACACGTTTGGATCGTGTCTCCATTATTGGATAGATTACGTGGAGATCTCATTGGTGGAGCCCCAAGCTTGAATATGTTCGCTTGGCTGTTCTTTATTGGTTTATTGATCTCTCGTTCTATGGGTTGGGTCTACACATCGCTATACGCGATCTGCCCCAAAAGTTATTGGTTGGGTCTACACATCTCTATACGCGACATGCCCCAAAAGCTATTGGTTGGGTCTACACATCTCTATACGCGATATGCCCCAAACGTTATTGGTTGTGTCTACACATCGCTATACGCGATCTGCCCCAAAAGGTATTTGTTGGATTTACACATCGCTATACGCGATCTGCCCCAAATGTTATTTCTTGGGTCTACACATCGCATTACGCAATCTGCCCCAGAAGTATATTGGAATTAAGTATATCCAAGATTATTGGATATTCACGTATTTGGAGTGACGAATTCCGCTCTATTTACACCCTAAAATTATATTGGATTAACTATACCGTTGGACATTGACGTGTTTAGGGTGAAGTTACACCCTAGACAAAACCTTCCCCAGAAGTGGTACACTTCACATTGATCCCCCCGAAATTCATATCGCGCGACGCTCCACCGAGTGTGTTGAAACCAATGGGTACACAAGGTGAGAGGGTCAATGTAAATCGGACTAGGCGTCCTGCAATGCAGATTGGTCACCCGATTGGGATGCAGGCGAAGGTTCGCGGGATACCCCCCCGTAAGTTGGTCGGCTGGGCAAGATGGTGGTAGGGTTCAGGACACTTCGGTGTTCGATTTTGAACTCGACTCCAACACAATGGTGCGCGTGCCCGGATCACTTGGTGGCCGTGGATATCACCAAGATTTCTCGCAAAGTATAGATTTAAAAGTTTTAATATGGATTCACTCTGTAGAGGACACAAGGATCGCTTATCGCCTTGTTTCCTTGTCGTTGGAAAGGAAAGCAATGTTCTATCTGACCAGATGGAGGGCCAGGTCGAAATTAATAAAGTTACGCCACCCCATAGAGCTCCTACTGGAGCCGATCGACACAAGGAACTCTTGTCGCCGTGTGTTGGGGTCGTTGAAAAGGAAATCGATGTTCGATCTGGATAGGTGGAGGATCCGGTTGAAATTAATAAGTGTTTCCTCCCCATAAGGCTCCAACTGGAGCCGATCGGGACTATATTAAGTTTTGCTATAGTTCCGGAAAGAATCAGGACTTTGTTTCTGATCCTATGCATTTCGATGTCAAATTTAATAAAAAAGTGGACAACACTGTGGGGGCGGATCGCTCTGATCTGCCCAGATTTTCTATGAAAATGCCTAAACATAGGCTCACTATGCTCTCGGATGATGAAGACTTTAATGAAAAGTACCTATCGGTGATGGGTTGTTTATAACGAAGATCTGACCAAGATGTATTATGTTTATGAATTAAAGAGATTTATTCGTGAGAATGAGGTCACGCGGATCGTCAACCCCCTAATTACTGATCGTTTTCATGGCCCTACTACTGAAGCGATTGCCTCAGATCGACCGCTAGAATTGGTGAAAAACTTCTTAGCAATGTTGGCTGAGGTCGGGATGAAGGTGCAGAATGTCTACGGTGTAAGCGAGTTGTTCGAGGTTGATAAATGGAATCTAAAATTAGCGATGTCAACCTTACATGACCAATTGGTACCGTTGGTGGGGGCGATATACCGACCAACTCCCACAATTTCACTGGAAGCTCCGAAACTCACTGCATCACAAGGAGGATCTTTGCTTTCCTATGGCAGTTCACTTTACGGGTCGCCACATTCCTCTAAGTACTCGTCGGAGTTGAGGTCGGTGTCGAGCGGATGACTATGGGTTCCAACAGCAGTCGCACGTAACATAAAAAGGACATTGCGGCAGCGTGGGGCGACATGCCAGTAGGGAGCCCATGGGCGCTCACAGGTGTCTGCATCCCCCAAAAAGGACCCAGTCACCTCTCCCGAATCTCAAGGAAGCATTCAGGCCATGCTTGAGGCTATGATGGAACGTTTCATGGAAAATCAGCACCGATCATCTCAACGACCTCATGCCCAAATCCGACCAGTCCGGCAAAGCGACAAAATTTGCATGGACTTCGATATGGAATCGGTAGCATCGGCAAAAAAGGTGGTTGAAGGTGAATGAGTGATTAACAAGGCGAAGCGCAAGTCGCGGCCGTCCCGCCCTCGCGGATCGACAAGTAGCAGCGATTTGGAGATGGAGTCGACTGGCGAAATTGGCGATTACTATGGTGGTAGGGGCATAGGCAGGGCGCGAAAGGCGAACTTAGCCTCGACAACGACTTTTCATTTCTGTTCGACGGCGATCCTATGGATTTCTATGGCTGTAACCACAGAATTGAAGGATTTTACGGGTAAAGATGCTGATGAAGAGCAAGCCCGATCGTGGTTCAGCCGAACAAAGTCCGCCTTCCTCCGTGATCAGACGCCGAAGAAAGAATGGTGCCTGATCTTCCGAGATTTGATGAAGGATCCGGCTGCGAATTGGATTCAACAATTAAGTCGGGATTTCTGGTCTGATTGGGACCTATTATGTGTGGAATTTGAAGGGTAGTATTGCCACCCGGCTTTTCTACCACCAGATAACCACCCCATGAGGAAAAGGGGCGATGAAACGCCGATTGAGTACTTCCATCGACTCAACGTGGCCGCGATGCGTGGAGGTATCCCGATCAAGGAGACCGTTCCGCCGACCGGCGCTGCCAGGGAACACGTTAGCCCCTTCATTAGCACGCTTGACGATCAAGAGCTGGTCGACCAGCTTACCTTGTTACGTCTTAAGGATGTAGGACATTTGGATCAAACACTGCGTATGTTGCGCCACTCCAGCAGCATGGGGACGAAGGTTGCTGTTGGATCGAGCCGATTCCTATCGAATACTCCATCTGATCCAGTGAAGAAGCTTAACTGCCGGATCGTCCCGAGAGATTAAGGCGATCGTGGCCAAAATGCTATCACCGGATCGGAAGAAGAGAGTGGTGGGTGGTCCAGCCTGGAGTCAGACGAGGAGCAGTACTGTCACATTTTCGTCGCACAGTCTGCGCCGAGAAACCGACCGGTTTCAAGCCATGCCGAACGAAAGGGAAGAAGCGGCAGCAAGTTAGTCCCAGATTATCCGCGGAGTGTACACACATCGTATCGACCAAACATGATGATCGGGGCGGCTGGAAAAGAATTATCCGAAAGAAGTGTGAAAGACGCGGCCACCCTACGGATCACTGTTTATTTGTATGCAAGGCATGTGGACAAATTCACGAAGATGGACAGTGCAAGATGGAGGAATTTTTAACCAGATGCACAAGTGGTACGTGCCAGACAATCATGCAGGATGTTGCCAAAGGATGTGGAGAAGCTGTTAATCTAGTTCGCTCTCCAGGCTGGTAAATGGGTCGAGCCGAGCGATCTACGTTCAGCATCTATGCATACGTCGGAAAGGACAACAAGACAACTGAAAAAAGGACAAGCGACAGGAATCATTCTATTTACAGTCTTGCGACTGATGAATATTCCCGATCTAAGGTCATTATGCAGTTGGACCTGCTGCCTAGCAAATTACGTGGATATTGGAAATATCACGCTCCTGACAAATGGTTTAAAGAAGCGACAGCTTGTGGGAAGATCAACAATGAAAAGGCGACGATGTTATTTCACTCTGTAGAAGAAGTATCGATTATCGACTTCGCCTTTGCTCGTAAGGTTGGATGTCAGATAGACGACACACAGAGGCAAGAATGCGTCGGGATTGGCGAGAATTCCAACATGACCGAAGGAAGGACGCGTGTCAAAATTACTCTATATGATTCATTGGTATATTTCTTTAGCGCCTGGGTTTCAGACAGGATGCGCTCCTTGGCATGGATTTCATGGTACCGGCAGGTATACGTATTGCTTTGTCCAATGGATTACTCACGCTTCCGGATGAAGTCCAGATCCAACTGGCTGGTCGACGCCCCTTATACGGATCACACAATGATCTAGTAAGATAGAACCAGGATATAACTATTCCTGCGGGCCGATATGCGGATACCCAAGTGGATAAGGGCTACCGAACGAGGAAGTTGTGGATAACCAGGGGCGAACAGTGGGTATCGACGTTCGCGAAAAGTGGAGGCAGAAAAAAAAACATACGGATTCCAAACATCGGTTACGAACCACTGACGTTAGAAAAAAATGCGATCGTTGGTATCTGGCTGGCCGAACGAAATGTTCCAAGGAAGAAAGGGGTTTATTTCGATCGGATCGAAAAGATATGTTGTGTGGCAAAACTTGGGATATGAAGCTACCACCGATCTGGTCAGCGATGATGAACCGGCCGAAGAAGACCCCTCACCTTTAGTGAAAAGGCCGGATTATGTAACACCCAAGATGTACCGAAGGTTGTCAACACAGTTACCTGATAGAGTGCACTCACAGGCAGATGTGTCGAAAGTCGTCAACACTGTTGCGTCACAACATCAGGTGACAGTGGAACCGATGGTAGATGGGGACGGTCGCAATATTGTCGGAGACGAGTGTAATAGCGCTTCCACCCGAGTTGATATCGGAGATTGACAGTCCGTCGATAGGGAACAGCATTGAACGTTTGAAAGGGGCAGATTGAACAAAGTTACCCCAGCGGGTGGCGAGGTGTGTATACACGGTGGCGGAGAGGAGTGCGTTGAAGGATCAGAGAGTCAGATGGTGGCTCTATCGGAAGTGTCAACCAATCCGCCTGAAGTGACCCCAGACAATCCTCAAGAAGATGACCGAAACGCCGACACCCCTGAACAGACCGATCAGCTCAAGGAAATAATTTGGAAGAAGAAATATTCTCTGATCGGGAAGGTTATTTGTGATATCGGCTGGAGTAATGTCAAGCCGACTGCTCATATTTCCAAGCTGAAGCTGGTGGACGAATAAGCAAGAGTCGACTTCGACGAAGTCTTATTGCCCGAATACAGTCAGGAAAGACCACTGAAAATGATGAATTTTAAGTGGAGAAAGTACTGGGTGTAATATAGGTCAAGAGGACGCGTTTTTGTCGGACACACCGAGAATATCGGATCCTATGGAAAGATTGCGAAGAAGCAACTTGGATCGATGAATTCTAACTGAATTGTTGTTCTCTTCTAAGAAAGTCTGAGTGAAATAGATGCGACCGAAATCGTTACGGAGCGATGAAAACTCTTGGAGTTGAAGATCAATACTCACAATAACATCGGTCGGCATGGATATACCGAATGACGTGAATACGTGTGATGTTCTATTATGATTACGACTAAGAATGTGCAACGATATGCGATGAACTGGAATGATATATCGATGGTAGCGAATTAACTTAAGGATGTGGATATTTTTTCGATGGCAATGGTAACGGTTCTCACGGTGTGGATATAGTTGGATGTGGTAAGGGTGGACCTTGATTAATGTGGATAAAGGCTATGACAGATGGGACAATCGGGTGATCTGAAAATGAAGTTTATTATTGATGAATATCTGAACGATTACCCGATCGGGACCTACGACGTCAAAGTTTGCGATCTCCCCATAGACGACTGATATCAATGGCTGGATGATCCACAATCCTGTGACAAAATTGTTGCGCCGTGGTTGTTCCTTGTCAAGCTGAGTCAGGGCGTCCTAAAATTTGTCGAGCACTGTGTTGCAGTGGTAGCCGGGATACCAAGCTACGTCTTCAGTCCGATCCCTACTTTCTCCACGCGACGCTTGGCCATATAGAGGACAACTGGGTAAAGGGAATGTCGATTTAACATTCACGTGACTACATGCCCTCATGTATGAACTGGAATATTGACAGAAAGGCTTCACCCTCCCGTATCCGACGCTGCTTCCGCTTTTTCTGGAAAGCCGCCAGTTTTTTGTCCAGTTTTACCCGACCGGCGGGAAGCACTAGGTAGTGCGTAAACTCCAAGATTACCTGACCATGTGAATTGTGAAATTGCCCAAGACGATCCAAAAACAAGCTGATCCAGGGAGTCGGAGCAAACATGGCATCCAAAGCGGGGCGAAGTAGAACTTTTCATGGTTTTTTTGATCCGTACAGACGAGCGATCTGTGGTCCCGTGAAAAGATCGGGCTGCCACTCAGTCAAATTTTGATGACTCACAGCTGGTGGAAAAATCCATAAGTCTGGGCGTGACAAAGTGCGGACCAGCAGTGGTTTGGTTGGAATCGACCGGCTCAAGAGATCGATCTTCCCGGGCGACCAATCGGCGGCAACATCCAGACCTGAAGGGGGAAGAGGAACAAGGACCTTCAACCCTCCCAATGACGCATGACGGTGTAGACCTGAAGTGCCAGGCTGGAGAGAGGTTCCAGATGCCTTACCGGACATTCTGGATGCCCTTTCAACATTTTTGTCCCTATAGTGCGTCATGTAGTCGGCTTCTAACGCTGGCGTCTCGATAGCTGGGGTGGAGCGACGACGTTGGTTGGATCGAGATTGAGAAAGAGCAAGAAGTAGCTCATCCGAAGCCATTGATCCACCCGCCGAGTCTTCCCGAGGCGAGGCTGACATAAGCTTGAGATGGACAGTGTGTGGGGTCGAGGGCGCTTGATTTTTTGTTGCTTGAAGGGACGTACATGGACCCGCCGTCGCGCTTGGGAGCTTCGCCTGTGTCTTAGCCTTCTTTTGCGGCGCTGCTGGTTTCTCCTCGTAGTCTGGGTCGCTTGATACGACCCGCATCGCGCCTCTAGCCGCGTCCTTACGCTTCCGATTATGTTTTTTAATTTTTTGGGTGGAATTTCAGCCAATGAATCGCGCGGTAATTCACCCGGGCTTGATTCAGAGGCGTAGCCGGTGAAATTTGGTTGAAGACCCGCGAGGGCGCTCGAGGCCGATCCGCAGGGACTTGATATAGTGATTGATGGATTGGACAGTAGCATATTCAACTCATCACGACACTGGTGAATGGTGTCCCATCGACGATTCTACTCTTAATTACAAACGTCTGAGACGATCTTTGAAGGTGTTGACTCTCTCAGTGTAGCCTTGTATCGAGAGTTGCAAACTCGGTGATCTGTCGCTCCAAGTAGCGCTGCTGCGAGAGAAGGAACGACCGGTCGGACTGATTTTCAGACTCTTCTGAGTGATCAGCGTGAGCTGTTCTTGGAGTTGTTGTGGTGTAGTCAAGTTCAAAATCTAACACCGAAATGTCTGGAACTCGACCACCATCGTGTCCATCCGACCAACTTACGGGGGGAGGGTACACCGCGAACCTTCGCCTGTAAGCCGATCGGGTGACCGATCAGCAATGCAGGACGCCTGGTCCGATTTATCTTCATTAATCTCACCTTGTGTACCCATTGGTATGGGTGGTAACACACTTGGTGGACCGTCGCGCAGTATGGGTCTTTATAGGCACCGATATGGGTGGTACCCCTCTTGGGGTAACTTGTACCAAAAAACAACTAAAGATAATCCAAATGAGCCGATCCTCAAATGGAGCGGAAATCGTCACTCCAAATGCGAAGAAAAATTGGGGCAGACCGCGAAGCGGTGTGGAGACCCAACCAATAGAAATCTGGGGCAGACTGCGCGCAGAAGTGTGGATACCCAGCCAATAAAAAATTGGGGAGGACCGGAACGGCAAGTTGAACCAACCAATAATCTGGGGAAGATCGCTAGACGCGATGTGGGGACGCAGCCAATACAAAAGAGAGGAAGACGTTCCAAACGTGTGGGGTTTGAGGGGTGAATGAAAAGAGTGGATCGTTTCCCGTCGTGGAATTTCCGTTGGATCTACGAGTCCTGGCCGGGAAAAATGAGCTAGAGGGGATCGTGTTAACCCTCTGCTCTCAATAGCCGCTGCGGTAGGAGCGGCGACTTATGCGAACCAAAGAAAAACGAACACCATATTTAATATCCAATTAAAATCCAATATGTAAACTACATGAAAACCCGTGTGCCTTACCTTAAATCTGCGTACTTAACACTCCAAATACACGATTGATCAAAATACTTCCCCCTTTCAGCCACCTGATCGCTCCAAATTGATCACTGGTACACTGGTACATGCTAGTAAAAACTTTTCAACTGTACTTCACCAAAATGTGACCTGCAGACCTCGAAGTGATCCAGATTGTGACGAGCGCTGATCAGCCCCTCCAATACCGATTGGATCTGATCGAAGTAGTTATGCATCTGGCGATCTGCAGCAAGCCGCGTGTTCACTGTTTGGGTGATACCGATCGGCAATGGATCTGCACACGGACGAAAGCGAGAACAGATTCAAGGTGGAGCTAACGGATGATCAACATACCTTGTTTTTTTTGCGAACCCAAGGTCTTGAGACGCTCTTTCTCGGCTGTCAAGAGCGTACGATCGGATTTACCATCCTCAACCTGTTTGGAAAATCGCTTTACGTCTTGACTCAATCGTTGATATGAGGCGTCGACCATGGTCTGCTTCTGACGTTCAACTTTTAACTCCTGATGGAGCATATCGTTTGCTTTCCGAAGCCAATCGAACTCGACTTGGTACTTGTCTTGCTCATCGACAATTTGAGTAACGCTGGAGTCGTCAGATCGGTCCGATCGGCTAGGGGCGGGAATGTGCGGAGAGTTTGAACACCGATCGTCTACGAAGACAAATGTTAATGAAAGAAATGTGGCGATTGGAGATCAAGCGGAATTATCTGGTGGAGTGGACCCAGCTTCATAGAAGTTCGAGACTGTTAGTGAGATCGGGTCGCTACCGTTGCGCGGCTGCGACCAGACTCAGGGGAGGCTGTGGTGAAGTGAAGGTGAAATTTTACAACCAGTGCGTACAGGTATACCGTTGATCTGTTTGGAGCAATCGGGTTGGTTAAAGCAGGAGAGTATTTTGGGCCAATCGTGTGTTAGGACAGTTAAGGACGCATTTTAGGTGAGTCACACGATTTTGCATGTAGCTTACATATTAGGTTTTTAATTGGATATTAAATATGGTTTTCGTTTTTCTTCGGTTTACTCAAAAGTCGCCCCCTCCTACCACGGAACTTTTGGGAGCAGAGGGCTACCAGCGTCCCTCCCCTCCAGCTCAACTTTCCCGTCCAGGACGCGAAACAGAGGCACTAGGTCCTCCGGAAGTCCCACGACGGGAAGCGTTACTTTAACGACACTCGCCCCTCGAGTCGCACACGTTTGGAACGTGTTTTAATCATTGTATTGGTTGGGTCTACGCATCGTATCACGCGGTACACCCAAAATTATTGGATGGGTCTACACACTGCTTCGCGGTCTGTCCCAAATTATTATCGTATTCGGAGTGACGATTTCCGCTCCATTTATACCCCGGATTGTTTGGATTATCTTTTGTTGGAGATTGAAGTGTCGAGGGAGACTTTCTCCCCTTGAAACTAGTTACCCAGAAGTGGTACGTTCCAGATTGGTCATATTGCGCGACGGTCCACAGAGTGTGTTGTCACCCAAACTAATGGGTACACAAGGTGAGATCTCTGAAGACAAATCGGACCAGGTGTCCTGCAGTGCAGATCGGACACCCGATCGGCATACAGGCGAAGGTTCGCGGGGTACCCCCCCCCGTAAGCTGGTCGGATGGGCACGATGGTGGTCGAGTTCAAGACACTTCGGTGTTTGATTTCGAACTCGACTCCACCACAAGAACACGTATCGGAGAAATATATCGTCTTGGGCGTTCGTGACATTGTCGAACACCGTATACACCAAGCTTCCGGTCAGTATGAACTGTTTGTGCACTGGATTGGTTTGTAAGATGTTGAGGGCTCCTGGGAACTACTTTCCGTTCTGTTCGAGGACGTCCCTCGCAAGGTTCGCGACTATGGAGAAGCCCACGATTTAGAGGAACTCAGGCCGAAATTGCAGACACATAGGCGCTGTAGCTGCGACCCGTCCCCCTTCGAAGTTGTCTTCCTTTGGTTTCCGTTTTGTTGGAATTTTTTTCGCAATTTTCGAAATTTTCCGGTCCTGCGCTGCCGCGCTCGGGGCTAATGAAGTCTTGGGCGGGATATTTGGTACTGTATGTCAAGACTGCACGGATGTGACATGAATGTTTCACTAAGGGATGGAGCACGAGTAGCTAGACGGAATGAAATGCATTTTATGATTTGCAGTTTGAGAGAGACATTCTAGTTGGAGACCCGAGGCACCATAACGTCTTTGTGGTGGATTCGAGTTCAAAATAGAACACCGAAGTGTCCGGAAATGAACCACCATCGCGCCCAGCGGACCAACTAACGGGGGGGGGTACCCCGCGAACCTTCGCCTGGATGCCGATCGGGCGACCGATCGGCACTGCAGGACGCCGAGTCCGGTTTTTCTTGCGTCTTTGTGTACCCATTGGTGTGGGTGGCTACACACTCGGTGGACCGTCGCTCAGTAAAGACCTTAGCAGGTACTAATATGGGTGTACCACTTCTGGGGTACTTGGTCCAAAATTCCAACGAAACGATAATCTCATGTAGTCGATCTGCAAACGGAGCGGAAATCGTCACTCCGAATGCGGCAAAATCTGGCACTCGACTTCACGTAGCAGTGAGTAATCTTGCCAATAGCGTTTATGGAACTTGACTGCAAAAACAATGAGTAATCCAAAAAAAATAAAGCGTGATAAGGGTTTGTGTCATTCGATCGGTACATATTGTCACGAGAACAGCCAATAGAGTTTTGTACAGAAGCGTATCGAAGATTTTGGGGCCAACTGTTGTGAAAATGGACGGGCCATCCGGAGCAGAAGCGACGCAGGGTACAGGTACATGATGGTAAGCGACAGACGGATGATATATCAGGTTGATTGGTCGATGATGCATATCAGGATGGGTAGAGTTGATTGGTCGATATTAGGTAATTGGTTGATTTCAGGATATAAAGAATAAAGTTCTCCTTTTGCGTCCTATCAGCTAGATCATCGATTGGGACGGCGTGATAACTTCTCTTTTCATTGCATACGTATCCTACACGTCCCGGGCGGGAGCACGTAGTGCACTTTTTTGAGCCACCCGCAGACGTAAAGTTCAGAAGAAATCGCCTTCAACTCCGCCCGCTGTGTCAGCAGCCCCTTTTTTGGAAAGTTTATTGGGAGGGTGATCGAGCCAAGTGTTCTCACATCTTACCCCATTGGTTTTCATATTTCCTCTAGAAGTTCGGCTGCTTTAAGCGCCCCTTGGGAACTCTAGGTGGATTTTTGTGAAATCCGTCGATTTGCACATAAAAATTCAGATCGACCCCATTAATCTTAAGTTTAGGCTAGAAATACAGAATATATTGGTTATTTCTTGAGAGATCTAGGCTAAAGAGTCTCGACGATCAAGTGGTGAAGACTTCCGCCACGTGATTAAGTACCCCTTCGCTGATTTCTACTAGATCTACAGCGTCGATCTGCGATCTGCGATCATCGATCTCCAGATAAGCAATCTCGCTAACTCACACAAGATCAACTCGGTCGATGTTCGATCTGCGATCTCGCCAACTCGCACTAGATCAACGAGATCGATCTGCGATCTACTATCTTCGACCCCAAGTTGTTCCCCGAAATCTCGAATCTGCTATTTTCCTTCAGATCGCCACCAGTCTATCTGCTACGAATTCACTCGATCTGCATCGGAATTGCATTTATCTACGTCCCAGTCACCTGGAGAGCGACCCACGCCCAAACCGTCGGGTACACAAGGTGAGAAAGACATAGTCCTGTCACATGACAACCGGAGAACTCCTTCGTTAGTTGGTAATCCGGGCGCTGTGGGAACGACTTTCCAAGCCTCAAAATTTGTCCAGCCGCTCCACCTCAATGGTGCGCGTGCCCGGATCTTTGGGCGACGCGGGATATTACCGCGATTCCCTGAAAGATGGCGCTGGCGTGGACGTGAAGACGGAAGCTGAAGAAGAAATGAAGATTAAAGTGAAAAAAGAGGAGGTGGTTGTGACGATATAAGGCAGTTCGCCGTCGCCACTTCTGAAGAAGAAAGGAAATGCTGATCATCAGGACCTGGGGAGGTATTTTGATGGAATAAAGGAGGAAAAGCCTCGATCACCTCCCAAGGCTCCTTCGGGAGCCTCTGCGGAGCACAACTTGCGTTGTAATCCGCCTATTGCATATGGATATAATGATCTGGATTGGAAGCCGGTGGTGAAGTACTACGACTATGACCAACCGAAGCCGTTGCTGAAGGCGCCTGAATCAGAAAGCGACGGAAGTCGATCAAGTATGGCGCCATTGTAATCCGATCTGGTGAGGACGTTTTATATGAAGGAGCTGAAGAATTTCTTATTGATGGACTCGATCATGAGCCTACTCGGAGTCACGATCAGCGGAAAGCTGAATATACCAGTCGATCAACCAGTGACGGATGGGAAGGACAAGCTTCAGCTAGTGTTGGGGCTGACGCGCTCGATCAAGCAAGTTGGTCTGACGACAGGCGCCTACGATGCTGGAGAAGTTTTCGATCGGGACCCTAAAGATGTTGTGACCACTACCCAACAGCGGTTTGATCTGGTGGTGCCTATAGTGGGTCGATCTGCTAAGGTAGAACCCTCTCGCACTCCGCTGACAATCGAAGCTGGTACTTCAATCAACGTGGCAGAACACACGGGATCATCCTGCTATGAATCTGCTCCTTCCGAGGGCAATGCGTCTGAAGTAGAGTCGAACAGTGATTCTGATAGTGTGCAACCCAAGATCACCCGGATGACGATCTTCCAGAAGGATGAAGCCAAGTTATCGGCCGTGAAGAAGGAACCTTGATCAACCAAGGCGGAAGATGATCGGTCACAAAAGGACCCACGGCTGCAAGCGTTTTTTTAACGGCTATGGGGAGGTTTTTGGCTGAGGAAAGAGGCAAGGCGACACCTAATGTTGTACGCATAAAAAGTCACCAGTCAAAGCCAGGAAGAGCGGCTACGGCTAAGGATGTTGAGATGGAGTCTGTGTATTCGCTCCATGATCAACAATCTCAGCAGAATTATCTCGATCCAGATAAACCGATCACTCCGCCTCGACCAGCTACAGTGCGTCGGCGTAAACTGGAGTTCCTGATCAACAGCTGCTTCCCAGGATCAGGATGTCTGCGATCAGTGATATGAAGGAGTTCTCAGGGAAAGCAGTGGATGAAGATCAAGCCCGAAATTGAATCATTCGTCTTAAATCAGCATTTATGCGTGATCAAGCCTCTGATCATGAGAAGGGTTTGATAATGTGTGATCTGATTAAATGACCGGCGCGCAATTGGCAATCGCCTGCTGAGCAGATCGACTCGTGAAACTGGAAAAGTCTTGTCGAAGAGTTTGAAACTCAGTACTGTGGAAGTTGTCAATCGGCATCTCACCAATTTTACTACACGAAGCAGCGATCTGATAAAACTCCTATCGAGTATCTTCACTGGTTGAATGTGGCAGGAATTCGGGCCAAGTTGTCGATCAGGGAAGGTCCTCCTACGATCTTACGTGAGCATGTGCAGCATTTTCTTGACACGTTGACTGATTGCGATTCGCTGATCAACTGGCACTTCTGCGTTTGGGAGATGTTACAGAGTTGGAAGAGACGCTGCGGGCTTATGCGCTCAATAAGACGTGCCAGCCAAAGGCGGTGGTAGGCACTAGCCGCGATTCCGTCAGAAATTTGGCGATGCCCGATCATCTTCCCCAGAGCGGAAGCCTAAAGCAGTGCGCGCCATTAAGATGATGTCTGGGAGCGATGAATCAAGTTCAGATGACAGTGGAAGTGATGGTGATCAGCGTCGTTACATGATTGCTGCTATGAGTGATCAATCAGTGACGCACGATCAACCTAGTGAGCTTCGATCTGGCAAACGAAGTGAACCAAGTGCAGTTGATCAAGGGGTAACGAAGAAGTGCAGTCAGTGTGGATCGATTAAGCAAGACAATTTACGTTGCTGGAAGCGCCTTACCTGTCTAAAGTGTGGCAAGAAGGGTCATCCGACTGATCACTGTCTGTATGTCTGCCGAGAATATGGCGAAATTCATGATGCGGGCAATTTTCCTATGGAGGAATTTTACAATCGCATTCGCCAGTGGTACATCCCTACCAAACATACCGGAATGTTGCCCAAGAAAGCAGAGGACATGTTAATCTAGGACGCTCGCCAGGTTTGAAATTTGTACGAGACGAGAGTTCTAGCTTGTGTATTTTTGGAAATGTGGATAAGAAGGCTGATCGAGCAGAAGAAAAGGATAATGAAAAATGTGATCAGACTGATTTACCAGGTTTGGCTAATTTTCGTATTGATGACTTTTCTCGGTACCCGGTGATTATGGAAGTTGATATACTTCCGGGGGAGCCACGTGGATATTGGAAGTAATAATCGCCCAAGAAATGGTTTAAACAAGCCAAGGCGAGTGGTAAAATTAATAACGAACGTGCCACGTTGTTATTTGATTCTGGTGCCGAAGTGTCGATCATCGACTCAACCTTTGCTCGTAAGGTGGGTTGTGAGATCGACACGAGCCAAACACAAGAAGTATGTGTTGATATCGGAAAAAGTGCATACCTCACAGAAAGGCGTACTAAAATCAAGATGACTTTAGAGGACTCTTTGGTTTATTACTTCCATGCATGGGTGGGAAAACTCGTTGGTCAAGATAATATTGGGAATGGATTTTATCATCCCAGCTGGTGTTAGATTGGACGTCTCCCACGGAGCACTAAGTTTGCCTGACGAAGTGATCATCCCATTGGAAGGGCGTCGGCAGTTGTATGTATAAAGTGGAAACTTTATGAAACTTGATCGGTATGAGCAGATCCCAGTAGGTCAATCTGCTGAGTTTCGGATTCGTGATCAACGATCTCGGAAATTATGGATTACTCGCGGAAAGAATTGGGTCCCCACTGTGACTAGGAGCGTGGGTAATCTACGGTATTTGCTCATTACGAACGTTGCTGATCATCCGATCATCCTACAAGACGATACGATTTTAGGTATCTGGATGAGCAAAGACGACGTGCCTTGTCGCCCTGTATTTATTTCGGTGGGGTCCAATCTTTATAAGGAGTGGCAGAATCTCGCGTATCAAGCTTCTACCGATTCTGTGCATGACGATCAAGAAAGTGTCGATCAAGGTCCCTTGGTCGAGAAAAAGGAGTATCCTATTCCTCAAAGAATTTTGGCACGCCCTACGAACTCGATCACGACATCGGTGGCATTAGTAACCGGAAGATCGCAGAAGGTGCAATAAGTGCAAGAGAAGTGCGATATGGAACCGAATGTGAAGAGTCCAACACTTGACCATGAAGTGAACGATCTGTTGTAAGAGATGAGGCTGATCAAGATATGCGTGATCACCCCGTCTCAGTCGATCATAGTCAATTTGGTGTGATTCCTACCGATGATGAAGGGTTGTGGAAGAGTTGAAGAAACAACTTGCCACGCTGCCTGAGTTGTCAGGAAGTACCGAAGAAGTGATCAAGTACGATCTGCAAGTTGGTGATCCATTGATCAACACAGCAGAGGAAATTGATCAGCTTCGCGATATAATTTGGGCGAAGAAACATCTGTTTATCGGGAAAGGAAACGCGTTGCCTCCTGCTGCACGTGGAGTTGTATGTGACATTGACGTAGGCAATGCGCGCCCGATCGCTCAAAAGTGCCGGAAGGTCGCTCCACCATTTCGCGAGAAGTTATCAGCCTTGATCAAGGGGCTATTGGCAACGAAGATCATCCAACCATCTACTTCACCGTGGGCATCACCTATAGTGATCATCGTGAAGAAGAATGGGGTTGATAATCGATTATGTATCGATTATCGCGCGGTGAATCAACTCAATCTCCTGATGGTGTATCCAATGCATTTGATCCTTGGTCTGCTCGAAGATTTGGATAAGGCGTTGTGGTTTTGCTCTTTGGATACGGCAAGTGGTTTTTGGGTCGTGTCTATGAACGATCGAGCACGTCAGATTTCGTCTTTTGTTACCCCATTTGGATTTTTTTTGAAAGGAATCGGATGCCATTTGGCCTAAAGAATGCTCCGCAGATCTACCAGCGGTTGATCGATAATGCATTGTATGGGTGGGTATCTCAAGGTTAAGGACGGTGCCGATCTAACCAATACAACTGATGTATTTACTACGGGATAGCCTGATCAAGCAAAAGGCCCGTCTGTGCTGCAACGACGATCATATATCGATGATATTTTGATCCCTGCACCTACATGGACGATCCTGTGTTATAAAGTGCGAAATCTATTGGAAAAGTGCGATCAGTGGAACTTGTCAATCAGCGTGGCTAAATCGTACTGGGGGCGAAGTGAAGTTCCTTATTTAGGACATCACGTCTCTAGCCGTGGTTTAGGAACAAATCCGAAGAATTTGGATGATCTGATCGATTTGCCTTTTCCTGGTACTTTGCGTGCTATGCAATCGTTTTTGGGGAGTCTGAATTACTATCGTAGACTGATTTATTGAAGACTTTGCGATCTATGCTGCTTTACTTTATGAGTTACGAGAAACGGACTATCAAGAATTAAAGGGTCGATCATCGATCAATGAGAGTCCGGATCGCGAAGATGATCGATTGATCAGGGAGCAAGTAGCGTTCAGTATTATGAAGGCGAATATCGCGTCAACCCCAACCCTACGACATTTCGATCAAGCCAAAACACCGGTGATCGTGGTTTATGCTAGGAAGTGTGGCTGCGCTAGTGCAAGAGCATGATCAAGTATATTGCCCCGTCGCATTTTATAGCCGGACAATGAAGAGCGGTGAGCTGAATTACAGCCCCGTCGAAAAGGAAGTTTTGGCTCTTCTGCGAATTCTGGACGTCTATTTTACGATGTTGGTCGGAAAGGCAATCACTTTCCTGTCACGTTGGTCTACGTTGAAGTGGTTGTTAACATCCAACGGGCTAGACGGACGATTGGGGAAATGGGCTGCGATCTTTTCACTATGGGACTTGCAGATTAAGAAATGTGTGCATGGAGAAGAGGAGGTACTAGGGGCGTTAGCCGCAAGTATCACCCCTCGCACCGAAATTGATGAAGCCCTAATCGTGATCGCGCCGAAAAAGCAGGCTCGTCAGATGATTGAAGTGCCACCTCCCACGGTTGAGAAAGTCAAAGATCTATACGTGATCAGTTTCGATGGATCTGCAAGTGTTAAGCGATGTGTTGGTGCGTTTGGTGCTATTGTGGGGAAATTGCCGGAGTGGAAGATCATGATCGCGGTTGCTGATCATGCACCAAACATCACGGCGAATGAAGCAGAGTTTCATGGATTTCTCCTAAGTTTGGATCTACTGTCGCAATATCCCAAAGTAAGGGTGATCGTGTGTGGAGACTCAAATTTGGTGATCAGGAAAATGCGTGGCGAAATAGAGTTCAAAGCACCGCGACTATAAGTATTGCAGCAGCGCGCCTTAAAACCCCTTCGCGAATGGCCTGATCACGATCTGCTGCACGTAAAAAGGGAGTGGAATAAGAGTGCCAATCACATCACCAGTACGGCCATGCGGGATGGAAAACGATGTGAGATTGTCGATGATCACCAACTAGAAGAATTAGTTGATCTCAACAGACTGTACGAATTGATCACTTGGAAGGAAAATCCCACTTTCCCACAAGTGTTGGTGACGACGCGATCACGTAACCTTCGTAAAAAGCAGCCGTCAACATGGCCCGAAGTATCCATAGAAGGGATAAGGGCGTTTTTGAAAGGCGCAAGACGAAGAGAAGTGTATTTGTGATTTGCGATGTTACTTTCATCGTAACGTTTCACAATTGAGCATAGACGAGGTGAAAGATTGCGCGAAAATCGCCGACAACTATGATGTGGATGATCAAGGGTTGTTGATCTACTGTGTAAATAAGGCTAAAGAAAAAACAAGCTGTGATCAAGATGATCAAGATGATCGACACTCTATGAACAAGCTGGTTTTACCTGAGACCCTACATGCGGATGTCCTCCACCATTATCATGTGAGTTTGGAAGGAGGGCATCAGGATATAGGGCGTACGTATCAGCGGATCAGGCGACATTTTTATTGACGTGGTTTATTTCGCAGCGTGCAACGATTTGTTGGGCAATGAGTAGATTGTGAGACGGGTAAGGGCCAACCTACGATCAAGGGTATGTCGCCGGGAAACATTGAAGCTAAGAACCCATTTCAAGTGATAGATAAGGATCATATCCCGTCGTTGCCCCGATCAAATGTTGGGCATACGGAATTACTGATCTGGCCTGATCTGTTTACGGGTATGGGGATGGTGAAAGCTGGATCATCTCGGACAGCTCTGTGGTGAAGCGGACTCAAGAATTTCAGTCACTTTATGTCAGCGGCACGCCCATAGGCTTATCGGCGATCGGATTGGTGGAAATCAAGGAGGATTTTAAGCCTATCGTGTGCGAGAGGTGTCAAGAACACGGATTTTGGT
>CM047580.1:12844194-13024833 GCA_026184515.1 Peronosclerospora sorghi
TCCACCCAAGGTACACTACCCAGCACGGTCTCACGTTTTTAGACCTCACATCAATTCCCAGCACCGATCCACCGAGTGTGTAACCAGCCCATTCCATCGGGTACACAAGGTTAGATGACAAACGAATCGGACCAGGCGTCCTATGCTGATGATCGGTCGTCTTCTAGCAGCGGACGATCAGATCGGATCGTAGGCGAAGGTTCGCGGGGTACCCCTCCCCTTCAGTTGGAAGGCCGGGCACGATGGTGGTCAGGTTCTCGACACTACGGTGTTCGATTTTGAACTTGACTCCACCACAGCTCAGAAAGTCGCCGAAAATTACGAAGAATGTGTATTTCGTCGTTTTGGAGCTAGTGAGGTGATCAGGCATGATCGAGAACCCGGTTTTATGTCCGAATTATTTTGTGCGTTCAACAAGATCGCGGGACAACGCCAGAGTGCAACTGTGGCGTACCGTCCACAATCGAACGGCGAGGTGGAAAGAATGGTGCAAACAATCACACGAGCGATCAAGATGTATGTATCTGATGTCGGTCAGAGGGATTGGAGCTCGTATGCAGAACGATTGGTATTTTTTACTAAATTCTACCCCCGATCGGATCCGTGGAGATACACAATTTTACTTGGCATATGGGTGGGATCCGCGATCATCGTTGGAATCAACGCTGCAACTTGGTGGAATTCGTCGCAAAGATCGTGATGCTCGTCGGTGGAGATATAGGATGCAGAAAGACTACCGTTACGCCCGTGATCATGTGAGTGATCGATTGCACCAAGCCATGACTGATCGAGCTGAAAAGCATAATGATCAAGTGTCACCACACATGATCAAAGCCGGATCGAGGGTTTGGTTATACCTCGATCGGGTGAAAGAAGGGTTCGCGAAGAAACTGGCGCATATGTGGCATGGACCTTTCAGAGTCGAAGAGGTGATCGGTGATCATTTTGCCAGATTGATTACGGCCGGCACCGACTATCGCATATTTCCAGTGGTACATCTATCCAAGTTGAAATTGGTCAAATAATTCCCAGATAGACCTACTGCTGTACTGGCAGCTGGGGTGGAAGATGTTTTGATTTTGATGAAGCTTTACTACCCGAATACAGCTGGTAAAGGACCCTAGAGCCGGACGAATCTGAAGTTGATCGCATCATCGATGTCCGATCTGGTCGAAAGACTAGGTTTGGCAGAACGTTACGCAAGTATCAAGTTTACTGGAAGGTTACGATGAGCCGTCATGGGTAGACGAGGCAAATCTGAATTGTGATGCTCTGATCAAAGATTTCGAAAGGAAGATGAGTAACAGACATCTGTTCTATGTGGTGCAAGTGGACGAAGAGTCCAACTAACGCATGATCGACGAATTGACATAAAATTGTGACTGACGAACCCTCGATTGGAGAAGACCGATTGATGAACTCACGATTAATGGAGAAGTGACGATTGACTTGAAGTGGTGAATGTACGATGGATAGTGCGAGATATGGTAATGGAGCAACGGCAGATGAGCCGATGGAAGATCAATTTATGTATATGCATGAAAGTGACGAGGCAACAATTGGGGATGGTATGATCAAGAATGTATATTGATTGAGGAAGAAGTGACCAACCAGCTAGCCTGATCCATAAACTTATGGCGAAGGCGAGGAATGTTATGGCCGGGATGATCATCAAGGGAAAGGCGATACTGGATCTGCCAAGGTTCCTCGGCGTCAACTTCACGTAGCGCATCCTTCAAGGTCCGAGGGGGTGGATCTGATAGATACTCTGGGTACCATGATCCACCATCAGCTGGAGCATACTTGAAGGGGCGGTTCCGGGCGCAGTGCGAGATCGACGGGTCCAGTAAAATGTCAAGATCGCATACTCCGTCGATCATGACCCGCAACACGAACTCCACCAGCTTCTTCCACAATGCTCCGGCACGACTACTGCGCTGACGTCGTCGACCCTCGTAGTAATCAAGGAAGAAGGTGTCGCGTTCCCTGAGGTCTCGATCTATCGGGAGATGATGAGTAGACTCCAAGATTGCTTGTGCATTATGATCCAGGAATGTCTGGTACCTCGCTTCGAACTCAGCAAACCAGCCGACCGAGCGGAAATAGATGGGTGGCAGCATCTGTTTGAAGAATTCCCAGGGGCGTCGCGCATACAGCAGCTCCACTTCCGACTGGGTGATCAGGTGATTACACCACTGATCAGTCGCAGCGACGTCCATGGAAACTGAAAACAACCATCACACGGGGCGTGTCAAGTAATCGCAGACCACGCGTGCTGAGACTTACCCAGATTGAAGCCGTTAAGTTTATCTGGGGTCCACGGCAATATGTCCATATCTTGCGCACCATCAGGAACCAAGATCAGCAAATTGGATGCACCCCTGCGAGGGAAGAGAAACCCAGAAGAGTCTTGATCGAGCGAATCTTTGCTCTCGAGCTCGCTGATTGCAGGGCTGGACAAATTCTGCGTGCTGACCGATGGAGAAAAGTGCTACAACCGCCTTGATCATCATTCGGCTGATCGGTACTGGAAAGATCATGCCCCATACCTTAGCCTGATTGAATGGGAGAAACTTTAAACGGACGATCATCATCCGACGATCCATTCTCCTCTGGAATAGGAGGAACTCGAAGTTGCCGCTTGGACCGAGGAGTAGATCGTGGTCGCCGAGCACGTTTCTTGAGCGAAGAAGTTTGCCGGATGAATGAATTTTCTTATAAATCGCCCTGAAGATCAGCAGGCGAGCTTGTGGACTGATCAAGATCTGCACAAGGGGCGCCTGTACTCGGGTCGATCTGCATGTGTAATTCCGCACCAGACAAAACGGATTGGACGTATGAATGATTCGTACGAAATCGCGTAGCTTCGTCCTGAGCGCGTTGAAACTCGTCGCGCAGTGCGTCACGATCTGCTGATACTAACTGGATATCACGTAACTGAGAAGCTTTGTGACTTAGGCGGCGCCGTGCCGTCGAAAGTTCCGCCTGAAACTTGGAATTCTGGGCACGTAGATTCTACAGCTCGGCATGGCTGATCGATACCTCATCGAGGTGTGCGGACAGCTCTTCAACCTTGGCTGTGGCAGCGACGAATTCCTTCATCTTGACAAGACTAGCTTCATTGTCCGCCTGGATGCGATCACGTTGGTTTTTCGCTTGCTTTCCTTGGATGCGAGCTTGATCACCCTCTCGGTCAAGCGTTTGTTCTTTGAGATGGCATGATCGAGCTCTTGTTGCATCATGCTCAAGCGTTGGCGAAGTTGATCGAGCATTGCTCGATCTTGGAATGCCGGCGCCCGTGAGATCTCGATATTAGCCTCGCGGAGATCCTCCTCAAGGCGTGATATCTCCTGCACCTGATGATCGATGGTCTCCGCCCCGGGACCGATAGCTGATAACGATCTCGATCATGACCACCTTCCAGATCGTGGAACCGACCGTGTTGGTCTGATATGGTTCCCTCGGCGGTCTTCAGTATGGCCTGGAGATCGTTGACAGTCGCAAGGATGTGATCGAGCAAAGGCGCAGCCTTTTCACGGAACCACTTGATCTGCTGCTCACGATCAGCAAGTTTTCGGGCAACGCGTGCGTGTGACTTTTGAAGCATCTTGACAGAGTCTTCGAGCATTGACAGCGAGTCAGTCAGCGTATCGATTTCCTCTTGTTGCGTGTGGATCTTCTCTTGCTGCGTGCAAGCTTGATTGATCATCGAGATCAGATCGTCAGCCTTGGATCGATCAAAGGATGCGTTACCATTCTTGATCGACTTCATCTTGTCGGGAATGTGGAAATGGATGATCACGACGACCAGATTGATGATGACCTGATGGGAGAAAAGGATGATCGATGGTTGGAAACGACCAGATTGAACCACGCCCCAACCGCTGTACGGCTGTGACGAGGCTCAGTAGAGGCTGTGGAGAATCGTATCGAAGATTTTTGGTCAACTGTCGTGAACATGGACGGTCCATCTGGAGCAAAAGCTACGCAGGGTACAGGTACATGATGGTAAGCGACAGACGAATGATGCATATCAGGAGGGGTAGAATTGATTGGTAGACATTAGGTAATTGGTTGATTTTAGGATTTAAGGAATAATAAAGTTCTCTTTTTGCGTCCGATCAACTAGATCATCTATTGGGACGGAGTGATAACTTCGCGCCTCCCTTTCATTGCATACGCACCTCTACACGTCCCGGTCGGGAGCACGTAGTGCAATTTTGAGCCACCCGAAGACGTAAAGTTCAGAAGAAATCGCCTTCAACTCCGCCCGCTGTGTCACCGGCCCCTTTTTTGGAAAGGTTATTGGGAGGGTGATCGATCCAAGTGTTCTCACCTCTTACCCCATTGGTTCGCATCTTTCCTCTAGAAGTTCGGCTTCTTTAAGCGCTCCTTGTGAACTCTAGGTGGATTTTTGTGAAATCCGTCGATTTGCACATAGAAAGTGCAGATAGATCTTCTTACTCTTAAGTTTGGGATAGGAATACAGAATATATTGGGTATTTCCTTAGCGATATAGGCTTAAGAGGCTCGACGATCAAGTGGTGAAGACTTCCGCCACGTGATCAAGTTCCCCTTCGCTGATTTCTACTAGATCGACAGCGTCGATCTGCGATCAAAGACCCGCAATCTCGTACAAGATCAACGAGATCGATCTGTGATCTGCGATCTACCGATACGCAATGTCGCCAATACGCACAAGATCAACTGGGTCGATCTGCGATCTCGCCAACTCGTACTAGATCAACGAGATCGATCTGCGATCTTCTACCCCAATTTTTCCCCGGGATCTCGAATCTGCGATTTTCCACCAGATCAGCACCCGTCAATCTGCCACTAATTCACTCGATCTGCATCGTAATTGCATTGATCTACGTCCCAGTCACCTGGAGAGCGACCCACGCCCAAACCGTCGTGTACACAAGGTGAGCAAGACATAGGCCTGTCACAAGACAAACGGAGAACTCTTTCGTTAGTCGGTAATCCGGTCGCTGTGGGAACGACTGTCCAAGCCTCAAAATTTGGCCAGCCGCTCCATCACAGTTTCTGGCACTTGTTTGCAAAGGCAATGAGTAATCCAGCCAGTTCCTGGGACTTGATCGCAGATCGCGATGAGTAAACCAGCCAGTAAAAACACGTTCCAAACGTGGCGGAAGTTGAGGGGTGTGTGAACGTAATGGGAGCTTCCCGTCGTGGGGCTTCCGGTGGGGCGGAGCTCAACCCTGGCCGGGATTAATGAGCAAGAGGGACCCTGTTAGCCCTCTTCTCCCAATGACTCATACGGAGCGGCGACTTATGCAACCCAATGTAATACGAACACTATATTCAATGAACCAATTAAAATCCAATATGTAACTAATTGTAAATTGTGTGCCTTACCTCAAATATGCGTACAAAACACTCCAAGCACACGATTGGCCCAAAGCACTCCATCCTTTCAGCCAACCCGATCGATCCGCCTTGACAAATGGTACACTGGAACAAACTGGTCAATAATTTTCAATAGCACTTCACCACAGCCCCCCTGGGTCTGGTCGCAGCCGCACAACGACAGCGGTCTGATATCACATACCGTCTTCAATTCCATGCATTCTTCCGAGTACAATGTACCAGGTTAATCCACTCGATCTCCGATCGCCACATAGTTTTCTAACATTGGTCTTTGTAGGCGATCGGTGCTCACACTCTCCGCATATTCAAACTTTTGACCATCTGACCATTCCGAAGACTCGGGCGACACTCAAATTGTCAGCGAACAATATGAGCACCGAGTTGAGGTCGATCGATCCCAGAAAACCATAGATGCACTCCGACAAGAGTTTAGAGTTGATCGTAAGAAGAAGATCGTGACCGACGCCGCGTTTGAGAAAATTCTTCGAGACACAAACGATTCTCCAAGCTGATCGATGCTATTCAAGTCGATCGTTCAGACTTGATGGCCGAGAATAAATGCCTCAAGACCTAGCCTCCGCAACAAAACCTATCAGGTACATCAATCCACTGTTAACTCCACTTTATATCGATCCTCACTTCCTTCTGTATGTAGATCCACTAATGATCGACGTCTTTCCAACCATGCAAACACTTGTCGATACCGTTCGGCAGGTTCACGGCCACTTTGATCTGCTCCAACCGGTGTTGGAAGGGCTGATCGGCACTCGTCACGACATGCCTCGTCTCGGTACAAACCGATCGCATCTTCAAGAGAAGCTCGCACTGGTCGTTCGACAGAGCTCGGAGCTTCAGGTCGATCGTTCGGTCTTATATTCCCAAAGACGCGAGATGGATCGGCAGATCGCCGAGCTAAAGCTCGCGATCGACGATATCTCCAAGAGAACTACTTCCTTCCAAGATCGGCTTGGCATTGGGACCTAAGAGTCGAACCGACTTTGGGGAACCGTCCACCGATGCCGCAATGAGCTGGCTATGCGTATGTCCAGTTCGTTAGTCGCTGGTCGCATTCCTTGCGGAGTAGCATCGAGAGTCCTCGCGGACCCACAGACGCATTCTGCTGGCGATGTTTTCCGAAAAATTCGGGCGAAAGTTCTGGCCGTTCATTGGTTGAAATTCCGCCCCCAAAATTCGCACGCACAACAAGAAGCGTAAGAGCGCATCTAGAGGCGCGAGGGAGCGGCACCTAGCGGCCGATCCGGACTACGAGGAGAAATCAGCGGCACCGCGGAAGAGAGCCGAGACACCGGCAAAGATTCTTCATGCAACAGCGGATCCATCCAAGTCAATTCAAGCCACGAAAAATCAAGCGCCCTCGGCACCAACTGTTGGCCAGTCCAAGTCAGCATAAACTTCGCCCGGTGCGGAATCTGAGGGTGGATCGACGGATTCAGTTGAGCTAGCTTCTGCTCTATCGCGCTCCGGATCCACCCAGCGTCATAGATCTGCTGCCGCAGTTAAAGTGCCAACACTAGGAGCAGACCAAGTTGTGCACCCGATGGGTGACAGCGTCCAAAAATCATCGAAGCCAGCTGGTGAGGCACCAAAGCCAACTCATCTGCCCAGCACTTCCGGCCTATATCGTCATACATCGTTGGGGGCATTGAAGGTTGGCGTGCCTCTCCTGCCGACGAACCATGGTCTACGGGTCAGATCGATTTGTTGCGGCGATCTGTTCCGATAAAGCAACATCTGACCCGCACCTTATCACGTCCGGACTACAAGCTCTTGACTGGTGGTTAGTCAACCGGGTGTAACTGAGTGGCGACCCGATCTTGTCACTGGATAACATATCACCCGTATGTATGACGCCAATCCGTGGGAATTTCTTCTTAGCCGCTACCTGAACGCCATGATCACACCAACTCCGTGGATCACCTCGTTCCTGGGCCGTCTTGAGAATATCACAGCATCCACTGCCAAGAGATCTGGAAATCAACCCACTACCTGGTGCTTCCCGCAGGGCAAGTGAAGCTGGACAAGGATTTAGCGACGTTCCAGAAAAACGAAAACAACGTCGGAGTCTGGCAGGCGAACCTTGGCTGTCCATCTGCCAATTCTTCTTGGAGGGCATGCGGGAAAAGTAGTGTGACATATATGTCTTCCAATACCCCGTTGTTCTCCATATGGCTAGGCGTCGCGTGGGGAAAGCCGGGGATCTGATCGAAGACGGAGCTTGGTACCCTTGCTACCACCGCGACACCGTAGTTGACAACTTGATGGACGCCCTGAACCCGATGGACAAGGATCAGCCTTGGCGCAACCAATTTCGTCAGAAGATCGCAGAATAACCAGTCATGATTGTCAGTCGGCTATGGGGTGATCGCGAACTCTAACATTGTAGACGCCGATCGGGCAATCATTCGTGCATTCATCATCAATAAAATTTCTTTTTCGATTACCCGATCGCCCCATCTGGTTTAGCCTTTAATTTCGTTAATCAAGGTCCCCCCTTGCCACATCCAGTTGCATCCACATCGAAATAGTCGTTATCATTTCCACGGAAAAAATTCATCCACATCCTTAAGCCACTTTGTACCATCGACATATAATCAGTTCATCACAGTTCGCCACACACCCGTAGTCGTAATCAAAATAAACATCACAAATTCACACTGATTGATATTGCCGATCGGCACTATTGTAAATCTTGCTTTCCCAATTCTTAAGTCTGCGTCTCCCCATAACAATTCTGATTCAGTCAGTCTCGTTTGGACTTCTTAGCCAGATCTTCATAATCAAGATCGGATTCACCGATCAAAACTGTTTCTTCGCGATCCTTAAAGTGTATCGGATGTTCCCGGTGCGTTTGACCACAACACGTCTTCTGGGCCGATCTGACATCCAAATGGGCGGTCGGATTGATATCATCACTGTCGACGTCAGGAGCACCCTTCCCGATGAGCCAGTATTCTTCTCCCATCTTAATTCCTTGGGCTGATCGGTCCGATCGGGGGTGTTGGCGGCTTGTGGATTGTCCATAGTCGCCTCGAGCGGATCGGTTAACACTTCAGGTGGGGTAGGCACATTCCAGATCGGATTCGCTGATCCATCAACGTACTTCTCCCCGCCCCCGTGCATATCCACCAGGTCATCTGGTGAGGCGACCGTTCTCGGTCCGCCCCTGTCAAATACTGATCCTCGTCGACGGGATGTCCTCCTGTGGTACCGACTGAATGAATGTGCCATCATACTCGTATCCAGCGATACTGCGATCGTCCCCATCTGCCGTCGGTTCCCCTTTCGCCCGACCTTGCGATACCACTGCATTAGCGAATCTCGACATATCTGCCTATGAGCCCACTGTGTCGAGTGACTGCGCTCATAACCTTCAGAACATCCTGGTCGCTACGTGATCTGGCCTTTCCGTCCGATGAGAGGGGTCTTCTTCGGCTGAATTGTCGGCTCCTATCCGATCGGTGGTGGCCTTACACGCAAAGCTTTGCCACTAAATATATCGTCTTGACCCGATCCAAATGAATCCCATCCTTTACGGAACTTTTACTTCGGCCAGCCACATACAGACGATCGCACCACTGCCTAACATCAGCGGTTTATTACCGATGTTAGTAATTCGTACGCGATTGCTTCGATCTCCACCTTCCACAAACGTCGGTATCCAGTGATCGCCCCTGGTTAACGATAACTTCCTTGTCCGATAGTCCTTATACACCGATATAGCTGCCGATCGACCTTCAGGAATGGTGATATCTTGTTTCCACCTCACCAGATCAATACGTGATCCGTGTAAGGGGCGTCGACCAGCCAGTTTGATCTCGACTTCGTCTGGAAGCGTAAGTACTCCATGCGACATATCGATCCGTATGCCTACCGGCACCATGAAAGCTATGCCAAGGAGCGTTTCTTGTCCGGCCAGCTTACCGACCCAAGCGCTAAATAAGTAGACCAATGAACCAGATAAAGTGATCTTCACACGCTTCCTCCCTTCGGTCATGTAGGAATTTTCGCCGATTCCAATGCATTCTTGCCTCTGTGCATAATCTGGCATCCAACCTTACGAGGCGGAGTCGATAATTGAGACTTCTGCACCAGAGTCAAACATAATCGGGGCCTTCTCGTTGTTAATCTTCCCATAGACTTTAGCCTGCTTGAACCATTTGTCGGGAGCGTGGTATTTTCAGTAGCCGCGCGAATCGCCGGGCAGCAGGTCATACTTTATAACGACCTTCGATCGGGAATATTCATCAGTAGCAAGACTGTAGACCGGATGATTCCCATCGCCTGTCCTTTTTGCTGTTGTATCGCTGTCGTTTCCGACAAATGCATAGATGCTAAACGTAGATCTCTCGTCTTGATCCAGATTCCAACCTGGCCAGCGACCTAGTTTAACATCTTCTCCACATCAGGCGGCAACATTCCCGCGTGCTTGTCTGAAACATACCACTTGCGCATCTAATTAAAAAGTGCTCCATCTTGCATTGTCCATCGTCATGAATCTCTCCACATGCCTTGTATCCAAACAAGCAGTGTGGCCGCGTCTTTCACATTTCTTGCACATAATTCTTCGTCAGCAGCCCCGATCATCGTGCCTGGTTGACCCTCAGTGAGTGCACTTCTTGTATGGCGAATCCGGGTCCGACCTTTTGCCGTTTCCTGCCTTCCATTCGGCACAGCTTGACACTGGTCGATCTCTTTGTGCAGACTGGGCGACGAAAATGTTTCGGTACTGTTCCCCGGGCGCAGTGGTGATCGGCCTCGATCTCCGGCATAACGCTTCAACATAGCTTCTAGCATGGCTTGCATGCTTGCTTCCATCGCGGGCGAGGTGACTGGATCGGTCTTTGGGGGTGCCGATACATGTGGGCGCCCCTGGGGCCCCGACAGGCATGCCGCCCCACGTTGACGCACGTCCCTTTTTTGTTCCGTGTGACTGGTACCGTGATCCATGGTCATCCACTCCACATCAACCTCCAACTCGGACGAGCACTTGGAGGAAGGTGGCGACCCATATAGCGAGCTATTATCGGAGAATGACTTTTCGACAAGTCATTGCACGAGGTTTGGGCCTTCCAACGCGGTTGTGGGAGTTGGGAGGCGTACCGCCCCCACCAATGGCGTCAGACGGTCATGTAGAGTTGACATAGCTTGGTTTAACTTCCACGTATCGATTTCGAACAACTTGCCAGCACCATTAACGTTCTTCACCTTCATCCCAACCTCGTCTAACATTGCCAAAAAGTTCTTCACCAGCTGCAGAGGCCGATCGGAGTCGATCGGTTCGGTTGTAGACCTATGTAGACGATCCGGAATTAGGGATTTGACAATTCGCATGAACTCGTTTTCGCGAACGAATCTCTTCAACTCGTAGATGTAGTACATCCTGGTCACCTCCTCGTCATCCACAACCCCATCGCCGATCGACGACTTTTCTTTCAAGTCGTCATCGTCCGAGAGCATTGTGAGACTCTGCTTGGGTTTATTCATTGGTAATTCGACGGATCGGAGTGATCCGCCCCCATAGTGTTCTTCACATGCAAATTATGTCGAAATACATGGGATCAAAAACATAGTCCTGATCCCTTCTGGGACTATAGCAAGACTATAGTCCCGATCGGAGCCTTGTGGGGAGGAATAACCTTGTTAATCTCGATCTGGTCCCCCACCTAGCCAGATCGATCATTGTCATCCTTTTCCACGACCACGAAACGAAGCGATAAGCGTTCCTCGTGCCGATCGGCTCCGCCAGGAGCGGGATGGGGGGTCGTAAATTCATTAATTTCGATCTGATCCTCCCCTTGACCAGATCGAACATCGCCATCCCTTCCAACTAGTAGTACGCAAGGCGATATGTGTTCCTTGCGTCCTCTCCAGAGATTATCCATATCAAAACTTGTAAAATACAAACTTTGCTCAATATCACGATGATATCCACGGTCACCAAATGATATTGGCACGCGCAACATTGTGGTGGAGTCCAGTTCAAAATCGAACACCGAAGTGTCCGGAACTAAACCACCGTCGCGCCCAGACGACCAACTAACGGGGGATACCCCGCGAACCTTCGCCTGGATGCCGATTGGGCTACCGATCGGCACTGCAGGACGCCGAGTCCAATTTTTCTTGCGTCTCACCTTGTGTTCCTATTGGTGTGGGTGGCTGGACCGTCGCTCAGTGAAGACCTTAGCAGGTACTAATATGGGTGTAATCCTTTTGGGGTACTTTATCCAAAGTTCCAATGAAAAGATAATTCAATGTAGTCGATCTGCAAAAAGAGCGGAAATCGTCACCCCGAATGCGGCAAAATCTGCCACTTGACTGCACGTAGTAGTGAGTAATCCAGCTAATAGAGTTTCTGGCATTTGATTGCAAAGGCAATGAGCAGGCCACTTTAAATATGGTACAGGCCATAACTACCATAAATAAACTGTTTATGGCCTGGTAGGAAATTAGTTTATGGCCTATTTACGGCCCTACAAAAAACTTAGGGTTTATTGAGTATAAACGTTTAGTAACTGCCGGAATTGCTTTGCATGTAGAATTCCCTCCAGAGAGAAGTCTGTGAGCGAACTCCGGAAGTCGTTTTTGACATACTTAACGATGGAAAAGTCACTTTCGACACTAGCTTTGCCTGGAAATACGGAGGCTAAACCACCACAGAGCTCTTGTAGCACTGAAAAACGCCCCCCCCCCCGTTAGTGACCAGCCGTCCTCGAAGCTCGTTGCCTCATCGCATCCTCTCACGTCGTTCTTAAATGCCTCCTCTGATTCAAACGTTGCGAGAGTAGAAAGGAACTCCTGCTCGATCAAATCAACTCTTGAGGTAGACCATCGAGTAAGGAGTCGTTCGCGATAAGTGCGGGCAACAGAATAAAAATCTCGGCGGCGTAGTTGCACGAGCTGGTGAGGAAGCACGGCAGGAAGAGCTGTACCAGCTTCATTTGTCGAGCTTCTCTCATCCGAGAGGGACCCAATACCGGAAATTAGCTTTAAAACAGCATGACCAAGGTCGAGCAGAAGTGACCGAAGGTCCTCCTCTGTCAGCGTTTCAACGCAATCAACAACAAAGGTTCCAAGGTCCTACCATATCAAGATTGCCAGATATATACATACTAACAGCAGACCACTAAATTATAATGAACTTACCTCCAAAAAACCACGAATATCGTCCGTATTGAGTCTAAAGCGACCGTCGGTAGACAAAATCGAGTTGTCGTCAGCTCCAAGTGCCTCGCACTCTGAATCATTTATATATCGGGCGTTGAAGAGCTTAATCAACGTAGCAACGAGCTTCTCCAAATCTTCACGCTGCTGAGAAACCAGCGTTGTGTGACCCTGGAGAGTCTTGGCAGCGATTGAAGCAACACTTGATCTCAACGGCCATGAGTACAATCCACCACGACTTTTATGGAGCACAGCTCGGTTGTTTCTGCTGGACATACTCGCAGACTGGGATGCGATGGATCTTGAACCAGAAGCTCGTGCGATGCATGGACTCCCATCGCGTATCCTGTAGCTTCTTCGCCTGCGACTTGATCTCCAGATGAGAATCTGTTGCCGGCGAAGGTATCCAAAGAACGTCGTTAATGTCAAATAAAACTGCTCGTCCAAAAGTGCTTTGAAGAACTCCTGCATGAGCAAATCCAGCTGGTACAACCGCACCAAATCCGAATAAGTCCCGGAAGTGCCACTTGCTCAAATCGAGTTGCGAGACCTATAGAGACGGATATTAGTGCAATGAACACTATCATCCAACGAATTAATTTAATGTCAGACATCAAACCTTGAATGCGGCCTGTCATACTGCGGGCGCCATCAGTCACAACGCCGACAATCGTTTTTCGCCATTCTCGGCAGTGGGGCTTCCGGTGGAGCGGATCTCACCCTGGCCGGGATTAATGAGCAAGAGGGACCCTGTTAGCTCTTTGCTCCCAATGACTCATACGGAGCGGCGACTTATGCAACCCAATGTAATACGAACACTATATTCAATGAACCAATTAAAATCCAATATGTAACTATATGTAAATTGTGTGCCATACCTCAAATCTGCGTACAAAACACCCCAAGCACACGATTGGCCCAAAACACTCCATCCTTTCAGCCAACCCGATTGATCCGCCTTGAGAACTGGTACACTGGTACAAACTGGTCAATAATTTTCAGTAGCACTTCAGCACATCTTGCTATACAGTCACGGGTCAAATCGCAAGTATGAATGAAATTAAAAGCGAGTGAGGAAATGTATTAAGAAACATACGAGTTCGACCACTGGCCTCGTATCTAAGTCGTGTGATAGGCTGCTTGACACGGTTGCAAGATCCAAGGTGCACCTCGTACAAATACCATGTGGACTTGAACGGTAATCGATCATGCGACAGTCGAACAACCAACGACTTTCAGCATTGCTACATTGAGTTCAATGTCAACAAACAACTTTGAATCTTGCTTCTGACCGTTTTCACAAATTCGGTTTCAAAAAGCTAAAGAAAAGTCGGGTGCTTCTTCATGGCCTTCCAGTGGCTAAACCTATGTGTTGGCGGCACATGGTCGTGTAAGTACTTGTTCATGAAAGCTGTTAATTTTTCGTAGAAATAATACGGTGATTGTACAGCAGCGCTTCAAAAGCTTTGATTGTCAGGGGTTCGTTAGACTCAGGTCTCACAAGCCTTCGAAACTCAAAACCTTTGCGTGTTTGGTAAAAGTAAAAAGAACACAAAGTGCCAACACGACGCATAGGAGTGCAACGACGAGCTTCATCTCCCTTGGGGAACGAATTGGGACCGAATTGATGCCGTAGAGAGAGCGAAAGCGAAAATGAGGGTGGAGACAATGGTGGATAGTGGTTGAAGAGTTGATATAGAGACACCCAATCAGTTCTTTACCTCACATTTAATCCGTCGTGGCAGATGATTTGTTGCACACAAGAGTAGGGAAAAAGCGTTAACGAGCTGGTCACAATACTCTTAGAAAGCTTCAATTTTCTATCGCTAAAAGATATGATTCGAACTTGCCTGGTTGAGATTGTGGACGACTAGTTCTTCGACAAGAGCACGAGGGTGTGGAAAAGAGAATTGGTTCTCTCGTCAGGAGGCACTGTACATGGTGAAGTTCAAACATTCTGAAAATTCCCTCCAGACTTATTCCTTTTGAAGCAAGCAACACAACTTTTTTCGGCAGCATCGATCTCTCGTGTCATTTAGCCTTATCTTCTTCATCGCCGTCTTCGAACGGTTCATCAAATTCTTCAGCTACCGGAGATGAAGGATGCGGTGATCCAAGCAAAAGTTTGCATACGTACTGAAAGCAGTTGGACACAAGAAAGTAAAGTAAGAGCCACTGGGCGCGCAGAACCACTGCCAACAAGCAGATCAGCGCAGCAAACACGGCCCAAACGTCCAGTAAAGCCATTTTGTGCCACGGAGCGATCAGGTTGAGTGTCGCTAAGTGATCAAATCCCAATCGCACTGCAGTATCAATCACATCAATTGCACGCGAAGTACCACCAGCGCGCTCCAACAACGAGCCAACCCGACGCGCGGCACGCGTGTATGAGTTATTTGTCAGAAGTTCCGTGACTGCAGCATGAACAGCTGGACCCGAAAGTTGATTTTTGTCAAGCGCTAAACCTGCCCCCGCATCAACAACGCGTGCAGCGACATCCGGCTGGTCAAGAAGGAAAGGAATACACAGTAATGGTTTCCCTACTATAAGCGCTTGTTGAGCCGATACCATGCCACAATGCGACACAACGAGTCGGACAGCAGGGTGATGCAAGATTTCCAGGGTAGACATACTCGGTGACTTGATGACCAGCGAATCCGGTATTACGATAGGTAAATTCTCGTGTTGATCGGTTGGGAGTATCCAGAGCACGTTTTGAGTGGGCAGGTTACTGGGTCCAACTAGTCCATCAATAAGTGCTTGAGCCTGCCACGCGTCAATATAAACCATTGTCCCTAGGTTTAGATACACGACGCCATCAGCACTAGTAGATTCCACCTGATCGTGGTCCATCGATGGATTCGTAGGGATCGATGCATCCAGCCAGCTAAGCAACGAGGTCGGAAGTTCTTCGCGTTCCAATTTGTCTGCACTGCCACCCGGCACGGGCATAAGCGGACCCACAGCATCTACAAAAGGCGAGAGCGGCTGCGGGTGCTCCAATCCAAATGCCGTATTGAGAATCACACGCGCTCCTTTGAACAAATCGTGCTGGGATCGAAATGGCGGCAAGTCCAATTCATAGCGCATTTTGTTCAATTCCATGAATGGCGGTGTCAACGCGACGGACAATAGTCTCGGGAACAGAATGTTCATGCATCGATTCCACAAGGACATGTCCATGCTGTATCCTGTTCCCCACGCTGGCACATAACTAGGCACTCCACTCAGATCAAAGAGAAGCGACGGCGAGTTCAAAATGTAAGGAACATCGAGCTTCTGGGCCAAAACTAAAGCCCCGACACTCGCAACATCCACAACAAATAAATCGGGTTTAAAATCAAAAATCTCGAGAAAATCCAACTCAATCATCAACGCGTCAAACATGGGCTTCGCTGCACGCACGTAAACGTCATTAAACATGGTCAAAATGCCTCTAAAGTTGGACACGTCCCGCGTCATGGCACGCAGTTTCGCTTCGAACTCGTCCGAGGAGAGTGGGAACGCTCCTGCCGAGAGGAACGGCACGCCGTAATCGCGTACCCACTCTTGGCCCGAGTCGTGCGTTGCAAACGCGACGCGATAGCCTTTATCTTGCATCGCACTGGCTAATCGCAGCAGCGGGAGGGCATGTCCTTCCAGCGCAATCGATACGAACACAATGTACTGTTCCAGTGGATCGGGATCGGGCGGCAACGCGTCGTTCATCGAGGGCGGCACCGCGTCGTTGATCGAGAGCGGCGGCACGGAGCACGATTCACCCTTATCGGGATCACAGACGGGATTGTTCCCGTTGGATGGTTTGGACTCACTCGCGACGACAGTTTCCAAGCTCGAACTCGGTGGCGACGTGGATGACGTGTCATTGTCGCTGGAGACACTTGTTACCAAAACAAAAGTGATGAGAAAGACAAGTCGTCTCGCACCGAAGGGACGCTGTCGCTCCATGCGATAAGTAGAGTTAGGTGGCGCACGACTAACCCGATACGTAGTTAGTGATGTGGTTAACGACGTACCCTCCCAAAAAGAATATCGCACTTGATGATAGGATCACCAATAGAACAAAAAAAGGCACTTACATCGATATATCTCCCCAGTAAAGTAATATGCGTCAACAGCGAAAAATATACCAGAAGACAGTTCGTAACCATTCTAACGGGGCATACTGCGGCCGATTGATGTCTTCCGAAGGTTCTCTTGTGCTTGCACGTACTAAGTTCAGGTTGCGTGGTACAGACTTTGACAGCTGCGCGCGATTTTAGCTACAGTTTCCACTCCAACTGTACTTCAATGATATATCTCGACAAATGCGGCCAAGTTGACGATTTTGACTACGATAGGGCATGTTACGTTTAACATGCTTTTTGTCCACTGGACCGACAGAAGCTTCTGCAAACGTTGCTCTCTTTAAGTAGATATTCAAAACATGGCTACAATGAAGTGTGACCATGATTTCTATTTAGATTGCCAGAGTACGTAGCGCTTTAGTGCGTTTTCTTGACCAGATGAGAGCCACCATCGCTTTTTTTCCAGATTCCAATGGAGTAGCACACTCGAATGAGCACTATCTCACGCAGCATCGTAATAGTCGCCCCAATCACACTCAATTTGGAACCTGGCACTTCTGTCCATTGGACTGCTACCTCCTAGAAAACTTTAAAGTCAGCGAGCAAACCTCAACCTATCAAGAAGAGTTGAACGTATCGCACCTTTATGACCATGTTGCTGCTGGCAGCAAGGTACAAGAGCTCGACGTCAAAGGCCCATCGCTCAATGTGCATCGGTGGAAACAGTACCCGCGCAGCAGTCCGATCAAAGAGCTTGAAGCCACACTGCGTATCACGGACATTTTTTATGCACAGCGTCGACACAATCAAATGAAATCCATGCATGAGCAAGTTTCTCAGTGGATTCCGCTTGGCAATAGCCTGCTCTTCGAGATGGGCACGACTACCACACACAACGATCCCCTTTCTTCCAAACGCTCGTGCTTCTTCTAATGCAAGCGCCAGCTTGTCATAATCCTTGATCTCCGTCGCATTATCGGCATCAGCGAACAGCACGCGTTCACCACGTGCACGCAAAACACCTTTGCGGATAGCTCCTCCTTTCCCGTGGTTCTTTTGTAGCCTTAAAAGTCGAATGCAGTCGATTGAATATTTCTCCACCTCTTTCATCACCACAGCCACCGTCTTGTCCACACTGCTGTCGTCTACCACAATAATTTCGAATGTAAACGAACGTTCCTGTTGCTTTTTCGCATGAAAGAACGCCACTGTATCTTTAAGTGTCACCACTATGCGCTCTTCTTCGTTATATGCCGGAATAATCACAGACAGAGACACTTCTCCATGCTCATCGGCTAAAGATCCAAATGGTAGTCTAAGATACACAAAAAATTAGACTGCACAAAAGATAGGTGTTCGCGTAAAAATATACATACAGTTTGGTGTTGTCATTTGGGTCTGGATATGTGGTTTCTAGCACAGGGTCCTGCTCCTGTGCAAGTCTCTTAGCTTCGACGATAGGGGCACATATCCATTTCACTAGTAGTACAATTCCTGCAATGAAACCTCCCGAGACGACGAATGTCGCCGCATCGAAAGTCATAGAGGTTTGTACTGAGCGTTCGTAAATACGTGCTTAAAATGGATATGGTACCAACTTGTATATTTATTTAAGTCTAGTCACACGGGCGAGGAAGTGTCTTCATGGTGTGATGTCATTGGTTTCGCTACACTATGATGAACCCATTTATTACGATCCCCGTTAGTAATAAATATCCACCAATTCTGTACGATTCCTCGATCGAATGGGGAGCGTCTATCCGGCAAGTTTTGTAAATAAGTGATGGATGACCGTCGAGCATGTTCCCATGAAGTCTGCACCCATCAAATGCGTTAATCTTAACTCTATTCTCTTTTCATTTGCTGGATTGTTGTCGCCGCACCTGGTTCGTTGAGATGAGATAGGCCTGGTAGCAAAACAGCGTGAGAACGAGGAGCAGCACGCACAAGATCATGAACCACAATATAAGATACAGCGCATTAATTTGAAGCCAGTCGTCAAGATCTTTTCCCTCTGAGATAGCTGACGATGTTACTTGGATCATCACTGCACACTCAAGAAGCTGGAGGAAGAGATAAAACACGAAAAGCCGACGATTGGTCTCGCCGACGCACGTCCCAACGCAGTCACAACTAGTAGGTGGAAGAGTGCAACAAGAATCCATAACAGCAAGTGTTGAAAGTCAGCTTCTTGTCGCAAAACGCGTAAAGATAAACGCACTGATGATCATACTGACGCGTACACCGCGCACAATCCTTGCTAAACACACAAACATCGTTTTTTCTCAGTAATACGTCCAATACCAACCTGTTATCCATCGCATCCGTAATCAAGGTCAATTTTCGCACCAGTGCTTTGTTCTCAGTGGCTGAAACACGTGACACTCATTGCAGAAATGCAGGTGGACGCTGTTGCTCAAATGTTCATTCTCCGTCCTCTCACTTAACAATTCCGTGTCATCTTCCATTCCCATTTGTGACGGGCTGGCAAATTCTTCTGTTGGTGATGCATTTTGGACAGGTGCAAGTAGTTGTCGTTGCTCAAGTCGACCAGGCGATGAACACTGCAGCAAGACGTAGCAGCTAGTCGTCGTCACTGCCACGACCAGATACAGCACAAACTGTGTCACAGACTGCACCGTTGGACTCATTGCGCCCTTTACGCTAAGTACGACGTAGCCGTACACATGTACACCGACCCACCATGCCCGAGCATACCATTTGCGCAGCGTGGCGGACCGTACAGGGTTTTCCGAGTTTCTGTTCCGTGTCATACTTTTCAGCTACCGGTATACTTGGAGGTATTTATGTAGGTGCGACATTTTCACGAATATTGTAAGTAGCGTATGTAATTGTAGCGCGAAAACTTTCAACGCTTAAGTTGCGCACAATCAACATATCCGGTATTACCATTATGGATTGTCTAATGTCTATGTCTGTTGTCCAGCTTGTAATGTCGCTGAAATAAAGCTAATCCCATTCTTTCTG
The DNA here is from genome assembly GCA_026184515.1 of Peronosclerospora sorghi. NCBI lineage: Eukaryota > Oomycota > Peronosporomycetes > Peronosporales > Peronosporaceae > Peronosclerospora > Peronosclerospora sorghi. The sequence continues at coordinate 12,863,823 of CM047580.1, forward strand.
TTCATGATGGGTAACGTCAGCTCGCCAGAAGCAACATGCGCGTCCTGCTGCTTCAGTCGATGAGTTTTCGTGGCGATACCATGACTAACCTCTTCTAGATTTCCTTGCCGCTCTTCTTTGCCGACCGATTTTAACCACAAGCGTAAGGCATTTGATCCTCCGTTCACCATTCGATAATTTTTCCGTTGTTGCTTCCAGGACATTTTTTCAAGATCAACTGCATGGACCGAGTGTGACTCCCGTACCTGATCTCGATTTCTCTCTCTCTCTCTCTCATGTGCCTTATCTGTCTTGTTGAGAGAACACTGTCCGTCCCATGGAGTACGTTCTAGTTTTTTCTGAATGCAGCTACTTTCCTCAACATGACTCACGAAGGGTCCGACTACGTGCTTCGGTCGATTCTGCTGCAATTGGCTTCCATCGAAATATCTGCTGATGCTCGTTTGAGTCACATTCGGTGCGACATCTATCTTCTTGTGTCTATTCAGCGTTAAGGTGCTTTGCTTTCTCTGATGCGACTCGCGCTTCTGTAAATGAAACCCATACTTCTGCTTTGACCGTGCGGCATCATCTTCATGTCGGCTAATCCAGGTCGGCTCGTGACTATCAGAACTTTCGTTTGCGACAACTGTGCTAGGAAGTTGCACTTTCGAATACTTTTCTTTGTAGTCTTGACACAACAGAACATTATTGTTCCTGTTGTGGTCAGATGTAGAAACTCTCTCTTGTGAACGGTGTTGGCCGCTAGACGTCTTTCTTTCATCTGGTACCACGTCTAGTGTTGCCAAATACATATTCATGAGCTTTTTGCTACCAAGTTCTGCCTTTTTCTGTTTTTCCATTGCAAGCGTTTGCTTTGTTGATTTCATCGCATCCGAAAGACTCTGCACGCCACCATGCGAGTCAATAAGACAGCTTTTCAGTATTTACAGAACCCCGCTCACATCTCCTAACCTGTTTCAGGCCAAGATTCAGCCGATCTGCTCGAGTGACACCCTCTGCTTCACCATTTACCAATCTAAACGTCCGCAATTTCCGCCATTTAGCTTCTAAAAATCAGTTAGATCACTCCATCTCAGCTCAGGTCTTGTGTTATTACGCATCCCATACATCACAGACCATCGGACAAGATCGCACCACCATTTCGATCCCGTTTGCGCTTCAGCATAATGGTCATCGGTAGCCTAAACGTGACAGAAAAAATCAACACTGTTGTCAAACCGAAAATTTCGCAGCCACTTTGTCATTCCCAGCCTTTACATTTCTTGAGTATCGACTTCAATAGGAAATTCATCATTTGCGTGGTTGACGCACAAAACTTTCGCCACGCGGTGGCCACGCCGGTCTCCCGCCACAAATGCCTGTATAATCGTGGAAACCCAAAGTTTGAGTCTTGTCGATAAACGTAGACTCTTAAATTTGCTAAATAAATAGATACCATAGAGAAATATTCAATCGTATCACCAGGAAAGAGCGTCTCCGCCTGTAACTCTGACGCTGCCAGTCCGACCATTGTCGTCTACTCACTATCTACTGGGTGTAGTACTATGGTTGTGTCGTATTAGTCCAGATAGGAATATAACTTACCATGTAACGTATTTACTCATATAGAAGACCGTCTACTATTTTTTTTTTTATAAATTCTTATAATTCTTTAGTAATTTGATTCGGAGGAATTTAGTCTTATAATTAGGAAAAACTTATTTGCCCGCCTGATTTGCTTATTTGCCCGCCACTTGCCCTACCCCTACTCCTACCCATTCAGCAATACCAATATGTCGTTTTACTTTAGTGTGATATTTAACCTTGAATGTGAATATATAAAAGCTTTTACCGTACTTAACAAAATAAAAGCCACACAAAAAAATCACAATTCCGGGATTTCTGATCACCTTTTAATATTAGAGATAACGTCTAATATGCCCCTGTTTTGGCCCAAAAATTCTAAAATGCCCCTCTTCTTAAAAAAATCCTAAAATGCCCCTGTTTTAGCGGTGCCCTCCCAATCGCTAAATTTAAGGCGACTATTTAATGAAATAATCGCCATATAGTAGACAATATTATTTTAGTGAGGTAAAATTGCAGTGATAATAATATCGCAAATTTTGACGATGCTAAGGCTAGTGCGCAACGGTGTGCTGATTGTAAGCTGGGCGGCCATGACAAAAAAATACTTTTTTTATATTAATTACGGTATTGGCTATTCCATGGTTCCTACGATTCCTGACGGCTCTATCATCTTTGTGGAGCGACTATCGATTTATTTTCGGAGATGGGAGCGTGGTGACCTCGTTCAGCTGCGATCACCCACTCGATGCCAGGGTGAGACAATCGCGAAGCGAGTTCTGGATCTGGTTGGTTTATTTTAATTATGTGAGGTTATGTTTTTGCTATCTGATGATTACGCAATGCTGCAGGAAGGAGACGTGGTGGAACTGCAACCGCGTTTTGATCAGGAGCGAAGGCGAACAATCACCGTTCCAAAGGGTCATGTGTAAGTAGAAGGTGACAATGCAACGTGCTCTGTAGACTCGATACATTTTGGTGCTGTTTCTGTAGCCCTTTTAATTGGACGACCAGTTTTGATGGTACGTTTTGATGCTAAGGATGCTACAAAAAAATGACTAACGTAATGATATGGGTCGTTGAACGAAGATCTAATGTTTGCAAAGGAGATAATTTTTTTATTCAACGGGACTTCCTGTTGTTTGATGCTACCAAATGAGCATTCAGAGCTGTCAGTGCAATCAAGGTTCATTTACCTATTCTCACTCGTCGCAAGTAAACATTCTAGTGCATGTAGCACTTCTTATATATTTTCTAACATGAGATAACGTCTAATATCCCCTGTAATACCGACATTCAAACTTAGAGATGATTGGCAAGCTAATGTTTCATTAAATAGTCGCCTTAAATTTAGCGATTGGAGGGAACCGCAAAAACAGGGGCATTTTAGGATTTTATTAGAAGAGGGGTATTTTAGAATTTTTGGGCCAAAACAGGGGCATATTAGACGTTATCTCTTAATATTAAGGTAATTTTTCATTAACAAAAAAACACCAACTAGTTCGGCTGAGTTCGCAAAAAAATTATCTCGGAGTCCGCATTCCTCTATATCGCGATGAAGAGATTCCTCCTTTCCAATCCCGCGAATCAGCGCTGGATCGACGCCCAAGAGCAGCGAAAGCGTGGGCGAGACAATTCCGACAACCTAGCTCGCCTAGTTCGTCGCGAAATGTTCCCTGAGTTGCATCTGCACACGCTGCAGCCTGTCATCACAAACGATCCGCGAACTGGTGTCACCAAAATACCGAGCGAAATCAACATCGAGGACCGTCAACGGCAGTTGCATCGCCGATTGATGAAAGAATTAGTACAATCAGCTAAATCTAAAGGATTATTGGGTAAAAAGACATCAGAGCTGTATTGGACCATGAAATGGGAGAAGAAGTCTAAAGCTATATTCTTTTATCTCCATAAATCTCTCGGCAAGGCGGATGCCGGACTAACTTGCTCGTTGTTCGGTATTAACATCAATACGTTCAACAATTGGATTCGGCGAAAGGTCTACTTCGAAAAATGGTTCCACTATGTGGAGTCATTTACTGTCTCTGATATTCTACCGTAGATACCATCTTCGTACAGAGAGGCTTATGATGGCGTCGAACCGTCAAGTAAAGTCGAGATTGACCCAAAGTTCAGCGTCAGCACATCTGGAAAAACATATGTCTCATCGTCCTCGAACGGTAACCAACAATTAAACAGGAAGATGAATACATATCACGATAGTATCGTTTATCTTCGCCAGACTTCCAAGACTGCAGGGTCTGGGAGAAAATTGAAATACCAAGAACAAGAAGAATTTGTAATCGAACACGTTATTGAGGGTTGGGAGACCGGAGATCCCCTCTGCAAATCCTCAGCTTATAATCTACTGATTGCCAAGTTTGGACACGATTCGGAAGTCGATCGAACTGAATGGGATTTCAAAATGGGCATTCATTCAGGCAACATTACCCCAGCGTTTTCGCAGTGGCTCACTAGAGTACTTCAGAGACACCATTTCACAATCCGTAAAGAGTCCATCTCACAGACTGTCCCCATCCATTGGCTTCAAGTTTGTCAAGAATCAACTGTACTAATTCGGAAAATATGTCATCAGCTGGAGTGACGCGTTTGGTGAACGCAGATGAGATGTTCCTTCAATTTTATCCAAAAGAATCGCATTTGATTGACCCAGAGAACGTTGATCGCGTCGGATCCAATAGAAGTGAGGACGAAAAGAAGGGCTGTACTGTAATGGTGGCCTGTGAAATGTTTGAATCACGTTTGATGTCGCCTTACATTATAATGACTGGTCAACCTGATGGTACGTTATCCAGACGTTTCGCTAATTGGGATGGTACGAGCCAGATCACTTTCCATCCAAAACATTGGATGGATAAAGAGGGGTGCTGCCTTTATCTGGACTGGTTGTGATCGTGTTATCCCGATGCCAAGTTAGTTTTGGTCTGGGATGCGGAATCGAGTCATTTCTGTGATAAGGTTATGGAAAAAGCGGCTGCGTTAAATATTGTCTTGGGAGAAATTCCTCCTGGTTGCACAAGTCTGATTCAAATCTGTGACTTGATAGCCAATAAGCCAATCAAACAGGCATTCAAGAAGCGATTTGTCTCGCGGACAATTAGATCCGATCCAGGTCCAGGAGGGAAGTACAAAGTCGACCGCAAAGACGTAATTCAGTGGCTGGAAGAGGCATTCGAGGAAGTTGATGAGAATCTGTCCTCATTGTCACGAATATCTCAAGCCTTCAGTACTTTTGGCTAAGACCATCGATCTGACAATCTGGCCGCATTTATGGAATATTTGGCCAAGCATGAGGAAAACGGAGTGTATAAGTTGTTGTTGGAAATCCAAAAATGTTTAGAATTTGACTGATCCGCGATTTTCTTGTAATAAACTCTTCAAATACTTGTTTTCGACACTTCGTTTGTATTTTACGGGCTTAAATGAATTTTGAAAAGTCGATCCAAAAAGTTAACAAAATAATCACAATTTTGGCTCATATTTTGCCACCTTTAGTATTAACCCAATCACCTTTGAAAAATAGGCCAGGTGTTTTTTTTGTTAAGTACGGTACTTAGATGAAAAACCTAATACTTGGCTGAAAAGGTGATCACGTACCATCTGTAGCCAAACCTTCCAACTCAGTTTTCTATCTGCATTGGTAACATAAAAATCGGCATCTGTCGAGCAAAGATAATCCCTTGTCGACTCATCGTCCGACCGGTTCTCCTGGTACTTTCTACCATGAAGTCATTTTATTCTTGCATGCACACGTGCTGGTAACCAGAGGGTTGGAATTAACCGAATCTGTGGTTGTACTAACCGTTCTTTCTCTTTCACCGTTATGTCACACTCTTGTTGTCGTCTTCAAACGCTTGAATGATTTCTGGCGTCGCTTGCACGAGCTCGATCATGGCGGGGTTATCGCACTAGTTGAAGAACGCGAGACTGCTTCCATCTGCACGGGGCTCAATGACCATCACATCGTGTCCTTCCGGACCTTTCACGATGCCGTCACTCGTATACGGCACGTTCTCTTGCTGCAAGTACGTTTCCACTTGGTCGATCTTGTCCACCCAGATGCTAAGAAAATTCGGATACCCAAACCGATTCCGCACGACGCGAGACCTTGTCTTTGCTCGGCCTCGATACGTGTGGGATACTCCCAGTCTTGCACTTCGACGTCCCGGGCCCCAAAAATCCGAAACGGCCGATCCCCCTTCTCCTATCATACCCCACAAAACAACGGCACGATCACGAAAAGTACGTCCTACCAACCACACGCACGTACGTATATCGGGCTCGATCTCAAAGTGAATTGGACGCAGCACGGTATTGACACGTGCATTCGTCGCCATCTTGCGTGTCGTCTGGACACGTCCACACACGACGCCACGAAACGCGCCACGCCCCAGCATCGTTCGTTGGGGTGAGTGTTTCGAAAACACGGAATCGTTTTATTCCCCGTAGAGTAGGGGTGGGGGTAGGGCAAGAGGGCGGGAAAAAAAGCAAATCAGGCGGGCAAATAAGTTTTCCTATAATTAGGGGGGGCAGACATAAGAAAAAAAGTGTTTATTTCGTGAAATAAACACCCGCGATATGAACGTTTATTTCACACGATATACACACTTTGAAATGGGGGGGCAAACTTAACGTTTAGCCCAAACAAAATAAACGTTTATATCAATCAAATATCATGTTTATATCAAATTTGATATGCACCCCTGCCGATCTGAGTGACCCGTTTATTTTACTTCAAAAAAAGTGTTTATTTCACCTCAAATACGCAAAGAGGTTAAAGCAGGAATGTCGAGGTGTATGTACAAGATAGCTCTATTTGTGCAAGGAAGGATAGTGTAGGTATATAAGGGACGGTCGTCCGTTGGCACTTCCGTCGCTACACCTTCCTAGGACCCAGAAATAGGGTCCGTTCGCGTGCCAGCAGACCGTGAAAACCCACCAGAACTGCTCATGGGTGTCCGTCCGTCCATCAGGCTGCCTCGCGCGTGTCTCCCACTTCTTTACGCTGTCTCACGCTGTATCATTTACCTTTTTCTATCACACAGTTAATAAACTCTTTGTCACCTCACCAATCCCTTGAATCACCATGGTCCGAGTCCACGTATGCTGGGTAATAAACCCATGGGCCGCTTGCAGAATCGTTTCCTCCGCTCCATTAAAATTAAACACAAGCGTGACATGTTCCGGCGGGGATCGTACAAAGAGTCGGAGCAGCTCGACCATCATCGCGATATTCACGCCATCATCGGAATGTTGGTCACATTGGCATAAATGACTTGAAATTGCGCGCGAAAGCCACGCCAAAGGCCCCCGAGGGGCGCGGGACATCGACTTCCACGTGCACGCCTTCCGGTTTGCTGGCCTTAATGTCCTCAATCTAAACCATAGAGTTAAAATACCACACAATGACACAAGAATCCTCAGTGCGAAACCCAATCCGATTCTCTCGCAAACCGGTTGCGAAAACGCTCGAACCTACTTGTTGCAACAAGTGACTGTTGATTTTCAACGTAGCCATGTTTGGCTTTCGAGGTAAATCATATGCGGGAAACGGATTGGCTGATAATACTTTTATGTATGGTGTGTACAGGTTTTAAGTCTGTAGCACTTAGTGGAATTAAGCCTGATTTAGGGACTTAATTTTTTTTATATTTACATAATATATATGACTTTTACTTTTGGCAATATCGATCAATTGGACAGGCACTTCGGGCTACGGCTATTGAGAGTCGCTACAGCTCATCTACGCACTCACTTCAAGTTACCAAGACGACCTGCGCCAACAGGTTATGAGCCCAAGTGGCCGCGTGTTTTAGAGAAGTGTTCTCTATTGAATTCAAGTTTGCGAGCAAGTTGTTTCTTGCGTTTTTTTCTAGTGGTTTATTTCTCGTGTGGATACAGTTCCTGATATTAGTGGAAGTCCCCTCACTTTCGGAGGGCTAGTGGAATTGTTGGCGTTGGTTTTCGCCGGTGTAATTTTTGATTTGTTACTGTTTTAAGATGGATGATAAGGAGAGTGATGGCGAGTCCGACTTCGAACCGTAAGTGGCTCCGCGCGCCATACTTGACGGGATGGCGGATATGAAGACTCGCATGAGGTCAATGGATCAAGCGCAAGCACGCGCATTCGTCGCAATCACGGTTACCGCGCCTACCGCGCCAAAAAAGGATCCCCCGCTTGCTGCCCGGAACAGTGTGTTCCGGGAATCACTTAAGAACTGTGGGCCATTTGGCAAAGAGATGACGCTTAATGATCTGGCGGACGACATTGGTATTGAAGTCGGTAGAGCATCCTGGCCGAACGCGGCCAAGCTCCCGACAAATAACCAAGGGAACGCACAGGATGATGGCAGAGTGAATGCTCCGGCGGTGCAGACGCCTGGAATGCACTTCAGGAAAGCAGCTCGCGCGCCTGCTCCACAGCCTGTGCAGCCGTCGTATGCCAAGATCCCCAAGCTCGGCATCGAGAAGTTCTCGGGGGTTGAAATATTCCCCGGACTCGGTGCCGGCTTCAAGCAGTGGGCGTACCTCTTTATCGAGGCCGTCGAGATAGCTGAGATGACCTCAGGCTTTGTGTGGACGGAGCGCCTGAAGGTAAACAAGCTTGGGGAGTACCTTGAAGGGGTGACAGCGGATTATTTTCGTGCAAATATTAGCACGTGGTGGCAAGCTGCCCCGGAATTGTTGTCGGTTTTGGATTATATGTACATGGCATTTAGTGTTACAGTCTCCCCCCACCAGGCTGCAGTGTGGTTTGCTTCAGAAAAGAGTCCTAAACGGACTTGGACTCAGCACTACCTGTACCTGGTAGCCCTGGCTCGTGAGAGCGGAATGGGCGAAAGGATTGTGGTCGAGAATATTGTTAAATTCGCCGCGCCACGTTTGAAAGTTGCGATCATGGACAGGTATAATCCTATGCGAGAGGATTACCTGTGCCATGCGCAGGAACTTACATCATGGGCGCAGGAGTTGGACCAGGATACGCTGAAATCAAGGCCGCCTTCCCGACTGCACGCGAATTCGGTGACTGATCCCGTATTCGTAAGGAAGTGCTATGGCTGCGGGAAGCCAGGGCACATAAAAAGAGAATGCCCGTAAAAAGGCAGAAGAGCTCAAAGGGCTGTCAACTCGAAGGATCAAGGAGGTTCAAGCAGTCAGTGGAACCGTAAAGTCGCGTTATCCACCACTGAAGTGGGGCATGGCTGTGAAATTAATGGAATGACCGTCGGAGATAACATGCCAGCAACGACGTGGATCGTCGATAGTGGTGCCAGCCGGAACCTGGTGGATGATGAAAATTTTTTGGTGGATGCTATCACGTGTGGGCCGGAAGATGGCTTTATGTTGCCTGACGGAGGGAAATTATCGGTCACCAAGGTTGGAAAGATCAAGTTAGTTACGCCTGGTGCCGATCCTGTTTCGATTGAGCTGAGTGAAGTGTATTTTGCACCCAAACTTGCCAAGAACCTGATTTCGCTTGGCAAGTTGCATGAAAATGGTGCAAAATAATGGAAAACAGTGGAAAATTATCGATCCAGTGGAACGGAAACACGCTGTTTCCAATTGAGATATGTGGATCAATTTTCGTGGCAGAATTGATACCGGAAAAGCTAAGCGGGCACGCGCAGCAGTTCACGCACATGTTGCTGAACGCTGTCGCTGCCGAAACTGATAACGATGTGCAGGAGGGCACGTTACATCATTTTCATGCCCGCTTGGGTCACTTGGCTTACGACACGGTCGAAAGACTAGCCAAGGACCCCAGGTCAGGCATCAAGTTGACAGACAGTAGTCGACCAAATTGTCTGACCTGTGCTGAAGGAAAGGGATCGAGAAAGCAACAGCCAAGGTGTAACGGGGTTACATTCGAGTTACATGTAATGTTGGTGTACATGAGTACACTGCGGTTGAGGTCAGTATTGACCGGTTTGAAAGGTTTCGAACCTTTGGTTATTTTAACCAATCAGGGCAGGGGACCTTGGTGTGGTGGTGTGTCAGCCATCCACGTGTCTGTACACAGGTGTGTACACTACATTTTAGCTAGGTACGATTTTGGAATATTCTACTTAGTATTACATATAGTTTATATTAGATTAAATTAATTTAGTCTAATTACATATTAAATATATTCAGTTTACATTTCACTCTAAAGTTCAGTCGCGCGACCTCGACCGGTCGCGCGTGCAGTGAGTGTCGTAGGTAAGAGGGAGCCCTCCCTTTACTTACATCCCGTAAAGGGAACACAGCCTTTAAGGCTAATCAGTAAATCAACCCGGGAATCTTGTGTAGCCGGTGCGTATACGCACGGCGCGGCTAGCGCACAGATGAAGACTATTCCTTAAGCGGTTTATACCGCTACTTAGCCTATACGCCCTTATAAAGGGCTTAGTAGGAGAGATCTCCTACTCGGGGCCAAGATTCCCGGGTTGGTTTACTAATTAGCCTTAACGGCTGTGTACCTTTACGGGATGTAAGTAAAGGGAGGGCTCCCTCTTACCTACGACACTCACTGCACGCGCGACCGGTCGAGGTCGCGCGACTGCACTTTAGAGTGAAATGTAAACTGAATATATTTAATATTTAATTAGCCTAAATTAATTTAAACTAATATAAACTATATGTAATACTAAGTAGAATATTCCAAAATCGTACCTAGCTAAAATGTAGTGTACACACCTGTGTACCGACACGTGGATGGCTGACACACCACCACACCAAGGGATCCTGCCCTGATTGGTTAAAATAACCAAAGATTCGAAACCTTTCAAACCGGTCAATACTGACCTCAACCGTAGTGTACTCATGTACACCAACATTACATGTAACTCGAATGTAACCCCGTTACATCATCCCCCATCAAGACTATTGCTTACGCAATAATCAAAATCTTGTTGGAGAAGTCCAACGCGAGTACCTCTGGCTGTCCATTGTACATCTTCAGTGGTGCTATGGACGAAAACTATTCCGACAACTCGGAAGTGGATGCCCTTGGGGAGATCTCCCCAACGGCTGGCCACGCTGACAGTGCCGAACAGCGCTGTCGGTCATCCAACCCATTCCCCACACGTGGGGAAAACGCATTAACTCGTGCGCCACCGCTACCCGCTAGGGGTGATATCTCCCGGTTGCCACAGACGACCACCACCAAATAACCGTCCTTGGTTCAAGAGACCCGACGTGCCGTACGGGCACGGAAGGGACCTCGCGACAATCAAAAGAGGTCTAATCAGGCGGTCAAGAGGGGTCTAGCCTCCTATACCCCTGGTCCGGCGGCTATTTTGCCGCGTGAAATTGCGCGTCGGAACCAACTCCGGGTCCGACTACTAACGCCCAAACATTATACCGTTAAGTCCTACCGAGCGCGCCTCGGGAAGAAGGCACGCGGTGTCCTCGTGGATATCATCCGCGAGATTCCTTTTGTTCTCTTGATGGACGAAAGCGTCGAAGACGCCGAACAGGCATTCCGCGCCTGGGCGGAAGGGGAGAAACGCCTCCCCAGTTTCGATGCGCTGTACAACAGCTTTTCCGAACACGACGTTCGGGTAGAGAGGGCGCTACGCTTGGCCTATGATCAGGCCAAAGCGCAAGGGCAACTACCTGCCTCCTATTATACGCGCTCTGCTCTCGATGTGGTGCCGGAGAGCAATGCAAGCACAGCATCTGCCTCCGGCGAACTCCCAACTACTGGGAGTGAAGGGGCTTCTTCAGCCCCTTTGGTCGTTGACTCTCAGTGGGATTCTCCCGCTCGAAAGCTTCAACGACGTCACGGCAATCCTGCCGCAGGGGAGTCTCGTATTCCCACGAGCTATGGGAATGTGGATACCCTTTCCACTTCACCAGGTACTGAGTCTCACCCCGGTGATGGCGTCGAGCCATCAGGCGTTCCACATGGTAATGTGGAGTGCCCTCCGTATCGAGCACTGGAGGAGGGGGTCGCGCTATTGCGACGTTACTTCCACGAGCGCTGTGATCGGCACATCCGTCACATCCAAGATGCTCAGGAGGGACTCCGCATCGAAGGGAGTACGAATGAGCGCATGGAAGGGCGGCATGCCTCTCTCGAGTCTCTCGTTGCGGAGCTGCAGGGTCGTATTTCAACCCTGTCGGAGATTTTCCGACCTGTCGCGCCTTTCGGCTATCCAACTTCCCACCCTCCTCCAAGACGGGACCCGACTCCGGGTTCTGGTATGGCTTAAGCATACCCACATAGAAGGTTGGATCCGTACGCAGCGCCTTCGGGATGTCTAAGGTATACGTCAAGCCCTTTCGGGCTAATACCTTGAAGGGCCCCACAAACCTGGGGCGCAGTTTATTGCGCAACACATTTGAAACTGCATGTGTAGGAAAATTTTTAGCGTATAATAAAACACTTTCGCCTACATTATAAATCTTTTCGTTACGCCGCCCCTTGCGGTCAGATTTCTCCTTCTGCTTATCTTGGCTTTCCGCCATGGCATCGCAGACGTGTCGTAAGACACTAAGACGCGTCGATAAAAACTTATCGATGTGCTTGCGCACAGATACAGAGCTGACATCAGGGAATCCTCCCCCCTTAAGCCCTGGGCCACACACACGTGGCGTCAACGAGCCCTCGGATTCACTAATCATTTCACGTAAAACGGGATAAACCCCGTACATGCATGTACCGAATTGTTGATAGCAAATTCAACCATCGGAAGCATCTCAACCCAATTCTTTGGAGAATCCGGACATAAACTCCGGAGAATATCCTCCACAACGCGATTAACGCGTTCCGTATGACCGTCTGTCTGCGGATGATCCGCAGTGGACATGAGGAGCTTGGTGCCCAGCACCCTAAACAACGCTCCCCAAAACTGTCCCGTAAAACGAGGATCGCGATCCGATACAACGGAATCGGGTAGACCATGCTGTCGAAAGACACGGTCTAGGAACACTTTCGCTGTTCCGTGTCCATCAATGGACTCTGGTACCGACGCCAGGTGAGCCATCTTGCTCTAACGGTCTACAAAGACCAATATGCCGGTGTTACCTGCCTTGTCCTTCGGAAAACCGAAGATAAAATCCATGCTAATGGATTTCCAACACTCCGTAGGAACGGATAAGCTCTCCAAAGGAGAAGCTTAATCTGCAGAGGGTTTAACCCTCTGACACGTCTCGCAGGTGCCTATATACGCACCGACCCACTTATACATGTTGGGCCACCAATACAAAGCGCTTAAACCGCTGTAGGTCTTATCCCGACCTAAATGACCCCCGGTAGGGGCGTCATGTGCCTCAAAGAGGACTCTATACTTCAGTTCCTCATCATGAGGAACTACCATCCGCGGAGTGTCCTCCACGCTCGTGTTATAAAATAGCAGACCGTCACAGTACCTGTAACGGTGTAAACGAGATTTAGCTCGACTTGACAGGGTATCCTCAGAAAAGCGAAGTCCCTTGTCACCCAACGCGCTGATAAGCGCCGTAAATTGTGGGTCTTTCCCTTACGCCTGGCGTATGAGATCCACCACAGACGAGGTGATGAATGTTGCGTGAGCGAGCTCGTAATCGGGACGACGCGACAACGCATCTGCAAGCACGTTCTGCTTGCCAAGTTTATACTTTACCTCAAAGTTGTACTCCGCAAAGAAGGAGAGCCAACTGGCCATCCGTTGCGAGAGATGAGGCGACTTTGTCGCTGTCCGTAAGGGCGCGTGATCAGTATAAACCACGAACGTCTTTGAGCCGAGTAGGTGAACCCTAAATTTGACAAGAGCATACTTTATTGCAAGTAGCTCCTTGCATGAACGGGATAATTCCGTTCCTCACCTTTAATCTGCCTCGACTTAAACGAAATTACGCGTTCCCTTCCTGCATCGTCTGCTTGTAACAAATCACATCCGATTGCGAAATCGGAGGCGTCGCAGACGACACTAAATGGTTTCCCAGAATCTGGGAGAGCAAGAACGGGAGATTTTAACAAGCTCCCCTTAACCGCTTCAAAAGCGTTTTGGTGCTCGGTTTTCCAACACCAATCAACATCCTTCTTAAGAAGGTCGGTCAATGGCTTCGCCATTTCAGCGTAGTTCTCGCTGTACTTGTGGAGATAGTTGGCTAATCCAAGCCACTTCCGTAAATCTCTAAGATTTTACAGGTGAAGGCCACTCCACAATGGCTTTCACCTTCGCGGGATCCGCCCGCACTCCATCCTTACCGATGAAGCATCCGAGGAAAGGAATTTCCTTAGCACCAAAAATACATTTGGATGCGTTCGCATATAGCTTATGCTCCCGCATACATTCGAGCACCGCTAGAAGGTGTATCAGGTGCGTCTGAACATCAGAAGAGTCGCCTTACGCGCGACTATGAATGAATATATCGTCGAAGTACGTCTGAGCGTACTTCCTATGAGGGCGGAAGAGTTGAGTCACCAAGCGATTGAAAGTCGCTGGTGCATTTGAAAGCCCTTGTGGCATAACAAGACACTCCCACAGTATGCCGCTAGGCGTGCTGACCGCTGTAAGCGGAATATCGGTTGCTCGCATGAGCACCTGATAATACCCGTCCACCAGATCTAAGGCACTGTATACAGTACAGCCCGCCATATTGTTCTGGAGGACATCCTTCCGAGGAATCGGAGTCTGCATGGGTACAGTAGCTGCATTCAGCTTGTTATACGCATGCACAATGCGCCACTTTCCGTTTGGTTTACGAACACAAAAGGTGGAAGATGAGTGGGGAGACTTGCTCTCCCGTACTATCCCTGCCTCTTCTTTCCCCTTGAAGAATGCGTCGATGACGTCGCATTGTTCCTTGGGGAGAGGCCACTGCCTAGTGACGCAGTATTTGGTTCCAGGAACCAAATCAATTTCATGTCGGACTCCCCGATCCGGTGGTAACCCCATCGGCGGGTTGTCACTAATGACATCTCCAAATTCCTTCAATAAGGAATGGTAAGGGTCCTCAGGATCCGCAAGGATCTTGAGGCCGCTTCGGGCATTCAATGCCTGTTTGGTTTGCACCAAAACTGACTCGTCCATCGTGGATGAGGAGTTCAACTCCTCTTCCGGACGCAACACGACGACCTCGTCGATTTCATCTGCTTTCAAAGCAGTCTCAAACTCGTTGAAGGACATCTCCTCCAACGACAACAGTTCGCGTACCCCAGGCAACCGTTCCAGGCTTACGCCTTCTGTGACAACACCTGTCACACTATTCAGCATCCGGTAGGACTGCTGACTACTGGCCTCGGGACTCATCCCGAGACCCAGATGGGGGGAGTCAATTGCCCCATCTATTGGAAGCGCCACGCGCCTATCCACAGAGGTATCTACCTCTACCACCGGTTACTCGCCGGTCTCACCTATAACGGCGTAGTCGGAATCATTTCCGACGTGCAAAAGATACAAACTACGGGTCTCCTCGCTTGGAAGCGCTTCGCGCTTAACCACAGGGGTCTCTACCCCTACCACTGGAGTCGTCTCAGAGGAAGCCACCTCTGTTAATGGCGACTTGCTAGTCTCGCCTATAACGGCGTGATCGGAATCATTTCCGACGTGCACAAGAGACGAACTACGGGTCTCTTTGCTTGGAAGTGCCTCGCGCTTAACCACAGTGGTCTCTACCCCTTCCACTGGAGTTACCTCAGAGGAATCCACCTCTACCACTGGTAACTCACCAGTCTCGCCGTTAACGGCGTGGGGATTAACCGCCGAATCCCCCTCGTTAAGGAACTCTTCCTTAACTCCATTGGGAATGATCATTTCAGACATCCCAATATATGGCATCTCACGCCAGAATCGCTTTTGCGATCGAGCAAAGGTGGGTTCATGACTCGCCAATGCTTCACCCGACCGCGGGTGCGTTGAGCCAATGGAATTAGACTTCCAGTATATCCATGGATCGTGGCGTTCCAGCCACTTCATGCCCAGAATGAGGTCATACCTCGAGTCCAGATTCAGGACTAGGGAACGTTCTAAGCTGTCGAAGTCTGCAAACTTCAGCTTAAGGTCAATAGAGACCTTGGGTACAGAAACCTGTACGCCCGTCGCAAGACGGACCGTGACAACGTCACGAGAACGTGCCTCTAGGTCCTCGGCATACAGCCGACTCTTCTCAACAGAAGCTCGTCTGACATAATTGTCAGACGCTCCAGAGTCTATCAAGACTCTCCAAGGCTTATCAAATCCTTTCACGTCTGCAAGGACTACCATCAAACCTGGCTGGTACACCAACTCGGTGCTAGAAAGCACAGTTTTACTCGGGTGTTTGTGATGTCGTCCCCTACCCTGGGGCTTAACAGCACTGAGGGGTCCCCCAGTAGGGCGCCCCGCACCTACTGGGAGCCGTCGTTTCCCGACGGCTTGGGCCAGGGTTTGTTCCCAACCCTTGGCCCTTTTAAGCGAGTATCTCGCTGGGGGCTCCGCGGACATATCTGTTCCGCAGATGATCCGTGCTCCCACACAGGAAGCATCTCAGCGGTCCATGCCGCTGCAACATTGCAAGGATCTCCACCTCGAAGCTCTGCGGAAAAGAGTCAGTGTGACTCTTAGCGGGAGGTTTCTCCTCCGCTTCGACCTGACTAAGGTCCATGGGTTCGGGACCCACCTTAGAGGAACGGAAGCTCCTCTCGGCGTTGAACGCCATCTTGAACGCCTCCCCCAGGGATTAGGGTCGGCATCGGAACAATTCCGAACGTGCTGGCCCTTCTCTCAGACCACCCATGAAGACGGGGATGGACACATCGTCCGAATACGCTTTCGCGTACATCCCTGCCAACAGGGTCTTAAGTTCTTGGATGTATGTCTCCAGGTCCCTAGTGCCCTGACGGCACCTCCGAAACGCCAGTTGATTCTGTAAAACCAGATCAGGCGTTGCGTACATGTCCATAAGCTTCTGCTTAAGGACCTCCCAGGTTGGGAACACGTCCGTGACTGACTCCGAGCACGTAAACGCCCATGTACGGGCTTTGCCCGTAAGATGGGTCAGTGCAAGTCCCACTTGCAAGTGATCAGCGATCACATTCGCTGTGGCGAAGGCCGTTTCGATCTCTCGCAACCACACGTAAACGTTGTCACCCTTCTCCCGGGTGAACTTCTTTATTTTGAATGATAATGGGGGGCGCACTCCCGTGGAACGCCCTCCACTACAACTCGCCTCATGAGCGATGAGGGCATTTTCCCTTGCCTTTACGGCCTCGAGGCCCTGATCCGCTAGGGGCTTCATGCCTTCGTCAGCCATTAAGGGTAACAGCCTTTTAAAGGCTTCCTTCTGGACGAGGGTCAAACTATCCCAAACGTCCTGATTTGTCCTTTGCAGAGGATGCCTTAGTCTACCAACACAGCTGTTAGATTGACTACAAGTGCTACCAGATGTAGCCGGTGCGTATACGCACGGTGCGGCTAGCGCACATAGGAAGACTTTCCTTAAAGCGGTTTATACCGCTACTTAGCCGATACGCCCTTATAAAGGGCTTAGTAGGAGAGATCTCCTACTCGGGGCCAATATTCCCGGGTTGGTTTACTAATTAGCCTTAAAAGCTGTGTACCTTTACGGGATGTAAGTAAAGGGAGGGCTCCCTCTTACCTACGACACTCACTGCACGCGCGACCGGTCGAGGTCGCGCGACTGCACTTTAGAGTGAAATGTAAACTGAATATATTTAATATGTAATTAGCCTAAATTAATTCAAACTAATATAAACTATATGTAATACTAAGTAGAATATTCCAAAATCGTACCTAGCTAAAATGTAGTGTACACACCTGTGTACCGACACGTGGATGGCTGACACACCACCACACCAAGGGATCCTGCCCTGATTGGTTAAAATACCAAAGGTTCGAAACCTTTCAAACCGGTCAATATTGACCTCAACCGTAGGGTACTCATGTACACCAACACTAAATGTAACTCGAATGTAACCCCGTTACATCTTGGCCCCGAGTAGGAAATCTCTCCTAATAAGCCCTTTATAAGGGTGTATCGGCTAAGTAGCGGTAGGCACCGCTTTAAGGAAGAGTCTTCCTCTGTGCGCTAGCCGCACCGTGCGTATACGCACCGGCTACACAAGGGCTGATTCAGATGAAAATTCGCCAATCGAGCACGTCGGCGGTGTGATATGTAGTGACTTGAAGGGTCCAATCACACCGCGCGACAGGCGCGGAAATCGCTATTTGGTGGTATTTGTAGACCACTATTCAAGCTATGTACGTGTTTTCGCCGCTCGAACTAAAGACAGAGCGGCGAAGATGTTTGAAAATTTTCTGACTTGGTTTGAAAACGAATTCAAGTGTCGTATCCATGTTTTACGTACGGATGGAGGCGGTGAATATAAAACCGTGGAATTGTTCTGAAAAGAACTGGAGTACGCCGACAAGTTACGGAGGCTGGTAATCCAGCCTCCAATGGAAAATCCGAACGGCTGAACCGGACCATTTTTAACATGGTCCGGCGTATGATTTTTGGGTCGGGGGTACCTTTGATGTACTGGTCTGAGGCGGCGGAATACGCCTCGTACATTTTGAACCGTACCCCGACCCGACCCGTTCGAATCCCGGGAAGGTTTCGCCTTTTGAAATTCTGACAGATAAGAAACCTTCGTTAAAATAAATTGTGGTGGTTGGTTCGCCGTGCATGGTGTGGAGGGACCCACGGAAAAAAGCCCTCGAAAAACATGCTGAGAGAGATTTGATTTTGGGACGCAGTGATGAAACCAAGGGTTTCAAGGTACTGCTGCTAAAGGACAGGGTGGTAACGGTCACTCGCCATGTCAGTGCAATTGAAACACTAGATAAGGAAGCGAGTGACCAAATTACAAAGGCACTGGACGTCGCAGCCGAGGAGGAGCTTGAAAGACGGGCTGCTGGACGCACAGATGCGAGATAGCCCCAAGGAACTACTACATCAGGACAGTCTGGGGTTCAATAAACCAGGGAAAAAGTGCACAAGCATCCCAGGAAGTCTGGACGGGTGGTCAAGAAGACTCCCGAGGCAGTTGCATTGGAGGAAACAAGCAAGAAGAAGACAAAAGACGAAGAAAGTGTGATTGAAGCGTCTAACACTGAAAGACGCGGAATTGATGACAGTGGAAGCGAAATTTCGAGTGATGGGCCTGGATTTGAAACGAAAGGACCTGGAAAAGGCGTTTCAGAAAACGCTATGTGTATTTACGCTGTGGTAGAGACTGACGATAATGGAAATGCGTCCCGGGTTGGAGTCCCCGACCCAAGGTCGTTTAAGGAGGCGCATGAAGGCGCAAATTCAGACTTGTGGACGAAGGCAGAACAAGAGGAACTGAAAGCGCTTGAAGACATAGGTACATGGAAAATCATCAAGCGTCCACCAGATAAGAAATTGTTGCCCACTAAGTGGGTATACAAGACTAAGTTTCGTTCAGATGGAACGGTCGAGCGCTACAAGGCTCGGGTGGTGGCACGCGGCGACCGTCAAGTTTACGTCCAGGACTACTACTTTACGTTTTCGACAGTCATGGAAGTCGATAACGTAAAAGTGATCCTGGCCATGTCAAAGATCTGGGGGGGGTACCGGCGCGGCACGGTGATGTGCCGAGCGCCTACCCGAAAGCGAGGACGGAAGAAGATTATGAAATACATTTAAAGATTCCGCAAGGTATGCAGATACCGACGGAAGTATATGAAACGTTTGACGTGGAATAAAGTGACGAACTCTCGTTAAAATTGGAACGGAACTTGTATGGTCTAAAGCAGGCCGGGAGGTTATGGCATCAATTACTATGTCAAACGTTGGAGGAGCTGAATTTCGAACAGTGCGTCACGGATACCTTCGTGTTCGTCAGGCGCGGTGTGGATGATATCGTTCTGTTTGGGGCGTATGTCGACGACCTATTGGTCACCGGAAATGCGTCGGACGCAGTTGGCAAGTTTTCCGTTGAGATGAAAGTATTGGAACTCAAGGAACTTTTAATCGTAAGAAAGTTTTTAGGTGTTCGTATCGAAGGCAACAGCCGCGATGGATATAGATTGGATCAGGAGTCTGCTATTGATGAGCTCCTGATCACACACGACTTTGGGAAGATGAACGCAACGCGCACGCCGGTGCTTGACATGGACGGTGTGGACGATTTTAAGGAATTATTGCCAGCCAAATCAAGGGAAAAATTTCCAAACATAAAAAGTTTTCAATCGTTGGTGGGCAGCCTCTTGTGGATATCTCGCTGTTCGCGCCCGGATATTTCTTTCGCTGTTCACCGTGTGACGCGGCGCACACACGCACCCACGATGGGAGATTTTAAGGCCGCAAAGCGAGTTGTGAGATACCTGAAGGGTACCAAGACGTTGAAACTACGACTGAACCATGATAACGAGCTGACATTGCCAATCCGGATCACGTGCTTTACGGATGCTTATTTTGCAGGCGACAAAACGGACTGGAAAAGCGTGAGCGCAGTGGTGGTGTATCTAAATGGGATTATCGTTTCATGGAAATGCAAGAAACAGACTGCAGTGGCATTGTCTACGGCCGAGGCAGAGTTTGTGGATGCTGCTGTAGGTGGACGTGAGGCATTAGGAATGCGGGAATTACTGCTGGAGATTGGTGTTTTTTCGAGGGCACCGCTGCTGATGAAAATGGATAATCAGGCCGCCATCAAGCATGTGGAGTCCGAAGCGAGTGCTGTCAGTACGAAGCACATTTACATTAAGTTGAAGTTTCTGAAAGATTTGAGCAAGAAAGGCGTGATTAAGGCAGCTCACGTGCCAAGTTTGGAGGTGGTGACGGACCTGCTAACGAAGGGCTTAAGTGCGCAGCGAATGCAAGATTTACGGAATCAAATCAGTTTGTATTAAAGGTGTTACAGCGCGCTCCGTTTCAGGAGGAGTGTTGATTTTCGACGTAGCCATGTTTGGCTTTCGAGGTAAATCATATGCGGGAAACGGATTGGCTGATAATACTTTTATGTATGGTGTGTACAGGTTTTAAGTCTGTAGCGCTTAGTGGAATTAAGCCAGATTTAGTGACTTAACATTTTAATATTTACATAATATATATGACTTTTACTTTTGGCAAACATCGAGCAATTGGACAGGCACTTCCTGCTACGGCTATTGAGAGTCGCTACAGCCCATCTACGCACGCACTTCAAGTTACCATGACGACCTGCGCCAACAGTAACGAGGTGTTAACTTTTCATTCCCTTTCGAGCCAACAGGGCGGTACCCACAGCTCATCATCTGCTCGATCACAACGCGCGCTCTTGATTCGGAAAAGTCGCTAGGTGACGCATCGAGTCCTTTCATGCGGCCAGATTGGGACCGTTCACCAAAGGGGTTATTTCGAAACGAAATATATGTTTATTTCGGATATGAGCAGCTCGATAGCTGCTCATTTCAAAGTGTGTATATCGTGTGAAATAAACGTTCATATCGCGAGTGTTTATTTCACGAAATAAAGTCTTTTTTTTCTTATGTCTGACCCCCCCCTAATGAGCAGGTTTCGAGCTGCTCTTATCCGAAATAAACGTTTATTTCGTTTCGAAATAACCCCTTTGGTGAACGGGCCCGATCAGGCCGCATGAAAGGACTCGATGCGTCACCTAGCGACTTTTCCGAAGCAAGAGCGCGCGTTGTGATCAAGCAGATGATGAGCTTTGGGTACCGCCCTGTTGACTCGAAAGGGAATGAAAAGTTAACACCGCGTTACTTGTTGCAACAAGTAGGTTCGAGCGTCTTTGCAACCGGTTTGCGAGAGAATCGGATTGGGTTTTGCACTGAGGATTCTTGTGTCATTGTGTGGTATTCTAACTCTATGTTTTAGATTGAGGACATTAAGGCCAGCAAACCGGAAGGCGTGCACGTGGAAGTCGATGTCCAGCGCCCCTCGGGGGCCTTTGGCGTGGACTTTCCCGCGCAATTTCAAGACATTTATGTTAATGTGACCAACATTCTCGTCCGAGTCGCGCGCTCTCCTCCAACACGTGAAGCACGAGACAATTCGCTCCTGATTTCTGCCCACTACGATGCTGCGATAGGTGGCGCAGCAGCTTCCGATGATGGCGTGAATATCACGACGATGGTCGAGCTGCTCCGACTCTTTGTACGGTCCCCGCCGGAACACGCCACGCTTGTGTTTAATTTTAATGGAGCGGAGGAAACGATTCTGCAAGCGGCACATGGGTTTATTACCCAGCATCCGTGGACTCGGACCATGGCGATTCAAGGGATTGGTGAGGTTACAAAGAGTTGATTAACTTTGTGATAGAAAAAGGTAAATGATACGGCGTGAGACAGCGTAAAGAAGTGGGAGACACGCGCGAGGTATCCTGATGGACGGAAGGACACCCATGAGCAGTTCTGGGGTTTTTCACGGTGTTCTGGCACGCTAACGGACCCTATTTCTGGTTCCTAAGAAGGTGTGTGACGGAAGTGCCAACGGACTACCGTCCCTTACGTCCCTACACTCTCCTTCCTTGCACAAATAGCGCTCTCTCGTACATACACCTCTACCCTCCTGCTTTAACCTCTCAGTACAGTCAACTCCCTCTATTGCATCACCAACCGTTTACAAACTTTTTTGATGCTATAGCGGATGGCTGTTAATCGTGTATAACAGCTTCAGCCTGTTCCCGGCTGTATTGGCTGCTATAGAGAAAATCTTTGCCATTTACAAAGATCTGGGATGTTACGAAAGTGCCCCATATCTGAATTCTACCTAATTGGCACGTCCTTTGCCTTTATTTCCCTTCACAAAAAGTAGCTGTCCAAAGACTTCTGCTTTGACGCGGCAGTCTTGCTCGAAAGGACAAAGTATTTGAAGCGGCGGAGGATATTATCCAAATCCTCTTCCTGGTCAAACTGAGATCCTTTCTCCACCATGCCAGCCAGCAGAAACTCGGCAGCTTCCTGCAGCTGTCCCCAAGGCAGGGACACCGGCGTCTCCTCTTCACCACTTCCCTCGTCATAGTCCTCCACCGCAGCGGGATCAGATGACACCTCGGCTAGTATTTCTTCGTCGTAGAGATGCTCGATGATGGGCATAGTACCGTCTAATTGGAGGTAGGCCTGGGCATCCATGGTGGAGGAGGTGCTGTGCTGTGTAATCCTTTCCAGAAGCGCCGAAATCTTGCTGACTGGGTCGACGTCATCCGTATTGACTAGAGAAACGACGTCCATGCGACCGCGAGTGGGAAGAATGCCTGTCTTCTCCCAGAAATGGCGAATTGTTGAAGCTTGAACATCGTCCCATGACTCGACGAGCATGTCGATTGCTTGGCGAATCGTGAACTTGGTCTTGGGTTCAAAGGGATGGTCGCCGGTGGCTTCAAACTTGTCAAGAAGGTACTTGATGTAGCGAGTCTTGTACTTGACCTTAAAGCTGGCGATAATCCCTGCATCGGCTGGTTGCAGATGCGAAGTGATGTTCGGAGGGAGGAAATGAACCTGAGGATTTAGGGATTGTCAGCATCTCCGAGTCAGTTGCAACAAGGAAAAACGAAACTTACCGTTATGTTGGTCAAAAGATCTTTGTAATATTCAACCGAATGAGGACTGGCATTGTGAAGCAGAAGCAGGATTTGGCGGCTGTGGCGCTGAAACTGACGGTTCAAGTCGAGAATCCAGGGTATGAAAAAGTCAGCCTTCATCCATGCTTTCTTGTTGGAAAAGCACTTGATGTGCGGTAGCTTTGTCATGTCGACATTAAGGTATCAACGAGGTTTGGCAGCAGTTCCAATGACAAGCGGTTTCAGCTTCTCGGAGCCTAAAAAGAGTTTGACTTAGCACACGTCAAAAATTCTCAAAAAGAAAGCACTTGCCTGTTGCGTTGCACCCGAGAAGCAGGGTGATCCGGGCCTTGTCCTTTATGTAGCCCTTCTCTGTTCTCTGGGCCAGTGTCTTGTTCGAAGCCATTCGGAAGAACAAGCCAGTCTCATCACAGTTGAACACGTCGCTGAGGGCGAAGTTATCGATGACGTTTTGGAGCTCGAGTCGGAAGGCAGGAAGGTCTTGCAGAGGGACACTCTCAGCCTCGCCATGGAGACGGTACGACTTGATGTTGTGGCGCTCCTTGAAACTATTGAGCCAACCGTCTGAGGCTGTGAAATCCTTCTTCTCTGCATCGGGGTTGTTGACGCCAAGAAAGCAGCAAATTGAAGGCCTTGGCTTGAACGAGTGCGTCGATGAGTATGACATTGTTGGACCTCATCTGGACAAACCAGATTTTGCAGCTTTTTCAACCTGGAAAAGTCAGCCGTAAGCACTCCAGAAAGGTCTTAAGTGCCAAACATCAAAATCTTACCTCATCGTGGAGGGGGCCACGGAACCGCTTGATGCGCTCCATGTCGCCACCCTGTGCCTCCACTGTCTTGGCATTTTGGGGGACGGAGGTCTTTTGGTGATTCAGGATATCTGTGACTGTCTTGCGCTTCATCCCAAATTTTTCTGCGATATCCTTGTGGGAAAGTGCCGGATTCTTTGAATGCAAGTCGAGAATGGCCACCTTGGTGTCCAGAGAGATGACCTGTCTCTTCTTGTCTTTGTTGTTGTCTGCCATTTTGTGTGTGGTGAGGGTAAGGGTGGAAAATGTGAGTGGAGGAATTTGGGGGGGTTGTGCTGTCCTTTTAACTTCTCTCTGGACCGAAGATTTTTCCTATTAATTAATTGATTTTTCCGGAATTTTCAGCAGGAAATGCCCCTGATGAGTAATAAGCCCCTGAATATTGTCTAGATTCTTCTACGCTTTTTCAATCACCCTTTTCAAGCATTTTTAGGGGGGGGGAAATCCGGGTGGCTGTTATAGAGGGAGCAGAAATGTATGTAGCGTTTACTGGCCCATGGCTGTTGCTGTTATAGCCGAAAAGCTGCTATAGAGGGCGGATTTTGGCTGGAGATCCGTATGGTCGTTTTCAGAGCTGCTATACGGGAATGCTGTTATCCCGGTGGCTGTTATAGAGGGAGTTGACTGTACTTACTTCCAATCACAGTGCTTTGCGTATTTGAGGTGAAATAAACACGTTTTTTAAGTAAAATAAACGGGTCACTCAGATCGGGAGGGGTGTATATCAAATTTGATATACACCTGATATTTGATTGATATACACGTTTATTTCGTTTGGGCTAAGCTTTAAGGTTGCCCCCCCCCCTATTAAATCAGCGAATTTTCTTTCATGGGGAAACAATGTATGTACATTTGTCTCTAAATGTGTAAATGTCCTACGGGTGTCATGTTCAGGATTTTTGGTTGCTGTACTATTGACTTAAGACGATTTCAATATATTGCCCCATTCGAGGACACAAGTTTCTCACTAGCTACGCAAGGATTGGACGCGGAAGCATTGCAACAAGATTTCTAGACATAAAGGTCCAAAACTATCAAGCGCCCTCCTTGCGAGAGAGCACATATATCTACTGATCCTTAGGCAGAGTGAGCCGTTTCTGCTTACCCCGTAACGCGGCGGTCGTCGGCATGTAAGATAGTAGTCATATCAATTCGTGACACGACGAGGCGAAAAAGCCACACCAACATTGTCGTATTAAATTGACTTGGACTTTGCCTACAAAATCCATTCATACATTGAGAACGGAGAGAGTTGAGCCACGTTTGATCCAAACCGCTCAAAATTGTGAGTTTGACTCTCTGGGCGCCACGACCTCGTGACCATCAAGCCCCTCCACTTTCCTTCATCGTGATAGGGTTCAGTCTGCAGCGGCTCTTGGTGAAGAAAAACCGGCGCAACGTCGTTCGAGATGGACCTTGGTTTTTAGGTCAACGCGCACGGTGCAGAACAATAAGGTCCAGTGAACGAGGACTCCATTGGCCTGGGACTGGGTCGAGAGGAGGCAGAGACACCCAGGAGAGGACTCGTGGACGCTCGGATCGAGAGACTTGGCGCCTTTCGAATGCGACACGACTGATCGAACGTCACATCGCCAAACACGTAGCGATATTCACAAAATTCAGGAAACTCGCACCGCGCTCGGCGATAATTCCAGTAGCAATCGCCATCGATAACGGGAGGACGAGACGACTACAGAGAGTGGATGTGAGTGAGTCAGTTCCAGAACACCAAGCAGTTGTGATTTGCCTCCAGGTGGCAAATAGACACAGACACACACAAGAAGATCCGAACCTTATCCGAGTTGGTTTTGCCCGTAAAGAAGTGGCGTAACTCGGCGCGTAACTCGCGAAGAAACGCGGGGTTGGAAAGAATGTCGCGATGGCCAGCCCCGTCGAGTTCCCATACGCCCGTCTGGCAGAGAAAACACACACACCCATCTTTCGTCACCATCCACGACATAGCACCACGAGATACGTACGGTTACGCACCGTATACGTCGTGCCATCGACTTGTTTCGAGCTCTCAAAGAACGTGATCAGGGCGCGATTTTGCGGGCCAAAGAGCTTGGTGAAGAAACTCGGCGGATCCGCATGCGTGGATCTCGACGCGTCCGACGCAGCCTCACAGAGGGGCCGATGCCTGTCGGACAGCAAATACTCGGCATGATGCGTGCGCGCGTGTCGCACTGCACGCACGCGCGTGATGTTTTGAGCAGAGAAGTACACAGATTGGGGCGTCTGCGTGACGCGTACGGACGAGCCGGGCGTGCCCAACCACGTGTGGGCCCACGAGAGGGAATGGTAGCTCACAGTGCCATCGCCCGTCTTGGTACAAGTGGGATCCTGCCCTTCTTCGTTTCGATACTGGAGCTGGTCCCACTGGCCGGGCGTGTTTTCAGCATGTTGATACTCGTAAAAGCCTTTGGTCTGCCACAGCATCCGCATCATCATCATGTGCGTTAGTCTCCTTCGGTCGCGACTCGTGTGGTTCAAGCACGAACCGGGACATTGACGCCATACACACTGTAAACGGAAGCAATTGGCGGTCGCTCCCATGGTTTCGACACATCCAGGACTGAGTCTTGGGCGTAAAAGCGCTGCCGCAGGGACTCTAGTTGCCCAAAGATCGGATCGTGCGTCGAGAGATCACGGAAGAGCTGACCTGACGCAACGTCGGCCCTCGTGTAATTGCGAAGCTCAATGTGGTCG
Organism: Peronosclerospora sorghi; assembly: GCA_026184515.1. NCBI lineage: Eukaryota > Oomycota > Peronosporomycetes > Peronosporales > Peronosporaceae > Peronosclerospora > Peronosclerospora sorghi. The sequence continues at coordinate 12,890,391 of CM047580.1, forward strand.
GTGCCAGGACCGTCGCTTGGTGGTAGGGACCGCACGGTTAGCAGCACTTCCTGGTCTTGAGCCGAGTCCAAGCCCGATGCGATCGGCATGAAGCTTAGAATCGAGCCTTTCCATGCCACACAAGCTCTCAGTCAGTAGTCACTCGCTCCTTGGTCATTCACGACCGACAAAGTCGCACGTACCAAAGGTCACGACGAGCTTGCGCATCTCGGTTTGTGGAATGGGCAGTCCGGCCGTCACGCCGGACGCGATGAGCTCGAGGGATTCCGTACTTCCAAGAAGGGGCGAGCCAATGGCAAAGTAGGCCGCCAAGTGACGATCGATCCAGCTTTGCCAGTGGTGCCGACCGACGTCGTCCTTTAACCACTCGAGAAAGTAGCGAAAGACGCTGTTGCCCATCGAGTGCGCAATGACCACGAGGCCGCCCTTGTGTCCATCCAACTCGATCGTGGATTCAACTAGGACGAACAGCACACACACACACAAAACACACACGTCTTTTAGTCCACAAACACTCGTTCCTCTGGACGTTTCTCGTCCGCACGCACTCTTTCGTTTCAAAAAGGAGAAAAACTTGTCGCGTTCTTGTAGTTTCCGTGGCGGCAAGCGCCAGTCGTACGTGGCCACGAGCATTTGTTCCGGGTCGAGTTCAAAATGGTCCACGAGATCGTGGATCATGCGGCGCCAGACCGTGGACAAGGGACCGGTCACGAGTCCTGGATCGAGCTCGGCCACGGCTTCCAGTCCTTGCGCAGCGCTAGACCCGCGTCACGCGCGACACACAAGTGTGTTTTCGTTACATTCCATCCAGTCCGTGCCCCCCAGAATCATCACCACAAGCTTCCGTCGTCGACGTACCGTAATTTACACTCGACTTCCTCTTGCGTCGTGAGGTTCAGCGCCAAGCACTGGACCCAACAAGCCGCTTGCGCCACGACTCGCGCCACGTCGATCCACACGCGGTCCCCCACTTGCACATTGCGGTACAAGGGCGTGCCCAAGCCCGTCGTCTCGCACCGCACGTGACTCCACGCGTGCAACTGCGACGAGGCAAAGCCCGGAATGAGCAACACTGGACGCGGCTGACGCGCACGCGCGGCGATGGCGACACGGAGCACGAGACTGCACGCGAGCAAGAAGTAGAGACGCCGTCGCGCCATGGGCTACGCACGTGAAGTAAGCGGATGAGGAGGAGGGAGGTCACACGATGGACGACCACGTGGTGCTTAAGTAACATGAAGCGAGCGATACATGATGAGGACGGGAGCGAGACACCGATAGAGGATGGGGATTAGGGGTTGGTCCAGGCCCGACCCGGGTCATATGGAAAAAAAACAAGCCCAGCATCATTGTAGGGGAGAGCTAAAAAGTCGCCGAGATATTTAGGAATTTCCCCATCCATGTCAAGCGCGTGCTATAGGGCCGCTTTTATTACACTTGGACCCGACTTGGACCTTGCAGGACTCAAAACCCTCAATTTCCCTGGGGCCTTTAACCAGCTGAAAATCTGTTAGAGGCGACATAGTTTCAGCGCTTATTTAAGTCTTACGATATTCTCCGTAGACCTTTGGACTTATGGGTATTTATGTCCACCCACGGAGAAAGAGCTTCCAGTGTCTACTGAAAAAGGTTCCCAAATTGACACCCAAGGAGTAATACACGAAGCATGGGTTAAGTTGGGAATTTTGTAAAGAAAATTGACACGACGTGGGGGCACGGTCAATTATACGGGTGACTGTACCATACGTTTGCGCCTGACAGTCTGGGATTTGTTTCTTAGAAGAAGAACAACCTCCGTGATCAGCGCAGGGGCGCGCGAGGAGCAAGTAAGCTGTTCGTAGTTTTAAGTAAAAAAATATTATAATAGGTACTTAAGAATCCGAACCTATAAAGTCCTAAAAAAGACAAAAAGTCCGACCGTGGTCGAGTGGTTCACTGCACACTACGGGACCGGAAGGCCCCGTGTTCAATCCCGGGCCAAACCAAGTTGGTTGGTTTCAGAAAGTATAATGTGACGAATTCAATCTAATAAAGACAAAAACGACCGACCGTGGTCGAGTGATTCACTGCTCGATACAGCACCGGAAGGTCCCGGGTTCAACCAAACCAACCTGGTTGGTTTCATCAAAAAGTGTAATGCGACGAAACAAACCAAATAAAAGCAAAATACTGTCAAATCCGTAATGTACCCATAATGCATTTTCAGCCACTGTGGTCGCGTATTACTTGAAGTTTGTATACTCTCGTTCAAGACGACAAACAACATCTTTTTCAGATCTTCGCAAAACACTTTAAAAATCAAAGTTTGGCAACGGAGAGTTACTGGCGCGTGTTTTAAGGGTCAAAACTCCCTTAAAATCGTGTTAATCAAAATAATTGGGGTCTGCAATGCAGCATCTTGCAACAAAGTCTCGCCGGAAAAGTTAAGAAGAGAAAGAGGATAGACCGACAAAGGTAATGAACCGGCGTGTATAAAAGACCGGGAAGATTCAGATACTGCAGCAAGTCTGCCGGAAAGAATGAGGAGGTGTCAAAATCTCGATGTTGTGGGAGGACGGATCAGGCATGGAGAATTGTGGAGAAGCGCATAGAAGATTTTTGGTCAACTGTCATGAACATGGACGGGCCATCCGGAGCAAAAGCGAAGCAGGGTACAGGTACATGGTGGTAAGCGACAGACGAATGATGCATATCAGGATGGGTAGAGTTGATTGGTTGATATTAGGTAATTGGTTGATTTTAGGATTTAATGAATAATGAAGTTCTCTTTTTGCGTCCGATCAACTAGATCATCGATTGGGACGGCGTGATAACTTCGAGCCTCCCTTTCATTATGTCGGAAGGTGACACGAGTTGGGGGCACGTGTAACTTTCCGTAATGGCAGTTCAGACGGTTAGCGCCTGACTGCCGTTGGGATTGAAGTTTCTCAGAAGAAGCGCGCCCTACCTGATCAGGGTAGGTGTGCACGAGGGCAGGATGTAATGCGACTTAAAGGTAAAAGATATACTAAATATAAATGCGTACCTAAGAACCTAACCTAAAACTTAATAAAAGATAAAGTCCTAAAGTACCAAAAATGCATAAATGCAAAAATGGCTACAATGGTCGTGTACTACTTGAAATTTGTATGCAGCCTAAAACCAGGCTACACACACGCGGAGCATAGCAAATTTCCAAAACATTACATACGCACCTTTACACGTCCCGGGCGGGAGCACGTAGTGCACCTTTTGGCCCACCGGCAGACGTAAAGTTTCGCAGAACTCGTCCTCAACTCCGCCCGCTATGTCAGCGGCCCCTTTTCGTAAAGGCTACTGGGAGGGTGATCTAGCCATGTGTTCTCACCTCTTCCACCATTGGTTTAATGCTATCCTCTAGAAGTTCGTCTGCTTTAAGCGCCCCTTGCGAACTCTAGGTTGATTTTTGTAAAATCCGTTGATATGCACATAGAAAGTGCAGATCGACCCCCTTCCTCTTAAGTTTAGGCTAGGAATACAAATATATTGGGTATTTCCTTAGCGATCTAGGCTTAAGAGGGTCGACGATCAAGTGGTGAAGACTTCAGCCACGTGATCAAGTACCCCTTAGCTTATTTGCACTAGATCGACAGCGTCGATCAGCGATCTACAGATCCGCAATCTCGCCAATTCGCACTAGATCAACTGGGTCGATCTGCGATCTGCGATCATCGCTCATCGATCATCGCTCATCGATCATCGATCTGCAATCTTCGACCCCCAGTTTTTCCCCGGGATCTCGAATCTTCGATTTTCCACCAGATCTACACTTGTCGATCTGCTACGAATTCGCTTGATCTACATCGTAATTTGTAGCCGGTGCGTACACGCACGGTGCGGCTAGCGCACAGAGGAAGACTTTCCTAAAGCGGCGATGTGCCGCTACTTAGCCGATACACCCTTTATAAAAGGGGTCAGTAAGAGAGCACTCTCTTACACGAGGCCAAGATTCCACTTTGGTTTACAAGTTAGCGTGAGCTAACGCCTTAACACAAGGCTCTCTTAATAAGGGGGTAGCTAAGGGAAGAACTTCCCTTACACTACAACACTTACTGCGCGCGCGACCGGCGTGGTCGCCCGCCTGGCAGTCTTAAGTATTTTTGTAAACTGAATGTATATTTAATATATAATTAGCCTAAATTAATTTAAACTAATGTAAACTATATGTAATACTAAGTAGAACTTACTAAATTCGTACCTAGCTAAAATGTAGTGTACACCACCTGTGTACCTACACGTGGCTGGCTGCCACGCCTCCACCAAGGGCTCCTGCCCTGATTGGTTAAAATAACCAATAGGTCCAAACCTTTCGGACCGTTCAATACTGACCCCAACCGTAGTGTACTTTCGTACACAACATAACTAAATGTAACCAGAATGTAACCCTGTTACATCCTCCCCCATCAAGACTATTGCTTACGCAATAATAAATTATAGTTGGATAACCCACTGCCAGAACTTATGGCTTACCATGAGGACCTTTAGTGGTGCTGAGGATTCTCCTCGAGAAGAGGATGGAGACTATTCCGATAACTCGGAGGTGGATGCCCTTGGAGATATCTCCCCAAAGGCTGACCGCTCTGACAACGACGAACGGCAATGTCGGCAGTCCAATCCGTTCCCCATACGTGGGGAAAATGCACTAACTCGTGCGCCACCTCTACCAACTGCGGATGATGAATCTGGGTCGCCGAAGGCGACCATCACCAATCAGCCAGACACGGCTCAGGAAGCCCGACATGCCGTACCGGCACGGAAGGGTCCTCGTGACCCTCAAAAGAAGGCTAAGAACAAGGTGAAGAGGGGTTTAGCCTCCTATACCCCTGGCCCTTCGGCTGTACTGCCGCGTGAAATCACGCGCCAGAAACAACTCCTGGCAACACTGCTAACGCCTAAGCAGTTCACTGTCAAGTCCTACCGAGCGCGCCTCTGGAAACAGGCACGCGGTGCCATCGTAGAGATCCTCCGCAAGGTTCCCTACGTTCTCCTACTGGACGAAAGGGTCGAGGACGCAGAACTGGCATTCCGCGCTCGGGAGGAAGGGGAGAAGCTCCTCCCCAGCTTTAATGAGCTGCACAACAGCTATTCCCATCGTGACGCTCGGGTGGAGAGGTCGTTGCGTATGGCATTCGCCAGAGCCAAAGAGATGGAGATATTACGTGCCCCTTATCGCACGCGCTACGCCAGCTCCCCTACCCCCACCACCGTGCCAGAGGACAGTGTGAGCGCCACATCTGCCTCCGGCGAACTCCCAACTACTGGGAGTGAAGGGGCTTCTCGCGCCCCTTTGGTTGTTGACACGCAGCGGGATTCTCCCGCTCGAAAGCGTCAACGACGTCACGGCAATCCTGCCGTATGGGAGTCTCGGAATCCCACGAACTCTGTGAGTGTGGATAACCCTTCCACTTCACCAGATACTTATTTTGACCCCGATGATGGCGTCGCGCCATCAAACGCTCCACATGATAATGTGGAGTACCCTCCGCATCGAGCATTGGAGGAGGAGGTCGCGAAATTGCGACGTGAGATCGTGAGCGCTGTGATCGACACAGCCGTCACATCTATGATGTCCACGAGGGACTCCGCGATTATTGGGATGCCACTGAACGCTTCGAGAGGTGGCTTGCCTCTCTCGAGACGACCGTTGCGCAACTTCGTGGTCGCATTCTAGCCATGTCGGGCTTTCTATGCCCTGGCGTGTCTTACGGCTCTTATGGCTATTCGCCTCACCAACTCCCTCCAAGTGGGGAACCGCCTCCGGGTCCTGGTATGGCTTAAGCATACCCATATAGAAGTTTGGATGCGTACGCATCACCTTCGGGATGTCCAAGGTATACGACAAGCCCTTTCGGGCTAGTACCTTAAAAGGCCCCACAAACCTGGGGCTCAGTTTATTCCGCAACACGTTGGAAACTGCATGTGTAGGAAGATTCTTAGCGTTTAATAAAACACTTTCTCCTACTTTGTACACCTTTTCGTTACGCCGCCCCTTGCGGTCAGACTTCTCCTTCTGCTTATCTTGGATTTCCGCCATGGCATCGCAGACGTGTCGTAAGACACTAAGGCGCGTCGAAACTTATCGATGTGCTTTCGCACAAATACAGGGATGACATCAGGGAATCCTCCCCCCTCAAGCCCTGGGCCACACACACGTGGCTTAAACGGAACCCTCGGATTCACTAATCCGTTCACGTAAAACGGGGTAAACCCCGTAGATGCATGGACCGAATTGTTAATAGCAAATTCGGCCATAGGAAGCATCTCACTCCAAATCTTTGGAGAATCCGGACATAAACTCCGGAGAATATCCTGAACAACGTGATTAACGCGTTCCGTTTGACCGTCCGTCTGCGGATGATCCGCAGTGGACATGAGGAGCTTGGTGCCCAGCACCCTAAACAACGCTCCCCAAAACTGTCCCGTAAAACGGGGATCCCGATCCGACACCACGGAATCGGGTAGACCATGCTGTCGAAAGACACGGTCTAGGAACACTTTCGCTGTTCCGTGTCCATCAATGGACTCTGGCACCGCCGCCAGGTGAGCCATCTTGCTCAAACGGTCTACAAAGACCAATCTGCCGGTGTTCCCGGCAGTATCCTTAGGAAAACCGAAGATAAAATCCATACTAATGGATTTCCAACACTCCGTTGGAACGTACAAGATCGCCAAAGGCGCAGCTGAACTTGCAGAGGGTTTAACCCTCTGACACGTCTCACAGGTGCGTATATACGCATCGACCCACTTATACATGTTGGGCCACCAATACAAAGCGCTTAAAGCGCTGTAGGTCTTATCCCGACCTAAATGACCCCCGGTAGGGGCGTCATGTGCCTCAAAGAGGACTTTATACTTCATTTCCTCATCATGAGGAACAACCACCCGCGGACTGTCCTCCGCGCTCGTGATATAATATAGCAAACCGTCACAGTAGCTGTAACGGTGTAAGCGAGCTTTAGATCGACTTGACAGGGTATCCTCAGACAAGCGAAGTCCCTTGTCACCCAACGCGCTGATAAGCGCCGTACATTGTGGGTCTTTACCTTACGCCTGGCGTATGAGATCCACCACAGACGAGGTGATGAATGTTGCGTGAGCGAGCTCGTAATCGGGACGACGCGACAACGCGTCTGCAAGTACATTCTGTTTTCCCGGTTTGTACTTTACCTCAAAATTGTACTCCGAAAAGAAGGATAGCCATTGACAAGGGCATACTTCATAGCAAGTAGCTCCTTATCATGAACGGGATAATTCCGTTCTGCAGCTTTAAGCTGCCTCGACTCAAACGCGATCACACTTTCTCTTCCCGCATCGTCTGCTTCTAACAAAGCTCATCCGATTGCGAAATCGGAGGCGTCGCAGACGACACTAAATGGTTTCCCAGAATCTGGGAGAGCAAGAACGGGAGCTTTCAACAAGCTCCCCTTTACCGCTTCAAAAGCGTTTTGGTGTTTGGTTTCCCAACACCAATCAACGTCCTTCTTAAGAAGGTCGGTTAATAGCTTCGCCATTTCAGCGTAGTTCTCGCTGTACTTGTGGAGATAATTGGCTAATCCAAGCCACTTCCGTAAATATATAAGATTTACAGGCAAAGGCCACTCCACAATGGCTTTCACCTTCGTGGGATCCGCCCGCACTCCATCCTTACCGATGAAGCATCCGAGGAAAGGAATTTCCTTAGCACCAAAAATACATTTGGATGCGTTTGCATATAGTTTATGCTCTCGCATACATTCGAGCACCGATCGAATGTGTATTAGGTGCGTCTGAACATCAGACGAGTCGCCTTCCGCGCGACTATGAACGAATATATCGTCGAAGTACGTCTGAGCGTACTTTCTATGAGGGCGGAAGAGTTGAGTCACCAAGCGATTAAAAGTCGCTGGTGCACTCGAAGGCCCCTATGGCATAACAAGCCACTCCCACAGCATTCCACTAGGCGTGCTGACCGCTGTAAGCGGAATATCGGATGCTCGCATGAGCACCTGATAATACCCGTCCACCAGATCTAAGGCACTGTACACAGTACAGCCCGCCATATTGTTCTGGAGGACATCCTTCCGAGGATCGGAGTTTGAATTGGTACAGTAGCTGCATTCAGCTTGTTGTACGCATGCACAATGCGCCACTTTCCGTTCGGTTTACAAACACAAAAAGTGGGTTATGAATGGGGAGACTTGCTCTCCCGTACCATCCTGCCTCTTCTTTCCCCTTGAAGAATGCGTCGATGACGTCGCATTGCTCCTTGGGGAGAGGCCACTGCCTAGTGACGCAGTATTTGGGTTCCAGGAACCAAATCAATTTCATGTCGGACTCCCCGATCCGGTGGTAACTCCATCGGCGAATTGTCACTAATGACATCCCCAAATTCCTTTAGTAAGGAATTGTAAGGGTCCTCAGGATCCGCGAGGATCTTGAGACCGCTTCAGACATTCAATGCCTGTTTGGTTTGCACCAAAACTGACTCGTCCATCGTGGATGAGGAGTTCAACTCCTTTTCCGGACGCAATACGACAACCTCGTCGATTTCACCTGCTTTCAAAGCAGTTCCAAACTCGTTGAAAGACATCTCCTCCAACGACAACAGTTCGCCTACCCCAGACAACCGTTCCAGGCTTACGCCTTCCGTGAAAACACCTGTCACGCTGTTCAGCATCCGATAGGACTACTGACTACTAGCCTCGGGGCTCATCCCGGTACCCAGATGGGGGGGAGTCAATTGCCCCATCTATTGGAAGCGCATCGCGCCTATCCACAGAGGTCTCTACTTATACCACCGGTGACTCGCTGGTCTCACCTAATAAGGCGTGTTCGGAATCATTTCCGACGTGCGAAGATACAAACTACGGGTCTCCTCGCTTGGAAGCGCTTCGCGCTTAACCACAGGGGTCTCTACCCCTACCACTGGAGTCGCAACTTGTTCCCGAACACGGCGTGGTCGAAATCAGTTCCGACCTGTAGAAGAGACGAACTTCGGGTCTCTTCTCTAAGATCCTCTCGCTTAATATCATAGGAATCCACCTCTATCACTTGCAACTCACCAGTCTCGCCTATCTCGGAGCGTGGATTAACCGCCGAATCCCCCTCGTCAAGGAACACTTCCTTGACCTCATTGGGACTGATCATCTCAGACATCCCAATCTCTGGCATCTCACGCCAGTATCGCTTTTGCGATCGAGGAAAGGTGGGTCCATGACTCGCCAATGCTTCACCCGACCGCGAGTGCGTTGAGCCAATGGACTTAGACTTCCAGTCTATCCATGGCTCGTGGAGTTCCAGCCACTTCATGCCCAGAATGAGGTCATACCTCGCGTCCAAATCCAGGACTAGGCAACTTTCTGAGATATCGAAATCTGCAAACTTAATCTTAAGGTCAATCGAGACCTTGGGTACAGAAAGCTGTACGCCCGTCTCAAGACGGACCGTGACAGCGTCACGAGAACGTGCCGCTAGGACCTCGGCATACAGCCGACTCTTCACAAAAGAAGCTCGTCTGACATAATTGCCAGACGCTCCAGACTCTATCAAGACTCTCCAAGGCTTATCAAAGCCTTTCAAGTCTGCAAGGACGACAAACAAACCTGGCTGGTACACCAGCTCGGTGCTAGAAAGCACCGTTTCCCTCGGGGCTTTGTGATGTCGGCCCCTACCCAGGGGTTTATCAGCACTGAGGGATCCCCCAGTAGGGCGCCCCGCACCTACTGGGAGCCGTCGTTTCCCGACGGCTTGGGCAAGGGCTTCTTCCCAACCCTTGGCCCCTTAGAGCGAATATCTCGCTGGGGGTTCCGCGGACATCTGTTCCGAAGATGATCCGTGCGTCCACACAGGAAGCATCTCAGCGGCACATGCCGCTGCAGCATTGCAAGGAGCTCCGCTTCGAAGCCCTGCGGAAAGGAGTCAGAGTGACTTCTAGCGGGAGGTTTCTCCTCCGCTTCGACCTGACTCAGGTCCATGGGTTCTGGACCCACCTTAGAGGAACGAAAGTTCCTCTCGGCGTTGAACGACATCTTAAACGCCTCCCCCAGGGATTGGGGTCGGCTTCGGAATAGCTCCGAACGTGCTGGCCCTTATCTAAGGCCTCCCATGAAGACGGGGATGGTGGACACATCGTCCGAATACGCTTTCGCGTACATCCCTGCCAACAGGGTCTTAAGTTCTTGGATGTATGTCTACAAGTCCCTAGTGCCCTGTCGGCACCTCAAAAACGCCAGCTGATTCCGGCAAACCAGATCAGGCGTGGCGTACATGACCATAAGCTTTTGCTTAGGACTTCCCAGGTTGGGAACACGTTCGTGACCGCATCCGGACACGTAAACGCCCATGTACGGGCTTTACCCGTAATATAGGTCAATGCAAGTCCCACTTGCAAGTGATCCGCGATCACATTCGCTATGGCGAAGGACGTTTCGACCTCTCGAAGCCACACATAAAGGTTATCACCCTTCTCACCGGTGAACTCCTTATCTTAAAAGACTACGGGGTACGCACCCCCGTGGACGTGGAACGACTTCCACTACACCTCGCCTCATGGGCGATAAGGGTATTGATCCTTTCCTTTACGGCCTCAAGGCCCTGCTCCACTAGGAGCTGCATGCCTTCGTCACCCAGTAAGCATAAACAGCCTGTTAAAGGCTTCCTGATGGACGAGGGTTAACCTTTCCCAATCGTCCTCATTCATTCTTTGCAGAGGATGCCGTAGCCTACCAACACAGGTGTTGGATTGACTACAAGTGCTACCAGATGTAGACGGTGCGTACAGGCACGGTGCGGCTAGCGCACAGACGAAGACTTTCCTAAGGCGGCGATGTGCCGCTACTTAGCCGATACACCCTTTATAAAAGGGCTTAGTAAGATAGCACTCTCTTACTCAGGGCCAAGATTCCACTTTGGTTTACCAGTTAGCACAAGCTAACGCCTTAACACAAGGCTACCTTAGTAAGGGGGTAGCTAAGGGAAGAACTTCCATTACGCTACTACACTTACTGCGCGCTACCGGTCGAGGTCGTGCGTCCTGCAGTCTTTTGAGTGAAATGTAAACTGAATGTATATTTAATATTTAATTAGCCTAAATTAATTTAAACTAATGTAAACTATATGTAATACTAAGTAGAACTTACTAAATTCGCACCTAGCCAAAATGTAGTGTACACCAACTGTGACATAACACGTGGCTGGCTGCCACGTCTCCACCAAGGGCTCCTGCCCTGATTGGTTAAAATAACCAATAAGTCCAAACCTTTCGGATCGGTCAATACTGACCCCAACCGTAGTGTACTTACGTACACAACATAAATAGATGTAACCAGAATGTAACCCTGTTACAGAATTGCACTGATCTACGTCCCCAGTCACCTGGAGAGCACCCCACGCCTAAACCGTCGGGTACACAAGGTGATCAATCCATAGGCCTGTCACAGGACAACCGGAGGACCCCTTCATTAGTCGGTAGTCCGGGCGCTATGGGAACGACTGTCCAAGCCCCAAAATTTGGCCAGACGCTCCACCACAATGGTGCGCTTGCCCGGATCTTTGGGCGACTCGGGATATTACCGTGATTCCCTGAAAGATGGCGCTGACGCGGACGTGAAGACGGAATCGGAAGAAGAAGTGAAGATTAACGTGGAAAAGGAGGAGGTGGTTGTAACAGGGTTACATTTGGTTTTATTTGGTTGTGTTGTGTACGTAAGTACACGACGGTTGAGGTCAAGTATTGAACGGTCGGAAAGGTTTGGACCTATTGGTTATTTTAACCAATCAGGGCAGGATCCCTTGGTGGAGGCGTGGCAGCCTGCCACGTGTTGGTACACAGGTGGTGTACATTACATTTCGGCTAGGTACGAATTTAGTAAGTTCTACTCAGTATTACATATAGTTTACATTAGTTTAATTAATTTAGGCTAATTACATATCAAATATACATCAGTTTACATTTCACACTAAAGACTGCTAGGCGCACGACCTCGACCGGTCGCGCGCGCAGTGAGTGTTGTAGTGAAAAGGAATACCTTACCTTAACTACCCCCCTACAAAGGGAGCCTTATATTAAGGCGTTAGTTTATTCTAACTCGTAAACCAAGGGAATCTTGGCCCCGAGTAAGAGAGCGATCTCTTACTAAGCCCTTTTATAAGGGCGTATCGGCTAAGTAGCGGCGTATCGCCCCTCTGCAAAGGATGAATCAGGACGATTGGGATAAGCTGACCCTCGTCCATCAGGAAGCCTTTAACAGGCTGTTATCCATACTGGGTGACGAAGGCATGCAGCTCCTAGTGGAGCAGGGCCTTGATGCCGTAAGGGATCGGGTCAACGCCCTTATCGCCCATGAGGCGAATTTTCGTGGAAGCATACCACGTCCACGGGGGTGCGCCCTCCGTTGTCCTTTAAGATAAAGGAATTCACCGGTGAAAAAGGTGATAACCTTTATGTGTGGCTTCGAGAGGTCGAAACAGCCTTCGCCATAGCGAATGTGATCGCGGATCACTTGCAAGTGGGACTTGCATTGACCTATATTACGGGTGAAGCCCGTACATGGGCGTTTACGTATCCGGATGCGGTCACGGACGTGTTCCCAACCTGGGAAGTCCTTAAGCAAAAGCTTATGGTCATGTACGCCACGCCTGATCTGGTTTGCCGGAATCAGCTGGCGTTTTTGAGGTGCCGACAGGGCACTAGGGACTTGGAGACATACATCCAAGAACTTAAGACCCTGTTGGCAGGGATGTACACGAAAGCGTATTCGAACGATGTGTCCACCATCCCCGTCTTCATGGGAGGCCTGAGATAAGGGCCAGCACGTTCGGAGCTATTCCGAAGCCGACCCCAATCCCTGGGGGAGGCGTTTAAGATGGCGTTTAACGCCGAGAGGAACTTTCGTTCCTCTAAGGTGGGTCCAGAACCCATGGACCTGAGTCAGGTCGAAGCGGAGGAGAAACCTCCCGCTAGAAGTCACTCTGACTCCTTTCCGCAGGGCTTCGAAGCGGAGCTCCTTGCAATGCTGCAGCGGCATGTGCCGCTGAGATGCTTCCTGTGTGGACGCACGGATCATCTTCGGAACAGATGTCCGCGGAACCCCCAGCGAGATATTCGCTCTAAGGGGCCGAGGGTGGGTAAAAAGCCCTCGACCAAGCCGTCGGGAAACGACGGCTCCCAGTAGGTGCGGGGCACCCTACTGGGTGATCCCTCAGTGCTGATAAACCCCAGGGTAGGGGCCGACAGCACAAAGCCTCGAGGGAAACGGTGCTTTCTAACACCGAGTTGGTGTACCAGCCAGGTTTGCTGGTCGTTCTTGCGGACGTGAAAGGCTTTGATAAGCCTTGGAGAGTCTTGATAGACTCTGGAGCGTCTGACAATTATGTCAGAAGGGCTTCTTTTGTGAAGAGTCGGCTGCATGCCGAGGTCCTAGCGGCACGTTCTCGTGACGTTGTCACGGTCCGTCTTTAGACGGGCGTACAGCTTTCTGTACCCAAGGTCTCGATTGACCTTAAGCTGAAGTTTGCAGATTTCGATAGCTCAGAAAGTTGCCTAGTCCTGGATTTGGACGCGAGGTATGACCTCATTCTGGGCATGAAGTGGCTGGAACTCCACGAGCCATGGATAGACTGGAAGTCTAAGTCCATTGGCTCAACGCACTCGCGGTCGGGTGAAGCATTGGCGAGTCATGGACCCACCTTTCCTCGATCGCAAAAGCGATACTGGCGTGAGATGCCAGAGATTGGGATGTCTGAGATGATCAGTCCCAATGAGGTCAAGGAAGTGTTCCTTGACGAGGGGGATTCGGCGGTTAATCCACGCTCCGAGATAGGCGAGACTGGTGAGTTGCAAGTGATAGAGGTGGATTCCTATGATATTAAGCGAGAGGATCTTAGAGAAGAGACCCGAAGTTCGTCTCTTCTACAGGTCGGAACTGATTTCGACCACGCCGTGTTCGGGAACAAGTTGCGACTCCAGTGGTAGGGGTAGAGACCCCTGTGGTTAAGCGCGAAGCGCTTCCAAGCGAGGAGACCCGTAGTTTGTATCTTCGCACGTCGGAAATGATTCCGAACACGCCTTATTAGGTGAGACCAGCGAGTCACCGGTGGTATAAGTAGAGACCTCTGTGGATAGGCGCGATGCGCTTCCAATAGATGGGGCAATTGACTCCCCCCCATCTGGGTACCGGGATGAGCCCCGAGGCTAGTAGTCAGTAGTCCTATCGGATGCTGAACAGCGTGACAGGTGTTTTCACGGAAGGCGTAAGCCTGGAACGGTTGTCTGGGGTAGGCGAACTGTTGTCGTTGGAGGAGATGTCTTTCAACGAGTTTGGAACTGCTTTGAAAGCAGGTGAAATCGACGAGGTTGTCGTATTGCGTCCGGAAAAGGAGTTGAACTCCTCATCCACGATGGACGAGTCAGTTTTGGTGCAAACCAAACAGGCATTGAATGTCTGAAGCGGTCTCAAGATCCTCGCGGATCCTGAGGACCCTTACAATTCCTTACTAAAGGAATTTGGGGATGTCATTAGTGACAATTCGCCGATGGAGTTACCACCGGATCGGGGAGTCCGACATGAAATTGATTTGGTTCCTGGAACCCAAATACTGCGTCACTAGGCAGTGGCCTCTCCCCAAGGAGCAATGCGACGTCATCGACGCATTCTTCAAGGGGAAAGAAGAGGCAGGATGGTACGGGAGAGCAAGTCTCCCCATTCATAACCCACTTTTTGTGTTTGTAAACCGAACGGAAAGTGGCGCATTGTGCATGCGTACAACAAGCTGAATGCAGCTACTGTACCAATTCAAACTCCGATCCTCGGAAGGATGTCCTCCAGAACAATATGGCGGGCTGTACTGTGTACAGTGCCTTAGATCTGGTGGACGGGTATTATCAGGTGCTCATGCGAGCATCCGATATTCCGCTTACAGCGGTCAGCACGCCTAGTGGAATGCTGTGGGAGTGGCTTGTTATGCCATAGGGGCCTTCGAGTGCACCAGCGACTTTTAATCGCTTGGTGACTCAACTCTTCCGCCCTCATAGAAAGTACGCTCAGACGTACTTCGACGATATATTCGTTCATAGTCGCGCGGAAGGCGACTCGTCTGATGTTCAGACGCACCTAATACACATTCGATCGGTGCTCGAATGTATGCGAGAGCATAAACTATATGCAAACGCATCCAAATGTATTTTTGGTGCTAAGGAAATTCCTTTCCTCGGATGCTTCATCGGTAAGGATGGAGTGCGGGCGGATCCCACGAAGGTGAAAGCCATTGTGGAGTGGCCTTTGCCTGTAAATCTTATATATTTACGGAAGTGGCTTGGATTAGCCAATTATCTCCACAAGTACAGCGAGAACTACGCTGAAATGGCGAAGCTATTAACCGACCTTCTTAAGAAGGACGTTGATTGGTGTTGGGAAACCAAACACCAAAACGCTTTTGAAGCGGTAAAAGGGAACTTGTTGAAAGCTCCCGTTCTTGCTCTCCCAGATTCTGGGAAACCATTTAGTGTCGTCTGCGACGCCTCCGATTTCGCAATCGGATGAGCTTTGTTAGAAGCAGACGATGCGGGAAGAGAAAGTGTGATCGCGTTTGAGTCGAGGCAGCTTAAAGCTGCAGAACGGAATTATCCCGTTCATGATAAGGAGCTACTTGCTATGAAGTATGCCCTTGTCAATGGCTATCCTTCTTTTCGGAGTACAATTTTGAGGTAAAGTACAAACCGGGAAAACAGAATGTACTTGCAGACGCGTTGTCGCGTCGTCCCGATTACGAGCTCGCTCACGCAACATTCATCACCTCGTCTGTGGTGGATCTCATACGCCAGGCGTAAGGTAAAGACCCACAATGTACGGCGCTTATCAGCGCGTTGGGTGACAAGGGACTTCGCTTGTCTGAGGATACCCTGTCAAGTCGATCTAAAGCTCGCTTACACCGTTACAGCTACTGTGACGGTTTGCTATATTATATCACGAGCGCGGAGGACAGTCCGCGGGTGGTTGTTCCTCATGATGAGGAAATGAAGTATAAAGTCCTCTTTGAGGCACATGACGCCCCTACCGGGGGTCATTTAGGTCGGGATAAGACCTACAGCGCTTTAAGCGCTTTGTATTGGTGGCCCAACATGTATAAGTGGGTCGATGCGTATATACGCACCTGTGAGACGTGTCAGAGGGTTAAACCCTCTGCAAGTTCAGCTGCGCCTTTGGCGATCTTGTACGTTCCAACGGAGTGTTGGAAATCCATTAGTATGGATTTTATCTTCGGTTTTCCTAAGGATACTGCCGGGAACACCGGCAGATTGGTCTTTGTAGACCGTTTGAGCAAGATGGCTTACCTGGCGGCGGTGCCAGAGTCCATTGATGGACACGGAACAGCGAAAGTGTTCCTAGACCGTGTCTTTCGACAGCATGGTCTACCCGATTCCGTTGTATCGGATCGGGATCCCCGTTTTACAGGACAGTTTTGGGGGGCGTTGTTTCAGGTGCTGGGCACCAAGCTCCTCATGTCCACTGCGTATCATCCACAGACGGACGGACAGACGGAACGCGTTAATCGCGTTGTGAGATATTCTCCGGAGTTTATGTCCGGATTATCCAAAGAGTTGGTTGGAGTAAGATGCTTCCGATGGCCGAATTTGCTATTAACAATTCGGTCCATGCATCTACGGGGTTTACCCCGTTTTACGTGAACGGATTAGTGAATCCGAGGGCTCCGTTGACGCCACGTGTGTGTGGTGCAGGGCTTGAGGGGGGAGGATTCCCCGATGTCTGCCCTGTATCTGCGCGCAAGCACATCGATAAGTTTTTATCGACGCGCCTTAGTGAGTTACGACACGTTTGCGATGCCATGGCGGAAAGCCAATACAAGCAAAAGGAACAGGCCGACCGCAAGGTTCGGCGTAACGAAAAAAGGGCGTACAAAGTAGGAGAAAGTTTTTTTTTAATCGCTAAAAATATTACTACACATTCGGTTTCTAATGTGTTAAGACACAAACTACGCCCCAGGTTTGTGGGGCCTTTCAAGGTGCTAGCCCGAAAGGGTCTGGCGTATACCTTGGATATCCCGAAGGCGATGCATACGCATTTAACCTTCTATGTGGGTATGTATGCTTAAGCCATACCAGAACCCGGAGGCGGGTCCCCTCGTGGAGGAGGTTGGGAATGCGGATAGCCGAAAGGCACAACAGGTCGGAATATCGCCGACAGGGTCAAAATACGACCATGAAACTACGCAACGAGAGACTCGAGAGAGGAAAGACGCCCCTCGATGCGGTCAATCGCACTCCCCTTGTCGTGGAGTCCCTCCTGGGCGTCCTGGATGCGACGGTTTTGTTGATCACAGCGCTCGTGGAACTCACGTCGCAATTGCGCGACCTCCTCCTCCAGTTCTCGATACGGAGGGTATTCCACATTACCATGTGGAGCGTCTGATGGAGCGACGCCATCATCGGGGTGAGACCCAGTAACTGGTGAAGTCGAAAGTTTATCCACATTCACAGAGTTCGTGAGATTCCGAGACTCCCCGGTGGTAGGATTACCGTTACGTCGTTGACGCTTTCGAGCGGGAGAACCCCGCTGCGAGTCAACGACCAAAGGGGATGAAGAATCCCCTTCACTCTTAGTAGCTGGGAGTTTGCCGGAGGCAGATGCAGAGTTTGCATTGCTCTCCGGAACCACACCGAGGGCAGGAGCGCTAGCAGGGCGCGTGCAATAAGGGGCAGGTAATTGCCCCAGCGCTTTGGCTTGGGCAAACGCCAAGCGCAACGCCCTCTCTATACGAACGTCACGTTTGGAATAGCTGTTGTACAGCTCGTCAAAGTTAGGAAGACGCTTCTCCCCTTCCGCCCAAGCGGGGATTGTCCTCTCTGCCTCCTAGACATCTTCGCCTCGTAGGAGAACGAAGGGAACCTCGCGGAGGGTCTCAACGACGGCACCCCGTGCCTGTTTCCCGAGGCGCACTCGGTACTAGTTGACAGTGAAATGCTTCGACGTTAGCAATTTGCACGGAGTTGTCTCCGGCGTGCGATTTCACGCGGCAGTACAGCCGCAGAGCCAGGGATATGGGAGGCTAATCCCCTCTTCACCTCGTTTTTGCCTTCTTTTGAGGGTCACGAGGACCCTTCCGTGCCGGTACGGCATGTCGGGCTTCCTGAGCCGTGTCTGGCTGATTGGTGATGGTCGCCTTCGGCGACCCAGATTCATCATCCGCAGTTGGTAGAGGTGGCGCACGAGTTAGTGCATTTTCCCCACGTATGGGGAACGGATTGGACTGCCGACATTGCCGTTCGTCGTTGTCAGAGCGGTCAGCCTTTGGGGAGATATCTCCAAGGGCATCCACCTCCGAGTTATCGGAATAGTCTCCATCCTCTTCTCGAGGAGAATCCTCAGCACCACTAAAGGTCCTCATGGTAAGCCATAAGTTCTGGCAGTGGGTTATCCAACTATAATTTATTATTGCGTAAGCAATAGTCTTGATGGGGGAGGATGTAACAGGGTTACATTCTGGTTACATTTAGTTATGTTGTGTACGAAAGTACACTACGGTTGGGGTCAGTATTGAACGGTCCGAAAGGTTTGGACCTATTGGTTATTTTAACCAATCAGGGCAGGAGCCCTTGGTGGAGGCGTGGCAGCCAGCCACGTGTAGGTACACAGGTGGTGTACACTACATTTTAGCTAGGTACGAATTTAGTAAGTTCTACTTAGTATTACATATAGTTTACATTAGTTTAAATTAATTTAGGCTAATTATATATTAAATATACATCAGTTTACATTTCACACTAAAGACTGCTAGGCGCACGACCTCGACCGGTCGCGCGCTCAGTGAGTGTTGTAGTGAAAGGGAATACCTTCCCTTAACTACCCCCTTTCAAAGGGAAGCCTTGTATCAAGGCGTTAGTTTATACTAACTAGTAAACCAAGGGAAATCTTGGCCCCGAGTAAGAGAGCTATCTCTTACTAAGCCCTATTATAAGGGCGTTCGGCTAAGTAGCGGCGTATCGCCACTTTAGGAAATTCTTCCTCTGTGCGCTAGCCGCACCGTGCGTATACGCACCTGCTACAGTTGTTGTGACGATGGATGGCAGTTCGCCGTCGCCACTTATGAAGAAGAAAGTAAATGCTGATCAGCAGGACCTGGGGAGGTATCCTGATGACATAAAGGATGAAAAGCCTCAATCACCTACCAAGGCTCCTTCGGGAGCCCCTGCGGATAACAACGCAAGTGTGATTGTGGTGGAGCGGCTGATCAGAGTTTTTGAAGCTTGATCAGGCGGTACCACGGCGCTCGGACTGCCGACTGACGAAGGGGGTCCTCCGGTTGTCTTGTTTGACTGACTTGTGTTCCTGATCACCTTGTTTACCCGACGGCTAGGGCGTGGGTCGCTCTTCAAGTGGCGGGGATGTCACACTGCAAGTCCTTGATGCAATAATGAGGTAATTCGCAGCGAGTCGACCGATGTGCTGATCAGATGTGATCAGGATTGATCACGATTGATCAGGACCGGTCTAGTAAACTCCTTACGAGTTGGCGCGAGTTGCAAGCAGTTGATCGCAGGTCGCAGGTTGCAGGTTGCAGATCGTCGACCTCGGTGGCGATCAGCGAAGTGGTACTTGATCAGGCAGCGGAAGTCTTCAACGCCTTATCGC
Source organism: Peronosclerospora sorghi (assembly GCA_026184515.1). Classification (NCBI taxonomy): domain Eukaryota; phylum Oomycota; class Peronosporomycetes; order Peronosporales; family Peronosporaceae; genus Peronosclerospora; species Peronosclerospora sorghi. The sequence continues at coordinate 12,910,034 of CM047580.1, forward strand.
CGATCCACTTAGACTTAATACGCTAATAGAATACCCAATATACTATGTATTATACGCTTAATTAAGAGGAGGGTCTATAAGCGACGGGCTCATCGACGGCTTTACTAAAATCCTCCTAGTAGTTCCCGTGGGGCGCTAAAAGCAGCCGAACTACCATGTGCCAAACGTGTACCATTGGGGAAGAGGTGAGAGCGCACTGCTCGATCAAGTTCCCAAAACCAAACAACAGGAAAACCTTTAAAAAGCTACCGCTGGCACATCGGGCGGAGTCGCGGGCGAGTTATCGACACTCTACGCCTGTCGGTGGGCAAAAAATGCACTTTTTGCTCCCTCCCGGGACGTAGAGATGCGTAGTAATAGGGGGAAGCGCAAAGGTGCCGTCCCTGGGTGTCCTTGGCAGTTTGACGCAAAAAGAGAACTGTATTACTGCTTATATCCTAATGTCTACCAAAAACCTCATATCAGCCAATCAGAACTACCCATTCCTACGCATTTTGTCGACCATTCGACCTGATTTCTCCGCTTACCGTTAGGTTACCGTCAAATAACTGTGCCAGTTGTCGCATCGTCTTAGATGTCCCGTCCACGCCCCGTCCATGTTCGCCACTTGTGCCAACAGTTGTACTGACTGATGTACCAACTGTGGTACCAACTGTGGTGCTAACTGTCGTACCACCTGTTGTACCGACTATTGTACCGACAAAATTTGTGGTACATTTTACCACAGCCGTACCCATAGTGGTGTCCACAATTATACCCACAATTATATACCAATTTTTATGGTACACTTTACCACATGATCCGCCTATTGCATATGTATATGATGATCTGGATTGGAAGCCGGTGGTGAAGTACTACAAGTCTGACCAACCGAAGGCGTTGCTGAAGGCGCCTGTTTCGGAGAGCAACGAAAGTCGATCAAGTATGGCGCCATCGGAATCCGATCTGGTGAGGACGATTTATATGAAGGAACTGGAAAATTTCTTATTGATGGATTTGATCATGAGCCTACTCGAGGTCACGATCAGAGGAAAGCTAAATGGACCAGTCGATCTACCAGTGACGGATGGGAAGGACAAGCTTCAGCTGGTGTTAGGGCTGACGCGTATGATCAAGCAAGTTGGTCTGACGACAGGCACCTACGATGCTGGAGAAGTGTTCGATATGGACCCTAAAGATGTTGAAATCTTTACCCAGCGGCGGTTTGATATGTTGGTGTCCATAGTGGGTCGATCTGCTAAGGTGGTACCCTCTCGCACTCCGTTGAAAATTGAAGTGGGTCCGTCGATCAACGTGGCAGAATACACGGGATCATCCTGCTATGAATCTTCCCCTTCAGAAGGCGATGAGTCTGAAGTGGAGTCGAGCCGTGATTCTGATAGTGTGGAACCCAAGATCACCCGGTGACGATCTGCCAGAAGGATGAAGCCAAGTTCTCGGCCGTGAAGAAGGAACCTCGATTAGCCAAGGCGGAAGATGATCAGTCACAACAGAACCCACGACTGAAAACGTTTTTTGATGCGGCTATGGGGCGGTTTTTGGCTGAGGAAAGAGGCAAGGCGACACCTGAAGTTGTACGCATGAAAGGTCACCAGCCAAATACAGGAAGAGCGGCGAAGGTTAAGGATGTTGACATGGAGTATGTGTATTCGATCCATGATCAACAATCCCAGCTGGATTATCTCGATCCAGATGATCCGATCACTCCGCCTCGATCAGCTACGGTTGCGTCGGCGTACACTGGAGTGCCTGATCAACAGCTGATTCCCAGGATCAGGATGTCTTCGATCAGTGATCTGAAGGAATTCTCAGGGAAAGAAGTGGATGAAGATCAAGCGCGGAATTGGATCAGTCGTCTTAAATCAGCATTTATTCGTGATCAAGCCTCTGATCATGAGAAGTTTTTGATGATGAGTGATCTGCTTAAAAGACCGGCGCGCAATTGGCATCGGCAGTTGAGCAGATCGACTCGTGGAAACTGGAAAAGTCTGTCGAAGAGTTTTAAACTCAGTACTGTAGAAGTGGTCAATCGGCATCTCGCCAATATTACTATATGAGCAGAGATCTTATGGAACTCCTATCGAGTATAACCGGTTGAATGTGGCAGGAATTAGGGACAACTTGTCGATCAAGGAAGGTCCGCTTACGATCTTACGTGGACATGTGCAGCATGTTCTTGACACGTTGATTAATCGCGAATTCGCTGATCAACTGGCACTTTTGCGTTTGGGAGATGTTACAGAGTTGCAAGAGACGCTGCGGGATTATGCGCGCAATAAGTCGTGCCAGCCAAAGGCGGCAGTAGGCACTAGCCGATTCCGTCAGAAATTTGGCGATGCTCGATCATCTGCCCCAGCGCGGAAGCCTAAAGCAGTGCGCGCGATCAAGATGATGTCTGGGAGTGATGAATCAAGTTCGGATGACAGTGGAAGTGATGGTGATCAGCGTCGTTATATGATTGATGCTATGCGTGATAAATCAGTGACGCACGATCAACCTAGTGAGCCTCGATCTGGCAAACGAAGTGAACGAAGTGCAGTTGATCAAGGGTTAACGAAGAAGTGCAGTCATTGTGGATCTATCAATCACGACAATTTACGTTGCTGGAAGCGCCTTACCTGTCTGAAATGTGGCAAGAAGGGTCACCCGACTGATCACTGTTTGTATGTCTGCAGATCATGTGGCGAAATTCATGATGCGGGAAAGTGCCCTATGGAGGAATTTTACAATCGCATCCGCCAGTGTTACAACCCTACCAAGCATGCCGGAATGTTGCCCAAGGAAGCAGAGGACATGTTAAACTAGGACTCTTGCCAGGTTTAAATCTGGTACGGGATGAGCGTTTTAGTTTGTGTATTTTTGCATATGTGGATAAGAAGGCTGATCGAGCAGAAGAAAATGATAATGAAAAATGTGATCAGCCTGATTTACCACGTTTGGCTAATTTCCGTATTGATGAATTTTCTCGGTCCCCGGTGATAATGGAAGTTGATCTACTTCCGGGGGAATCTCGCGGATATTGGAAGTACCACTCGGCCAAGAAATGGTTTAAACAATCCAGGGCGAGTGGTAAATTAATAACGAACGTGCCACGTTGTTATTTGATTCTGGTGCCGAAGTGTCGATCATAGACTCAACCTTTGCTCGTAATGTGGGTTGTCAGATCGACACGAGCCAAACACAAGAATTTTTTGGTATCGGAGAAAGTGCATACCTCACAGAAGGGCGTACTAGAATCAAGGTGACGTTAGCGGGATCTTTGGTTTATTAATTCCATGCATGGGTGGGAAAACTCGTTGGTCAAGATGTTATATTCGGAATGGATTTTATGATCCCTGCTGGTGTTAGATCGGACGTCGCCCACAGAGCACTTAGTTTGCCTGACAAAGTGATCATTCCATTTGAAGGGAGTCGGCAGTTGTATGGATCAAGTGGAAACTTGATCGGTATGAGCAGATCCCAGTAGGTCGATCTGCTGAGGTTCGGATTCGTGATCAACGATCTCGGAAATTATGGATTACTCGCGGAAAGTTTGGGTCCCCACTGTGAATAGGGGCGTGGGTAATCTACGGTATTTGCGCATTACGAACGTTGCTGATCATCCGATCATCCTACAAGACGATACGATTTAGGTATCTGGATGAGCAAAGACGACGTGCCCCGTCGCTCTGGGTTTATTTCGGTGGGGTCCAATCTTTATAAGGAGTGGCAGAATCTCGTGTATCAAGCTTCTACAGATTCTGTGCATGATGATCAAGAAAGTGTCAATCAAGGTCCCTTGGTCGAGAAAAAGGAGTATCCTATTCCTCAAGGAATTTTGGTACGACCTACGAACTCGATCACGGCATCTGTGGCATTAGTAACCGAAAGATCGCAGAAGGTGCAAGAAGTGCAAGAGAAGTGCGATCTGGAACCGAGTGTGAATAGTCCGACACTTTACCATGAAGTTGAACGATCTGTTGTAAGAGATGAGCCTGATCAAGATATGCGTGATCACCACGTCTCAGTCGATCATAGTGAATTTGGTGTGATTCCTACCGATGATCAAGTGTGCTACCATGAAGGTGGATATTTGTTCGTGGAAGAGTTGGAGAAACAGCTTGCTACGCTGCTTGAGGTGTCGGCAAGTACCGAAGAAGTGACCAAGGACGATCTGCAAGTTGGTGAACCATTGATCAACACAGCAGAGGAAATTGATCAGCTTCGCGATATAATTTGGGCGAAGAAACATCTGTTGATCGGGAAAGGAAACGCGTTGCCTCCTGCTGCACGTGGAGTTGTTTTTGACATTGACGTAGGCAATGCGCGCCCGATCGCTCAAAATTGTCGGAAGGTCGCTCCACAATTTCGCGAGAAGTTATGAGCCTTGATCAAGGGGCTATTGGCAACGAAGATCATCCAACCACCTACTTCACCCTGAGCATCACCTATAGTAATCATAGTGAAGAATAATGGGGTTGATATTCGATTATGTATCGATTGTCGCGCGGTGAATCAACTCACGCGCCTGATGGTGTAACCAATGACTTTGATCTCTGATCTGCTCGAAGATTTGGATAAGGCGTTGTGGTTTTGATCTTTGGATATGGCAAGTGGTTTTTGGGTCGTGTCTATGACCGATCGAGCACGTCAGATTTCGGCTTTTGTTACCCCGTTTGGATTGTTTGAATTGAATAGGATGCCCTTTGGCCTAAGGAATGGTCCTCAGATCTGCCAGCGGTTGATCGATAATGCATTGTATGGGTATCTCAAGGTTAAGGACAGTGCCGATCTAACCAAGTCAACTGATGTATTTACTACGGGAGATCCTGATCAAGCACAAGGCCCGTCTGTGTTGCAACGAAGATCATATATCGATGATATTTTGATCCCGCACCTACATGGACGATCCTATGTGATAAAGTGCGAAATCTATTGGAAAAGTGCGATCAGTGGAACTCGTCGATCAGCGTGGCTAAATCGTACTGGGGGCGAAGTGAAGTTCCTTATTTAGGACATCACGTCTCTAGGCGTGGTTTGGAAACAAATCCGAAGAATTTGGATGATCTGATCGATTTTCCTTTTCGTGGTACTTTGCGTACTATGCAATCATTTTTGGGAGTATGAATTACTATCGTAGATTTATTGAAGACTTCGGATTCTATGCCGCTGTACTTTATGAGTTACGAGAAACGGACTATCAAGAATTAAAGGGTCGATCATCGATCAATGAGAGTCCGGATCGCAAAGATGATCGATTGATCAGGGCGAAAGTGGCATTCAGTATGCTGAAGGCGAAGATCGCGTCAAAACCAACCCTACGCCATTTCGATCAAGACAAAACACCGGTGATCGTGGTTTATGCTAGCAAGCGGGCAGTGTCTGCACGATAGTGCAAGAGCATGATCAAGTATATTGCCCCGTCGCATTTGCGAGCCGGACACTGAAGAGAGGTGAGCTGAATTACAGCCCCGTCGAAAAGGAAGTTTTGACTCTTCTGCGGATTCTGGACGTCTATTTTACGATGTTGGTTGGAAAGGCGATCACTGTCCTGTAACGTCGGTCTACGTTGAAGTGGTTGTTAACATCCAACGGGATAGACGGACGATTGGTGAAATGGGCTGCGATCTTTTCACAATGGGACTTGCAGATTAAGAAATGTGTGCATGGAGAAGAGGAGGCACTAGGGGCGTTAGCCGCAAGTATCACCCCTCGCACCGAAATCGATGAAGCCCTGATCGTGATCGCGCCGAAAAAGCAGCCTCGACAGATGATTGAAGTGCCACCTCCCACGGTTGAGAAAGGCAAAGATCTATACGTGATGACCGGAGTGGGAGATCATGATCGCGGTTGCTTATCATGCACCAAACATCACGGCGAATGAAGCAAAGTATCATGGATTGCTTCTAAGTTTGGATCTACTGTCGCTATATCCCAAAGTAAGGGTGATCGTGTGTGGAGACTCGAATTTGGTGATGAGGCAAATGCGTGGCGAAATAGAGTGCAAAGCACTGCGACTACAAAATTGCAGCAGCGTGCCTTAAAACTCTCTCGCGAATGGACTGATCACGATCTGCTGCACGCGAAAAGGGAGTGGAACAAGAGTGCCGATCACATCACCAGTACGGCCATGCGGGATGGAACACGGTGTGAAATTGTCGATGATCACCAACTGGACGAATTAGACGATCTCAACAGATGTCTGAGGTGATCACTTGGAAGGATGATCCCACTGGCCCGCAAGTGCTGGTGACGACGCGATCACATAATCTCCGTCAATTAACGCGTCCGTCATCGTGGCCCGAAGTATCCATAGAAGGGATAAACCGGAACGTGTTAAAAAGGCGCAAGACAAAGAGAAGTGGATGTGTGATCTGCGATGTTACTTGCATGGTAAAGTTTCACAATTGAGCATAGACGAGGTGAAGGATCGCGCGAAAATCGCCGACTGTTATGATGTCGACGACCAAGGGTTGTTGATCTACTGTGGAAATATGTCTAAAGAAAAAACAAGCTGTGGTCAAGATGATCAAGATGATCGACATTCTTTGATCAAGCTCGTTTTACCTGATACCCTACACGCGGATGTCCTCCACCATTATCATGTGAGTTTGGAAGGAGGGCATCAGGGTATAGAGCGGACGTATCAGCGGATCAGGTGATATTTTCATTGGCGTGGTTTATTTCGCAGCGTGCAACGATTTTTTGGGCAATGCGTGGATTGTGAAACGGGGAAGGGCCAACCTACGATCAAGGGTATGTCGCCGGGAAACATTGAAGCTACTTACCCATTTCAAGTGATAGCTATGGACCATATACAGTCGTTGCTCCGATCATCTGATGGGCATGCGGAACTGCTGATCTTAGACTGATCTGTTTACGGGTATGGTGATCGCAAAAGCTGGATAATCTCGTACAGCACAGAAAGTCGCCGAGAATTACGAAGAGTGTGTATTTCGTCGATTTGGAGCTAGTGAGGTGATCAGACATGATCGAGAACCCGGTTATGTCCGAAGTATTTTGCGCGTCCAACAAGATCGTGGGACAACGACAGATTGCCACTATGGTGTACCGTCCACAAGCGATCGGCAAGGCAGAAAGAATGGTGCAAACAATCACACCAGCGATCAAGATGTATGTATCTGACGTCGGTCAGAAGGATTGGAGCTCGTATGCAGAACGATTGGTATTTGCACTAAATTCAACTCCTGATCTAATCCGTGGAGATACAACATTTTACCAGGCATATGGGTAGGATCCGCGGTCATCGTTGGAAACAACGCTTCAACTTGGTGGAATTTAGGCGCAAAGATCGTGATGCTCGCCGGTGGAGGTATAGGCTACAGAACGATTATCGTTACGCCCGTGATCGAGTGAGTGCTCGATTGCACCAAGCCATGGCTGATCGAGCTGAAAATCACAATGATCAAGTGTCACCGCAAATGATAGAAGCCGGATCGAGGGTTTTCTTATACCTCGATAGGGAGAAAGAAGGATTCGCGAAGAAACTGGCGCATATGTGGCATTGACCGTTCAGAGTCGATGATGTGATTGATGATCATGAAGCAAGATTGATTACGGTCGGCACCGACTATCGCATATTTCCGGTTGTACACCTATCCAAGTTGAAATTGGTCAAAGAATTTACAGATCGACCTACTACTGTGCTAGCAGCTGGGGTAGAAGATCGTTTTAATTTTGATGAAGCCTTACTACCTGAAGACAGTTGGAAAAGAGCCCTGGAGCCAGACGAATTTGAAGTTGATCGCATCACCGATGTCCGATCTGGTCGAAAGACTAAGTGTGGCAGAACGTTGAGCGAGTATCAAGTTTACTGGAAGGGTTACGATGAGCCGTCATGGGTAGACGAGGCAAATCTGAATTGTGATGCTCTGATCAAGGATTTCGAAAGGAAGATGATTAACAGACATCGTCCGACGTGATTCAAGTAGACGAAGAGTCCAACTAACGCATGATCGACAAATCGACTATTGAAATTGTGACTGACGAACCCTCGATTAGAGAAAATCGATTGATGAAATCACGATTAATGGAGAAGTGACGATTGACTTGAAGTGGTGAATTTACGATGGATATTGCGAGATATGGTAATGGAGCAACGGCAGATGAGCCGATGGAAGATCAATTTATGTATATGCATGAAAAGTGGCGAAGCAACAATTGGGAATGGTATGATCAAGAATGTTTATTGACTGAGGAACAAGTGATCAACCAGCTAACCTGATCCATAAAACTTACGGCGAAGGCGAGGGATGTTATGGCCGGGATGATCATCAAGAAAAAGGCGACACTGGATCCTCCAAGGTTCCTCGGCGTCAACTTCACGTAGCGCATCCTTCAAGTTCCGAGGTGGTGAACCTGATAGGTACCGTGGGTACCATGATCCACTATCAGCTGGAGTATACTTCAAGGGGCGGTTCCGGGCGTAGTGCGAGATCGACGGGTCCAGGAAAATGTCAAGATCGCATACTCCGTCGATCATGCCCCGCAACACGAACTCCACCAGCTTCTTCAACAATGCTCCGGCACGACTCCTACGCTGACGTCGACTCTCATAGTAATCCTGGAAGAAGGTGTCACGCTCCCTGAGGTCTCGATCTATCGGGAGATGATGAGTCGACTCCCATATCGCTTGTGCATGATGATACAGGAATGTCTGGTACCTCGCTTCGAAGTCAGCAAACCAGCCGACCGAGTGGAAAGAGATGGGGGACATCATCTGGTTGTAGAGCTCCCAGGGGAGTCGTGCATACAGCAGCTCCACTTCCGACTTGGTGATCAGGTGATTACACCACTGATCAGTAGCAGGGACGTCCATGGCAACTGGAAACAACCATCACACGGGGCGTGTCAAGTAATCGCAGACCACGCGTGCTGAGACGTTACCCAGATTGAAGCCGTTAAGTTTATCTGGGGTCCACGGCAATATGTCCATATCTTGCGCACCATCAGGAACCAAGATCAGCAAATTGGATGCACCCCTGCGAGGGAAGAGAAACCCAGAAGAGTCTTGATCGAGCGAATCTTTGCTCTCGAGCTCGCTGATTGCAGGGCTGGACAAATTCTGCGTGCTGACCGATGGAGAAAAGTGCTACAACCGCCTTGATCATCATTCGGCTGATCGGGACTGGAAAGATCATGCCCCATACCTTAGCCTGACTGAATGGGAGAAGCTTTAAACGGAAGATCATCATCCGACGATCCATTCTCCTCTGTAATAGGAGGAACTCGAAGTTGCCGCTTGGACAGAGGAGTAGATCGTGATCGCCGAGCACGTTTCTTGAGCGAAGAAGTTGGCCGGATGAAGGAAATTTTAGATGAATCTTCCTGAAGACCAGAAGGCGAGCTTGCGGCCTGATCAGTATCTACACAAGAGGCGCCTGTACTCGGGTCGACCTGCATGTGTAACGCCGCACCAGCCAAAACGGATTGGACGTAAGAATGTTGTGATCGCAATCGCGTAGCTTCGTTCTGAGCGCGTTGCGCTTCGTCACGTAGTGTGTCACGACCTGCTGATACCGACTGAAGATCACGTAATTGAGAAGCTTGGTGACTGAGGCGGCTCCGTGCCGTCAAAATTTCCGCCTGCAACTTTGAATTATGGGCACGTAGATTCTACAGCTCGGCATTGCGGATCGATACCTCATCGAGGCGTGCAGATAGCTCTTCAACCGTGGATTTGGCAGCGACGAATTCATTCATCATGACAAGATTAGCTTCACTGTCCGCCCGGACGCGATCTCGTTGGTCTTTGCGCTCACTTGCCTTAGATGCCAGTTTGATCACCTTCTTGGTCAAGTGCTTGCTTTTGGAGATGGCAGGATCACGCTCTTTTTGCATCATGCCCAAGCGTTTGCGGAGTTGATCGATCGTTGCTCGATCTTGGAGTGCCGTCGCCCGTGCGATCTTGATATTGGCCTCGCAGAGCTCTTTCTCAAGGCGCGAGATCTCTTGAGCTTGATGATCGATGGTCCCCGCTTGCACTGATAGCTGATATCGATCTTGATCATGACCACACTCCAGATCGCGGATCCGATCGTGTTGTTCTAATATGGTTTCCTCGGCGGTATTCAGGTGTTTCTTCAGTTTTGACTCACTGTCCTGGATCTTGTTGACAGTCGCAAGGATGTGATCGCGTTAAAGGCGCAGCTTTTTCGCAGATCCACTCGATCTGCTGCTCACGGTCAGCGAGTTTTCTGGCAACGCGTGCTTTTGACCTCTGAAGCATCTTGACAGAGTCTTCAAACGTCGACATCGACATCGAGTTGTTCTGTATGTCGATCTCCTCTTGTTTCGTGCAGGCTCGGTTGATCATCGAGATCAGATCGTCAGCCTTAGATCTATCAAGGGATGATTTGGCGTCCATGATCGACTTCATGATCGAATTGCTGAAAATGTACTAATGGAAATGGATGATCACGATGGACATGATCGATGATGACCTGATGGGTGAAAGGGATGATCGACGGTTGGCAACGACCAGATAGAACCACGCCCCAACCGCTGTACGGAGGGGAGGGGACGAGGCTCAGGGGCGGCTGTGGAGAAGCGCATAGAAGATTTTTGGTCAACTGTCATGAACATGGACGGGCCATCCGGAGCAAAAGCGAAGCAGGGTACAGGTACATGATGGTAAGCAACAGACGAATGATATATATCAGGATGGGTAGAGTTGATTGGTCGATATTAGGTAATTTGTTGATTTTAGGATTTAAGGAATAATGAAGTTCTCTTTTTGCATCCGATCAACTAGATCATCGATTGGGACGGCGTGATAACTTCGCGCCTCCCTTTCATTACGTCGGAAGTTGAAACGAGTTGGGGGCACGTGTAACTTTCCTTAATGGCAGTTCACACCGTTAGCGACTGAATGCCGCTGGGATTGAAGTTTCTAGAAGAAGCGCGCCCTACCTGATCAGGGTAGGTGTGCACGAGGGCAGGATGTAATGCGACTTAAAGGTAAAAGATATACTAAATATAAATGCGTATCTAAGAACCTAACCTAAAACTTAATAAAAGATAAAGTCCTAAAGTACCAAAAATGCATAAATGCAAAAATGGCTACAATGGTCGTGTACTACTTGAAATTTGTATGCAGCCTAAAACCAGGCTACACACACGCGGAGCATAGCAAATTTCCAACACATTACATACGCACCTTTACACGTCCCGGGCGGGAGCACGTAGTGCACCTTTTGGCCCACCGGCAGACGTAAAGTTTCGCAGAACTCGTCCTCAACTCCGCCCGCTGTGTCAGCGTCCCCTTTTCGTAAAGGCTACTGGGAGGGTGATCTAGCCATGTGTTCTCACCTCTTCCACCATTGGTTTACTCCTATCCTCTAGAAGTTCGTCTGCTTTAAGCGCCCCTTGCGAACTCTAGGTTGATTTTTGTAAAATCCGTTGATCTGCACATAGAAAGTGCAGATCGACCCCCTTCCTCTTAAGTTTAGGCTAGGAATACAAATATATTGGGTATTTCCTTAGCGATCTAGGCTTAAGAGGGTCGACGATCAAGTGGTGAAGACTTCCACCACGTGATCAAGTACCCCTTCGCTGATTTCCACTAAATCGACAGCGTCGATCTGCGATCATCGATCTGCGATCTACAGATCCGCATCTCGCCAATTCGCACTAGATCAACTGGGTCGATCTGCGATCATCGCTTATTGATCATAGATCTGCAATCTTCGACCCCCAGTTTTTTCCCGGGATCTCGAATCTTCGATTTTCCACCAGATCTACACTTGTCGATCTGCTACGAATTCGCTTGATCTACATCGGAATTGCACTGATCTACGTCCAGTCACCTGGAGAGTGACCCACGCCCAAACCGTCGGGTACACAAGATGAGCAAGACATAGGCCTGACACAGGACAACCGGAGGACCCCCTTCGCTAGTCGGTAGTCCGGGCGCTGTGGAAACGACTGTCCAAGCCTCAAACTTTGGCCAGCCGCTCCACCACAGAATTTTTCAAGGTTGGGTGCAGGGCACCATCATTGTCCGGCTCATGACCCGGTTTTACGAAGCATAATGACGAATACCGACGGTGACGACTAGTGATCACAATTCGGGTACGATCTCGAGGGTGTCTCGTCACGGACTCAACTCATTTGGAAGGCATTATTAAAAATACGGGTAGTATCTAAGAGATAATTCTGATGGTACTATGACATGTACGGATAACCTGTCGGAAATGCTTTGCCGGTATAAATCCATAAGATATGAAAAGTCAAAGCCTCGTTTGAACTTCCATCTCGTTCCTCGACTAGTGGTGAAGAGGTTTGTATCGGTGGATATAGAAAGTCCATGGTCTCAGAAAAGAACATACTACACCTTTGCCCGTCCAAAATGAAAAGTTTTTCATCCAAAGTGAAATAGGCAGCGAAGTAAAAAATATATTTAACAACTTTTGCATTCAAAGTGAAATAGGTAGCGAAGTAAAATATATATTTAACAAATGTTGCATCCAAAGTGAAAAGCCTTGTAACCAATGTGAAATGGAACAATTAAATAAAAACAAAGAAGAGAAATAAGCCTCAACTTTATCAACGTGGTGACTTAAATTAGAAATCATCGTGTCCCCGTCAGGTCCCGACGTGTTGGCGAGGTTAAACGCGATCAAGATGCCGCTCGAGATAAATGTTCAGAGCACGTGAAACGGTACAAAGACGTCGAGGACCATGGCGACGGGCCACACACGAGCGTGCCTCGCACGAGGTAGCCGCGCTCGTCCATGGCTGCAAATACGGCCTGGAGCAAGCCATCCGTGGACATGGCATATTGCACGCGCGGTTGCGCGAGGGACAAAGGAACGTGGTAACGGACATGGTCACGACTTCACCCGTCGTGACAAAGGACGCGGCCCAGTTGAGTCCCACGCTGACAAACGCCGTGCCGTAGGATTCCGCGGCGTCCAAGTGAGTATACTTTTGCATGTCGACGAGGGACAGCATGGCGAGGATGCTCAATGCCGCGGCCCCGAGGACCGTGCCGACCACAGCGCGTAGAATTTTCGTCTCAGGCGCTTTCGCTTCGCCTGCGAGGCAACAGACTTCGTCGTAGCCAATGTAACCAAAGAAACTCGCGCATCGCGCCGACCAAGACGCCGGGCCAGCAAAACACGAGCGTGTCGTGGCCCTGCCGCGCCACCACCGCAGCGTCCGGAAAGAACGGCACGGGGTTATGCGGATTCACGTGTCAGAGGCCCACGACGATAATATAGAGCACGACCGTGACTTTCGTGAGCGTCACGAGGTTCACGACGCACGTGCTCGTGTGCGTGCCTGCGAGTATCAGGACCGTGCACGTGGACAGCAAGAGGCCCGCGTACACGTCGACGACCGAGTCGTGCGATTTCATCCACGCGGGGCTGCGCACGCCCACGTGCACGTGCATCCAGTGCGTCAGCTTGTCGCTCCATCTCCGGACGCCGCCGACACTCGCGACGCCATACTCGAGCGTCAAGAGGAAGCCGGCGAGGAACGCGGGCAACTCACCGACGGCGTGGTACGCGTACGCGTACGTGCTCCCGGGACTCGGAATGCGACACGCGATGGCCTTCAGCATGTAGATGCGCTTGCCATCTTCTCAGAGGTAGTCCATGAGATGCATGGTGCCGTCGATGCTAATTTAATTAGCAGTAATATATCAGAATTGTTTCTATCTAAAGTCACGACGTTGATAAAATTGAGGCTTATTTCTCGTCTTTTTTTATTTAATTGTTCCTTTTCACATTGGTTGCAAGGCTTTTCACTTTCGATGCAACAGCTGTTAAATATATATTTTACTTCGCTACCTATTTCACTTTTAATGCAAAAGTTGTTAAATATATATATTTTTTTTACTTTGCTACCTGTTTCACTTTGGATGCAAAACTTTTCATTTTGGACGGGCAAAGGTGTAGATCATATATCTGTGAAGAAGGCTGGAAACACTGATTTGTACTTAATCTATGTACAGTGCCACACAAAAAAACTTGCACTTTTTTTCCTTTTTTTGTGAGCAACGCCACAAAACAGAACATACAAAAGTGCCTGTCATGGCCCCCAAAAGCATCCCAGAGACTCCAAAATGCTCAGGCAAGCAGCTGAGTGCTGAGCAACGCGCGTGTATCGTTGCCTTGAAATAGAGTGTCTTGAAAGCACCTCAGATTGCTGTTCAGCTACACGTTCCAGTGAGAGCTGTACACTGTTATAACAACCTCTGCTGAACGCAAAACGTCTACGCCATTGAGACGTTCTGGGAGATCAAAAAAGCTGGAGGAGTGCGACGTCAGGTCACTTGTTCGCAGCGTCAAGAAAGATCGGCGTGGTGCACTTGCCGACATCACCAACAGCCTACCCGTTAAAGTCCACCACAACACTTTCAGAACAACTTTGCACGACCAGGGCTTTCACAGTCGGGTGGCGGTGAAGAAGCCATTCATGACAACTACCCACCAGCAGAGGAGGCGATACTTTGCGAAAAAGCACAAAACCTGGACTGTCGAATACTGGAAACGCGTTCTGTGGACCGATGAGTCCACCTTTGAAATTGGCCGCAAATCCCGGGTCGTCCATGTTTGGCGTACTGCTCAGGAAAAGTATTGCAACACTTGCCTGACGCCAAACTTCAAGTCTGGCAGGACCTCCGTCATGGTCTGGGGATCTTTTGCGGGCAGCAAGAAGTCAAAGTTGGTGTTTATGCCCCCTGGACGACGAACAGCCGTTGATTTTGTCGAGATTGTTTACGACGGAGCTTTAAATGAATTCTTGGGTGAGGTGCCTGGAAGGATTCTTATGGAAGATGGAGCCCCTGTCCATCGCTCTAAGGCACCGCAAAAATGGCGACAAATGAAAAAAGTTGAGAAACTGACATGGCCTGCAAATTCGCCGGATCTCAACCCAATTGAGAACGTCTGGAAGCTCATGAAGGATGCCATCCAGCGCCGCAAAACACCGCCAAACAACGTCAACGAGATGCAGCAAGCTTTGAAAGAAGCATGGAAACAGATTGATGAAGAGAACTTGGATGCTTTAGCTGCTTCAATGCCCGAACGCATCGCCGCTGTCATCAAAAACAAGGGTGGACACACTCGTTGGTAGAATGGCTATTACGCGTCTCATAATTGGTCAAATTTAAAAAAACTTGCATCACCTGTTTCCTCGAGTCTCAAGCTATAAACTTGATTGATGGAGTTTAGCAGCATGATGTATTGGGTTCGAGAATTTGATACAAATTGCGCAGATTTGTGGTCAAATAGAGTGTCAAAATGCAAAAATGCGATTTTTTTTGTACGGCACTGTACATATGTTTTTCGGGCACTAAAAATAGTGTGTACCACACGCCGGATGGAAGTTTACCATAACTTCAACATCTGGTACATATTTCATGTTCGGCTAGCTAAACACTTCTCAATAACCATTCCATTGATAAAGTCCCTGACTCGGTTATTTTCTCCTTCTCGTTACGAACTATCTACAGGGGTAATTTGCACTGCGAACGGGCATTTGGGTGTGGAAATATGGACTTAAGTTACTTTCGTTATATTTGGAGATATTATCTAACCTTTTTACGACTCAAGTTTTCGACAATCGGTGCAAGCATGAAGACCGACAACTTCCAACCGATTGGTTCAGCGACTAAAATATGGTTGACAGGCACGGGGCCACCAAAGGAGGATGAGTGTTGTCGTGGATGATATTGATCGAAAGAAAAGGTGACAAAGGTGATGGTGGGAGAAGCCACAAGAGAGTCAGGAGATACAAGAGACTCGAGTCACACAATTCAAGTGTCCGAGAGTAGTGGAGAGATGATGCGGTTCCTAAACGGAGGATACTGAGGTCTGACTTGCGTTTATATGATAAAAATTGCAACAAGTGCGTCTACGAGGTTCCTAAAGCAAGGGACATTCATTTGAAGCTGAAGTCTCGAATTTCGCAACGATTTATGGAATGGAACGTTTCTTGATGGGAATTTTGGGGCCTTCCAAGCCCATGTGATCGTTTCGTTCAAATGTGACGGTACCAGAAACTCCATGTAATGCTACTTTCAACGTGGGAATTACAGCATTTGTTCCAGTGGCCATCGCGGTTGATATCGCGCGGATGCTGGGTCGCTACGCATGCCTTGAGCGTATCGCTCGAGTCCTGCCCATGCAACCATGACACCATTATCCGTGCAATACTGGGGCGGAGGAAAGACTGCCACGACGCCTTCTCCTTGGACTGCTGCTCGAATTCGGTCACGGAGATACTGATTCGATGCGACACCACCACACACAACCTGGAAAAAACCTATTGGTGACGAGCGTCTTCCAGTCAATGAACCTCGAGCGTTGACGTACAAGGGTAGAAATGTTGCTCCCCACGCGTTCTTTGCTCCACCGACATGCTCGTCGCGTTCGAGTGATCAACTGATTTACTGCTACTCGCTGGTTAATACAGTAACGATTTAGTCGCTCAAAACCACGAAAGGTCCCGAAAACTTACCTGAAAAGAAGCGCATAGGTCCTCCTTGGTCCGCTCGTCTAGTGTACCAAGCTGGTAAAGACAAAAACAGGGATTATATCCGTCTCCTCTGTCCCCATTGCAACGAGTACCTTGGTAACTTCTCGAAGCATGGCAGTTTTTATCCCCGAGTATGAGAAATTGCAGTCCTGAGCACAGATGCACCCACTCAGTTCCGTGTTGCAAGAAAAGCGAGTGGGCTTTACCTTTCGATGTTTCATGGGCTCCGTGAACGGAAACGCTCGGTCATTGCCACGTGCGGCCAGCTGCTCAATTAATTTGCCGCTGTGCACACTTATGTTGCCACTGGAAGTGAGATGGAGCATGCGCGCGACTTTATCGTACGCTTCTCCGATCGAGTCATCGACCGTCTTGCCCAAGAGCTCGTATGTTCCGAGACTCGTTGCCAGCACAAGGCAACAGTGACCTCCCGACACGAGCAGCACAAGAAAGGGAAACTCTGGTCGTCGTGTGTCAAGCTACGGCATTACGTCAAAACGATGCACCGTGAAAAATGCTGTGGAAGCGCTGGCCATGTACGTACTTGCGGTAGTCTTGACACTAGAATATGAGCCTACTGCAAGCCATCAACTCATGAGTCTTTGGACTCGAATCGAGACAAAACCGAGTTCATACTCCACCTCGAGGTGATGAATCTGCAAGAAGGCCAAGTGTCGGTGGTCCAGACACATTTGTCGCGCCGTCTGGAGCCCCACATCCAGGCACGGTGCAAGTCCTGGCCCGGACGTGACCGCCACGGCCGACAAGTCCTTTACACTCGTTAACCCACTAGCATCCATGAGTTCTTTCCTTCACAAATGTCTTCATTTCAACGTTTGGTTACGTTCCTTACCTCTGCGCGATCGCTGCATGCATCACGCGTGGCAGATTCTCTGCATGTGCCCGTGCTGCGAGCGCTGGCACAATCCCTACAGAGACCACGTTTTCGAGCGATTACAGAGCGAATCATTGGTTCAGAGGATACGACGCACCTTTCCACTTGGCATGGAGCTCCCACTGAGACGACAGCACGTTGCTCAGTACACGTCCGTCTTGGTCGAGCACGGCAGCGGCCGTATCGTCGCAACTACGGACGACGAGGTGTCGAACGGATAAATCATCACAGGTACGAGAAGAACATGTCACGACGTTGTTGTTTACCTTGTCTCAATGCCCAGGAGATACGAAACATGACGCGCAGACCAGCGCGGGGGCGTGCCCGTCGTTCGTTTCAGCATGCGTGCGGACATTTAAGTGGACCACACGAAGTTTACAGCACCTTATTTTCCAAAGTGTCCCAGAATTACGCGTGCCACTTGGTGGGAGGAAGAAGGAGGAGAAGCGAACGAGTTGGTGTCATGATGGATGGGACGGGCGAGCAAGACGTGGCCAAGATGGCGCGCGAGATCACGCTCGTGACCCAGCGCGACGGATGGAAGTCGGATAAAAGTGTCGTGCCCGAGATGCAGCGGCTCTTGAGCAAGCTCACGACGCTTCAAGTGGATATCGATTTACTACAACGCACGAAAATCGGGGCCGCGGTGAATAAGCTCAAGAAACACGACGATGAGATTGTACGAGGGTATAGCTCGAGCTTGACCAAGAAGTGGAAGACTCAAGTGGGGATTGCGGCACCCCCGGAGCGACCACCCGAGAGACAGCGCGTGGGCAGTCCGACTCGGCCATTAAAACGAGGTACATTGCCAAGTGCGCAAGTGGTAGATAGAAAGAAAAAACGCACAAGCACGTGACGCTTTGGTTTGTGTTGATTGTAAAACTGGTGGTAGATTCTGACGAGCGAAAGAAGTTGGAGAGTGCGAGAAAAAAATTGCAGCAAGGATATGCAAGTGAAAAGGCCAAGCGAGATTCACGGACGGTGCAGGTGCTGAGTGGACCGATTGCGAAAGGAAGAAGAGGTACCAGAGTCTCGACCGGACCATCCAAGAGTTTAGTGGGGAGAGCACAGCTGGCGCAACGTCGTCCCCTCTCGTCGGCAAACCATCGAGCGGCATCCGCCCCACCAGTAGCTCGTAGAGTCTTACCAACCTCAAGGTCCCAACTGCAGTCGAAACGTCCAGTTACGTCACTTGCCAATATGTAAGTCGCCTGCTGGCTGATCTTCTCGCGTGATTTTAACATATTCACTGCTGTACAGGTCAGCAGAAGAAAGACACCGTCAGCGTCAGCTTAAGTACAGAGCGCTGTCTGGACAGGGAAGTCATGAAAGGGATCGCCGAGATCTGGAGCGCGCTCGGAATAGGAACAGTAGCTCTCAGGTTAACGGAAGAGTGAAATCCGGTGGTTCCCTAACATCAAGCGGATCGGCGTCAAGGGATATTTCGAATTCTGTGAATGCACGCAAGGCATTACTAGATAAAATGTATCCACGTGTGTGCGGAGTTGGAGCGGGGTCTAGTGCTGATAGATCGACAGGTGGCACGAAAAAGACCCGACCTAGTACAGCTGTCAAGCGGAAGGAAGTTAATTATACCGAAGGGCAGCGTGAAGTAATCTCGTGGCTCAAGGGTCTCAGTGTCGACATGAGCGAATATGCCTCAGCCTTCTTTGAAAACGGCTTTGATTCGGTCAAGTTGCTCAGCACGATTGAAAAGTCGGATTTGCCGTCGCTCGTCCCTAAAAAGGGTCATCATCGCTTGATTCAGCAAGCGTTGGACGATTTGCGGCAAAAACACTCGACGTCGGCAGCTTCGCAACGACGTGATCGTTTTAAAAAGGAGTCGCGCGTGCGACGGAACGATCCGTTCGAAGAAGATTCGGACGATAGTTTTGTCGTGAGCGATGATGGCGAGTACCGTCCTGGACATATTGCAGCAATGTTTCGGAAGAACCGGAAGCGGCGGTACTCGATTGATTCTGATGATTCGATTAACATGGAGGCGTCATTTGATGAGATTCAGAAAGAAGAGAAGCGCAGGTAGGTTTCTGACTTGTGTGACGTATTTGGAGGTATTGGACTCAGATGGTGTTTATTTATTTGGTTTTAGTGCTCTCTATGGCGAATACGAAGACTATAAAGAAGAATTGCGGAACAAAAAGCTGATGAAAAAGAAAAAGTAAGCTAAAAATGCATAAGGTAACGAGTACATAGGCATCCGAGTATACAAATGTTATCGCGTTCAAGGAACACTAGAGACACACAATTTTAAATACATACATGAACCCTCGAGGTTCTCTTCCAAGTAGTCGATCGTGGATGTCGCTCTTCGTCAACCGTCACAACTGCCGCGCGTCCTCGATCTGTTGAAGAAAAAACGCGTGCGTGTTGGAAACCGGATCTGGATGTTATCCGGATGGCGGTTTGTAAGTTGAAGTGTCCGTTGGGCCCAGGAGTTTTGAGGCGAAGGGTCGCATGCATATGAGGTTGTGTGTAGAGCAGGAGTAGGCAGAACCACAGCTATGTATTTAATCAGTTCTATAAAGTACATCTGCTGACCACTTGTCTCCTGTCTAACAGGGTTATGAGCCCAAGACTGCGCTAGAAATTCAAGGACCATGAACGGCGAACCAAAGACAGAAGGACTCCTCTATGGGTGGGACGGTAAAGATTGGCGCACGTACAAGTGGACGATGCGGGCCATCTTCCGTGAATACGGTCTTCTGGATCTTGGTGAAGGCAAGATAAATGCCACCTGCTTGAGGAGCGAGTCGAAGGAAGTCTACGACAAGAAGCAGTGGAAGGTCTCCCGTCACACCGATTGCAACAACTCGACCAGTATGAGCGGTAGTCGGATATGTGGGCGGCGTTGTGTGAAATCTACGAGAGACGTCAGGATCCTACGATCAAGGAGAGCATCATTCTGCGAAGGTCGGAGGTGCTACGGGACATGAAGTGTCCACCGTCTGGAGATATCAAAGTTCGCATTACTAAGATGTTCCGACCTCGGACGGAACTGTCGAGGTATGGGTACGAAGTGAAAAGAATCAACATGAATGCCATGATGTTGGACAGTCTACCAGACCAGTACGAATTTGAGCAACTACGTGGTGCAGTTAAGTACGGTGGCTCGGGTGGGTCCATGACGCCGGAGAGCCTCCGCTTGCTTATCGAACAGGCGGCTGAGCGTCAATCGCGACGCAAGGAATGCAGTGGCCAAGGATCTGATGGCGGCGGACGGTCGACGTCGAAGAATGGAAGAGGTCGCAAGGAGCGCGATGGTGGTGGTGAAGGCCGTCAGGGACGCGCAGGTGGTTGTGGAAGCGCCCACCAGAGAAAGTGTTTTAAGTGCGGACAGACGGGCCACTTGAAGGTCGACTGCCCGCAGCAGACCCAAGGAGGTGATGACAGCGGAGGCGGCAAAGCTACAGGCTTCGGTGGCCAGCGCCCAGGCCATCGCACGAATTTCACTCTGGGCCGCGATCCAACAGCCTTTCCGGTGCGTGTGGAGCCTGGTGTTACGACTGGAGTCGTTGAGGAGGAAGCAGCTTCAATGAAGCTCGTGCGAGAAGACGATCAGACGGATGATGTCACGGTCTCGTCGGATTGGTGGTGTTTCGACACTGGTTTGACTGTTCATATCGTTGGCGACAAGGACCATTTTGTGCATTTCGAGGAGATCATTCCGGATGATTTCGATTCGAAGGTGCATAGTGTGGCGGCCACTACACTCACCAAGCGTCTGGTACCGGAACGGTCAAAATTGTCACTGATGTGAATGTTCGAGAAGTCGAGATCTTCATGGATGATGTTCTCTATGTGCCGGGCGCAAAACACGGTCTGTTCTCGACTTAGTCTCGCCATGGATCAAGGCTTCGAGATCGACTACGATAAGAAGACGAAGGCGTACAGCGTGCACAAGGATATTTAACACGTTATCCACGCTGTGCGTGAGCACGAGCTGTGGTTGTTCCACACAAAGGGCAGCGCTCGTAAGAACTCGATTCCGACAACAGAGCGGACTGTCGTGAACTATGCCGCAGTAGATGGCGTTGGAAGTCTTCACGTGTGGCACGAGCGGCTGGCGCACGTCAATGGGTAGTACCTGAAGGTGATGGTCGACCGTTGTCTCGTCAAGGGCATGATGCTCACCCAAAGAAAGCTGAAGACTTGTAAAGCCTGTCATATCGGCAAGCGGAAGCAGAAGCGGCGACAGCAAAAATTGGATCGTGACATCACATACCCCAACCAGATCGTCTATGCCGACTTGTTGTTCCCAGCTCAGAACAATGGAACCAGATACTCGGCGGTCCTAGTGATTATGGATGGGTGGAGTAAGTTTTTCACTGTCTACTTGCTGAATACAAGACTGGTCCGACCGTGAACCAGCATATGCAGCAATACGTGGTCTGGGCCGAACGACAGTCTGGAAGAGGCATCAAAAAGATCGTTAAGCGTGAGTACCAGCCCGTGGCGAGCGCGACGTTCACGCTACAGCGCGTCCTCACTGACAAAGGAGGCGAGTTCACCAACAAAGACACCAAAGCCTGGTACGCGGCGCGTGGAATCGAGCACGTGACAGTTGGGCCTAAAGGTTTGCACCTGAACCCATGCGAACGAGTTCGCCAGTCTCTGATAGAAATGGTAAAGACACAGATAAAAGCGTCTGGATATCCTCGTTCATTCTGGCCGTATGCACTGAAGATCGCAGTGTACATCAAAAAACGCTTCTACAATAATCCAATTGAAAGATACCGTACCAGAGACTCTTTGGTGTCAAGCCTGACATCCATCACGTCCGTAAGTTCGGCTCCCTCGCCTACGTGCACATTCCCATATCGCCAGAACGCCAGAAGCACGACAACAACGCGATCGTCGCGTTCTTACTTGGCTACTCGGAAGAAAGGTCGGCTGCGAGGTGTTCATCTCCAGCGAGAACACGGTAAAATTTGTGCCTGAGGCACGAGTGCGTGAAGAGGTGACGTGCGGCGATCGTCACCACATCGAGCCTGAAGATAAGGACCAAACGTCGTTGCTACGCTTCTCGACCGAACCACCAGGTGGTATCTACCCTTTAGACATTGACGCAGACGGTGACGACAAATACAATGACTCGGAAGACGATTCCTCGTCCTCAAATGTCTCCATGATTTGCACTGCCGAGTTGGTGGGCGAGTTCGGGGACGTCAACGCGTCTGTGTCCCGCGAATGCAGCGAGACGGATTCGATTCTTTCTGTCCACAGAGCAGACAGCAGCCAGGATGGTAATCACAACGAGCGAGATGATTCCAGTAGCTCCGAGGTCACAGGCGCCGCCGAGGAAGAGTACGACGCGTCCGAAAGTTCAAGTGACCACGGATCCGTTTCAGTCGAATGCGGTTCAAATGTTGGTTTGGACGACAGTCATTCCACCGCAGACGACGGAGGTGGCGTAAGTGAGGAAGAAAATCCTGCTACAGCTACGGCGGCTGCCACAGAGGCTGACGAACATCGGCTGATGGGGTCTGGGAAGCGCCCTATACGCGACGAAACACAATCAGAAGCTGAGATAGGCCAGCTTGGAGACGCAGTGAAGATGCGTCGAAACGATCTACGTGAGGCTTCAACATACGGGCCGCCTGGAAGGTACAAGGAAGTGTTATTTGCGAACATGTCATCCAGAATCATCGGTAAGGACGGACGACCAATCCCAGCAGCAAACGTCAAGATACCAAGGTGCCAGCGCGAGGCGATACGCTCCAAGTTCGCTGATTTGTGGTGCATGGCCGAGCTATAAGAGATGGCGGCACAGAGATCCAAGGGTGGCTTGGAAGAGATTGAGGACACGGTGATGCCCAATGGTGCTCATTCAATCATTACAATGTGGGTGTACGCGTATAAGACGGATGGCCAAGGTTTCATCATTAAAATCAAGGCAAGACTTGTCGCGCTCCGAAATTGGGAGCGCCCTGGGATCGACTTCGTGGAAACGTTCGCTCCGGTAGCTCGAATATCGTATTTTCGACTGCTTCTGGCAACATCGGCCGAGTTAGGACGCACAGTCTACGGTGTAGATGTCAACACGGCGTACCTAAACGACAAGCTCGAGATCGAGCAGTATGTTCGGCAGGTTGAAGGATTCCCGTGTGAAAGCCAAGGTCATGTCTACGTTGTGAAAAGTTTCCTCTATGTGTTGCGTCAGTCCGGCCAAGAGTGGAACTCGGAGATCAATGGTTGGCTCCTCGGACGTGACTTCCCGAGTTGTTCCACAGATCCCTTTCTATTACCAGACATTCCAGAAGCGCATCGTGTTCGTATTACTTTATGCCGATGACATACTCTGTGCTACCAACGACGAATCCTTCAAGATCCAGATCTTCAGGAACCTCGATACTTCCTACGGCTTTAAGGGCCAGGGGGAATTGAGTGAGTACCTTGGTGTTGAAGTCACACAAACTGCTGAGGCCATCCGCATTTCTCAGCAAAAGTATGCTCACGAGATCCTCGGCAAATATGTACACGACGACATCAAACCGACTGGAAACCCGATGAAAACTAATGCCAGACTCTCTCCAGCCACTGAAGACGACAATATTAACTCAAGTTTTGACTATAGTTAGGCGCAGAGCATGTTGATGTACCTGGCTACCAGTAACAGGACGGATCTTGCCTACTCACTCGGCCAATTGAGTCGATTCGTGGCCAAGCCTCTTCGAAGCACGTCGGAGCGATCAAGCGCGTCTTCCGCTACATGATCGGCACGTGCGACTACGGGATCAAGTACACCAAACGTGATAGAGTTACGTCAGATCGTGTCATTATGCTGAGTGGATTCTGCGATTGTGACTGGAGGAGAGACCCTGAGACCCAGAAGAGCACTAGTGGCTCAGTGTTTACGCTGGCGGGTGGTGCTGTGGCGTGGATGTCGCGTCGTCAACCGATCATCGCGTTATCGACTGCAGAGGCCGAGTATGTCGCATTGTGTGAGGCCAGCATGAAGGCCATGGCGGAGAGTAATGTACTCACGGAGATGTTACCATCCTACAAAATCGAGCCAGTCATCGGGGTCGACAGCAGTGCCGCGCTCATCATGGCGACAAACGCGACCTACAGCATGCGCACACGGCACATCGATCTCCGATGGCATTACGTTCGCGAGAAGGTACAGAGTGGGTCAATCACGTTGGTCAAGGTCCGTGGGGAAGAAAACACAGCCGATGCCTTCACGAAGCCGCTTAACAAGGCTCGACTCAAGACACTCGGTGCGTTGGTGGGCATCACTGCGGTCGCCTAGTCGTTCGAAGTGTGGACTTCGAGAGGGGGCGTATTGGAAACCGGATCTGGATGTTATCCGGATGGCGGTTGGTAAGTTTAAGCGTCCGTTGGGCCCACGAATTTCGTGCGAAGGGTCACATGCATATGAGGTTGTGTGTAGAGCAGGAGTAGGCATAACCACATCTATGTATTCAATCAGTTCTCGAAAGTACATCTGCTAACCACTCGTCTCCTGTCTAACAGTGCGCTTTATTCAAGTCGAAGACTTGCGTGTGAGTGCGAAGTGTGAACGTAAGTGTAAAAGGAAAGTGTATTCCTAAAATTAAAAATACATAAGACCAAATATCCCTAAATGAAAAACTAGACCTAACTCGAATATCCACATGTGATTTTGGCCAATGTAATCTCGAAATACCTAGAAAAACCTCGAATTCCAACACGATCCAAGGACGCATAATAGCTCTTTAACTTGCTCGTAGCGAACTTCTTCTTGGTCGCATCCTCCAAACCTACAGATTTTACTCGCAGCGATTTCAACGGGGAACAAGCCCGGTGTTAAAAGAGTGTGTAGCCATTTTGGACTTTGCACTCTTCCAGGATAGTGGAATCCCATTGGCTGTTCGGGATGACATACATTTATGCATATATCGGTGGTTACAGGTTTAAGTTGCATTTATAACTGGATAGCTACTTAAGTAACCATACATAATATACTTTACTTTCCTTTTTGCATATAAATAAGCACACTTATACTGAACTCTCTACGGCCGTCGGACGGAGATTGCTAGCTTGCCTCTACCACTGATCCTCCCTTGCTGAAACTTTGTCACAAGGTGAGTATAGATCGCGTGAAGTTTTTAAAGACTTTCATTTAGTTTCTTAACAGGTTATGAGCCCAAGGCTCGCCAAGTAATATCGTGGATTTTTCTTGGTACACTGAGTGTGTTTTCGTGGATTTCTTTCGTGGTTACGTTACGTGGAGCTAGTGGAAAGTCCCCTGTTGAAAGGGCTAGTGGTGTGACGGAACTGACTGAAGTGATTTTACTTGATTTATGATGAGTGACTCTGATGGAGATGATGTGCCCTCCGTGAGTAAATTTCTGGCGTTGGTACGCAGTCTGAAGGAGATTACGAGTGCCCTTAATGCTAGAGATGCCGGGCAGGGCAGGCAAGCATCTCCGAGTGGATCTTCCGGGTCCAGGAAGGGGTCCCCGGTGCGAGTGCCGAACTCCGAGTTTCGGGAGAGCCTGCAAAATTACCGTCCTTTCGGTCAGCATATGTCGTTGAACGACCTGACTGAAGACGAAGGGTGGAAGCTGGCGTAAGGCTACACCCACAAGTGAATCAAGCACCTCGCGGAGTGCCGGTTGTCATGCAAGGTGCGGGCGGAGCTGGATTGCCCGCCGAGAAGGGGTATATGCCGGTGCAACATACCGGGTATAAGATACCTAAGTTGAATATTGAAAAAATTTCGGGGCGCGGGCTGTATCCCGGTCTGGGAGAAGGCTACCGCCAATGGGCATACCTCTTCATGGAGGCAATTGAAATTGGCGAGATCACTTCCAGTTTTCAATGGAGTGAGCGCCTGAAAGTAAACAAATTTGGTGAGCATTTGGAGGGCACCGCCGCGGAGTATTTCCGCACGAATATTACTTCGTGGTGGAGGGTGCGCCCGCAACTAATTTACGTCATGGAGCAGATGTGGTTGGGTGAATATATCCCACCACCAAGCTGCTGCCTGGTTTGCAATGGAGAAAGATGCAAGGCGCAGCTGGACTGAACACTATCTCTACCTAGTAGCTCTGGATCGCGAAATCGGGTCGAGTGAAAAGTTGATAATCGAAAACATTGTCAAGTACGCTGCTCCGCGACTCAAGGTGATGCTGATGGCGAGGTACGATCCTAGTATAGAGGACTACCTAGGCCACGCCCAAGAGTTGATTGCCTGGGTACAATAGTTGGTGGAGGACGCCTTCAAGAGCAATCCAGCCCTTAAGTTGCAGGCGCACGCCGCAACATCTGGCAGGGACCGGCGCGCATGCTACATGCGGTGACGAGGGGCACATAAAGAAGTATTGCCCCGAGAACGTCGCAGAAGTGGTGGCAGTGGCAGCCAAGGGTCGATCGTGCTGGAAGTGAAAAGTCGTCAAAGCGTTTTGTGCTTTCCACTATGGAAACCACTGTAGATGCATATGTTAATGCATGTGGTAACGAAAATGGAAATGAAAACATTTGGATAATTGATAGCGGTGCAAGTATATACATAGTGTCGAACGCAAACCTGCTGAAAGACGCTAAAAAGTGTGGTCCTGACGACACTTTTGCATTGACGAATGGTGGTACCTTGAAGGCTACCAAGGCCGGTCGGCTTACGTTGCGGACGTGCGACAAAAGTGAAACGGTCGTTGTCTTGACCGAAGTATACTTCGCACCGCAACTATCCAAAAACCTAATTTAGCTGGTCGACTGTGTGAAAAGGGATGCGCCATTGTCGATGATGGTCACAATCTGGGGGTGCGGGAAAATTAGAAACTTTTCGATGTGACGACCCATGGATCTGTGTTCGTTGCCAGACTGAAGGCTGAAAATTCTAATGGTTACTCAAAATTTTTCGATGACATGGTTGCAAGCAGTGTGTTGCAAGACGTCGGTTCAGATGTGCACACCGGCAGCTTGCACCATTTCCATGTGCGCCTGGGTCACCTGGCCTATGATACCATCGAAAGGTTGGCCAGGGACCCCAGATCTGGTATTGCACTATCGGACACGAATCGGCCAAATTGCCTCACGTGTGCAGAGGACAAGGCGACCAGAAAAGCACAGACGAAGGCGGATTCAGGAGGAAACGCCCCGATTGACCGAATCGGAGGAGTGAATTGCAGTGACCTCAAAGGTCCTATCACTCCCCGAGACAGGCGTGGCAATCGATACTTGGTCGTTTTTGTCGACCATTTTACGAATTATGTGCGGGTGTTTGCGGCGTGCACGAAGGACAAAGCTGCGCGGATGTTCTGGCATTTTATTGCCTGGTTTGAAAATGAATTTTCATGCAGAGTGGATGTACTACGCACTGATGGCGGCGGAGAGTATCGGAACGTCTATCTGTTCTGTAAATAGACCGATATCCGTCGCCAAGTTACCGAGCCTGGAAACCATGCCTCGAACGGCAAAGCTGAGCGCATGCACCGGACCATTTTCAACATGGTCCGGTGCATGATATTCGGGTCTGGTGTACCTTTGACGTATTGGTCGGAGGCGGCTGAGTATGCTGCGTACATACTCAACCGCACTCCGACAAAATCAAATACCGGACGAATTTCGCCGCTCGAAGTGCTGACCGGAAAGCGGCCGGAAGTCAATGACATCGTGGTTTTCGGGTCCCCATGTATGGTTTGGAGGGACCCGAAGAAGAAGACATTGGCGAAGCACGCTGAACGCGCACTCATCCTGGGCAAGAGCGATGAGACGAAGGGCTACAAGGTGCTGTTGTTAAAGGACAGGGTGGTCGTGGTGACGAGGCATGTCACCGCGATCGAAACGCCCAGTCCTGAAACAAGCGACAAGGTCACCAAGGTATTGGAAGTTGAACGCAATGAAGATGGAAAATTTAGCTGAATCGCCCATGAGAATGGCCGACTCAAATACGTCGAATTCAGGGCGTGAGAGTGGATGAATACCGGAGCCTGTAACCGCGTCGGAACGCGGAGAAAACGTTGAACAGGTCACACGGAAGACGCGCAGACAGTTAAAGAAGACTGCCAAAGGGCAGGAAGATGAAGTGTCGAGGACTAAAAGGGCAGTTACAAGCGACGATTTTTCGGAAGAAATTACTGAAAATGATGGAAATGCTGGAAGTGCCCTGTGAGTCTACGCAGTCTGCGAGCCAGATGTTGAAGAACCAAGTGGATTAACTATGCAGCCGGATCCGAAAAATTAATCAAGAGGCGCATGGTGGTTCACAAACCATGATGTGGGAGCAAGCGGAAATGGAAGAGCTTAAGTCCCTTCAGGACCTGTGAACATGGGACATCGTGCGTCGCCCCGAAGCCAAGGTACCTCGCCCGACCAAGTAGGTGAACAAGACGAAAGTCAGTGCAAACGGGTCGGTCGAGAGGTACAAAGCGAGGTTGGTCGCCAGAGGTGACAAACAAGTTTTCGGTGCCGACTATTTTTTCACGTTTTCGACGGTTATGGAGTTGAACAACGTAAAGTTGCTCCTAGTGTTGGCGCAAGTATGGGGGGTGGCGGCACGCCACGGCGATGTGCCAAGTGCCTACCCCAACGTGAAGTCTGAAACGAATGTGGACATATATTTGCAAGTTCCTCAAGGCATGGAAATTGCAGATGGAAAACTACGTGACTTTGGAGTGAAATCACCGAAGGAACTCGCGCTTAAATTAAAGCAAAACCTTATGGTTTGAAACAGGCTGGACGCCTGTGGCATCAGCGTCTATGCGAGACACTGATGAATTTCGATTTTGTGCAGTGTGTTACAGACACCTGCATTTTTGTCAAGCACGCAAAAAATGAAACGGTTGTGGTCGGCGCGTATGTCGACGACCTTCTGGTCACTGGAACTAGTGAGAAAGTTGTGGAAGAATTTTTTGCGGACATGCAAGTGCTTGAACTGAAAGACTTGGGATGCGTTACCAATTTCTTGGAATTCGGATCGCAGGTGATCCGAAGAGCGGCTACGTCCTGGACCAAGAGGTACGATCAAGGAAATTTTAAACATGCACAAGTTGGAAAAGATGAATCCGGCTCGAGCTCCGTGCTTACGCTCAATGAAGACCAGGAGTTTCAGGAGCCCCTGTTGATGAAATCCAAGGGAAATGTGCCAACAATCAAGCACTTCCAGTCACTCGTGGGCAGTCTGCTATGGGTCGCCCGGTGCACGCGTCCTGACATTTCGTTCGCCGTGCACCGCGCCACACGTAAGACCCATGCACCCACACTGGGCGACTACAAAGTTGCGAAGCGGGTCCTCAAGTACCTTAAGGGAACGAGTGATCTCAAGCTGGCTCTGAAGCATGATGAAGATTTGCCGATGTCACTGCGAATAGTGGTGTACAGCGCGATGCAGATTTCGCTGCAGATACGACGGACCAAAAAAGCGTTTCGGCGATGGTGGTTTTATAAATGGAATGCTTGTGAATTTTGGTTGCAAGAAGCAGGCAGCAGTGGCGTTGTCGACCTCTGAAGCGGAATTGGTTGCCGCCGCTATGGCTGGTAAGGAGGCGCTAGGATTGCGGGAACTGATTGGTGAAATCGGCATGCATGCTAAGACACCGCTGATGTTCAAGATGGACAATCAAGCGGCCATAAAACAATTGGAGGATGAAGTAAGCGCTGCAAGTTCCAAGCACGTGGACATCAAGTTAAAGTTTTTGAAGAATAGAAGCGGAAGGGCATTGTATCGGCCAGCCACGTGCCTAGTGAAGAGATGCTGGCTGACCTACTAACCAAGGCCATAGGAGCGCAAAGGATTCAAGTGTTGCGTGCAGCTCTGGGGCTGCAGTGACGGTGGTACAGCCTCCGGTCTTACGGGAGGAGTGTTGGAAGAGTGTGTAGCCATTTTGGACTTTGCACTCTTCCAGGATAGTGGAATCCCATTGGCTGCTCGGGATGGCACACATTTATGCATATATCGGCGGTTACAGGTTTAAGTTGCATTTACTACTGGATAGCTACTTAAGTAACCATCTATATATATAATAGAATTCGAAGTGTGTTTGGTGAGGCGGTGAGGCAAAAATATTTACAAATATGCTCTACTTCTATAATATAAAACTGTCTGTTTGTCCGTCTGCTGAGGCCGTACCTAATCGAATTTCAACTGTACTATAAATCGGACCTAATTGAACTTGACTATATAAATAGCGCTTTTACAGAAGAAAAAACTATCTGACAAAAAACATAAAATACAATTTTGGCTTCAAGAATCATCGCTTTGTTGAAGACTAATCCGTGGTAGTACTATTGACATGCAGATCAGTGTTAACGAGTATATAGTTGTTAGAAATAGCGCTTTTACATCTACCTATTTAAAATTTTCCGTCCCGGTGACGATCCCGGTCACGTAGTTGCTTCTATGGTTTATTCTTATATACTCTCCGCCCCGTCGGTACGACGGGGTACTACACTAGTACATAATATACTTCACTTTCCTTTTTGCATATAAATAAGCACACTTATTCTGAGCTCTCTACGGCCGTCGGACGGCGATTGCTAGCTTGCCTCTACCGCTGATCCTCCCTTGCTGAAACTTTGTCACAAGGTGAGTATAGATCGCGTGATGTTTTTAAAGACTTTTATTTAGTTTTTTAACACCCGGACCGTTCCGAATTTTAGCCAGAAAATAACGGGTCATGGGATTTCAGTACGAATAAAAACGTACATATGCTTATCTAGAAATCTGATTATAGTTATCATACTTTGAATTTAGCGTCACCCTACCCGCACCCCCCTCCACCCTAGGGGCACCCCTTAGGTGACTTTCGACCAATAGAGATGAATATTGCTACTTATAATAAAAGGCCCCGACTAGGGGCACACCCCACTTTTGCTAGGGGCACACCCCGTACAATAAAGGATTCATTCCTTTCTACGTTCAGGAGATAAATACCTAATTGGTAGAAAATCACGTTCATCAACGCATGGCGACGCAAGTGCTCAATTACCACGACGTGCAACTCTATGAATCGGATGTCACACTTTTCCGGAATCGCCAGTGGCTCAATGACAATGCGATAAACTTTTACTTTCAATATCTAACGCAAACGCGCGCATCGAAATCCGTGCTGCTCATGGACCCGGCTGTGGTCTCGTGTCTGTTGCATCAGTGCGAGGATGAAGATGAGTACCGCGAACTTGCCAAAGGCTTGGACCTGTCGTGATTTGCAAACTTGCTCTTGTTTCCCTTGCGCGTGGCATCCACGACCGAGTCTTCGTTTAAATCAAACAGAAAGGTGATGGTGGTTTTGTCATAGACGTTCCCTCGCCGCTCGGCTTCGTCTTGGGATAACAAGGAGCCAGATATATTCGTACATGAATTCCCCCTTTTTCGCCGTCTCGAGCGCGTAGGCGCCCCAGCCATGCGTTTCGGATGCAGACACGCCAATGCGATGCATTTTGCCACGCAGGAGGTTGACATTGCCGCTAATTTTCAACTGTGCAATGGTTTTGTGCTTGCTTTCGTCGTCGGCCAGGACAACGGGTAGTTCACTCGCGCCACACGAAGTGCAAGTATCAGGATCGCACTCCCGCGCGGCAAAATAGCACGGACAGGCCGACGTTCGACACTGACCCACTTCACAGTGGCACCCTGGGAACCGATTGGAAAAATCCGGGGAGCAGCCGCACGCTTTCTCACAGTAGTGGTCCCGACGGATGCAAGAACACTGAGCCGAGTTACAAGAAGCACCGTGTTGATTGCACGGAATATACTCGTGATTGGCCCCTCGGTCTTTCATTCGCTGGGACCGCGTACGGCAAAGATGCTCGTAACTGTTACCAATGACTCCATTACATCGCTCTCGGCTTTTTCCGTCGACACCGCGTCGCAATAGTTCATAGTTGGAAGCATCACGTCGCGCGAAGCGCGCGCGATGCTCGACGAAATCAGCAACATCCGAGCAGCTTCGGGTACCAACCAATGCTGCTAAGATACACGGGTTAGGACCGAGACAGTGCTCCAGTTTGTTCAGCAAAGCAATTTCTGAACCTTTCCATGGCTTTTCCCATACGGTCGACCCCGTTGTTTCATCCGACGATCGCGTATCGGATGCAACGCTAGAGCAACGAGGGCCACAAGGAATGTCTGGAGACAGTAATCTCACTCGTTTGTGCTGCAACATTGCTTGATAAATGGTGTCATACCCCAAGTATTCTGATACGTCTGTGTTCTTCGAGCGCGTCCTCTTCGTACCGTGAGCACGAATGGACATGGGCTTTAGTGCCGCCGTCGTGCCAGTGACTTGAGCACGTAACGATCTTCGCGTGGCTATACTTACAGATTCACTGTCTCGTACACTTTGTGCTTCGACAGCAGCAGGATGAGAGGGAAACACTCAATTCGATACCATTTCTTGAGGTTCCAAGGGTGTTTCAGCATGAGCGTCCCTCTCCATGTCTTTTTTGGCAGGTTGCACGTGATCTTCCTCGAGATGTCGCCACAGTCTTAACGACGCCTATACTAGCGGATAGCGTGGATCAACACGTACAACTGGAACAGGCTGATTAGGACCATGATTTCTACAGTTGTACGTATAGCAGCGGCGACAGAATAACTCTTGGAACGTTCTCACGAATTTACTATATTTCTACGACTTGTATCCGTTAGGCCTTCCCTTAATGTCTCGCGGGTCGAAAAGCTAGTTGCGCGTAAAATCCTTGACAATGCGCACTTCGTGCAGATGAACGAAGACGACCGGCCTCATTATTCCGTTGGAAGAACGGAGTCAGGATACTCGGATCACGTGTATCCTAGCATGGTGACGTACTTGAGCAAAATCGCGCCCATTCCGCGCTCAACAACGTGCATGTTGGCTGTAGGGACGCATCGCGTCGAGGATGATCCAATTATTCGTTTCGTGCCGTATTTCAGTCCTGAAACGACCACAGAGGCAAAGGGTCCGCACATGAGCACGACCGAGCGATGCAAAGAGACGCTGGTAGGCATGGACGATGAGGTGAACGAGTTTGTCTTGCGGTATGTTGTAAAGACTTGTGGGGGTGACCAACGCGTATTCGTGTCGCTTCAACGAATCGGCGCATTCTTGCAACCTTTTGCAAACTACGCTAACATTCTTGACCGCGTGACGCGATTGCATATGTGGAAGAAGCTGCTGCACAACATGAATGTTCAACGCACTAGTACTCATGTCTCTGATCCCAAGAAACGCATTATAGCGATGTTTCTGAAACGGTGCCAAGACTCGGAAGCCGGCGCTTCTCTTTAACGCCGACTAAAGCCACTGCCGGCACATGCAATTCTCAACTACTTGCAACATGACGAAGAGTTAGGTGTCCGACCTGCCGATTCTGCGCTCGCCGGCACCTCTATATCATCCCAGTGACAGACAATGAAACACTTGATGGAAACAGCAGCCACTGGTCGCTTCTACTCTACTGCGACGGCAGCTTCCGTCACTTTGACTCAAGCTGTGGTCACAATAATTCGGCAGCTTCGCTACTTTGATCTCCCGCGCCCATGGCACCCAACATTTGCATGATAGCATTGTGATCCAGTTGCACATTATTACCGGCGCCACGGCCGCCGTCGCTTCTGGAAACAGCTTGCGCGTCATTCATCGAGTCGTTTACTTTTTTCACCAGCTCCTCGTCCCGAGACGCGTCTTTGTTCTAATGCAAAACCACGCATCGATTCTTTAAATCCCATGCGGCCAAATATGTGCGACAACCCATGTTTGTTTTTTACCTGCATCCAGAAAAGAAACGGCGCGACGAATTTTTGTACTGCAGAATGTAAACACGATCGTTGGGGCGGCCGGTGTCCACTTAGCAAAGGTGCGCATCGTCTGGGAAAATAATGAAATCCTCCGGGCTGGCTCCAGTCTGGCGGTCCACCCATTGAAAGTGTAGCAGTTGATCATCTCCACGCGGGAGACAAAATTTTCCCTTATCCAACTGCAGTGTGACCAAAAATTTTCCATTCGCCATGGGCTTGACGGTCATTTTGCCAGCGTTGAAAGATACCAGTTCATTCTGTTAGTGGTACCAATAGGGAGGTTAGATCAAATAGTGGATAGGCAGGTGAAGCTTCGAACATACACGACCGGTCGCGCTGGGTGTGCCAAACACGTTGCTAAACTGCGGAAAGAGAGACGACGCCATTCTTTTCCATTTGCAGGAGGGGGAATTTCTCGACCTTGATGCAAAATTAGACGAATCCGGTGGGGTGCATCGACGGGGTGTGCCCCTAGCAAAAGTGGGGTGTGCCCCTAGTCGGGGCCTTTTATTATTAGTAGCAATATTCATCTCTATTGGGCGAAAGTCACGTGGGGGGGTGCGGGTAGGGCGACTCTGAATTTAAGGCTAAAATGCTCTCGAAGATCTCGTCTCTGCGTCGAAATGGTGGCAAAGCACTGCAGTTATTAGCTTCATCCAGGACGAAAAACACTCGCTTCGATCCTGTAAACGTCTATACGAAGAAGGAGCATCAACAAGCTCGTCAAAAGGCGTTGGCGTTCACTGCCGTGGCACTCACGTCTTTAGCCATGAACTACTCCACGTCATCGGAGGAGGTGACGACGATAACTGAGCCTCAGTACCTCTCAAGTGCTGAGGAATTCTTATACCCTAAAATCCAGCCTTTTAATACGGGTTCAATTCAAGTCTCCCCAGTCCATAAATTGTACTATGAAGAGTGCGGCAATCCATACGGCAAACCCGTAATCATGGTACATGGTGGGCCCGGCGCAGGTTGTTCGGACGACATGCGACGGTACCATGATCCGCGGATCTACCGTATTATCTTGCTGGACCAACGAGGATCAGGACGTAGCGAACCTCATGCGTCACTTGAAGACAATACAACGTGGCATTTGGTAGAAGATATGGAAAAGTTGCGACGTCAGTTAGGTATTGACAAGTGGCAGGTGTTTGGGGGATCTTGGGGCAGCACATTGTCTATCGCGTATGCTATTGAACATCCTGAGCAAGTGACGGAATTGGTGTTACGAGGAATTTTCCACTTGCGCAAAGAGGAGATTGACTTTTACTATCAGCAGGGAGCGAATTTTATATATCCTGATCAGTGGGAAGCATATCGTGACGCTATACCCGAAGAAGAGCGAGATAATTTCCTGCTCGCGTACCATAAACGTCTAACAAGTGACGATCCCACGATTCGCATTCCCGCAGCTGTGGCGTGGACGACGTGGGAGAAGACGACGAGCAACTTAATTCCTCCGGTAAAATTTTGTATCAATTGGTTTGGAACTTTTTTTTTAATTTTTGATATGGTGGCTATAGATGAATGCTGCGGACAAGGCGACGGATGACGAAAAGTTTGCAGAAGCCTTTGCTCGCATTGAAAACCATTACTTTATTAACAAGGGGTTCTTCCCGCACGACGAGTTTCTCAATAACAATGTCGACAAGATTCGTCATATTCCTACCGTGATTGTTCAAGGAAGGTACGTGCCGTAGAAACGTTATTCTGCCACGTGACCGTTAGATAATGTAATTTTTTTGTTTAAGATACGATGTTGTGTGCCCGATGAAGACGGCGTGGGACTTCCATAAGGTTTTTCCGGAGGCTGATTTCCGTGTGGTCCAAACTGCTGGCCATTCTGCTATGGAACCTGGTATTGCCAAGGAGTTGGTGGACGCCACTAACAGGTTTAAGCACAACGATGACCCAAATTAGGGTTTAAGTCTATACTTGTCACTCCATTGAGTGGATTTTTTTGGCATATTTTGAATTGGATTGTTCCACGAATGTTTACCCATTTTAGTTTTTAAATCGTCTATTTAGTGCCAATCTCTTAGTATTGGGTAACTGTGTAAACCATGTGTTGAAAGGCTTTAGCGTCCATCCTTGCGTAGATAGTGAGAATCTTGTGTCGTTGATGTTAAGTAATTGCTTCAATATACTGAAATCGTCGTAAGTCAATATTACAGCAACCAGAAATCTGTTGACCGTGAAAAATGACACCCGTAGACAGTTCGCAGGTAGTAGAAGAAAATAACCAAACCCAGGACTTTATCAATGGAATGTGTATTGAGAAGGATTAGCTACACCGTCCATCGTATTTAGTCTGGATACCGAATTAGACTGGATTGCAAAATAGTCTGGTCCAGAGTATTTGTTGTGATGAAGCTCGCCAACCTACGATCCATACTAATTTCCGTGAAGTCATTTCTTCAAAATCTCTTATTCTTATATAATATGTATGTGCAAAGGCAGGATACAACCAGACCATTACTATTCCTACTTAAACTCTCGTTTCCTTTCCATCACATCACGTTTCTTCCAACAAGTTTGACATTCCTCCCCCTTCAGTCGAGCAAAAACACCGATGCGAATCTCTTCTGCTTCCCCTATGCTCAATGGCCTCAGGCGACATCGAGAACGGCTAACCACTGAAGCTGAAGCGAGCAGGAGGAGAGCTGGTGGTGGTGACAGCATTGCTGTAGTAGTCGACGACGACGATGACGCTGCTGGTGGTGATGAACCACCTCTGGATGGCAGTGTCGAAGAAGGAAATTGCAAACGGGCACTCCAACATGTGGTAACCAAGGCTGCTCGCAAGCAGGTTATTCTGTGGATGATCGAGGACGAGAAGGTGAACGGAGTGAGGGGTTACCTTTGCGCGCGGTGAAGCGTTTCACTTTCGTGGAAACTACAAGGCAAAAATCCAAAAAGCGACAACTTGGTGGAGGACGCGCAATGAATATCTGATAACGTTGAAGAAAGAGGACGAAATGAACTCTGTCAGTAGTGCCCATCACGGAGTGCGAAGGAAAGTCCAGCTCAAGGCAGCGTCTGGGCACAGTCAGGGTTAATTGGCTTCATGATGAGCTTCGTGAGGAGTTTGACAGGCTTAGGAAGGCGGGGTTCAAGATGTCTCCATCTCTTCTGATAACTATTGCGCAGAAGATCATTGAGGATTCTTCACACGAGGAATTCGACTCAACGACAGTCGATACAAAGACGAACAAACCTTTTTCAAAAATGATAACTCATCGGTGGGTGCAAAGCTTCATGGAGAGTTTCAACATCGTGGTTCGAAAGCAGTCTGGGAAACTTCAAGTCAGCAAGGAGAAACAGGACCACATAGAGAAGACTGTAGCTTATCACCTAGTAGAAGTCTCAAGGCAGTTCCATAGTGGTGAACGGAACGAAGGTATGGTAGAGAACATGGACGAGACTCATTTTGTCATAAACATGGATGACGGTAGGACTCTTGGGCTTGCAGGAGATGAGAAAGTCAAGTATGACGACGCGGTGTCTGGGGGTGTCGGAATGACAATGGTCGTAAGAATCACAGGAGGTCCCATGGCTATCATAGAGCCACCCATGATGATATTTGAGAACAAGGGCAGGAATGATCCGATAAGAGGCTTACCCGACAACGTCCCTGGCGTGTGCTATCCGACTGGACCTAAAGGATGGATGGATAAAACGGTCTTTCCTCAGTGGCTTAGGTAGAGGAGAGCAATTCGACCAGATCCACACGGCCGACAGAGAGTGATCTTCTAGACAACTGCGGTGGTCATAACGATACCGAAGATAGTCAAGCTGCCTTGGCTGAGTTCAATGCAATACCTCGGAAGCTGCCACCCAATGCTACAGATCTCTACCAACCAGCAGACTCTTTTGTTATATCAAAGATAAAGGATGCCTGGAAAAGGTGATGGGAAGAGAAGAAACTGGAGCTCATTAGAAACGACGATTGGCAGAACGATATTCGTGGAGATGATTCTTGGTCGGGAATGCTGAAAAATCCTGGAAATAAATTATTTATGGAGCTCGCAGCAAAAGCTGTCCGCGAGATGAAATCACAGCAAGACGAGCAAAACATCACATATGCGAGGAAAGAAATGATACGGTGTGGTCTTTTCAAAGCTTTAAATGGTATATGGCATCCTGAGCAACTTCTACTGTGGTGGAGTCAAGTTAGAAATCGAATACATTTGTATCACCAACCTGACCACCACCATCGTGCCCAGCCTTCCAACTTACGGGGGGGGGGTACCCCGCGGACCTCCACTCGAATTCTGGTCCGATCGTCCGCTGCTGGCAGACGACCGGTCATCATCCAAAGACACTTGGTCCGATTCACTTAAGTTCATCTCACCTTGTGTACTCGATGGAATGGGCTAGTTACACACTCGGTGGATCGGGATCGCAGATCGATTTGATTCGGTCTTGAATATCGGAGACCGTGCTGGCTAGGTGTACCTAGGGCGGAACTCTTCACCCCAAGTACGTACAGACCAGAAACACTTCCGAAAGATAGATTCCAATAGGTCGATCGTCCAAACGATCTAGACCTGACCAATACGAAATAATAGAGGATAGACTAATCAACCAGTATAGCCCCTGACCAATATGAGAGAAGACCAAAAAACGGTCTAAACTCCAACCAATGTTAAAATGAGCCAATATGTCCACGTGAAAACCCAATATGCCCGTGAAACTCCACAAACGATATCTCCACGTAAAGACCAATCCAGTGAATAGCACATTCCAAACGTACTTGACTTAAAGTGTCGAGATCGCCAAATCGTACTCCCGTCGAGGGACTTCCGGTGGCCAAAGTGCGCGTGCGGCGCGTCCAGACCGGGTATAATAGGCGAGAGGGGATAATTCAACCCTCTGCCCCCAAACACTCCGCGGTGGGCGGAGGCGACTAATGTACGTGCAAAGAAAAACGGCGACCCCTTGCTGTGGTATAGACCAAGAACAAAGGACTTCTACTTGGAAAAACCGCAACCAAAAGACTTCTACTTTTTTTAGGCAAATCCACAACCAAAAGCCCTCTATCCGGAAAATCCACAACTAACCAATAATACTACCTCCCTATGGTCCCTAATGTACCCACACAAAATTATGTAAAATACCCAATGTCAGGTGACTCACCCAAGACCAGCGTTCTTGATACTCCTTGAATTTGATAGGCTGAAAAGCCCCCCTTGTTTGGACCAATCGGAAAATCGACCAACTGCCTTGACCAAAAGTGACAAAATTTGTGGTACACTTCACCACAGCCGCCCCTGAGTCCGACCGTGTCGCACAACGATAACGGTCTGACTCACCCATCACTTGACCAACTGGACCTTGGTCACTCACACTTCCTCACCATGGACTAAACATCTTCGACACCTGCGTCAGGTACTGCCTTTACTGCACTTGATCTTATTATGCGTCCCTTTGACGCTTGTTCTTGTAGTTCTTGCAGAAACTCTATTCGCCGAGTCGCCCCACCTTGCTTCGCCTGTCCGGTCGGCTCGGTCTGACAGCCCACGTAACTCTCATGCACTTCAAACATCGGAAGGGTGTCAGACTGAAGCCGACACGCGGATCCAGGATATGCTCGCAGAGAACACGCGGCTCAGGACCCAGGTGGCCAACCAGGCAACACGAGGTGCGCATCTTTGGTCTTCATCTTGTACTCTTTTTGACCCTCGTTTGTCTTCAGCTCTCATCTCTCCCAACATAGTCCAGGCAATAGGTGCCTTGGTCAATGCTGATAGGCAGTCTGACGGTCACGCTGACCAGCTTCGACACATTTTGGAGGAGCTGATAAGCGCGCGCCATGAGCTGTCCCGTCTGGAGGCTCATCAGTCCCATCTCCGGGATCAACTTGCACTTGTTCGACGGCAGCAGCTGGACGGGACAGCTTGATGCGACTTCACTGTGCATGCAAGGCGACGACCTTGCGCGACGAATTGCCGAGTTGCAAATTGCGATTCAAGACCAGACCGGGAAGGTCCGGTCCTGTCAAGACAGGTCCGAAGCTTGGACGCAAGAGTCGGATCGTCGTCGGGTGGCACTAGACCAGTGCCGCCAGCGCTTGATTAACTTGCTACCTCCGTGTTCGAATGATTCCTCCAGCGTAGATTGGTCCGCATCGGCAACCTTAGTCGCCTCGGGGCAAGACCA
This sequence comes from Peronosclerospora sorghi, assembly GCA_026184515.1. Taxonomy (NCBI): domain Eukaryota; phylum Oomycota; class Peronosporomycetes; order Peronosporales; family Peronosporaceae; genus Peronosclerospora; species Peronosclerospora sorghi. The sequence goes on from CM047580.1 coordinate 12,950,305, forward strand.
AGACCGACGTCGCTCATTGGGTGATATTCAGCATCTCGAAATTACATCAAAATCAAAGAAGCGCGCGGACGCGCCGGGTAGCTCGAGGGCGCGGGGCACTGCGCGCGGACCCGGAATCGGGGGGAAGTGTGCAGTGTCCCATAAGAGATCCAAGACACAGGCGTTTCTCATGGACTCGGACTCGGACATGGACGACATCTACAACCCCTCGGAAAGTCGAGCGCCCTCGCGCCGTACTGCAAGTCGCATCCAGCACATAGGGGTCTCGTCTGAGGAGGACTCCAGCGAAGGGTCCGGCGATTCCGAGTTGATGATCCCCATCCAGTCCAAATCACAAACGAATTTGCGCGACAGTTTCGTCCAAGTTGAGTCGACAGTGGGGTCAGAGCAGAAGACCGGCCTGCCAAGTGACGCTGCACCAGTATCAACATCCGTGACGCCGGCGCCTTCGGTTCTCCCCGGGACATCTGGACTTCACATGTACGCCCAATTAAAGAACATGGCGGTTGACACCAGCTCCCTTCCGCCGCGGACGTTTGAAGTCACTTGGCCGTGATTGTCGGGGAAAATCGGCTGTTTGCGCCGGTCTACCCTGACCAAGCAGCTTCTGGCCCGGTCTATCTCTCGTCCGGACTCCTGGATTTTTCCACCGGCCAAGAAAACCCCTGCCGCGTCTGCATGGAGGGCGTACATGATTACGTCGGCGCAGATCTCCCGCCTGTACGGCGATGAACAATGGAAAATCTTCGAACACTCCAAGATAGGACTTGTGTTCCACTTGTCTCCATGGATCGGCGCTTTGCTAGGCCGCGTGAAGAATTTCAACAGGATCCACTGCCAAGCAATTTGGGAAGCGTCCCACTACTTGGTGCTTCCTCCCGACAGGGTGCGACAATATCCGGGAATGGCGACGTTCCAGAGCAAGCGCAAGCGACGTCGAATTCGAGCGGGCGAGGCTTGGCAATACCTGTTCCAGTACATTTTGGACGGGATGCGAGCTCGCGAGTGTGACTTCGACGTGTTCTTGTACCCGGTGTTCCTCCACATGCCAAGGCGTCGCGTTGAGAATACCAGACTGCTGGCCGACGACGGCACATGGTACCCCGGTCTTGATTGCGCTGAGCCGGTCGCGGACCTCAAGGATGCTTTGGTCCAGCTTGACCGGAAGGACCCCTGGCGTAACCAGTTTCAGGATCAAGTGGAACATCATCCGTCAATGGTCATCGGCCGTCTGTGGGGCGATAGCAAGTGGAGTCGTAGGTAGTCGACCAGATAACTCGTAATACATGTCGTCATTTCTTTTCATATGTCTGATCATCAAATCACTTGAACTAATTTCACCACTTTTTCAGAGTTGCACCAAACAAGTTATCGTAAACAGTTCCACTCCCATCACGAAAAATAGTCATCACATTCGTCATTCCGCTACTCCAATTCGTCACAGTTCATCACAATTTCACATCAACTCCGGACCTTTCACATCTTCACACCGGTCTAGCCGACCGATGCTACTGCGTGTCTTGGTCTTGGTCTTCATGGTTCTGCATCACTGCGAAGCGATTACGACAGACTCTTTCTCGTTCGAACTCTCGTAGAAGAGCCCCACAATTCAAATCGAGCTCGTCGACCCAAGTTGCTTCATCATGGTCCTTCCATCGGACCAGGTACTCTCGGTGAGTCCGACCGAACCTGGTCTTCTTGGTCGACCGAACATCCAAGACCTTCTCCACTTCGAACTCGTCTTCCTCTAATGGTCGTTCCCAACTGTCCTCCGGCAGTAACGCTTCATCGAAATCAAAACTTTTTTCTTCGTCTACCAGACATTGAGTTTTGGGTCGATCCGGAAATTCTCGGACCAGCTTCAACTTGGACACATGCACAATCGGGAAGACCTTGTAATCTGTAGCAGTTGCTACTAGACGGGCAGCGTGCTCACCAATCAGCTCGGCAACACGGAAGGGGCCGTGCAACATGTGAGCCAGCTTCTTCGCATAGCCCTCTTTCACTCGGTCTAGGTATAGCCATACCCTCGCCCCTGGTTCTATACCGTGGGGTTGGACCTGGTCATTGGTCCGGTCTGCCCGGTCTTGTGTGGCCTGACGCAGCTTTTCGTTGACGACTTCTTTGCATGCTGGTAGTGTTTCTGGACCTGCATGCTCCAGCGTCGAGCATCGCGATCACGGGTCCGGGTGCAACCGATAGGTATCGCAACTTCCAATGTCGACCGAGGGTCCCATCCATATGTCAGATAAAAAGGCGTTTCTCCTCGGACCCGATCGGTCGACGAGTTGAGTGCAAACACCAGCTCTTCTGCATACTCGTCCCAATCTCGCTGGTCTGGGTCAGCAACGTACATCTTGATCGCCCTCGTTATGATCTTCACCATGCGTTCCGCCGATCCATTTGCTTGCGGACGATATTCCATCGTCGCACTCTGTTTCTGGCCCAGCATGTTATTGAACGACCGGAACACCTCGGCCATAAAACCGGGTTCTCGATCGAGCCTGATGACCTCGCTGGCGCCGAATCTTCGGAACACACATTCTTCGTAGCTCTGGGCGATCTGCTCCGCAGACCGAGTTGCACTTGCCTTCGCAATAACTAGACCGGTGAACAGGTCTACCCAGATCAGCAGCTCAGTGTTGCCGCGCATCGATCTAGGTAGTGACGGTATGTGGTCCATCGCTATGACCTGGAAAGGGTAGGTAGCTTCGATATTTCCGGTCGATCGCCCCTTGATTACCGGTCTACCCTTTCCGGTCGCGCAATCCGTGCAACAGCCCACATATTTCTGCACACTGCGGAAAAGGCCTCTCCAGTGGAAGTGGGACCTGATCTTGTGATAGGTCCTGCCTATGCACTGATGTCCCCCTTCTAGACTCACGTGATAGTGATGAAGGACATCCGGCTGCAGCAACTCGGGATCACTAATTTCGCCAGTCGGTCCCGGTCTGAACTGTCTTGGTCGGCCTCGCGGCAGTAATACAATAATCCATTATCATCCACTTCGTAGCTATCCGCGATCTTGATGCACTCTTTAGATTGATCGTTCGTCAACTTGGACAGTTCACCACGCAGGTAGGTCTTCAGGTTCATAATCCATTCTTCTTCGTTCTGCGCCTTGAGGATCCGTTCCATCCTTAAATGTTGCACTGCATATTCGTTCAAAATTTCCTTCGGGAACGGTCGGCGAGACTTCTGAGCTTTCGATCTAGTCGCGACCATCCCATGCACCTGGACTGGGGCGTTCTTGGGTCCGATCACTTCTGGGAGCCTGTTTATATTCATCAATTCATCCAGAACGGCCTTCTCGGTGATCGTAGCTCCGGTCTGGTCTTGCATGGCCTTGGTCGCTAGGTAGTCGGCGCTTCTGTTCCAGTCCCCTTTCACGTTCAATAGCTCGTGGTTGGTGTGGTCCTTCAATGCCTTCATTACTCGTTCATTTAGCGTCCTTAGTCGTGGAGCCTTGAAGTCGATCTCTTCGGTGATCTGCCTGATCACTAGGTTAGAGTCACCACATATGATGACTCGCCCCTTCTCTTGCGACGACAGCAGGTCCAGACATAGAAGTAGACCTCGGTACTCCGCCTCGTTAACAGTAATATCCGACGTGAAATCGGCAGCGGCTGCAACTATAGACCATTGTGGCAACTTCCACAATATGGCACTATAGGCGCCGACCTTCTTCTTCACGCTTGCCGATCCGTCAAAACTTAAGACCAAGAGCTCATCGTCGTGGTCGACGGTCGGTGGCGGTCTCGAAACTGACTGCCGAGGTTGCTTCCTCGGGGCAATCTCTATCAATGCCTCGTCCACTTCAGACCGAGGGGTGATACTGGCAGCTAATCTGACCAATATCTCTTCCTCGCCCCTGGTGCACTTAACAACCTCGAGGGTCCACTGCTACAAGACCGCCGACCATCTGCCTAGACGTCCGTCCATCCCATTGCCTGATAGTATCCAGGCCAAAGTAGACCGTCTTGACAGGACCTTTATAGGTCGGCCGACCAGCAGGTTGTAACACACATCCAGGATTCGCAGCAACGCCAGAACTTCTTTCTCGACAATTCCATAGTTCACTTCATTTGTTTTTAGTGTCCGGCTCGTAAACGTGACTGGATGATACACACCATCGTGATCTTGCACTAAAGTGGCCGAGATAGCCCACTTACTGGCATATACAATAATGGTCGGCAATTTTTCGGGAGCGAAATGCTTGAGAACCGGTGCCGTCGCCATCTTAACCTTCAACATACCAAAGGCAAACTGTGCACGCTTCATATGATTTTCGGCCTCCACTTGCGGACAAACTGCAGCAAGACCAAAGTCGGCGCCCTCCTGTAAAGTTGCCCGGTCTTCTTCGCGCAACATATGATAGTCAACTTCCCGGAGCTCGTACAACACAGCCGCGTAGATAGCAAAGTCTTCAATGAATCGGCTATAATAATTCAAGCTTCCCAGAAAGGACTGCATTGCCTTCAGCGATATGGGGAACGGGAGGTTACTCAGCGAATCCAGGTCCTTGGGGTTAGCCTCTAGACCATTGTTCGAGACCATATGGCCTAAATAGGCGACCTTGGACATACCCCAAAAACTTTTCACGGCACTGATAGATAGGTTCCAGCGGTCGCATCTCTCCAACAATCGTTCAACCTTCTCGCACAGATCGTTCCATGACGAGGCAGGTATCAGAATGTCGTCGATGTACGACCGCCTCCCTAGAACGGACGGTCCTCTTTCCCGATCGGGTTCACCCTCTCTAAACACATCATAATTTTCAACGGGGTCCCGATTGGTCTTGATCTTGAAGTGTCCGTACAATGCGTTGTCTATCAGCCTTTGATAGATTTGGGGTGCGTTCTTCAGACCGAACGGCATACGATTCCACTCGAAAAGACCAAACGGTGTCACAAATGCGGAAATCTCACCGGCTCGATCAGTCATCGAGACCACCCAAAATCCACTTGCCATATCTAGCGAACAATACCACAAGGTCTTGTCGAGGTCTTCCAACAGATCATTAATCAGCGGCATCGGGTAAAACATGAGTTTAGTCAACCGATTTACCAGCCGATAGTCGATGCACAGTCTAATGTCAACGCCGTTCTTCTTGATAACAATTACGATCGGCGAGGCCCATGGTGAGGTCAACGGTCTAATAACCTTGGTGACCAACAGTCCTTTAATGAGATCAGAAAGCTTTTCACGGTACTGTGGCGCCACGCGTCGACATCGTTGGGCAATCGGCTTGGCATCTCCAACATCATATCACAAATCGCACCACGGGCTGCAGGTGGTAAGTCGTTGCCCTATCCGATCAGCAGATGTCTTTTCTTCCATATGATATTCTTAAACTGCTCGATCTGGTCTGGACTGTTAAGGTCTTGATCACCCACTTGTAAATCATCCCTTGTAACTTCGGGCGAGTCTGCAGACACTTCAGGCAGGACTGCCATTTGGCTTTCCAGCTCTTGAATGTACTGTTCCCCGCCTTCATGAGTACAGAATTGTTCATCTTCTGGGTCGATATAACCTAGACCATCTGGACCGGCTGAACGCCCCTGGTCTTGATCGACGGGCTGTCCTTCACTGATATCGGTCTGATTAGGAATACCGTCATGGTTCGACCTAGCAATTTCATGTTCCCCTTCTTCCGTTTCTTGCTCCGCTGTTGCCTGGTCTTGTGCTGACACCACGTTGACTAACCTTGGCTCGTCTACTTGATGGTACACCGTTCCTGGTGACTGCGGCGCCTTTCTTCGGACCAACATCTTTTTTGGGGTGACATAACTTGGTCTTTCCACTAAAGGTGAGGTATCCTCTTCCACCGACCCATAATCGCTGATTAGATCGGTGGTCGATTGGTACGCCAGGTTTGGCCACTCGACATACCGCCTCGACCCAATCGAGACGAACCCCATCTTCCTTGGTACCTTTCCTTCTGCTAACCACATACCAACAATAGTGTTATTGTCCAGTGTCAGCGGCTTGTCACCGATATTGGTAACACGGACAAAATCACGTCGACCAGCACTCTTTACGAAGGTCGAGACCCACCGATCGCCCCTGGTCAACCATAACTTCCTCGAACGGAAACCTTTCTCGATCGGGGTATCGGCAGACCGACTGACTGGGATAGTGAGGTCTTGATCCCACCGGACCAGATCGGTATACGAACCATACAGAGGTCTTCGACCAGCCAACTGGACCTGGACCTCATCCGGGAGTGTGAGCACTCCATGTGACAGGTCTAGGCGAATACCAGCTGGGACCATGAAATCCATGCCTAGTAAAGCGTCCTGTACAGCCAACTTGACAACCCAAGCGCTGAAAAAGTAGACCAGCGATCGCGACAAAGTAATTTTCACAAGCGTTCTTCCTTCGGTCATATAAGAGTTTTCACCGATCCCGACGCATTCTTGTCTCTGGGTATCGTCTATACGACATCCGACCTTACGAGCAAAGGCGGAGTCGATTATCGATACTTCAGCTTCAGAGTCGAACAACATCGTCGCTTTCTGGTTATTAATCTTGCCACAGGCTTTCGACTGCTTGAACCATTTATCAGGCGAGTGATACTTCCAGAATCCGCGGGATTCTCCAGGCAGAAAGTCCAACTGCATAACCAACTTGGTCCGGGAGTACTCATCGGTCTTCAGACTGTAGACCGGATGATCTCGGTCGACTCAATTTGGAATAGAACGTGTATTGTCGGTCTTAATCCTCCTTGCCGATATATGCATAGATGTGAACCGTAGAACGCTCGGCTCGATCCAGATTCCAACCTGGCGAGCGTTCTAGTTTAACATCTTCTCTGCGTCCGGCGGCAGCATCCCCGCGTGATTGTCCGGCACGTACCACTTGCGTATCATGTTAAAAAATTCTTCAATCTTGCAGTGGCCGGCCTCGTGGATCTCTCCACATGACTTGCATACGAAGAGGCAGTGGTCAGTCGGGTGGCCGCGTCTCTCGCACTTCTTGCACACCATCTTCTTCCAGCAGTTTGGACCATCATGTTTGCTCGACCCACAGTGGGAGCACTTCTGACGAGGTCGGTCTGGATCGGACTTGCTTCCGTTCCTTCCATTCCGGTCTACCTGGTCGGGCTTCGACATGGTCTTCGGGGCAGGTCCCGCAACATAGACGTAACGATACTGGTCTTCATCCGACGACTCCTGACGGGATTGACTCCCACTTTCCCCTTCCGATCCCGTGTTGTCTTCGGCTACAATCGCCTTGAACGCTCGGGTAGGTCTGGTCCAGGGTCTCTTGACCGGATCGGTCTGGGTCTGGGTCTTGGATCGGTAGCGACCTGATCCACCAGCACTCTTCGCCCTCATGCTACGCGACTGCTGTAGCGTCCGTAGAGTCTGTTCAACTTCACCCGCGTCCCTAAGACGCAGCAGAGTAAGCTGGTCCGCCAGTTCTTGATCGTCCAGGGTACTAATGTAGTGACCCACATGTTCCAGAGAAGCACCTTTCGGCGGGTTATTCTCTTTAATTGTTATGCTGGCACGAAGTGCAGCCACGTTCAACCGATGCAAATATTCGATCGGTGTCTCGTCGCTCCGCTTCTGCATATGGTGATACTTGCGGGCACTCGAAAATCCGGAGTTACAATATTGCCCTTCAAACTCTGCACAAAGCTGGTCCCAGTTAGATCGGACATCCCGACCTAACTGTTGGATCCAGTTGGCAGCCGGTCCTTCCAACAAATCCCGGAGAATCAGACACCTTTCACTTTTCGTGGTCTGGTCTCGCAGGAACGCAGACTTGACCCGACCGAACCAAGACCGGGCCTGGTCTTCATCAGTATCCTTGCCAGTGAAGTCCTTGAGGTCGGTCGTCGCGGTCATACGGATGCGCGGAATCGCGGCAGAGCGTTGAAGTAGTAAAAGCGCGAGTACCTCCCTTTACCGGCGAAGGGGGCGAGCCCCTTCGTAGATGGTTCGCAGAGGTGGAAGATGCCATCTCTGTGCAAAATATTGTTGACGAACGTCAAAATCGTAAGCAATAGTGGAGGATAGGTTAGCCTTGCGTGGATTGTCAGCGCCCGTACCGTCTGACCCACAGTGGTCGTCAAGACCGCCGACCGACTCCATGTCACAGTCACTTGTCTTACTTGGTCTACGCGGTCTGGCCGGTTGCGGCTTGCGCTTCCCTTTGCCGACTTGCTTACCACTTCGAGTGGGCTTGTCCACAGATGTTACCAATTCCATATCCACATCTCGGCAAACATTGGCACTTTGCTGGGTAGACCGGTCTTGGGCATGTGGCCGCAGAGGTGGTCTAACCCGGTCTTCCATGAAACGCTCCATCATCGTATCAAACATGGTTTGGACGTTAGCTGGAGTCATGGGCAACGTGTTGATACCCTCCTTTTGTGGAACTGAGACCTGTGGGGGTCGCAGGAGCCCCGACTGGCAAGCATCCCTTTGCTGCCGCACGTTCCTTTTTTGTTCGGGCTGGGCATGGTCCGCCCCCATAATCATCCGCTCGACACCGGTCTCCAACTCTGATGAGCTGTTAGAGGCCGGTGGAGAATGATAAACCGATTAGTCATCAGAACCAATGTCGACAAGCGCTGTGGAGGCTTCAGCGACCTTCACTTCTGCGGTGGGAGTTGGGCGGCGAACCGCCCCCACCAGTGGGACCAAATGGTCGTGGAAGGTCGACATCGACGACTTCAGCCTCCAAGTCTCAAATTCGAATAGTTCTTGGACATCGGCGGGGTTCTGCATTTTAATGCCAACCTCCGCCAACATCGCCACCAAGTTTTTCACCAACAGTAATGGGCGATCACTCTGGACCGGCTCGGTAGTGGGACCGAGAAGACGGTCGGAGATCTGGAGGTTCAACACCCGAAAGACCCCGTCAAAACGAACAAATCGTTTCAGCTCAAAAATGTAGTACATATTGTTTAGGTCTTCTTCAGTGATGCCTCCATCTACGACCTGCGACTTTTCTTCGAGGTCGTCTTCGTCGGCCGGCATTCCCAACCCTTTCTTGGGAATCTTGGGTAGCTTGGGGACCTTGGGGAGGTTGGTCTGATCGTTCTGATCAGCTTCCAAGTATTTTTCGTCTTTTGATTTTCCATCAACCTTTTTATGCACATACATAGGATCAGGACCAAGGTCCTGATCCTTTCCGGGACTATAGCAAGACTTGCTATAGTCCCGATCGGCTCCGGTGGGAGCCTTTTGGGGAGGAAAAAAATTATTAATCCCGATCTGGTCCTCCACCAGGCCAGACCGGACATCGCCATCTTTATCGAGAACGAAGACGTAAGGTGATAGCTTTTCCTTACGTCCTCTCCAGAACGATTCCAAATTCAAATCTTCAAATTCAATCTTTGATGACACCTCGCGGTGATATCTACGATCACCAAGTGATCCGGGTACGCGCACCATTGTGGTGGAGTCAAGTTCGAAATCGAATACATTTGTATCGACAACCTGACCATCACCATCGTGCCCAGCATTCCAACTTACGGGGGGTACCCCGCGGACCTCCACTCGAATTCTGGTCCGATCGTCCGCTTCTGGCAGACGACCGGTCATCATCCAAAGACACTTGGTCCGATTCACTTAAGTTCATCTCACCTTGTGTACCCGATGGAATGGGCTAGTTACACACTCGGTGGATCGGGATCGCAGGTCGATTTGATTCGGTCTTGAATATGAGACCGTGCTGGCTAAGTGTACCTAGGGCGGAACTCTTCACCCCAGGTACGTACAGACCAGAAACACTTCCGAAAGATAGATTCCAATAGGTCGATCGTCCAAACGATATAGACCTGACCAATACGAAATAATAGAGGGTAGACCAATCAACCAGTATAGCCCCTGACCAATATGAGAGAAGACCAAAAAACGGTCTAAACTCCAACCAATGTTAAATGAGCCAATATGTCCACGTGAAAACCCAATATGCCCGTGAAACTCCACAAACGATATCTCCACGTAAAGACCAATCCAGTGAATAGCACATTCCAAACGTACTTGACTTAAAGTGTCGAGATCGCCAAATCGTACTCCAGTCGAGGGACTTCCGGTGGCCAAAGTGCGCGTGCGGCGCGTCCAGACCGGGTATAATAGGCGAGAGGGGATAATTCAACCCTCTGCCCCCAAACACTCCGCGGTGGGCGGAGGCGACTAATGTACGTAAAAAGAAGAACGGCGACCCCTTGCTGTGGTATAGACCAAGACCAAAGGATTTCTACTTAGAAAAACCGCAACCAAAAGCCCTCTATCCGGAAAATCCACAACTAACCAATAATACTACCTTCCTATGGTCCCTAATGTACCCACACAAAATTATGTAAAATACCCAATGTCAGGTGACTCACCCAAGACCAGCGTTCTTGATACTCCTTGAATTTGATAGGCTGAAAAGCCCCCCTTGTTTGGACCAATCGGAAACTCGACCAACTGCCTTGACCAAAAGTGACCAAATTTGTGGTACACTTCACCACACTACCGCACTTACAGGAAATAATCAAGAATTATCCTGTTTTTTAGTGGAGAAGAATCGCCATACTACGACAACAACAGTAACGCGGGGCGAGGTGGCGATGATGGTGGCGGCGAGGAGGTAACCAGCGATGAAGATGACGAGGAAGGAGGTCACATCATAGGAGTTGGTGAGGAAGAATCCAAGCTGGAAGAATATGAGGAAGGTCATTAAGCAACAGAAAAAGTTTCCTCTAATAGGGGAGGAGGAGGTAGATATCCATTCGGCGACGAACCACTGTATCGTCCTCGTCAACCAACAACCGAGGATGAGCCATTATTGGGTGTCGTCCATCAACAAATCGATAACAAATGAAAGAAGAGAGGCAGTAGGAAGAGGAAGAAGGCAAGGATCAGCAGCTCTTCATCATCACTTTTTTCTCATCATCGTCGTCGTGCACGTGGTGGCATAAAAGTTCGGGACTTCATCATTTCTTCTTCTACTGCGGAAGAAGCAAACAAGGAGAAGAAGAAGAAGAGAAGACGCTATGGAAAACACAGAAAACGAGTCGTAGTAGAAGAGGAAGAGAACGCTTTCTCCTCTAGTGGTGCCGATGATGAATGATGAGCGTCGACACCGACGACCATATATATCATCATCATCGTAATTAAGATATGTAGTGTGATTGAATAAATTAGTATTGACCAGAGTAATTAGTAATTATGAACTGTCTAATTTGGTCTGGACCATTCTTAATGAGAACTTACGATAATAGTCTGGATTCGCAAATATTATGGTCCAGGTTAATAGCTGTGACCCATCATTGAAAAGGGACTTCGGTTTTACTCTGGTCCAGACAAAATACGATGGACGGTGTAGTCTAACATGAAATATGCACCAGATGCTGAAGTTATGGTAAACTTCCATCTGTAATGGGGTGCCATTACATAATTGATATTCAAGTTAGAATATCACAGTTTAATTTCAGACGCGTTGTCTGAAATTTAAATAAGAGATTATAAGTTATTATAATCTACGAAGGAAAGTCGATTCGGTATAAGTACCGAATCTTGCAGGTTAACTAATAGTACAGTTAGTTGAATACTTGATATTATTATATTAATTAGGTAGTTACTATACTATTAGCATCTAAACCACCCATTAAATAAACACTCTTAATTTTGCGTTCTTAGACTCAAGTAAATATTTATATTTACTTTATAGTATATGATTAGTTGTTATCAACTAATCCTTCCCTAATTGTATTGCGCGCTTCCTCGCGATTACAGTGTAAGCCTGTAACAGGATCAGTCTTGTTACACCTGGTATCACTTTGTGGTCCGTCTTAACGACCACAATTCCGTTCCGCTAGTCAACTAGCAGAGGGAAGATTAAGAGCCGCTCGGCATCATGTCGCGAGACATGACGCCTGCCGGGTGAGAGAGAACGCTGGAGTGGTGAATGAACACTTCTCTCACTTCTCGTCGCGTAGTAAAGACGCGACGGTGGAAATGGTTCGGTCCATGGGGACCGACATCATTACCTTCCTCCAGGCTAAGTCCCCGGAGGAAGTGATACACGTGGTGAATCGCTTTAGGCGAAACCACCTAGAAAGCCAGAACAGCCCGCGCAAGAGGCAGCGCGGACCGCACAAAGGCGCGAGTACCGCCCTTTACCGGCGAAGGGGGCTAGCCCCTTCGTAGATTGTTCGCAGAGGTGGAAGATGCCATCGCTGCGCAAAATATTGTTGACGAACGTTAACAGGCGTACTTCGCCACAACATGTCTGGGCGGCAGAGCCAGGACATGGGCGATGAGTCGCAGAGCCACTGATGACTCTGCGTTCCTGACTTATCTGGAATTAAAAGCTGATCTAAAGCTCAACTTTGAAGCTCCAGAAATGGAGCTAAGTAGTCTTCAGGAGCTCATGGAACTCCGGCAAGGTAATCTTGACTTTTAAGCTTACGCTCAGAAGACACAATATTTGCTGTCAAATATTGTGTATGAGCCGGTGCCCCCTGATATGTAGGTCACTGGCTTCATGAAGGGACTCAATGATGGTCCCGTCAAACAGAGACTCTACCGGCACCCGCCAGAGACTCTAAGGGATGCCATTGATATGAGCATCCGTGAGGAGTTCAGCATGCGATCAGCGTCATCGCATGCTGGGTACAGCCGAAGGGCTCAACAGCCCTTCGCTTTTGACATGCCGCAACGGCATGTCAACAATCAGCAGTCAGGCAGACGAAGCTCACACTTCGTCTCAAGAAACAGCCACCCGCGCCAGAGCATGGGATGTGGAGGTCCAGAGCCGATGGACCTATCGGTTGCGGTTGCTTCTAACACGAAGCAACCGAAATTTAAGAAGAACATTCGCTGCAATAGATGCGCGAAAATGGGGCATTTTGCCCATGAGTGTATGGCACCGCGTCCGGTGTCACGCAGTCAGCAGAGGGAACCGTCCGCTGCACGGCGACACCAACAGGGACATCACCCTGTTGGTGCAAAAAACGTAGAACACCAGTAGGGGCGGGGCGCCCTACTGGGAATGTTATCCCACATGCCGACATAGGTCATGTGAGGGTAATAGCCCCATACGGGACTATGTCCTGTCAAAAGGTGCAGGGTGATGATAAGCCTCTTATCACCCTGGAGGTTAAACCGCACGGGAGCGATGTCCCCATGCGAGCTTTTTTTGACACAGGAGCGTCAAACAATTTCGTTTAGAACTCAGAGTCTAACGCTGTTGAGCTTCGAGGAGGTAGAAACCCCACGAAGTATGTTTTCAGTCCGGTTAGCAACAGGTGCAACCGTGACTATTCCAAAGCGTGTGATTAAAACACGCTTCTAGTTGAATGAACTGTCATTCGAGGATGAATTCATCGTCCTCGATTTAGATGACAAGTTCGATGTGATACTTGGAATCCCATGGATGTCCAAGTTTAAACCTTCGATCGACTGGGTTAACCTATCGATCGACTGCGGCGGACGCACAGGATCTGATCACCCTGTGTGTAATCCGGCTGTATCAGAAGATACAACCGCAGCGTCGGACATTCTTGTAATGAAGTGTACCACAAATTCGGTCACTTTTGGTCAAGGCAGCTGGTCGAATTTCGGATTGGTCTAAACAAGGGGGGATTTTTAGCCTATCAGATTCAAGGAGTGTCAAGAACGCAAGTTTGGTGAGTCACCTGACATTGGGTATTTTACATATTTTCATGTGGGTACATATTGGGACCGTAGGGAGGTAGTATTGGTTAGAGTTGTGGATTTGCCTAAAAGAGAAGAAGTCGTTTGGAATCTTTTGGTTTTGCCTTCGTGCTAACACCTCAGCAGGAGGTCGTTTAAACCTTTGATATGTGCATCAGTCGCATCCTCCCGCCGCGGAGTGTTTGGGAGCAGAGGGTCGAGTAATCCCCTCTAGCTCATTATACCCGGTCTGGACGCGCCACACGAGCATTTGGCCAGCCGGAAGTCCCTCGACGGGAGCACGCATTGGTCGACTTCCTCAAGTTTAAGTCACGTACGTTTGGAACGTACTAACAAGTGGATTTGTCTTTACGTGGAGATATCGTTTGTGGAATTCACGAGCATATAGGATCTTTACGTGGACATATTGGTTTACTATAACATTGGTTGGAGTTTATACCGGCTTTGGTTTTCTCTCATATTGGTCAGGGGCTAGACCGGTTGAGTGTTCTACCCTCTATTATCTCGTATTGGTTGGGTCTAGATCGATTGGACGATCGACCCGTTGAAATTTATCTATTGGAAGTGTTTCTGGTCTGCTCGTACCCGGGGTGAAGAGTTCCACCCTAGGTACCCCTACCCAGCACGGTCTCCGCTATTCAAGACAGAATCAGATCAATCTGCGATCCAGATCCACCTAGTGTGTAACTAGCCCATTCCATCGGGTACACAAGGTGAGATGGCGACGCAAGATGAATCGGACCAGGCGTCTTCTGTTGATGATCGGTCGTCTGCCAGCAGCGGACGATCATATCGGATCGCAAGCGAAGGTCGGCGGGGTACCCCCCCCCCGTAAGTTGGAAGGCTGGGCACGATGGTGGTCAGGTTCTCGACACAACCGCTTTCGATTTTGAACTTGACTCGACCACAGTCTGGTGGATAGCGATGGCACCACCAGGTCTGTTCCGAAACGATAAGCGGAAGGTACATCCGCTGGTGAGAGTCCAGAGGGACTACCACACGCAACAGAAGAGTCGTTGCGTGTTGGAGAGAAACATTCCACGGGTGATAAAGACCACCGTGAGAATGAAGTGATATCCACGGTGGGAAACACCCACCGTGAGAATGAAATAGTATCCACAGTGGGAAAATCCCACTGTGCGACCGAAGGTTCCAACACGATGAAAGAATTCCGTGTTGATGAGAGTGAACTCACGATCAAGTGCAATCTTGAGAACAACTCCGTGGTGGCCAGTGCCCACCACGTTGCGTTAGCCATGCACACGGGTGATAAAGACCACCGTGTCGCAGAAAAGGCGGCCGATCAGACGAGCACATCTGATCGCCAAAATTCCATGGTAGGCAGTGGCCACCATGATGATGAGTATTTGCACACGGTGAATCGTAATCACCGTGTAGCAGTCAATCAGACGAGTGCGTCTGATTGCATGGGCAGTTCCGTCGAGACGATCAACGTCTTGACGCAAACGGAGACCGGACTAGCTACCCAGTCTCTGTTGATGGAACACCCTCCGAAAGAAGGTTCGGAGGTGATGGCTCTTCCAGCGCTAAGCTGGAAGAAGTTTATGAGAAACTTGCACGATGATCAGATCGAACAGATCTGTATTATCGTAGCAACAGATGATTTAGTGGATATTCGTGAACGAATATCCACATTACAAGTGAAAAACATTGGGAAAGAGGTTCCCAATGATCAAACCAAAGTTCAGCGCTTTGAAGCGCAGAGATGGGAGTCGCTTAAAGCGAACTCCCCATTTTATGAGGTACTTCGGGAATACGCTGACGTATTCCCAGAAGAAGTACCTAGCGAGCTCCCTAAGGATAAGGGAACTCGTCATGAGATTGACCTCGTGCCAGGCACGAAGTATTGTGTTACGCGGCAATGGCCGTTGCCGCGTGATCAGGTAAAAGCGATCGACGAGTTTTTCGAAGCTCGTCGTAAATCAGGCCAAGTGCGGGAGTCTATCTCACCGCACTCTACCCCCACCTTTTGTGTGAAAAATTCCACAGGTGGGTGGAGAATCGTTCACGCTTACAAAAAGCTGAACGCAGCGACGGTACCGGCACAGACGCCGATAACGCGAAAAGATGTCATCATAGATGGCATGTGCGGGAGCACCATCTTTAGTGCTCTCGATCTAAGAGATGGATTTTATCAAAACCTAATGCGTGAGAAGGATATCCCTCTCACGGCGGTAAGCACCCCAAGCGGCATGCTTTAAGAGTGGCTTGTTATGCCGCAGGGGCTTCGAAATGCCCCTGCTACGCTTAACAGATGTGTAACGCATCTATTACGCCCGTTGCGAGAATTCGCACCGAGTTATTTCGATGACGTGTTCATCCATAGTAAGGGTGAACACGATAAAAGCGATGTAGATGTCCATAGGGAGCATCTACGTCGAGTTTTAGAGCTTATGCGTAAGCATAAGCTCTATGCAAATCTAAAGAAGTGCACCTTTGGTGCACCTGAGATACCCGTTATTGGATGCTTTGTGGGCAAGCACGGGGTGCGTCCTGATCCAGAAAAGATCAGGGTGATCGAATGGACTACGCCAAACAACGTTAAGGAACTTCGAAAGTTCCTTGGGTTGGCAACATATTTGCACAAGTATTCGTGCAACTATGATGGGTTAATACGATCTCTTTCTCAATTACTTAAGAAAGATGTTGAATGGCATTGGGATACCCAATGTCAAGATGCTTTTGATGCAGTCAAGCAAAGCTTGACTGGAGCACCTGTCTTGGCTATAGCCGATAACGAGCGTCCGTTCCACGTCGTTTGCGACACGAGCGATTTCGCTATCAGCTGTGCTTTGATGCAGCGTGATCACGATGATCGTGATCGCGTAATATGCTATCAATCGCGTCAGTTGCGCCCAGCCGAGCGCAACTATCCAGTGCATGACAAGGAACTCCTTTCCATGAAGTACGCACTGGCTAAGTTTCGGATCTATCTATTGGGAGATAGACCGTTTGTGGTTTACACGGACCATGCGTCGCTACGCACGGCCGTGAATTCACCACACATTTCTCAAAGAATGGCTCGATGGCTGTCATTCTTTGCCGAATACAACTTTACGGTTGAATACAAACCCGGAAAGTTGAACGTGATTGCGGATGCGCTATCACGAAAGCCCGATTACGAGACGAAACCGTCCGTAACCGAAGGTGCCAGTGCAAACGCGATCCGTTGCACAGCTTTGTCGTCGTCAATCATACGACAAGTCCGCGAGGCGTACAAAAAAGAAGATGAGACGTCTGTTGATTGATTACTTACTTAATCAATCAAGTGAGAAACGCGACGAACTCCCAGAGTTCCTCCGCGCTTGCGTGCATCGATATCGACTTCACGATGGTATGCTTCTTTACAGCACAGAACAAAAAGATGAAAGTCGCATCGTCGTTCTAAACGACGATGATCTCAAACATCAAATTATGTTTGAGTATCATGATGCACCGATTTCGGGGCATCAAGGTCCAGAGAAGACATACGCTTCTCTCGCACGTGACTTTTACTGGCGAAACCAGTACAAGTGGGTACGGAAATACGTTCGCGCTTGCGAGAT
Source organism: Peronosclerospora sorghi (assembly GCA_026184515.1). Classification (NCBI taxonomy): domain Eukaryota; phylum Oomycota; class Peronosporomycetes; order Peronosporales; family Peronosporaceae; genus Peronosclerospora; species Peronosclerospora sorghi. The sequence continues at coordinate 12,967,535 of CM047580.1, forward strand.
TTGCCATCGCGTTAAGCCTGCGCAGTCTGCACAGGCTACGCTGCAATCTCTTCCGGTTCCGACAGTGTTGGAAGTCCATTTCAATGGACTTCGTATTCGGTCTTCCACCCGAAAATAGTCGGAAGATCGGAATAGTGGTCTTTTTAGACCGTTTCAGTAAGATGGTACATCTTACTGCAGTATCATCGAACGTAACCGCCGCTCAAACAGCGCGGATATTCGTTGATACGGTATTCCGTTTGCACGTAATGCCGGAAGACATTGTCTCGGATAGAGATCCGAGATTTACAGGACGTTTCTGGCAAAAAACGTTCTCATTGGTGGGAACCCAGTTGAAGATGTCAACTGCGGACCATCCGGAAACGGATGGGCAGACGGAACGGGTTAACCGCGTTCTCGGAGAAATGTTGCGATCATACGCACATGCCTTTGAACAGTGGAGTGACTACCTGCCACTCACTGAATTCGCGATTAACAATTCGGTGCATGCTTCAACTAAGCATACACCGTTCTACGTGAATGCCTTAAGGCATCCACGAACCCCAGCTTTACTTGGCGGTACGCCAAATCTAAGTGGGGGAGGGACCCGCTCAAATTTTGAGAGAGTCAATGCGCAAGTTGCGACTGCAACTTGTGAACAAAACTATGGCCCTTCTACTGAAAATACAGTAGAAGCGGAAGCAGCTTCAATTGAAACTGAAGCTGCATACGATGAATATGTGTCTGCAGCAATGTCTGCAGACAACGAGGACAATGCACCTACTGCTGTTAAATCAGTAGATGAATTCGTATTACAGCGCCAAGCTGTAATACGCTATATAAAAGATGCACTTGAATCTGCTTTCGATAAGCAGAAGCAAAATGCAGACAAACAAGGAAGGAAGAACAAAATCTCCTTTCTGAAAGGTGAATTGGTATTATTAAGTACTACCAATTTGCCTATACATGCAATAAGCAACTCCCCTACACGGAAGTTGCTTCCTAAGTACATTGGACCTTTCAAGGTCCAAGATATTCGGGGGAATTCCTATACCTTAGACATTCCACAGCAATGCGGCTTTACCCAACATTCTATGTTGGGCGGCTCATGCCGTATCACTCGTCTTCGTCTTACGACGAGACGCAGAACCACGGAAGATACCGTGCTTCTCCAAGTCTCCCAAGAGAGACTAGTAATCGGCTTCCAGCCGTTGGTGAGATGAGCGGAGAGTCGTTACCTCCGCCTTCGACTGCTAAAGATCAGCCGTGCGCCGATCGAGCTCTCCCTTATAGCGGGAAAGCTCAATGTACAGAAGATCATTCTTCTGCTGGAGGGCAGTGTGCGCCCCGAGGATGTCGCGGACATCCTCGCGAAGAGACCGATATGTCTTCAAACTGTGAGACATGACGCTGCTCAAGGAGAAATAACCCTCCTCGATCTTGCGGAGCAAATAACCATGCTCCGCAACAACAACGGCGAGGGAATTCTCAACCTCCGCCGCCCCGGATTGATAATCAGGGGAATAAGCGATATATACTCGAGCGCTTGATCTCGAAGCGCTCGGTGCCTTCGAAGAAGGGGCAGCGTACCGAGTACTTGGTACGCTGGATGGGATATCCCCAAGAGTTCGACTCTTGGGAGCCGATTGAGATTCTGAGGGCCGACGCCCCAGACCTTTTGACTGAGTTTGAGAAGAAGTCTCAAACTCATAATGCGAAGTAGCATCAACAGTAGGTGTTGATGCATTCAGGGTATCAATTAAACCCTGAATTTCGGCGGGTACGGAAAACACACCGTACCTCCGCAACTCCTCCTCTGACAGACGAGGTACGCCCTGCGGACACCGCGGGAAAACGAGGTGAGAAGGGACACCACACTTTAACCCTTCTTTGATGCAAGCAAAATGGATGTATTCCATTTTGCCTGTTCGTGAGTGCTTTAAAAAGCGCTCGCGCATTACGTGAACTTTATTCACGTAATCATCTGGGCTTTTGTTGTAGTTGTCAACAAAAGCATTCCAACTCTGATTCAGGGCGTCTTTATCGTCCCTGTTCCTCCTTGACCTTTTCCGGCTCGAATAATATCGAACCTGGAAAAAGAGGTCAATAAAGTACAGACGTCTATCGTCTGTACTTCGATCGAATCGACGTGACTGGATGTCTTCGCAGTCATCCAGCACGTTGATATCGAACAACGCACACTGGCAGTCCCGTTTACGGCGACCGCCACTGTTCGGGGCAATAGCCCAGCCAGGGGTCCAAAACCCCACTCTGTACGGAACATGTGGTTCCGTACGATGATACGCTTTAGAAGCGGCAGGCGCCGCTTCTGTTCGAGCTCTTTTAGCAGGCGTAGCACCGCCTGCTTCAACACCACGCGCCGGGGTTAAATCACCACGACTTGGAGAAGTACTTGGTCCAGGTGGAGCTCTGCGTTCCCGCAACCACCTGTGATGATCATTGTCGCTGTCATAGCAGACAGCGACACCAGAGTCGTCATCGCTGTTAGGCGATGAGCACCTAGCGAGTTTCGACTCGCTAGATCCTTTAGTGGGGACAGCAGTATCCCCATCACTTTGTTCGGAGTCAGAACTTCCGAACATGGCCCTCTTGGCAACACGCCATTCGGAAGTTGCCATCGTGCAAGATGTAGCATTAGCAACATCTCCCTGTTTCTTGCCAGATGCCGCCTTAACAGCATCTGTGGTCGAAGACGGTACGTCTTCCGACCTTTGCGTAGTTGACGCTGCTAATGCATCGTCACCGTTGTCACTCAACACCTCAGCACCTAGTGCTGAGGCGGAGGAAGAAGCTCCTTCATTGTTTTCAGCAGCGCTCTTTAGAGCGCCGCCGCGTGCCTTGACCATCGAGTAGATGGTCAATCAGTTGGTAAATGAGAACGACCAACAGTGCCACCCATGATTGGCCAAAATAAAAATTATTATTGGCCAAACACCTTAAGTGGGGGGTGATGTAATGGGGTGCCATTACATAATTGATATTCAAGTTAGAATATCACAGTTTAATTTCAGACGCGTTGTCTGAAATTTAAATAAGAGATTATAAGTTATTATAATCTACGAAGGAAAGTCGATTCGGTATAAATACCGAATCTTGCAGGTTAACTAATGGTACAGTTAGTTGAATACTTGATATTTATATATTAATCAGTTAGTTACTATACTGTTAGCCTATAAACCACCCATGAAATAAACACTCTTAATTTTGCGTTCTTAGACTCAAGTAAATATTTATTTACTTTTTAGTATAGGATTAGTTGTTATCAACTAATCCTTACCTAATTGTATTGCGCGCTTCCTCGCAATTACAGTGTAAGCCTGTGACAGGATCAGTCTTGTTACACCATCTCTTGTGTACTCTACACCACTTATATAGCCCAAACATATGTTCTCAGATTCGAGTACTTATTCATAGAGGTTTTTAATAAGGGAAAATTACGTGCATGCCCTCGCTTTTTGCGGAAATAACATGCATATCCCTGATTTTATGAAAATTACATCAATTCCCCTGCCACAGATTATTGCTGCCAACGCAAAGAGAAAAAAACGTGCGGCTCTAGTGGAGTCTGTGGAGGTTCCAAAGAAGGCCAAGACTGCTAAACGTGTGCACAAGGGCGTCACCATCGAGGATATGTGAGTATCTGATATAACGAAAGTTCATGTGTTGATATATTATGTATTACGTATTATCGCAGTCCTGTTGGCAAGGGTCGTCTTGTCCGGAATGGTCACAAAACAGAGATTCTGTACCGCGGTCGTCTCATGAATGGAAAGCAGTTCTATTCAAACCAAAACCGCAAGAAACCTTTCACCTTCCGCCATGCTATAGGTGATTTATTTAAAGGCATTGATATTGGAAATGGGGGTATGCATGTTAATAGTAAGCGAGCAATTACTATCCCGTCACGTCTGGGATACGGACGCGAAGGTTCACCATCTGCCATTCCGGGCAACTCGGACCTTATCTTTGGGTTGGCAGCATTAATCTGTGGCAAGGGCAAGGATGTAATTTACATAAAGTCAGGGGCATGCATGTTATTTCCGCAAAAAGCGAGGGCATGCATGTAATTTTCCTTTATTAAAAATAAGTACGATATGAATATTGCCACTAATAAAAATATCAATCATACCCTGCTTTAATAAGAACCAGAATTATGAATATTTTCAACACTTGTTCTAACTTTGAACAGTTTCTCGTGGGTGACCCACGCAGACATTGTTGCCGTCCTTTAACATAAAGGTGTTGGAAGTGCGTGTACTCATTTTGTGTTTTTGCGCTCTTACAAGTTGGTGAAACCCCATTGGCTGAAAAGGGAGTATATATTTTGGGTATACGTTGACGGTTACTCTGAAGTTGCATTAAATCTTTTAGGTAACTTTAAATAATACACTTCATTTCTATCCCTTAAGACAACACAGCTGAAACTTACACGGCACGTCGATCGTCGCGAACTTGCCATCCTCTGCATAAGATCCTTCCTGGTCAAAAGTGTTCAGACCAGGTAGTTTAAGATCTGGCACAGTGGAAATACAGATAAACTTCATTTTCTAACATGTTATGAGCCCAAGGATGGCTTGATTAACACGTGGATTTTTCTTGGCATTACGAGTGCGTTTTCTCGGATTATTACGTATATTGTCACGTGGAACTAGTGGAAAGTCCCCTTGTTGTAAGGGCTAGTAGAGTGACGATTGATTCTGATTATTGATTTGCCTTAAGATGAGTGATTCTGAAGGAAATGAGGTGCGACCTCGAGTGATATGTTGAAGACAATTATTCAAGGTCTTAAGCACATCACGGTGCGCTTGACTACCGTGGAGGAAGGGCAGCCCAAGCGGTAAATTGGCAGTGTCTCGTCCGGGTCGATAAAGGGCTCCCCGATACGTATAAGAGACACAGAGTTTCGCGACAGCCTACGAAATTACGGTCCGTTCGGCCAGCAGATGCCTCTGCATGACTTGGCCGAGCATGAACGGGTGGAAGTTGGCGCGAGGCCACGCAAAAATATGAATGCAGCACCCCGTGAGGTACCAGTCGGAGTACCGGGTGCAGGTGGCATGAATATACCTGCTGTAACCGGTGCCTATACGCACGGTGTGGCTAGCGCACAGAGGAAGACTTTCCTAAAGCGGCGATGTGCCGCTACTTAGCCGATACGCCCTTATAAAAGGGCTTAGTAAGAGATTGCTCTTTTACTCAGGGCCAAGATTTTCCTTAGTTTACTTGTTAGAATTAACTAACGCCTTGAAACAAGGCTTCCATTAGAAAGGGAGTAAGTAAGGGACAGTGTTCCCTTACACTACAACACTCACTGCGCGCGCGACCGGTCGAGGTCGTGCGCCTAGCAGTCTTTAGTGTGAAATGTAAACTGATGTATATTTAATATATAAATATCCTAAATTAATTAAACTAATGTAAACTATATGTAATAATAAGTAGAACTTACTCAATTCGTACCTAGCCGAAATGTAATGTACACCACCTGTGTACCAACACGTGGCAGGCTGCCACGCCTCCACCAAGGGCTCCTGCCCTGATTGGTTAAAATAACCAATAGGTCCAAACCTTTCGGACCGGTCAATACTGACCTCAACCGTAGTGTACTTACGTACACAACATACCCAAATGTAACCGAATGTAACCCTGTTACATCCTCCCCCATCAAGACTATTGCTTACGCAATAATCAATTATAGTTGGAGAACTCCAAGTGCCAGAACTTCTGGCTTACCATGAGCACCTTTAGTGGTGCTGAGGATTCTCCTCGGGAAGAGAATGGAAACTATTCCGATAACTCGGAGGTGGATGCCCTTGGGGATATCTCCCCAAAGGCTGACCGCTCTGACAACGCCGAGCGGCGATGTCGGCAGTCCAATCCGTTCCCCACACGTGGGAAAATGCACTAACTCGTGCACCACCTCTACCAACTGCGGATGATGCATCCGGGTCGCCGAAGGCGACCATCACCGATGATCCAGACACGGATCAGGAAGCCCGACGTGCCGTACCGGCACGGAAGGGTACTCGTGACAATCAAAAGAAGGCTGAAGACGAGGTGAAGAGTGGGTTAGCCTCCTATATCCCTGGCGTGGCGGCTGTACTGCCGCGTGAAATCGCGCGCCGGAGACAACTCCGGGTAAAACTGCTAACACCAAGGCAGTTCACTGTCAGCTCATACCGAGCGCGCCTCGGGAAACAGGCGCGGGGTATCGTCGTGGAGACCCTCCGCGAAGTTCCCTTCGTTCTCCAACGAGGCTAGAAGTTGAGAAGGCAGAGCGGGAATTTGGCGCTTGGGCGGAAGGGGAGAAGCGTCTCCCCAACTTTGACAAGCTGTACAACAGTTATTCCAAACCCGACGTTCGGATAGATAGGGCGTTGCGCTTGGCGTATGCCCAGGCCAAAGCGCTGGGGAAATTACCTGCCCCTTATTGCACTCACCCTGCTAGCGCTCCTGCCCTCGGTGTGGTGCCGGAGAGTAATGCAAACTCTGCATCTGCCTCCGGCAAACTCCCAGTTATTGGGAGTGAAGGCGCTTCTTCCGCCCCTTTGGTCGTTGACTCGCATCGGGGTTCTCACGCTCGAAAGCGTCAACGACGTCACGGCAATCCTGCCGCAGGGGAGTCTCGGACTCCCACGAACTCTGTGAATGTGGATAGCCTTTCCACTTCACCAGATATTGGGTCTATCCCCGATTATAGCGTCGCGCTATCAGGCGCTCCACATGGTAATGCGGAATACCCTCCGTATCGAGAAATGGCGGAGGAGGTCGCACAATTGCGGCGTGAGTTCCACGAGCGCTGTGATCGCCACAGCCGTCGCATCCAGGATGTCCAGGAGGGACTCCGCGACGAGGTGGGTGAGAATGAACGCATCAAGAAGCGGATTTACTCTCTCGAGTTCGTCGTTGCGTAGTTTCATGGTCGCATTTCGACCCTGTCGGCGCTATTCCGACGTGTTGTGCCTTTCGGCTATCCGACTTCCCAACCTCCTCCACGAGGGGACCCGCCTCCGGGTTCTGGTATAGCTTAAGCATACCAACATAGAAGGTTGGATGCGTACGCATCGCCTTCGGGATATCCAAGGTGTACGCCAAGCCCTTTCGGGCTAGCACCTTGAAAGGCCCCACAAACCGGGGGCGCAGTTTGTTCCGCAACACGTTCGAAACTGCATGTGTAGGAAGGGTTTTAGCGTTTAATAAAACACTTTCTACTACTTTGTACGCCCTTTTGTTACGCCGACCCTTGCGGTCGGCCTGTTCCTTTTGCTTGTCTTGGCTTTCCGCCATGGCATCGCAAACGTGTCGTAAGACACTAAGACGCGTCGATAAAAACTTATCGATGTGCTTGCGCACAGATACAAGGCTGACATCAGGGAATACTCCCCCCTCAAGCCCTGGGCCACACACACTTGGCGTCAACGGAACCCTCGGATTCACTAATCCGTTCACGTAAAACGGGGTAAGCCCCGTAGATGCATGGACCGAATTGTTGATAGCAAATTCAACCATCGGAAGCATCTCACTCCAACTCTTTGGAGAATCCGGACATAAACTCCGGAGAATATCCTCCACAACGCGATTAACGTGTTCCGTCTGACCGTCCGTCTGCGGATGATCCGCAGTGGACATGAGGAGCTTGGTGCCCAGCACTCTAAACAACGCTCCCCAAAACTGTCCCGTAAAACGGGGATCCCGATCCGATACAACGGAATCGGGTAGACCATGCTGTCGAAAGACACGGTCTAGGAACACTTTCGCTGTTCCTTGTCCATCAATGAACTCTCGCACTGCCGCCAGGTGAGTAATCTTGCTCAAACGGTCTACAAAGACCAAAATGCCGGTATTGCCGGCCTTATCCTTCGGAAAACCGAAGATAAAATCCATACTAATGGATTTCCAACACTCCGTCGGAACGGATAAGCTCGCCAAAGGAGAAGCTTAATCTGCAGAGGGCTTAACCCTCTGACACGTCTCGCAGGTGCCTATATACGCACCGACCCACTTATACATGTTGGGCCACCAATACAAAGCGCTTAAAGCGCTGTAGGTCTTATCCCGACCTAAATGACCCCCGGTAGGGGCGTCATGTTCCTCAAAGAGGGACTCTATGCTTCCGTTCCTCATCATGAGTAACAACCACCCGCGGAGTGTCATTCGCTCTCGTGCTATAATATAGCAAACCGTCACAATACCTGTAACGGTGTAACCGAGCTCTAGCTAGACTTGACAAGGTAGGCTCAGACGAGCCGAGTCCCTTTCCACCCAACGCGCTAATAAGCGCCGTACATTGTGGGTCTTTCTCATACGCCTGGCGTATGAGATCCACCACAGACGAGGTGATGAATGTCGCGTGAGCGAGCTCGTAGTCGGGAAGACGCGACAACGCGTCTGCAAGTACATTCTGTTTACCAGGTTTGAACTCTACCTCAAAGTTGTACTCCGCAAAGAAGGAGATCCAACGGGCCATCCGTTGGGAGAGATGAGGCGACTTCGTCGCTGTCCGTAAGGACGCATGGTCTGTATAAACCACGAACGATTTGAGCCGAATAGGTGAACCCTAAATTTGACAAGGGCATACTTCATAGCAAGTAGATCCTTGTCATGAACGGGATAATTCCGTTCCGCAGCCTTAAGCTGCCTCGACTCAAACGATATCCCGCGTTCCCTTCCCGCATCATCTTCTTGTAACAAAGCACATCCGATTGCGAAATTGGAGGCGTCGCAGACGACACTAAATGGTTTCACAGAATCTGGGATAGCAAGAACGGGAGATTTATACAATCTTCCTTAACCGCTTCGAAGGCGGTTTGGTGTTTGGTTTCCCAACACCAATCCACGTCCTTCTTAAGAAGGTCAGTTAATGGCTTCGCCATCTCAGCGTAGTTCTCGCTGTACTTATGGAGATAATTGGCTATTCCAAGCCACTTCGTAAAACTCTAAGATTTACAGGCGAAGGCCACTCCACAATGGCTTTCACCTTCGCGGGATCCGCCCGCACTCCATCCTTACCGATGAAGCATCCGAGGAAAGGAATTTCTTCAGCACCAAAGATACATTTGGATGCGTTTGCATATAACTTATGCTCTCGCATACATTCGAGCACCACTCGAAGGTGTATCAGGCGCGTCTGAACATAAGACGAGTCACCGTCCGCGCGACTATGGACGAATATATCGTCGAAGTACGTCTGAGCGTACTTTCTATGAGGGCGGAAGAGTTGAGTCACCAAGCGATTAAAAGTCGCTGGTGCATTTGAAAGCCCCTGTGGCATAACCAGCCACTCCCACAGCATGCCGCTAGGCGTGCTGACCGCAGTAAGCAGAATATCTGATGCTCGCATGAGCACCTGATAATACCCGTCCACCAGATCTAAGGCACTGTACACAGTACAGCCCGCCATATTGTTCTGGAGGACATCCTTCCAAGGAATCGGAGTTTGCATTGGTACAGTAGCTGCATTCAGCTTGTTGTACGCATGCACAATGCGCCACTTTCAGTTCGTTCTACGAACACAAAAAAGTGGGAGATGACTGGGGAGACTTGCTCTCCCGTACCATCCCTGCCTCTTCTTTCTCCTTGAAGAATGCGTCGATGACATCGCATTGCTCCTTGGGGAGAGGCCACTGCCTAGTGACGAAGTATTTGGTTCCAGGAACCAAATCAATTTCATGTCGGACTCCCCGATCCGGTGGTAGCTCCATCGGCGTGTTGTCACTAATGACATCTCCGATTTTCTTAAGTAAGGAATGGTAAGTGTCCTCAGTATACCCAGGGATCTTGAGGCCGCTTTGGGCATTCAATGCTGGTTTGGTTTGCACCAAAACGGACTCGTCCATCGTGGATGAGGAGTTAAACTCCTCTTCCGGACGCAACACGACAATCTCGTCGAGTTCTCCTGCTTTTACATCATCCTCAAACTCGTTGAAGGACATCTCCTCTAACAACAACAGTTCGCCTACCCCAGGCAACCGTTCCAGGCTTACGCCTTCTTTGACAACACCTGTCACACTATTCAGCATCCGATATGACTGCTGACTACTAGCCTTGTGATTCATCCCGGGACCCAGATAGGGGGAGTCAATTGCCCCATCTATTGGAAGCGCATCGCAACTATCCACAGAGGTCGTTACCTCTACCACCGGTGACTCTCCGGTCTCACCTAATACGGCGTGGTCGGAATCAATTCCGACGTGCGAAAGATACAAACTACGGGTCTCTTCTCTAGGAAGCTCCTCGCGCTTAACCTCAGGTGAATCCACCTCTACCACTGGCGACTCACCAGTCTCGTCTCTAACGGCGTGGTGATTATCCGCCGAATCCCCCTCGTTAAGAAACACTTCCTTGACCTCATTGTGACTTATTATCTCAGACATCCCAATCTCTGGCATCTCTCGCCAGAATCGCTTTTGCGATCGAGCAAAGGTGGGTTCATGACTCGCCAATGCTTCACCCGATCGCGGGTGCGTTGAGCCAATGGACTTAGCCTTCCAGTCTATCCATGGCTCGTGGCGTTCTAGCCACTTCATGCCAAGAATGAGGTCATACCTCGAGTCTAAATCCAGGACTAGGAAACGTTCTAAGCTGTCGAAGTCTGCAAACTTCAGCTTAAGGTCAATTGAGAACTTGGGTACAGAAACCTGTACGCCCGTCGCTAAACGGATCGTGACAACGTCACGAGAACGTGCCTCTAGGTCCTCGGCATACAGCCGACTCTTCTCTACAGAAGCTCGTCTGACATAATTGTCAGACGCTCCAGAGTCTGTCAAGACTATCCAAGGCTTATCAAAGCCTTTAAGGTCCGCAAGGACGACCAGCAAACCTAGCTGGTATACAAACTCGGTACTAGAAAGCACCTTTTCCCACGGGGATTTGTGCTGTCGGCCCCTACCATGGGGTTTAACAGCACTGAGGGATCCCCCAGTAGGGCTCCCCGCACCTACTGGGAGCCGTCGTTTCCCGACGGCTTGGGCAAGGGCTTTTTACCCGCCCTCGGCCCCTTATAGCGAGTGTCTCGCAGGGAATTTTTCGTAAATCTGTTCCGCAGATGATCCGTGCTTCCACACAGGAAGCATCTCAGCGGCCCATGCTGCTGCAGCATTGCAAGGAGCTCCGACTCGAAGCTCTGCGATCACGAGTTAGAGTGGCTCTTAGCTGAAGGTTTCTCCTCCGCTTCGATCTGACTCAGGTCAATGGGTTCGGGACCAACCTTAGAGGAACGAAAGTTCCTCTTGGTGTTGAACGCCATCTTAAACGCCTCCCCCAGGGATTGGGGTCGGCATCGGAAGAGCTCCGAGTGATCTGGCCCTTCTTTCAGGCCTTCCATCAACGCGGGAATGGACACATCGTCCGAATACGCTTTCGCGTACATCCCTGCCAATAGGGTCTTAATTTCTTGGATATATGTTTCCAAGTCCCTAGTGCCCTGACGGAACCTCAGAAATGCCAGCTGATTCTGGAAAACCAAATCAGGCGTGGCGTACATGTCCATATGCTTTTTCTTAAGGACTTACCAGGTTGGGAACACGTCCGTGACCGACTCCGAACACGTGAACGCCCCTGCACGGACTTTACCCGTAAGATGGGTCAGTGCAAGTCCCACTTGCAAGTGATCCGCGATCACATTCGCTGTGGCGAAGGCCGTCTTGACCTCTCGAAGCCACACATAAAGGTTATCACCTTTTTCACCGGTGAATTTCTTTATTTTAAAGGACAACGGATGGCGCACCTCGTGGACGTGGAATGACTTCTACGAAAATTCGCCTCATGGGCGATGAGGGCGTTGACCCTCGCCTTTACGGCATCAAGGCCCTGCTCCGCTAGGAGCTCCATGCCTTCGTCACCCAGTATGGATAACAGCCTGTTAATGACTTCCTGCTGGAAGAGGGTTAGCCTATCCCAATCGTCCTGATTCATCCTTTGCAGAGGATGTTGTCGTCTATCAACACAGGTGTTGGATTGACTACAAGTGCTACCAGATGTAGCCGGTGCGTATACGCACGGTGCGCACAGAAGTAGACTTTCCTAAAGCGGGTATGTGCCGCTACTTAGCCGATACGCCCTTATATAAGGGCTTAGTAAGAGATTGCTCTCTTACTCGGGGTCAAGATTTCCCTTAGTTTACTTGTTAGAATTAACTAACGCCTTGAAACAAGGCTTCCCTTAGAACGGGAGTAGGTAAGGGACGGTGTTCCCTTACACTACTACACTCACTGCGCTCATGACCGGTCGAGATCGTGCGCCTAGCAGTCTTAATGTTATTTGTGAACTAGAATATATATTTAATATGTAATTAGCCTAAATTAATTAAACTAATGTAAACTATATGTAATACTAAGTAGAACTTACTCCATTCGTACCTAGCCAAAATGTATTATGTACAAACCTGTGTACCAACACGTGGCAGGCTGCCACGCCTCCACCAAGGGCTCCTGCCCTGATTGGTTGAAATAACCAATAGGTCCAATCTTTACAGACCGGTCAATACTGACCCCAACCGTAGTGTACTTACGTACAAAACATAACTAAATGTAACCAAAATGTAACCCTGTTACACCTGCCGAACAGATGCATGAGCCGAATTTCGGTCATCCAGGGCAAAAAATCCCCAAACGAGCAGTTAAAAAGCTTTCGGGGAAGGAGCTGTACCCAGGCCTAGGTGCCGGGTTTAAGAAGTGAGCCTACCTATTCATGGAGGCCATCGAGATTGGAGAAATAAAATCTGGTTTCATTTGGAATGAGAAGTTGAAGGTGACGACCTTGAGGACACGCTCGTGGAATATTTCCGCTCGAACATTTGCTCGTGGTGGCAGATGTGCCCGCAGTTGAGTTACGTTTTGGAGCAGATGTGGTTGCTATTTAAGGTCAATACATCCCACCACCTAGTTGCCATGTGGTTTGACGCAGAAAAGGACTCCAAAAGGACATGGGCGCAACACTATTTATACTTAGTAGCTCTGGACCGAGAAAGTGGGTCGAGCGAAAAGTTATTTGTTGAAAATATTGTACGTTCGCCGCACCCAAGTTGAAAGTTATGCTGATGTAAAGGTAAGATCCTGCTAGACAGGACTACCTTTGCCACGCTCAAGAGCTCTTTGCATGGGCTCAAGAGCTGGAGGAAGATGCGTTCAAGGGCAAGGCTTCCGCCAGGATGCAAGCATGCAGTTACTCGAGGCAGAAACAGGCGCGAATGTTACATCTGAGGATATGAAGGACACATACAGAAGTATTGTCCGGAAAACAACGCAAAAGTGGTGAAACAGGAGTGGAAAGGCAGATCATAAATCAAGCGACGGATTGTAAAGAAAGTTTGTGTTATCGACAATGGAGCACATTTTCAATGAAAATATTGGTGCTTGTGAAAACGACGGAATTGACGAAAAACACATGGATTATCGACAGCGGATCTAGTGTCGAACGCTAAATTACTGGAAGATACTAGGGAGTGCGTCCCTAGTGACACGTTTTCGCTTCCGGATAGCGGCACACTGAAGGCCACAAAGGTCGGTAATTACGTTATAAACGTGTGATGAAACTCCAACGGTCATTGCTTTGACCGAAGTGTACTTCGCGCCAAAATTGGCCAAGAAATGAATGATTTCGCTTGGTAAATTTCGTGAGAAGGGGTGCACTATCACCGACGATGGTAGTCAAGTGAAAGTGATGTTAAAAGGCACAAGATGGTTTCATGTAAATACATATGGATCTGTTTTTGTGTCAAATTTGACGGTGGATAAAAAGATTTCTAACGTAAATGGTTTTTCGAGCATGGTGCTAAGTATTGTGTCGGAAGATGTCGCTGCTGACATCCACAATGGAAGCTTACACCACTTTCACGTGCTCTTGGGTCACCTTGCCTATTATACCGTCGAAAGACTGGCCAGGGAACCCAGGTCAGACATAGTCCTCACGGACACCAGTAGACCGAATTACCTTACCTGTGCTGAGGGCAAAGACACACGAAAGTCTCAACCCAAGGAAGACTACGGTTGCAAATTCGCCGATTGAAAGAATTGGAGGAGTGATTTGCAGCTCCCATCACTCCTCGAGACAGACAAGGGAACATATATCTTATTGTCTTTGCGGATCATTTTTCGAATTATGTACGCGTATTTTCCGTAAGCACCAAGGAAAGGGCGACCAAGATGTTTGGACATTTTTTGTCATGGTTTGAAAAGCAATTTTGGTGACGCGTAAATGTGCTGTGAACGGACGGCGGTGGCGAATAACAGAACGTCGATCAGTTATGTAAGCAGACTGGTATTCGCCGCCAAATTACAGAAGCTGGAAATCCGTCTTCGAAAGGAAAGTCGGAGCGGATGAACCGGACCATCTTTACTATGGTCCGGTGCATGATTTTCGGATCAGGAATTCCATTGGTTTTTTGTTCGGAGGCGGCTGAGTATGCCTCTTACATACTCAACCGTACTCCGACTAGGTCTAACCAAGGTCAATTGTCACCCATCAAAGTGCTGACCGGAAAGATACCGGTAATAACGGATATAGTGGTTTCCTGGTCCCCTTGCATGGTTTGGCGGGACCCGAAGAAGAATACACTAGCGCAACACGCTGAGCGCGCGTTAATATTGGGGAAAAATGACGAAACCAAGGGCTACAAGGTATGGCTGTTAAAGGATCGTGTGTTCACGGTGACGAAGCATGTCACCGCGATCGAAACGCTAAGAGAAGAAACCAGTAACAATATCTCAAAAGCTCTAGATGGCGAAGTTGAAAATGATATGCAGGAACTAGTGAGATCACATTCACATAAACAGATGGAAAAAGTGGCGTATTCTGAATACAAGTGATAAATCAACAGGGCCAAAAGAAGTACACAAGCGTGCAAAAATAGGTGAGCAAAGCACGCGCAAATCACGCAGGAAATTGAAAAAGACGCCGAAGGCCAAGGAGAATGAAGCATCGCGACAGTCCAAAGTGGTTTCAAGTGACGAATTTTCGGGTGACACTGGTGGAAATGATGGAAGTGACGATCAAGGTAACGAGCAAGGTTCGGAAAGCGCGCAACGAACATTCGCTGTATGAGAACGAAAGAACGAAGTGGACATTACGTTAAAAATGGAGTATGACCATAGAAGTTTTAGGGAGGCGCACGCTGGCCCGCACGGAAATATGTGGAGTCAATCCGAAATGGAGGAGCTCAAGCCTCTTTAGGAAATGGATAACTGGGATATTGTGCGTCGCCCCCAAAACAGGGTACCTCTACCGACCAAATGGGTGTACAAGACCAAGGCGAACGCTAATGTGTCGGTGGAGAGGCACAAGGCGAGGTTGGTCGCCAGGGGCGACAGCAGAGTTTTGGTGACGATTATTTTTTCACTTTCTCGACAGTCATGGAATTAAATAATGTGAAGTTTATACTGATGTTGGCGCAAGTTTGGTGGTGGAACACACGCCATGGAGATGGACCGAGTGCCTACACCAAAGCCAAGGCGGAAGAAAATGTGGAGATTTACCTACAAGTCCCGCAAGGCATGGCTATAAACCAAGAAAAATTAAACGAGTTCGGTGTGGAGTCAAACAAGGATCTAGCGCTAAAGTTAAAACGGAATCTCTATGGCTTAAAGCAGGCTTGGCGCCTGTGTCATGAGTGTCAATGCAAAACTTTGGCGGATTTCGATTTTATACAATGTGTTACAGACACTTGTATTTTTGTAAAGCATTTTGGAAGCGAGACAGTGGTAGTGGGTGCTTACGTTGATGACCTACTGGTGACGGGAACTAGTGATGAAATTGTGAATCAATTTATCGTGGACATGCAAGTGTTGGGATTAAAGGATCTGGGCGACGTAAAAAAGTTTTTTAGTATAAGAATTGAGGGCGATCCAAGGAGTGGATATGTGTTGGATAAGCTAGAAGCAGTTGGTGAAGTTTTAAACACTCACAAACTTTCAAAAATGAACTCGGCTCGAACGCCGGTACTGGTGCTAAATGATGTTGAAGGCTTTCGTGAGCCGTTGCCGGTGTGACCTAAGGTCAATATGCCGTGCATAAGGAACTTTCAATCACTTGTGGGCAGCTTACACTGAATTTCACGGTGCACACGCTCCGACATTTCTTTTTCAGTGCGCCGTGCAACCAGAACAACTCACGCACCGACTGTTGACGATTATAAAGTCGTAAAAAGGATCCTCAAGTATTTGAAGGGTACAAGTGATTTAAATTTAAGGTTGAAACACGACGATGAATTACCGCAGCCGTTACGGATTACGGTCTTTAGTGACGCTGATTTCGCTGTTGATAAGTTGTACAGGAAGATTATTTTGTCCATGGTTACATTTGTTAATGGAGTGCTGGTCACCTGGGCGTGTAAGAAGCAGAGCGCCGTCGCACTTTGACTGCCGAAGCTGAATTTGTTGCGGCTTCGATGGATGGCAGGGAAGCGTTAAGATTGAGAGTTGATCATGGATGGTTGGCTTGCGTGCGAAGACACCCCTGGTAATTAAGATGGATAACCACGCGGCGATCAAGAGAGTGGAAAACGAAGCGAGTGCAGCTAGTGGAAAACACATTGACGTGAAGCTGAAATTTTTAAAGTACTTTTCACTGAAGGGCATGTTTCGACAACCCATGTGCCAAGTGTGGAGATTTTAGCAGACCTGTTGACCAAGGATCTCAATGCGCCAAGAATTCAAGAGTTGCTTGCAGGTTTGGGGTTGGTGTAATGGGTATGCAGCATCCGGTGTTTCAGGAGGAGTGTTGAAAGTGCGTGTCCCCATTTTGTGTTTTTGCGCTCTTACAAGTTGGTGAAACCCCATTGGCTGAAAAGGGAGTATATATTTTAGGTATACGTTGACGATTACTCTTAAGCTGCATTAAATCTTTTAGGTAACTTTACATAATACACTTTTTATTTTTATCCCCTAAGACAACACATCTGAAACTTACACGGCGCGTGTGATCGTCGCGCACTTTCCATCCTCTGCACTAGATCCTACCTGGTCAAAAGTTTTCAGAACAGGTAGATTAATATCTGGCACAGTGGAAATACAGTTAAACTTTATTTTCTAACAGAAGGTTTTTCACACGTATGATTTCTCCGCACCAGACTATATTTGAAAAACAGAGGTCCAGCTTCATCGAGTTGATCCGGCATCAAAGACACGGTGATTTATCTTCTAAATATATGCATATAAACGTGCAATATCCATTGTGCGTGCCACCTGCCCCTTGTTGACTGGAATAACGTCGCCATTTTTATCCAATCGTCGACTCCAAATATCTGCTCCCATCATCACCGTTTCAATGTAACAACTTGTGATTGTGTCTATAAAATGTCACACTTTACCATTGATATTCCTTCGCTGATTTCTCCCGTGAAGAAATGAAATTGTATTTCAGAGTGTGCCATATTATAACTGATAGACTTTCTTTTAGCAACCGTTTTCTCATAGTTACGATGATTCAATACCCCTTGCAAAGTAGCTGTTGTACCGATTTGTTCGATAACTCCAGTACTTTGAAAATTCTTTCATAGGATCCTCCTCTTCAAGGTCCATAAAAAACGGCATTATGCATGTTCTCGTATCATCATAATAAGTCTTAAATGGTCGTTCTAGTTCGTTTCAAAAATTGACGCATTTTCCTTGCTATTGCGACTCCTTCTACTAGTCTTGAAAACTCGACAGTCCTCTCTCATTCCATTAAGTAAATACATTGCTACGTGACTTCGATACTCCCGATGATCTTGCCAACAGCTGTTACCTTGAACTCTCCCATCGATCGGTTAAACACCATTCCAAAGGATTGTGCTGTCCTGATGACCACTTCACCTACCCCTACTACTTTGTCCCTCCACGATTCCCACTGCTGTTTGTTTTAAACGAACATGAGTTTAAAAAGACCAATTACTTCTCTTTCTCTTTTTTCCAGCCGGGTAGTCGCTTTACTGCCAGAGACCGCGCTTATTCTTCTCTTATACCGTCGAATATATTACCCCAAATAGCTGTTGCATAATTTCAAATTGTTGAACAATTTAAATCCACGTAGGTGCCCGTGGGCTATTGGTACTGCGGTCAATAACCCATTCGAGAGTTGTTACCATCTGTTCCAACGTTCCAACGGGGCTCGTCCTCTTGGGGACAAAGCGGTTTTAGTTCTCCTCTAGAAATATAGTTGTCTCCTTTTGTCTTGTATCCCCTTCTTTGTCCGAGGTGTGGTGTGCACAGACTCCGGAGTTACACCCCAGGAGAATTACGCTAGAGGCTTACCTAAATTCATCCGCCTTCTGCGTAGTCCTGGCTTACCTTATCGCCAGTCGGCGACCGGTCTTTTCTATGACATTAATGGAGAGACTTCGATTCGCGGAATGTTTTGGCTTCGGCTGGGCAGAGCGCTTACTGAATGCTTTTTTTCTGTTATGGCGGTACTAGGGGATTGTACCCGTCGTTCCGACGAAGTGTTACATTGAAATTTCATTGAAACTACTGTATATCTACATTTACTTTGAAACAGAAAAGACTTTATTTTTTTGCTGTAAACGAATTCGTGTGCAATCTCGGAAATTGACTGCTCCCATCATTGCGAGATTTTGCAACCTCATTAAATGTATTGCTTCTTCATTAATGACATTACGCATTAGTCATCGATCGGAAATACTGCCGTCATAACAATCTCCCATCATTTGGCGCCGAACATATTGCTGTGCGGTTGTCTTACTTCCTTTGGTTGTTCGATTGCAGGAAAAGCAGACGGAGTTCCAGATCCACCACCTATTCCCCATTCATTCGCTGCCTCACCTGCTTGTACAGCTTTAAGTAGGAGTTGTGCTGTTTGAATACGGATTGAAGTTCCCTCATGATACGCCCATCCCGATACAGTAAGACATTCATTCGAGTTAAGCCGTTGAACCAACGGAAAAAATTGGGAGATTAATCCCGCCACTATAACACCAACGGCCAATGAAACCGCGCGCATGTTTTTTCTCGCAATGAAATCAAACGTAAGGATACTGGCGCTGCAGGATCATCATGTTGTCTTCACCTTGCTCTTAGTATACCCGAGCGTCTCTTGAAGCATCTGCTGCATTTCTTCCATGATGTCAGATTAAGCTGGTATGCAAGGGCAAGATATCATCCACTTGTATTTGCGGGTTATGTATATAGATCCGTGCAAATTTGGCCGCATTCTCATTGTAAAGTAGGTGGATACCGTTGAGACGTTCAAGCTCCCATGTTGTGAATGCCTCTTGTGCCGTTTTTCTGCACCAACTGATGTTCAAGAAAAGGCATTGTTGTATGTTCACGAACGTTTTTTCCCCGCCGAGTCTGGTCTCTAGCAGACGACGCAACATTGGTTACGGTGGAGCTATCGGCGGTAGTTGTGGTGAAGTGAAGATGAAATTTTGTGATCAGTTTGTACCGGTATACCGTTTATCAGTTTGGAGCGATCGGGTTGGCTGAAAGGGAAGAGTATTTTGGTCCAATCGTGAGTCAGGAGTGTCAAGTACGCAGTTTTAGGTTAGTCACATGATTTTATCATGTAATTTACATATTAGATTTTTAATTGGATATTAAATATAGTGTTCGTTTATCTTTTGTTTACGCAAAAGTCGCCACTCCTACCACGGTCTTTTGGAGAAGAGGGGTAACAAGGTCCCCTCTAACTCAATTTACCCGGCAGGGACGCGTAACAGACGTACTCGATCCGCCGGAAGTCCCACGACGGGAAGCGTATTTCTTAACGACACCCACCCCCAAGTCGCACAAGTTTTGAACGTGTTATCATTTCATTGGTTACGTGGAGATCATATTGGTGGAGCCCCAAGCTTGAATACGTTCGCTTGGCTGTTTTGGTTTACTGGTCTCTCGCTTTATTGGTTGGGTCTACACATCGCTTCACGCGGTCTGCCCCAAATTATCGTTTGGGTCTTCACATCGCTATACGCGGTCTGCCCCAAATTATTGCTTGGGTCTACACATCGATGCACGCGATCTGCCCCAAAGTTATTGACGTATTTGGAGTGACAAGTTCCACTCCATTTACACCCCGAAATTATATTGGATTATCTATATCGCTGGAAATTAATGTGTTCAGGGTGAAGTTCCACCCTAGACACACTCCCAGAAGTGGTACATTTCGTATTGATCCCCACTGAAATTCATATTGCGCGACTGTCTCCCGAGTGTGTTTCCACCCAACTAATGGGTACAAAAGGTGAGAAGTATCAAGGTAAATCGGACCAGGCGTCCTGCAACGCAGATCGATCATCAGATCGGGATGCAGGCGAAGGTTCTCGGGGTATCTCTCCGTAAGTTCGTCGGCTGGGCTCGATGGTGGTCGGGTTCATAAAACTTCGGTGTTTGATTTTAAACTCGACTCCATCACATTTAACCTTCCCATAACTGCGGAAAGCTGAGAAATGTGATCGCGAACAGCGAAGATCCTGTTACGCGTTACTCAATCCAGTGCAGCGCATCGCACTGCATATGGATTCCGTTTGACCGAAGCCGCTGCTCAATCTCATCGAATACACGCCGTACTCGTGGTACATCCTGATCAGCTTTCAATCGGCGGGTTCACTTGTGTCAGAACTGTTCATTCAGCACTTCATGTGTTGCTGTTCGAGTCGCTGCTGGCGTAAGCTGTATCCATTTTCCTACGCTAGAATTGTCCACTGCTTGATGTGCACCTGTTCGAGCTGAACGTCGCTCCTGTCTGTGATGGTTTCTCTCCATTAAAGGACACTTGAACTTAACAACCACAGCAGCTTATCAAGTACTGAGCAGTAATAAAGTGTTTCAAATAGTTAATATGCTGAAAACAGTAGCTAGTCTTGCCCAGGAGCGTCGCACTGACGGACAGACGGAAAACGTCAAGTGTAGGTACCCGAAGTACCGACTTTGTACGGACAGGTCACGTGGTAGGGAGACGGACGGGAACTTTTATATAGGAAGAAGATGTAAAAGCGCTATTTTAACTAATGATTACGTCGAACGGTTTTTTACTTCAATGTAAAAGCACTATTTGTAACCAATTACAAAAGAGATGGTATCGTGCAGCGGTAAAAAAAGGTATCGTTCAGCGGTAACCATCCACAATACCTCGTGCACCAGCCACAACAACAATAACCAACTCGGTTAGAGAAGGTATCGTGAATCCAACTACATCATCCACCTTTCCACGACCTGGACGAGTCGAAAGAATTCGCAAGCTTTAATTTCACTACTTCTGGTGTTTTCCTTGGATATGTTTGCCATTCTTCGGGCACGATCGTTTTCCAACTAGTACAATTTCTTTTCAGATTAAAGTTATTGCGCCCGCCCCAAAAGATTTATACCGAAAAATGTCGATGATTCTCGAGCCCAATGAAACCTGTGAGGTAGGTGCCTCCCATTCGGTACTGTCTCCCGCATCTGCTCCCCTGTCCGTGCCCCCGGCGGACCACCCTTTGTGCACCGAAAAGTTCGACTCGATCGACGACTTGATGTCGGCATATCGTCAGTATTCGACCCTCGCTGGCTACGGGGTTTAGAAAACCCGTGGATCCAACGGCTTATAATATCCTTACACCGGGAAAACTAAGCCCGGCAGTTTCACCCACTACACGATAATGTTCCTCCTTGACGACGTGGTTGCAACCCGCGTACAAAATATTCGGCAGTCGTCGACGAAGAAGTGTGACTGAAAATTCAGGATTTCGCGAAGTGCACCAGGAAGACTGGACAGAAGTGGAAGCTGGATTTTGATAGCACCAATGTGTGCTAGAGCATAAAAATCACTCCTCATATAATAGGAACGTATCTTGACTTTCTGGGGGCTTAACGCTGAGGCTAAGTCCCAGATCGCTGGCTACGTTCACGACCCTGCAATGCGGAATCGGTTCAACGCCCAGACCACCCGGGAGAAGTTTCCAGATTTGATCTTCACGTTAGGCGACGTGAATAACGCCCGCTCCCGCGCGAAACAGACCGCTCTCGGTGGGTATACCCCAACGCAAGCGATGTTCAGGGATCTTGACGAGCAAGAGGGCGTTGCATACACCGTCAAGTGGCTGGGCGGGGATCCAAACAGCCATACGATGGAAGGCCTGTATGTGACGCATAAGTTGGAACCGGATGCTGAAAAATTACCCTTGGACGGTGATGTTTGACAACACTTATCTGACCAATAAGTACCGGTTGGCTTTCTTCCAGGTCATTGTGATGACGCCTTTTGACAACTCCGCCTCTATCGCATGTGGGATTATTAATACGGAACTCGATGCTAGATTCGACTGGCTGATGGAGCTGTACAGAGAACATTGCACGCGGGTTAAGGACGCCAATCTGCTTACCGCGACGACCGATGTCAATACTGCCATGAGGAACGCACTACGGAAGTTATTCCCCGACACACAACTTCAGATCTGCAAGTTTCACTTTAACAAGAACGTGGCCTTAATCATCTCCCGCAAGTGGGACGCGGAGAAGGTGCCGCCCGTAGATCCATTGCAAGAATCGGGCCAAGTCGAACGTTCCAACGGCGACGAGAACAGCGGTTCAGAAAATCTCACCGCCGAAGAGAACCGTCGGGTCGGGCGTCTCAATGACGTCGTGCGGTCTATCGAAAAGGGAGACCAGTCGCCCCCGCGGTTTCTAGGCGTCGATCAAGTTGAATTCTCGAAGGATGGCATCTGGGATCAGTGGGAAATAGTCTCTACGCCCGAGCTACCTCTGAGTTCCAGGCAGAGTGGGATAAGATGTTGGTGCTCTTTGCCGCCCAAACCGAGATCGTCAAGTATTTCAATCGGCAAATCAAGCCGACGATTCGCGAGTGGGCACATTGTTTTACGAGGTTCAACCTCAACTTTGGGAACCGGACAACTTCCCCTGTCGAGAGCTTCAATAGGGTGCTCAAATCTTACGGGCTCTCCACGAACTCCACCCTGGACGAGACAGTGACACTTTTCTTCGATATGGTCAAATTCATGGAGCGTGGTTATGAGGAGGCGATCTTCAAACAGGGCTCACATGTCTTGCGAGATCTGGTGAAGAAGCCAGAGTTTACCCTGGTCAAGAGAAAGGTCGATTGGAAAGCGATACATCTGGCCAACCTTCAGCTCCTCAAGCTCGAGCGCCACCGTCGCGGAGAGGCAGTTGAGTTCGACAAGACCTCGATAACCCAGGGAATGGGCATTGTCTCCGCCAAAGGTCTCCTGGTGAGGAACGGAAAGGAGAGAGTCCTGTTACAGATAGAAGACTTTAGCCTATTTTGGTGGCTTGAATGAAGCGACGACGACACGGAAAGATACCTCTCACTTTTGATCCTGACAAGGTTTGATCTTAAAGGGTCGTCCTCGCAACGATGGACGCTTCAAGTCAGACTCTAAGTGTAGCCGGTGTGTAAACGCACGGTGCGGCTAGCGCACAGAGGAAGACTTTCCTTAAACGGCGATACGCCGCTACTTAGCCGATATGCCCTAATGAAAGGGCTTAGCGTGAGATTACTCTCTCGCTCGTGGCCAAGATTCCCCCAGTTTCCCGTTAGCGTACGCTAACGCTTTAGCGTTAGTCTTCCCTTACTAGGGATTAGCTAGGGGATGTACTCCCCCGCTACGACACTCACAGCACGCCCGACCGTTCCCGTTCGGACGCCTAGCTGGATCTAGTGTAATTGGAAACTTATTTATTTAATATATAATTATTCTAAATTAATAAACTAATGTAAACCCAATGTAATACTAAGTAGAACTTATTTAATTCGTACGTAGCCAAGAATGTAATGTACACCACCTGTGTACCAACATGTGGCAGGCTGCCACGCCTTCACCGAGGGCTCCCGCCCTGACTGGATAAAACAGCAAATAGGTCCGAACCTTTCGGACCGGCCAATACTTGACCTTAACCGTTGTGTATTTACATACACCAGTGTAACTAAATGTAACCCCGTCACACCAAAGCTCCGCTGGTGCACACTCAGAAGCTCCAGCCTTCCGCAGCGCCGTCCGCACTCACTGGAATCCGTCCTAGCGCACGCCGTGTGGTCTCGGCTTAAGAGACGCAGGATGTGGCCGATCTGACATCGTCGGTCGCAGCGGCGCCGATTTCTTCACTGCCGAATTCACTGTCAACCTCCTACGGCACGAAATAGAGCAGCGTCCTCGTCCCTACCCTCCAACCTCCTCCCCCCAACCCGCTAAAAGTGCGCCAGAGTGGACGAGCGTAAAGACCCTCACAATGCATGAGAATAATGGCGCAGGCGAGGTCGCGGGTGAAAGGAACTAGAAGGATACAAAATGGAAACAAGGTAAATTCAATATTCTATTGCTGATATTTGTATTATTATTGAAATATAGTTGCTATAGTTGCCGGACTGCCGACTAACGAAGGGGGTCCTACGGTTGTCCTTGACTGCTTGTGTTTCTGCTCACCTTGTGTACCCGACGGCTTAGGCGTGGGTCGCTCTTCATGTGGCGGGGATGGCACACTACAATTCCTTGATTCAAGAGTGGGAAAACTTGTAACGAGACGTCCTATGTGCTGATCAGGCGAGATCAGGTATAATCAAGCTTGAATCAGGTGCGATCATGTCTGATCAGCAGAGATCAGGCTTGATCAGGCGCTAAAAGTCGTTGATCAGCCGAGATAAGGCTTGATCAGGCTTTATCAGGCGCGAAAAGTTGTTTGTTGATCAGCGGTGATCAGGCTTGATCAGGCTTAATCAGGAGCCAAAAACCGTTGATCAACAGATATCAGGCTTGATCCGGCTTGATCGGGAACTAAAAGGCGTTGATCAGCTGTGATCAGACTTGATCAGGCTTGATCAGCTGCTAAAAGTAGTTGATCAGGCTTGATCAGACTTGATCAGGCTTGATCAAGTGCTAAAAGTCGTTCAGGCACGAGTTGTCGCGAGTTGCGAGCAGATGAACGCGGGTCGCAAGTTGCAGAGTGTCGATCAGGTGTTGATCGGCGAAGGGGGCACTTGATCAGGCAGCGGAAGTCTTCACTGCCCGATCACGGAGCCTCTGGAGTCTTAAACAGCTAAAGGAACACCCAAATATCTGTATTCCTAGCCTAGACCTACGATGGGGGGGGGTAAATTTCACTTAATCCACATAGAGTTCCCGTGGGGCGCTTACAGCAGCCGAACTCTAGGGGTTCGAACACAAACGTGAACCAAACGGGGAGAGGTGAGAACACTGCTCAATCACGCTCCCAAGACCAAAAAACCTTTACAGAAGAACCGCTGACACAGCGGGCGGAGTTGCGGTGTGAGTTCTCAACGCTCTACGTCTGCCGGTGGGACAAAAGTGCACAAAGTGTTCCCGCCCGGGACGTAGAGGTGTGTATTAACTAAAGGGAGCCGTTCCCTGAGGTGCCCTTAGTGTTTGGACGGAAAAGGAGAACTTTATTATCACTTAAGCCTTAGATCTACCATTTCCCTAATTCCAGCCAATCAGAACCGTCCATTGCAGCGTCCTCCGTCCACCAGTCGACCTGATTCCTCCGTCGTTCGTCGGTGTTCGTCGGTGTTCGCTGAGTACCTGTACGTAATCGTCCCATCTTCCCATGCCCCGTCTATGTCCTGTCTATGTGCACCACGGTTGTACGCGCAACTATATACACCGTGGCACACACAATCTTATACAATTACGTACCCAATTTGTGCCCGCAATCAGACCCCTAATTAGGCCCCTAATCAGGCCCTTAATTAGGCCTAATTATAGCACGCTTTACCACAGCCGCCCCTGACTGACCCTCGTCCCAGACGTACAGCGGTTGGGGCGAGGGTCGATCATGCCGTTGGATGTAGTATATCATGCTACCGTTGGTCGAGTTGTGCACACCCATGAATCACGCGATCATCGGCCACGTCATGATAGCCCCCTTCACCGATTGGTTCAGTGTTGATCGGTAAGGACAAACAATATTTGCGTAGTTACTTCGATAACTCCCGTCGAGGGACTTCCGGACAGTTAAATACTATGCTGTCGGGGATGTGTCTGATGGGGACCTTGTTAACTAAAACAATACTCTGAGGACGCGCCCTGACTTGTGTAATTCACTTAATCCATCGTATCAAAACTACATCGTCGTTTCACGCCATACACACCAGGTGATAATCACCCACCAATCTGCCCCTTCTCCCGCCGATCAGGTCCCAATCTGTCAGAACGTTACCGTTAGTGGTATGCCCCTCGCGATCCAACGTTCATCCTCCACCAACCGTGGCATCTACGATCAAGCTGTCTCGATCAGGCATTTCTGCATTTCCATCATGTAAGCGATAACGGACGGCACCCCGGCGAACACCGCCAACGCTCCTGCCCTGGGTCCGGCCGCAGCTGATCAGGAGATCGCCGCCATCAATCAGGCTTACAGCTTACAAGAGGCCCTCCACGCGCGCGATGAACAGATCGCTATGTTATTCGACTCGCTCGCGATGAGCGAAGACACTATCGCGATGCTTCTCCAGCAGCTCGCTCGTGCCAAACGCGCCGTTGTGGAGCGAGATACTGAGATCAAGCTGGCCGCCTTCAAACATCTCAAGCCATTGCGCGACTTCGCTGACACCACAGTCAACGATCTCCAGACTAAGTTGAATACCGTCGAAAAAGCTGTGGCCGATCAAGAAAAAACAATGGTCGATCAACGCGCCCAGATCCGGGATCTGGAGAGCCGTCGTGCCCGTGATCGTTATCTGCAATCGGTTCATGAGGACACTATCGCTGATCGATCGCGAGAGCTGGATCAGCTTCAGCAGCGCATGTGTGGTGGAGCGGCTGATCAAAGTTTTTGAGGCTTGATCAGGCGGTACCACGGCGCCGGACTGCCGACTGACGAAGGAGGTCCTCCGGTTGTCCTTGACTGCTTGTGTTTCTGCTCACCTTGTGTACCCAATGGCTTAGGCGTGGGTCGCTCTCCAGGTGGCGGGGATGGCACACTACAATTACTTGTGGCAAGACTGAGTTGACTTGTGATGAGTCGACTGATGCGATCAGGCGATGGTCAGGCGCAATCAAGCTTGAACCACGTGCGATAAGGTGTGATCAACAGTGATCAGGCTCGGGCATTTACTAAGCGTCGTCGATCAGCGGTTATAAGACTAGATCAGGCGCGATCAGGTGCTAAAAGTCGCTGATCATCTAGTTGGCGCGAGTTGCGAGCTGCTGAGTGCGGGTCGCGAGTCGCAGCGTGTCGATCAGGTGATTTTCGGCGAAGGGGTACTCGATCAGGCAGCGGAAATCTTCACTGCCCGATCACAGAGCCTCTTTAAGCTTAATCCGTCAATAGAATACCCAAAGTACCTTGTATTCCAAACTTAAGCTGTAGAGGAGGGTCGATCAGCGACGGGCTGATCGACGGTTTCCACTAAAATCCCCCTAGTGTTCCCGTGAGGCGCTTAAAGCAGCCGAACACTAGGGGCCAAAAACGTGGACCAATAAGGGAAGAGGTGAGAGCACACTGCTCGATCACGTTCCCGAGACCAAAAAACCTTTAAAAGAAGAACCGCTGACACAGCGGGCGGAGTTGCGGGTGAGTTCTCACACTCTACGCCTACCGGTGGGCCAAAAACGCACTCAGTGCTCCCACCCGGGACGTAGAGGTATTTATTAGAAGAAGGGAGGCCCTAAGTTGCCGTCCCTTTAAACGATCAGCCCGATCGTACGCAAAAGGAGAACTTTATTATTGCTTATATCCTAATATCGACCAAAAACCTAATATAAGCCAATCAGAACTACCCATTCCTACGCATTTTGTCGACCATTCGACCTGATTCCTTTTCTTACCTTCGGGTTACCGTTAGGCAACCGTGCCAGTTGTCGCATCGTTTTAGACGTCCTGTCCACGCCTCGTCCCTGTCCGCCACCGTTGTGTCAACAGTTGTACCGACTGAGGTACCAATTATGGTACCGACTAAATTTGTGGTACCTTCTACCACAGCTACACCTATAGGGGTGACCATAATCATACCCCTAATTACGTACCAATTGTACGGTACGCTTTACCACACATGGCCAAGTTACAAGAGGAATACGATCGGGCTACTTCAAGGAATCATCGCTTGGTCGAACAAGCGTTCAGCTCACCGCCGAGATTGATAGGCGCAAACACCAGTATAATTGCCTCCGGAAGAAGAATAAGTCCAATTGCATGAAGATGGACGAATATACCGCCATCATGGCCCAGACGCAGGAAATATAGGATCGGGTCGAGGGAGTGTCTGAACTCCAAGCTGAGCTGGGTGATCTACACGCCACATATTCTCAGCTAGAGAAAGATCTTTCCACCGTGCAATGCCGCTTCGATCAAGTTTCCGCAGAACACGACACGCTACGAAATCAACTTCAACAGGTTCAAGACGAAGTCATGCAGTTGCGCTCGTTTCACTCGGACCTTCAGTCCCAGTTGGCTGGTATGTCGTTGCGGATGCAGATCACACCGGCTGTCCGCGCCCCTCCGGAAGGTTCTGATCAAGCCACATCGCCGGCTAGCCTTCCCGCTGCTTCTCCAGACGGCTCAATCATCCGCGCCGCCCCTTAGCCTAAAAGGAGTATTCAGCGTTCCCGATCTTTCTCTCGGGTCGAAGCGTCCACGCCTCCTTTCCCCCATTTCGGAGGCGAAGACGGAGGACGATGATCCTCCAAGTCCTGATCAGGACGATGAAGGCGGATTTCCTGACCCGATCGCTTCCATTTCCTCTACTCCCACAATCACCGAGTTCAGGAGCAAGGATTTACCTGATCAAGGCACTCCGGGTCTCTTTTTCCTCGTACGGGTGATTTAAAGACATTGATCGCGGTGGATGATGATGCCAGTGACGCCGACATCCTGCCGTGGACTCCAGATCAACTCGGTGGGTTCGATCTTCGTGGCTTCACGGCTCAAGTGGTCTTTGGCTACTTGACCCACCCCGCAGGATGGTTTTTCCCGGCCGCCGTGCATGCTCCTCCGGCTGATTCGTGGTTCAGTCATTTGATCACCCAGCCGGAAGTGGAGCTGTTATATTCTCAATGTCCTTGGGGATTTTTCACGACCATGCTGCAGCCCATTTCTTTCCGCTCAGTCGGCTGGTTCGCCGACTTTGAGACGAAGTACCGGTCGTTTTTTTACCATCACGCGCTGGCGATCTGGGAGTCGACGCATTACCTCCCCATCGCGAAAGGCCTTGTGTAACAGGACTGATCCTGTTACTGGCTTACACTGTATTTTGCTAGGAAGCGCGCAATACAATAGGGCAGGATTAGTTGATAACAACTAATCTATACTAAAAGTAAATATATGAATATTCACTTAGGCCTAAGAACGCAAAATTAAGAGTGTTTATTTAATGGGTGGTTTAGAGGCTAATAGTATAGTAACTAACTAATTAATATAATAATATCAAGTCTTTAACTAACTGTACTATTAGTTAACCTGCAAGATTCGGTATTTATACCGAATCGACTTTTCCTTCTTAGATTATAATAACTTATAATCTCTTATTTAAATTTCAGAAACGCGTCTGAAATTAAACTGAGATATTCTAACTTGAATATCTATTATGTAATGGCACCCCATTATACCTTGGCGAGAGGGATAACTTCTTCCGGGACTACTACAATGATCGGCGCCAACGCAGAAGTCGTGCCGGGGCGACATGGAAAAGGGTTGTGGACTTTGTCCTGCGGGGAATGATCGACGGGAGGTGTGATCTCGACATTTTCCTGGACCCGTCGATCACCCATTGTGCTCACAACCGTCCTTTGAAGTATTCCCCGGCCGACGATGGGGCGTGGTACCCCGGTTTCCTTTCAGACCCGCCACCTCGGACCCTATTGGACGCGTTGAGGGAGGTTGATGACTTTGAACCTTTGCGGCTTCAATATCTTTTTTCCCCCGAAAGCCACCCTGGCCGTAAAATTCCTCGTATTCGGCGCAAGTTCTTTGGGTCTGGTTAGTAGGTTGATCGTTTCTTCTTTAATCAATAAGCACTCTTGTTCATGCCATTTCCACTGTTTCTTCCTTACTTTTCAATGCATAATATAAATCGGTATTCCGTCGTCTCATCTGTCGTTGCCCTATCACCATGTCTTGCAATATCCATCGTAAACACACCACTTCAAGTCATTCATCATTTCTTCATCAATTGTGAGTTTCATCAATCATTTTTCTTCAATCGGAGGTTCTTCGTTCGTAATTCCATGATCGCTCCGCTGATCACGCATTAGTTGGAATCTTCGTCCACTTGCATTACGTCAAAACGATGTCTGTTGATACTCTTCCTTTAGAAGCCCTTGATCAGAGCATCACAGTTCAGATCTGCATCGTCTACCCACGACAGCTCGGCATAACCTTTCCAGTAGACTTGATATTCGCGTAACGTTCTTCCATACCTAGTCTTTCGACCAGATCGGACATCGGTGATACGATCAACTTCAAATTCATCTGGATCTAGCGTCCTTTCCCAGCTGTCTTCGGGTAACAAAGCTTCATCGAAGTCAAAACGATCCTCTTTCCCAACTGTTAGCGCAGTAGTAGGGCGATCTGGAAATTCCTTGACCAATTTGAACTTGGACAGGTGAACATACGATAGTCGGTGCCAGCTGTAACCAATCTCGCCGCATGATTACCGATCACCTCATCGACTCTGAAGGGTCCATGCCACATATGCGCCAGTTTCTTCGCGAACCCTTCTTCCACACGATCGAGATATAACCAGACCCTTGATCCAGCTTCGATCTTGTGTGGTGTCACTCGATCGTTGTGTTTTTCAGCTCGATCGGCCATCGCTTGATGCAATCGAATGCTCACTTGGTCGCGGGCGTATCGGTAGTATTTCTGCAACTTATATCTCCACCTACGAGCATCTCGGTCTTTACGCCGATTTCCACCCAGTTGTAATGTTGATTCCAACGACGATCGCGGATCCCACCCATACGCCAAATAAAATGGTGTCTCTCCGCGAATAAGATCAGGGGTCGAGTTCAGCGCAAATACCAGACGCTCTGCATAAAAGCTCCAATCTTTCTGGCTGATATCTGATACATACATCTTGATTTCCCGTGTAATCGTCTGCACCGTCCTTTCCGCCTTGCCGTTCGACTGTGGACGGTATGCCATAGTGGCGCTCTGACGTTGTCCCACGATTTTGTTGAACGCAAAAAATACTTCCGACATAAAACACGGTTCCCGATGATGCCGGATCACCTCACTAGCCCCAAATCGTCGAAATACACATTCTTAATAATTTTCGGCGATTTTCTGCGCTGTGCGGGACGATCCAGCTTTCGCGATCACCATACCCGTGAAGAGATCCGTCCAAATCAGCAGTTCAGTATGTCCATCCGTCGATCGGGGTAGTGACGGGATATGATCCATGGCTATCACTTGGAATGGGTACGTAGCCTCGATATTCCCCGGCGACATGCCCTTGATCGTAGGATTTCCCTTCCCCTTCTCGCAATCTACGCATTGTCCAACAAACCTTTGTACACTTCGAAATAGACCACGCCAATGGAAGTATCGTCTGATCCGCTGATATGTACGCCCTATGACTCGGTGGCCTCCTTCCAAGCTCAAATGATAATGGTGGAGGACATCTGCATGTAGGGTCTCGGGTAAGACCATCTTAATCGACGAGTGTCGATGGTCTTGATCATCTTTGTCATCGCTGGCTTTTCCTTTAGCCAAATTCCCACAGTAAATCAGCAATCTTTGTTCGTCGACATCGTAGTTGTCGGCAATTTTCGCGCAATACTTTACCTCGTCTGCGCTCAATTGTGAGACGTCACCATACAGATAACTTCGCAAATCATGAATCCATTTCTCTTCGTCCTGCGCCTTTTTCACCCGTTCCGCCCTTACCCCAGCTATGGATATATCGGGCCACGTTGACGGTCGCGGCTGACGGAGGTTACGTGATCTTGTCTTCACTAGCACTTGTGGGGCAGCGGGATCTTCATTCCACGTGTTCACTTCCGACAATCTGTTGAGATCTGCCAATTACTCCAGCTTTTTCTCGTCATCAATCTCAAATCTTGTTCCACCCTGCATGGCCATAGTGGTGATATGATCTGCACTCTTATTCCAATCTATTTTAACATGCACCAGATCATGATCAGTCCATTCGCGAAGGAGGTTAAACACACGCTGTTGCAACACTTGCAATCGCGGATCTTTACACTCTATTTACCGCGCATTTGCCTGATCACCAAATTCGAGTCTCCACACACGATCATCCTTCCTTTGGGATATAGCGACAGTAGGTCCAAACTTAAAAGCAATCCATGTTATTCCGCTTCGTTCACCGTGATATCAGGTGCATGATCGGCTACCGCGGTCATAATCTTCCACTCCGGTAATTTCCAAACGATAGCACCGAGCGCACCTACACGTCGCTTGACACTTGCAGATCCATCGAAACTAATCACGTAGAGTTCTTCGCCTTTCTCAACCGTAGGAGGTGGTACTTCAATCATCTGCCGCGGTTGCTTTTTCGGTGCGATCGCAATCAGTGCTTCATCGATTTCGGTGCGAGGGGTGATGCTTGCAGCTAACGCCCCTAGTACCTCCTCTTCTCCATGTACACATTTCTTGATCTCGATGTCCCATTGTGATAAGATCGCAGACCATCTGCTCAATTGTCTGTCCAGCCCGTTGGATGTTAGTAACCATTTCAACGTGGATAAAGGAGACAAGACAGTAATCGTCGTTCCGACCAGCATCGTGAAGTAAACATCCAAAACCAATAGAAGCGACAGAACTTACTTTTTGACGGGGATGTAATTCAGCTCAACGTTCTTCAATTTTCGGCTGGAGAATGCGACGGTACAATACACTTGATCATGTTCTTGTACCAGCGCGGCGGATACCGCCCATTTGATGGCGTAAACCACGATCACCGGCGTTTTGTTCTGATCAAAGTGGCGCAGAGTTGGGGCTGACGCAATCTTCGCGTTCAGCATGCTGAATGCTACTTTTGCTCTGATTAATCTATCGCCCTCATGAACCGAATTCTCCTTGCTTAATGATCGGCTCTTTAACTCTTGATAATATATCTCCCTTAATTCGTAGAGTACAGCGGCATAGATCGCGAAATCATTAATATATCGACGGTAGTAGTTCAAGCTTCCCAAAAACGATTGCATAGTACGTAAGGTGCCAGGGAAAGGCAAATCGATCAGTTCATCCAATTTCTTTGGATTTGTTTCCAAATCACGGCTAGAGACATGATGCCCTAAATAAGGAACTTCACTTCTCCCCCAGTACGATTTAGCCACACTGATCGACAAGTTCCACTGATCGCACTTTTCCAACAGGTGCCGCACCTTGTCACACAGGGTAGCTCATGTAGGTGCAGGGATCAAAATATCATCGATATATGACCGCCGCTGCAGCACAGAAGGGCCCGGTGTTTGGTCGGGCTCTCCCACAGTAAATACATCAGCCGTTTCGTCATCAACGTCCTTAACCTTGAGATACCCGTATAATGCATTATCAATCAGCCGCTGGTAGATTTGCGGAGAATTCTTTAGGTCAAAGGGCATCCTATTCCATTCAAACAATCCAAACGGAGTGAAAAACGCCGAAATCTGACGTGCTCGATCGGTCATAGACAGGACCCAAAAACCGCTCGCCATATCTAAAGAGCAAAACCACAACGCTTTATCCAAATCTTCGAGTAGATCAGAGATCAGGGCATTGGGTATACCATCAAACGTGTGAGTTGATTCACCGCGCGAAAATCGATACATAAGCGAATATCAACCCCATTCTTTTTCACGATGGTCACTATAGGTGATGATGCCCAGGGTGACGTAGACGGCTGAATGATATTAGTAGCCAATAGTCCCTTGATCAAAGCCGAGAACTTCTCGCAAAATTGCGGAGCCACCTTCGACATTTTTGGGCGATCGGGCGAGCATTGCCTACCTCGATATCGCAAACAACTCCACGTGCAGCAGGAGGTAGTGAGTTCCTTTTCACGATCAACAGATGTTTCTTCGCCAAACTATATCGCGAAGCTGATCAATTTCTTCTGCCGTGTTGACCAAGGGGTCTCCAACTAGCAAATCATCTTTAGTCACCTCTTCGGTGCTTGCAGATACTTCGGGCGACGTAGCAAGATGCTTCTCTAGTTCTTCCACATATAAATCTCCACCTTCATTGTAGCAAACTTGATCATCGATAGGGATAACACCAAATTCGCTAGGATCGGCTGAGACAGGGTGATCACGCGTTTCTTGACTATGCGTATCTCTTGTAACAGGTTGTTCAACTCCGTGATCCAAGGTCGTACCTTTCGTCCCCGGCTCCCGATTGCACCGCGCTTGCACCTCTTGAGCCTTTTGCGACCGACCCTCCGGTTATCAATGTCACAGATGTGACGATCGGGTCCGTCGGACGCACTAAAATACTTCGAGCAGTAGGATACTCCCTCTTCTCGACTAGGGGACCTTGATCGACACTTTCTTGATCGTCATTCACAGAATCGGTAGACGCTTGATACGCGAGATTTTGCCACTCCTTGTAACGATTAGACCCTATCGAAACAAATCCAGGGCGACGGGGCACATCATCTTTGTTCATCCAGATACCTAAAATCGTATCGTCTTGAACAATGATCGGATGATCAACGACGTTCGTAACACGAAGATATCGCAAATTACCCACGCCCCTAGTGATAGTGGGGACCCAATATTTTCCACGAGTAATCCACAACTTTCGAGATAGCTGGTCATAAATCCGAACCTCCTCAGATCGACCTACTGGGATAGGTTCGTACTGATTGAGTTTCATATAATTACCACTCGATCCGTACAGCTGTCGGCGCCCCTCCAATGGGATGATCACCTCATCAGGAAAACTTAGCGCACCGTGGGCGATGTCTAATCGAACACCAGCTGGTATCATAAAATCCATACCCAGTATAGAATCTTGACCGACAAGTCAGCCCACCCATGCATGGAAATAATAAACCAACGAGCCTGCTAACGTAATCTTGATTTTAGCGCGCCCTTCTGTGAGGTATGCACTTTCTCCAATGCCGACACATTCTTGCGTTTGACTCGTGTCGATCTGACAACTCACCTTACGAGCAAAGGTTGAGTCGATGATCGGCACTTCAGCACCAGATAATAGCGTGTCACGTTCGTTATTAACTTTACCACTCTCCTTGGATTGTTTAAACCATTTCTTTGGCGAGTGGTACTTCCAATATCCACGTTATTCACCTGGAAGTAGATCAACCTCCATGATCACCGGGGACTGATAAACTCATCAATATGGAAATTAGCCAAACGTGGTAAATCAGGCTGATCACATTTATTATTATCTCTTTCTGCTGCTTTACCAGCCCTCTTCTTATCCACATATGCAAAAATACACAAACCAGAACGCTCGTCTCCTACCAGATTCCAACCTGGCGAGCGTCCTAGTTTAACAAATCTTCAGCTTCCTTGGGCAGCATTCCAGCATGCTTGGTGGGGTTGTACCACTGTCGGATGCGGTTGTAAAATTCTTCCATAGGGCACTTGCCCGCATCGTGAACTTCGCCGCATGCTGGGCAGACGTACAAACAATGATCGGTCGGATGTCCTTTCTTTCAACACTTGAGACAGGTCAGGCGCTTCCAGCAACGAAAATTATCCTGCCTGATCGACCCACAATGACTGCATTTCTTCACCGCCCCTTGATCAACTGCACTTGAATCACTTCGATTACCCGATCGGGACTCACCAGGTTGATCGAGCGCCCCTGGTTGATCGCGCATAGCAGCAATCATGCAACGGCACTGATCTCCATCACTTCCACTGTTGTCAGCACTTGATTCTTCACTACCAGACGTCACCTTGATCGCGCGTACTGCCTTGGGCTTTCGCGCCCGGGCAGGTGCCCGATCATCGCCGAATTTCTGGCGGAATCGGCTGGTACCTACCGCCGCTGTTGGCTGGTACCACCTATTGCGTGCATACGCCCGCAACGTCTCTTCCAGATCCGTAGTGGTATCCAACCGCAGAAGTGCCAGTTGATCAGTGTGCTCGCGATTGGCCAATGTATCCAGAAAATGCTGCACATGCTCGCGTAAGGTCGAAGGCGATCCATCCCTGATCGGCAACTTGGCTCGCAGTCCCGCCACATTCAACCGCTGCTTCGTGTAATAATACTGGCGGGATGCCGACTGACCACTTCCACAGTATTGAACTTCACACTCATCCACGAGACTTTTCCAACTTGATCGAGTGCCTCTACTCAGCTGGAGATGCCAATTGCGCGCTGGTACTTTTAATATATCGCCCAGGATCAGAAACTTTTTATGATCAGACGCTTGATCCCGCATATATGCTGACTTGAGGCGACTAATCCAATTCCGCGCTTGATCTTCATCTCCTTCCTTTCCCGAAAATTTTTTTAGATCACTGATCGTAGACATCCGAATCCTGGGAATCGTCTGTCGATCAGGCATCCCAGTGTACGCGGACGCAACGGTGGCTCGTCTAGGCAGGGTGATCGGCTCATCTGGGTCAATATACTCGCTCTGGGATCGTTGATCATGGAACGAATACACGGATTCCATGTTAACGTCCTTGACCGTCGTCGATCTTCCTGGCTTCAACTGCTGATTAAGAAGAGAATGCACGGATTCCATGTCGATATCCTTGATCGACGCAGCTCTTCCTGTACTTATCTGGAGGTTTTTTGCGCCAACGACCTCAGGTGTCAGCTTGCTTCTTTCCTCAGCCAGAAACTTCTCCATAGTCTTGTCAAAGCATGTCTGCAGCTGTGGATATTGCGATACTTGATCATCTTTTACCTTGATCGATTGAGATTCCATCTTGATAACCTAAAACTTGGATTCATCCTTCTGGCAAACTGTCATCCTGCTGATCTTGGGCTCTATACTTCCGGCACTACTCGACTCCACTTCAGGTCATCGCCTTCGGAAGAGGCAGATTCGTAACACGATGATCCCGTGTCTTCTGCCACGTTGATCGACGGGCCCGCTTCAATCTTCAGCGGGGAGTGCGAGGGCTCCACCTTAGTAGTTTGGCCCACGATAGGTACCAACAGATAAAACAACTGCTGGGTAGCTTCTGCCAGATCTTCCGGGTCCTGATCAAACACCTCTTCAGCATCGTAGGCGCCTGTCGTCAGACCAGTCTGCTTGATCAGGCGTGTTAGCCTTAGCACGATCGTGAGCTTGCCCTTCCCATCCGCAACTGGCTGATCGACCGGTCCGTTCAGCTTCCCGCTGATCATGACCCTAAGTAGGCTCATGATCGAGTTCGTCAATAAGAAATCTTCCAGTTTTCCTTGGTAAACCTTTCGGTAAAACGTCTTCACCATATCGGCTTCCGTTGGTGGCGTACTTGATCGACTATCGTCGCTCTCCGAGCCAGGCGCCTTCATCAACATGTGGCGAAGCGGACTCAAGAATTTTGGTTGTTTTGCGTCAGCAGCACATCGATCGGCTTATCGACGATCGGATTGGTGTAAATCATGGAGGCGTTTAAGCCTATCGTGTGCGAGAGGTGTCAAGAACACGGATTTTGGTAAGTCACATGATATTGCGTGTACCTACATATTTCATGTGTGTACATATTGGAGACCATAGGGAGATAGTTTTGGTTAGTCGTTAATTTTTGGCCTTTAGCACTCAACAAGAAGTCGTTTCTTCGCACTGTACATCAGTCGCCTCTGCACACCGCAGAGTGTTTGGAAGCGGAGGGTCGAGTAATCCCCTCTAGCTTGTTATACTCGGCCGGGACGTGTCACAGACGAACTTGGCCCGCCGGAAGTCCCTCGACGGGAGTACGTATTGGTCGGCTTTACAAGCGCAAGTTGCACACGTTTGTAACGTGTAATCAAGTTATTGGATTACTTCGTGGAGATATAGTTCGTGGAGTTTATCACGTTCTCATTGGATCTCTATATTGGAGTATTGGACTTTTGTTCTTGTATTGGTTGGGCTCTACGATCGATTGAGCGATCTGACCTTTGAAGTATATTTACTTGGAGTATAACTGGTCTACCCGTACCCAGGGTGAAGAGTTCCTCCCAGGGTACACTACCCAGCACGGTCTCACGTTTTTAGACCTCAAGTCGATTCCCAGCACCGATCCACCGAGTGTGTAACTAGCCCATTCCATCGTGTACACAAGGCGAGATGATGAAAGAATCGGACCAGGCGTCCTATGCTGATGATAGGTCGTCTGAAAGCAGCGGGCGAACAGATCGGATCGTAGGCGAAGGTTCGCAGGGTACCCCCCCCCCGTCAGTTGGAAGGCTGGGCACGATGGTGGTCAGGTTCTCAACACTACGGTGTTCGATTTTCAACTTGACTCCACCACAAACACCTTCGGCTGGTCGGTCTTGTAATACTTCACCAACGGATCCCAATCCGGATCATTATGCACACATATATTTGGCGGATCATAACGCAAGTAATGATCCGCATGGGCTCCCGAAGGAGCCTCAGGAGGTGGTTGAGGCTTCTCCTTCTTTATCGCACCAAGATTCCTCCCCAGGTACTGATGATCAGCATTTCCTTTCTTCTTCAGGCATGACGACGGCGAACTGCCTTCCATCGTCACAACCACCTCCTCCTTTTCCACCTTTATCTTCACTTTTGTTTCCGCTTCCGTTTTCACTTCCGCATCAGCGCCATCTTGCGTAGACTCGCGGTGATATCCCGCGTCGCCCAGAGATCCGGGCACGCGCACCATTTTGGTGGAGCGGCTGATCAAAGTTTTTGAGGTTTGATCAGGAGGTACCACGGCGCCCGGACTACCGACTAACGAAGGGGTCCTCCGGTTGTCCTTGACTGCTTGTGTTTCTGCTCACCTTGTGTACCCGACGGCTTGGGCGTGGGTCGCTCTCCAGGTGGCGGGGATGTAAACACGACAATTCCTTGATGCAAGAGAGGGAAAACTTGTAACGAGACGTCCTATGTGCTGATCAGGCGAGATCAGGTATAATCAAGCTTGAATCAGGTGCGATCAGGTCTGATCAGCAGAGATCAGGCTTGATCAAGTGCTAAAAGTCGTTCAGGCACGAGTTGTCGCGAGTTGCGAGCAGATGAACGCGGGTCGCAAGTTGCAGAGTGTCGATCAGGTGTTGATCGGCGAAGGGGGCACTTGATCAGGCAGCGGAAGTCTTCACTGCCCGATCACGGAGCCTCTGGAGTCTTAAACAGCTAAAGGAACACCCAAATATCTGTATTCCTAGCCTAGACCTACGAGGGGGGGGGGTAAATTTCACTTAATCCACATAGAGTTCCCGTGGGGCGCTTACAGCAGCCGAACTCTAGGGGCCAAACGTGAACCAAACGGGGAGAGGTGAGAACACTGCTCAATTACGCTCCCAAGACCAAAAAACCTTTACAGAAGAACCGCTGACACAGCGGGCGGAGTTGCGGGGTGAGTTCTCAACGCTCTACGTCTGCCGGTGGGTTAAAAATGCACAAAGTGCTCCCGCCCGGGACGTAGAGGTGTGTATTAACTAAAGGGAGCCGTTCCCTGAGGTGCCCGTAGTGTTTGGACGGAAAAGGAGAACTTTATTATCACTTAAAGCCTTAGATCTACCATTTCCCTAATTCCAGCCAATCAGAACCGTCCATTGCAGCGTCCTCCGTCCACCAGCCGACCTGATTCCTCCGTCGTTCGTCGGTGTTCGTCGGTGTTCGCTGAGTACCTGTACGTAATCGTCCCATCTTCCCATGCCCCGTCTATGTCCTGTCTATGTGCACCACGGTTGTACACGCAACTGTATACACCGTGGCACACACAATCGTATACAATTACGTACCCAATTTGTGCCCGCAATCAGACCCCTAATTAGGCCCCTAATTAGGCCCTTAATTAGGCCCTTAATTAGGCCCTTAATTAGGCCTAATTATAGCACTCTTTACCACATATGTCCATTCCTTTCACATAGGACTTCCTATGATTGATCCGCTGTTCTGCTTCAGCAAATTCTCTGGATGTGGCCCAATCTGTTTCCACACATTCCCCGGACCCAGCCACCAACCCAATCATCCTTGGTTTACCCTCCCTAAGGTGTGCTTCTCCGCCAACACACCCAAGAAACCCACTCAAGCATTTATGCCCTTGACAAACCCACGTTTCTTTCCAGGTTCCTGACAACGGGCTCCCTGGGCTTGAGAAGAGGCGGGGAGGAGCCTTGGCTACGAGAGATCCCTGGGCCCCTCATGGAATCCTAATGGCAAAAAGATCCAAGGAAAAAGCCAGAAGTAGTGAAAGTAAAGCTTGCGAATTCTTTCGACTCGTGCAGGTCGTGGAAAAGTGGGTGATGTAGTTGGATGTACGAGACCTTCTCTGTAACCGAGTTGGTTATTGTTGTTGTGGCTGGTGCACAGAAATGATCAAGCATCACGAAGCAAGCGTTCGATTGTTTCAAGGTTGTAAGAGCGAAGAGAAACATTAAAACAGCATGAGGTATTGTGGCTGGTTACCGCTGCAGGATACCTTTTTTACCGCTGCACGATAGCATGTCTTGTAAAATTCAATTCATTTAGGTCCGACTTATAGTACAGTTCGACTTCGATTAGGTACGGGATCGCGTACTTAATCGATTTCTATACATAGATCGAGATATTCGTTTAGGTACGGGATCACTGGCGAACCGTAGCTGCGGGTGATGCGAAAAAGTGGGAATGTACAAGTGAAATTTATACATGAAAAAAGAATCACCATGTGTATTGTGGAGCACATAATACGCCCTTAAAATTTTGTTAAAGCAGCGCATCAGCGTGGAAGTTGATATGGTCCTCCATGAAAGAAGCGATAAAGTAATAACTGTGATCGTATTCGTCCTGTAAGGGAAGCAACATAGCATAAAGGTAAGGACGTTCCCTTACTCAGAGCAGAATCGTGATTACCTGCATACGCAGCGTCAGCTTCTGACCCACTTTATTGCATGCCGCTTCAAAAGCCTCAGGTAGTAGCTGCTTCTCATGCAGAAAGTTATCCTCCCGTCCTTGGTCGATTAGGATGGGTTGAGTAGTAGGTCCTTCCTTCAGTATTAGCCGCGTCGCATCGTAGTCCTACCAAAACACACACACAGACACTATTAGTATAAGTTACACCGCACAATCGACCGTGGACGGATACCTTCCAGGTTTCCTGATCAACGCCTAAATATCCCGTAAACGCTTTGATTCCCCACGGACACTGACTCGGATACGAAATTGGAGCAAATGCCGAGATGGACTTGTACTGAGACTGCGTCATAGACCAGCTTTCACTCAACATCCTCATTAATTAACAAGCAGCAGCAGCATCACTTCTTACAGGATTACGAATTCCAAGCACCAGAGCACCGTGACCACCCATCGAGTGTCCCATGATCGACTGCTTCTC
Source organism: Peronosclerospora sorghi (assembly GCA_026184515.1). Classification (NCBI taxonomy): domain Eukaryota; phylum Oomycota; class Peronosporomycetes; order Peronosporales; family Peronosporaceae; genus Peronosclerospora; species Peronosclerospora sorghi. The sequence continues at coordinate 13,008,828 of CM047580.1, forward strand.
TTCTAGGACGGGAAAATGCGCGGTAATGAGCGCTGGTAGCTCCTTCGTCACGTACGAGTACATCCGGTAATGTTCGTCCCATTTTGGCTCGGTAGCATCCACGTAAAAGCCCGCGCCCGTACCAAAATCCCAACTATCTTCTTCTCCTGGAATGTTTACATTGCGAGGACTCGTGTCGGTCGTGACGATCGCAATACCGCGCGCCGCCGCAATCTTTTGCGCTTCGGGTGCCTTGATGAACAAAATCTCATCGTTGCACGTAAGTCCCGCGAGATAGAAGAGCACGGGCACTTTGTGACTGTCACTAGCACTGGGCGGTACAAAGATGCTGAACTGCATCATGCACTTGGTGCTCACACTCTCGTGTGAGTACTGTTTGATGCTGCCCCCAAACGACTTGACCTGCTTGACCAGCTGCATCTTATGTAAAAAACACAAAATGAAAATGATCCTATACACGATCACTGAAATCAATTGGTTATATACCACGTAATGTGTCTACAGCGTTCAAATCAATGCGACGATTTCAGAGAGCAGCGGCTGGATCGCCCCCAGTCCTGGAGAAACGTGGAGACGACGAAGCACGTCTGCTAGTCCGAGATCAATGGAAAGGTTCCGAGCACCTTCGAAATTATACATCAAGCGACCGAGCCCAACGATAATGCCTTCGACGGTCTCGCGCTGCGCCGAAGCAGCTTCGAGTCGTGAGATTCGATCGAGTGTTTCAATCGCACCAGACACGATGTTCGTGACCACAACCTCTTCGCCGATTTTCATGGCCAAGCAACAATTGCTGATAATCTGAGCGCCGAGCACGCGCACGTCATGACTTGTCGTCTCATCAGCGATTGATGCAAAGACAAATGGCAGGAACCGTGTCGATCCGCCGAGCGCGAGGTCACGGAATCGAGGATTCGCAAACGCATTGAGAAATACGGCAAGCACTAAAGTCTTTTGCGCGGACGTCAGTGGTGAAGGCTCAGCTTCTGTTGCATGCACCACGGCCTCGAAACAGGCCTTCTCGTCAGCTCCAAGTTCAGAAACGTTCACTGGTAGGAGCAACAACACTCGCAGTAATCCTAACGCTGGGAAAAAGAATGAAGACGCGTGCCCTAGTGACAACAGCTTGTTGACAATTTTCCCCAATCCAGCTATCTTGGCCGAGTCCAGTTTCTCGCTGCCTGATGCCATAAACGCCGAAAACGCAGTCAGTGCTGAGATCTCTTCTTCTGACAAGAGTTGGTGGGTATTAAGCGCTATGATCCGCTTCACCATCGCGTCCAGGTAGAGATTGGGCGTCCCGGAAATCTTGAAGCGCCGTGACGCCAAGCCCACTGATGCTCCGTTTTGTGAGGAAACAGGTGGTGTCGCTGCTGCAGGAGCAACGACATTTGCACGCGACGGATCGTTGAATGGAATAGAAAAAAGATGGTTCCCTTGATTTGCATGCATCTGATTGTTCATGTTCTCGAGCATCGGTCTTAGCATTGCACTTCATAAACGCAACAATGCATTCAGTTAGCACCAACTCCATGGACACCAAGCCTTCTATACTAACGTACCCAAACGGCGAGTTCAGCGCCTCGTTCGGTAGATCGATAATGTACTGCGGAATGCCCGACCCCACGAGAAATTTGGATACGTCGTCCGAGAAGTTGTTGCAATTGTGGCGTAACAAATCGTACGTGGCGTCTGTATACCGTGAGCTGTTTTGCTGTAGAAACTCTTCAAATTCCTGCTGCGACACACGCGTCTCCCCCAAAGGAATACTTTGCACTGGCTGCATGCCGTAGCGCTGGGCGACCAGCTCGGGTGCCATGGCTTGAATGCCGCCACCACCAAAGAAATATTCCTTGCCAAATACGAGGACACCGGTGTGCCAGACGCCGTCAATTGTCTTACCCAATAACGCTGGCGAGAGCTGCCGTGCCATGCCGTGGCTCAGGTCATATACGTTAAGCGTCACACGCGTCATGCGCTGCAAGTTCAATTGTAACAGATGACGTAACCTCGAGTTTGAAAAGTTCGAGAATGAAGGTAGGTTGCATTCATTCCGAGCAATTCGTGCACCAAAACATACTCCGTTTTACGACGGTAGAGTGATGGTTACCCACTTTTATGACGGTAAGAGTGATGGTAGTTACACAAACGGAAAGCGGCTAGACTATTGCAAGGGCCGGTATCCTTGTTGCTTAATCGTGAGAGGACCGTGGTACTTGCGGCCAAGATAGAGACCAGCGAGACCCGCGAGAAGGACGAGGACCGTCGTGGTAAAGTACGAGACGGAGCCCGAAGTCTCGGATGTAGTTGGGGTGACGATTTCACTTTTCGATGGGGCTGGCGCACTAGACGGCTCGGTGGCCGTGCTCCCTTTGGAGACGAAGAATCCTACACTCTCGAGCCACCACTTTGGATAGAACATGGATTGGACAGTGAGCGTCTTTGCGTAGAAATTGGAAACCTGGTAGCCATCGTGAAATGCTGTGACGAGGTAGTGAAACAAATCCACGGAAGCGTTGTGGGCTCGCTGAGCGAACTCATCACTTTTGATCGTAAGGAACTCAGCCATTGCCGAGGTACCGCCATTTCGCTTATGGTTTGCAGCCTCGATCATCACATTTTCAAGTATGCCATCGACGTAGGCCTCGACTTCATTCTGAACTCGAGCGATGAAAGGTCTGGTATGCGAATAAAAGCGTGCTGCCCAGTTCCCGACGACAGCATGGGTCCAAAACAAAGATTCACGATCGAAAGCATACAACGAACCACGCGACAGATGCTGAGGCACGTCAGTCACTTGCACAAATACGGGCGTGTAGGTAGTTGCGTGCGGAGCATACTGGCCAAACCAGAGAAACGCATTGTCCGAGTTGTTTGGATCCGAGATGGATACAAACGAGTAGCTGGCACGAAAGATGGAAATCGCGCGCTCAAAGTGGCCACGCGAAATGTCTTCTTGAGTTAGGTCTCCATTGGGGGCTGCGTCATATCGGTCCGGGTCGCCAAACGGACCGCTCTTCGGACCCTTGGTCATGTCGAATTGTGTGCCTTCGTAGTGGTCCCGCTGAAAGCGCATGATATCACGAGAGGACAGCGGCGATGCCGGTTTAACGCTAAACGGATAATCGCTCGCAAGCACATCAGTTTCTGGAGAGAGCGTCAACGTCGGATCAGCAAGGGTGAATAAGCGCCAGATGCGACGAGTCGAATAGTACTGTTGGTTTGGCTTGCGTGGATAGGCATACGCGCGTGTGAAGTCAAAAGGCGTGCCATTCTCAGGCTTCCAAATATTGTTGCGGATCGCCACGTCCTGCACATTAGGAGATGCTAAGTAATCCGCCGGGCGATTCAAATCCAGCTCACGAATCACAAATTGATTCGCCACGCCACTAATTTGGTCGTCCGGAACCCGCTGCGCGGCCCAAATAGCCGATTTTCCAGTGTCATCAGGCAGAATGTGGAAAATCCACGCCTCTTTGGTGTCAACGACTGTGAGCGCTTCACCCGCTTCATCGTACACACCATCGCCTTCCCATTCGGCGCCATAGTATCCGTATTGCACAGCAAGATCGCCCATGAGCTGAATGGCCTCGCGTGCTGTTTTCGTTCGCTGCAACGCAATGCGAGAGAGTTCAGACACATCAAAGAGCGCTTTGCCCCCTTGCGTCACCGGTTTGGTCCAAAACCGCGCGGGGCAAGTGCTCTCGCCAATAGCAACCTGGTGTTCGTTCATGATTCCGTACGTGCCTTCAAGGTAGGCAAATGTTTGCTGCACTTCCGGGATGCTGCCGATTACCGGTGAAGCTGTCCAATTGTAAAAACGCGTATCCAGCTTCTCTGGAAGGTACTCGTTGCCTCGCGCACTGCCCACTACGCATATAAACATGAAAATGAGATAACTTCTTTCCCCACCACAGATTGTTCCACGATCATACCGTATCGCGGATATTCAGATGCTGCGAGCACGACATCGTGCTTTGCGCCAGCATCTAGCGTCTTTGCTGGCACCTTGGCAAGACGAAAGTCGCAGGAGGAGCAGTCGTTTGTGTGCGTTGTCATAGGAGTGCCAGTCGTTGATGCCTGCAGTAGACTCGAACATATATATCCACGCGTAAGACTTTATACCGTTGTGAACACAAAACAGGCTCGTTGCACCTTGGCTCCAACGATGATCGTCGTGCACCGATCTTTGGCGTCGGCGAGCGACGGTAGTGCTGCGAGGAGCAGGAAGGAAGCAGCGCGCATTTACGGGAAGATCGCAGCTAATGAACTTTCTGTATTCGAGAGGGTCGGAGTGATTTCTGGCTACGAGTGCCGATCATTTATACTACCTGGTACTATGATGTACCTGTGTTTTTATGTGGCAGAGAGAGGGGTGGTTGTTGTGTGGCACACTTCCGACAAAGACTAGGGCTGCGCAAAGAATGGTTAACGTATCTTTTTGACTAATCGGATGGCTTCTAGTCGTGTTGGAGTTCAAATTATAGAATCGCCGATTCGATGTTGTTCGGTCTCGGTACCAGAATCTGTACAATCCCTTGTTTGATTCGGTGACTGTTTGACGACTTAAAAAGTTGTAGTCCAAGCGTTTTGTATGCGATATGGTGGCTGCGGATACCGTCCAAGGTCGTGCGCCAATACTTAAGCTTTATTTAAAAATAAAAGGAAACGACCTGCGTACTGGTTTTCTGATGGGTTTGACAATTCGAACGAGTTGGTGGGTAAGTCGATACCTTAGGATTTCAGTGATTGCCGCGCTTGCTTGATCCCATGACAAATACAAGCCTGTCTCTATGCGACATCTCGACACACTAGGTTTACACGACGTTTCAACAAAGTGAGATTCCCGTTTTTGACCGGCTTATGCTGTTGTATCCCGTTTTCTAGATAGTACACCGTGGTGAGAGACGCTACGGAACGTGTCAAGCGCTTGGTGCCAAACAACCTGACCGAAAACGCGCTTTTCGTAACGGTCGGAAGAACCAACCCAACGTAGGTTGCGACAAGTAGAGCTTACTCTCACATCCTCTTGCCGTCAAGCCGTGGGTACAGTCGGGGTAACTTTTTGCTACAAATGCAAAACATGTTGCAACTTAGCTCGTCAGTAGAAACTGAATATTCACGTCTATACTAATACTAGAAAAGGCGATCCGTGCCTCTCCAGAGTACGTACTCGTGCCACCAAATTCCTTCATTCCTCGTCACGCCATTCGTCGAAAGTAACCTCAGCATAAGTAACAAAAGACAAGGCAACTTTGTATTCCCAAACTTGAGCGAAGAACGGCAGGTCGAGATTCCCACAAGCGGCGGGATCATGACGGCGAATCGATGCGCCCGAGAGCATAGTGAGCGGTCCATGGAAGCACCGAAAGCTGTCGAGTCACCAGATGGAGGAGGTACAACGACCAGCTCGTACGATGAAGAGAACAATGATCACAGCCACGGCAGTAACAGTAGCACAAACCTGCCACCGCTTGCGCCCCCTCGCGGCAAGTTGAATGCAGACGAGGTACTGCTTCGAAACATGGTGGGATTATTGAATAAGCGCGGCTATAATGTGCGAGAATCCACACTGGAGGTGTCCATCACGTCGTCCTCCGCGAGCTTCTGTCGCTCCAGTAGTTTCACGAGCACAGGTTCCACAATCTCGTCCGTCTTGCTCGCTTTGCGTGAACCCAACCACGGTCAAACGCCGTTGCACATTGCTGTCCGTAAAGGTGATATGCAGATTCTGGATGCACTATTGCAGCATGAAAGTATCGATGAACTACTGAATGCCGTCGACTTTAATGGCAACACGGCATTGCACTTTGCTACAGGCAACTGGAGACATCCCACGTGTCAAACCACCACTGAAAAGTTGCTAGAAGCAGGAGCCAATGTCAACGTTGTGAACAAGCGCGGTCTCACGCCACTGGCGGTTCATATGCTCACATTAAAGATTGACAACCCCACGCTCGTGGTGAAACTCCTGGAGGCCGGAGCTGACCCCAACACTGAAGTCGAAGGAGTGGCGGTTCTACACCTATCTGTTCGACGCGATCTGCCAGTGATTTCAGCAGTGCTAACGTCTTTTGGAGCATCCATGCTATCATTGAATGCAGATGGACTCATGTGTTACGAAGTCGCATCACCTCGTGTCAAGCAATTTTTGATACGCAGCATACGCAAGACACCTGCGTACTTGCCAATGTCGCAACGAAGTGCTTGCATGCGGTGCAAGTCCCCGACGCTCATTAAGCGTAAGAAAGCATTGAGTAACATGATGAAAAAAGTCCTGGGTAGGCACCGGCGGGCTCACGAATGCAGTTGCTATCACTGCGGCATGCTCTTTTGTTCCCATTGCCTCAAGCCATCGGAAGCTGTCAGCGCGATTCCGTTTGTTCGTGACGATGACGATCCTGAAAGCAAGATTAAAACGTGCCGTTTGTGTGAAGCTGTGCTCTTGGAGCGCAAGCGAAAGCAAGCGTCACAACATGTCTTTGACATGCATCTCATGGGTATCCATACATTCACATAAATGGACAGACTGCGACTTTAGCGCAGACAGATTCAGGGCGAAATAGCTTGAACAAGAGAAAATGAAATTCTAACGTGGAAAGACTGCGCACCATAGGAAGTGGCGACTGCTCGGAAGCTGGCGCGAGACGTTTTGTCTTCCTTCATCTGCCGCTGGCAGTATTTACCGGTCCAATCAATAATGGTAACTTAATAAGAGTAGTGATTCTTTGTCTCAACGCATTGTGAAGACAACACGGGTGAAACCTTCACTCAAACAGGCATCCAATCCCGTCACCATCAGCCAGGCCATCATTCCTATTGGCACGTTGGGCCTCTCGCAATGCCGCCTTTTCCCTCCCGCGCGTGTCGAACGTCGGGTGCTTGTCAAGAACAAATTTGCCCCGCGTGTTTGTGCTCTCGATCGTACGGACAGGAAACTGTGCACACGAAGCAAAGTGATGCAGGATAATGGCTATACACACGGTAGTATCCAACACCAGCTTCTTCGAGGCTTCCGTCTGTTTGCCGTAGTAAGGAACATAGACGAAGTGGTCGCAGATTGCTCGTTGTTCCTCTGATAGCCCGGGATACTGCACAACATCAATTCGACTAGACTCAGCTCCCAGTGCCACATTCAACAAAGCGACGAAATGACATCCGCACCTCATTGTCGACAACAAATGCACTGGTTCCTTTAAATGGTATGACGTGCGCAGCTAATACATGAGACAGGAAATTACGACATGGTACTAAAGGTCTTGCACAGAAATAGCGTCCCGCGCTCAATTCAACTAACAAACATACCGAACGATCTCGTCGCCTGCTTCCTCAGCCCGAAGATAGTGCAATCTTTAGCTTTTAGGTATTCGCGAGCCTCCTCATATTCATAGAAATGCACAATGTGAACGTATTTCTGTGCTCGATGCGCCCCATGAGTGCCAAAGCGTTCGGAGCCCACTGCCCGCCAGAATGCAAAACCATCCAGTCACAAAAACAAGACGATCTCTGGCAGTAATGTAAACAACGGTAACACTCACCTACCAGCACTTCGGTCGCCCCGAACGCAGACGCAGTGCGTAGATACGTGCCCAGGTTTTGTCGTCCACTTCGATTGGACAGCACCAAGTACAACTCGACCGAGTTACCGGTGCATGTCGTTGCCATCGAGTCGGTTCTCGATTCCCTCGATAAAGTGACTCCATGACGTATACTCCTCTCTAACCGCACTGCTCTTTTGTGCACTGCAGCCCCATGGCTCTTTTGTGCACTGTAGCCCCATGTAGCCACCAAACGCGGGAGTTGGTGAGGTATGAACTGGAAAACATCAAGCTTGGTCTGTTAGAAGGGAAAGGTGTGGCGCAGTGTATACTATCTGTTGAAAGTTGTCGGTATTCATATTTGCGCTGATAGTCAAAATCTTGAGTCATAGATATCAGATAATAACTCCAATATAACGAAAGGGTCAGCCTGCGGTCACACCTCCGGTCACACCCCCCTCCCTTTTATGTGAGGTGTGTGTAGACGCTCTCTATATGAATTTAAAATACGGAATTGATCGGGCCACACCCCTGTTCATTTCGCCCCATGTAAACGGTCTGGTACGAGCTGAACTGACGTCGACATGTGTAGCTGAACGGGTCCACAACAGTCCCTCCAACAGAATGACAATTTCATCCAACTCTGCCACCAATAGTCTCCCAGCGATTCAAACGGAGCGCTTGCTCCACAAAAATAATGACAAGGTCATGGCTTTAAGCCCAATTAGCAGCAAAAGCCCATCAAATGTCGATATAGTCGAGGACTGGAATAGCCTCGACTTCGGCACTTGCCAGAATCGTACTGTAAGTCACATTTTAAGCTCGTGTTTACACAAGAGAAAGCCGCAGTATCCCACACAAAAACCAGGTGCAGCTTGTGAATTTCAACGTCTTGGGCAACGGTGAGCCCACATCAGGACAAGGCGGTGGACTACAGACGCACCGACTCGGTGGATCATTAGCTACTAGTCTTGCCTTTGGTGGTCAGCCACATCAAGGCGATGGTTCAGACGGCTCAGCAATCAGCGGTTTTGTCCCTCTTCTTGCTACCGGAAATGATAACGGTTTGGGACGAAACAAATTATCAGCTAAGGGGGAGAAAAAGATATCAAAGAAGCGTGAGGAGCGTAAGCGGCTTATGACACTTAAGATGCAGGAAACGTTCGCCGACCTGGAAGGAACATTTACGGAGCAAGACCTTGATGTAGAAGGAATTGGAGGGCCTGGTGCATCATTATCCAAGATGGCTTTATCTAAGCTAGAGAACCTGCCGTTACCGGATCTGTTGAACCTACCACAAGACTTACGCGAGCTTAAACGGAAGATTGAAGCCACCGAGCACAAGGTAGAAGGTACGAAACATCGTCACCGCAAAGGCGGTCCGTGCCCACGGCGTCAAGTGAAAAACCAGTTGCGTGCAGCAAAGCGTGCATATCACAAGCGTGCCGTGGCACACAAGAAATTTCCACATGTTGTGGTAAACGCAGTCAACGATGAGGCTCTAGGACCAGACGCGAGTCGAGGAGTTGGACAAGTGTTAGCTTTTTACTTTGATAGAAAAGCATGGCTTGCTTCCAGGACGTAGATGTACTTTCAATCATGCAGGCTACAGATGAGTGGGTACCACAGATGGCACGAAAGTTAAAAGCAAGGATGCATGGTGTAAATGCACACCACAACATCGTTCTTTTTCGCTGGAGAAAAAGAAAGTGAAGTGGTGAAAGCTGGACGATGGATGTTTGACTCACTCGCGACAGTTTGCTTGCGGACACAAGGTATTAGGAGAATGCGTGCCCGCTGTTTGTGGCTCTCTTCGGAGAATGTATCGCTGGATTCGATCCCAGTCACGCTCTCAAGTCAGCAGGGCGATCGATTACTGCGCGGAAGCTCATCCAACTCGTGAGTGGTTGAATCACATCTGACATACTGCAAAACGAACGCGGCAAGCATTTACAACCAACACATCAATCGCATCTATACGTCCAAAAAAATTGCTTAGCTCGCCTGTCCTTTGGTTTGTCACAATCTGTACGTACAACTTTTATGGCACTAGATGAGCCGAAATGATGGATGCCATGACGTGCGGCGGCGGCGATGTAAAAACGTCTTAGTAGCAGGCCGAGCCATGGTCATGGCTACAATTCGGTCGACGGAGCAAAGCGCTGGCCATCTCCACCGTTCACAATATCCTCAATGTAGTCTAAGACCGACGACACCGCGAGTACACCCCCGGTATTTATCGCCGGCCCAGCTCACAAAGCCGACGAGGACATCATCGACAATAAGCGGTCCGCCAGCATCGCCCCGACACGACCCTTTGCCTTTGCCATCGCCACCACAGAGCATGCCTTTCGTAAGTCGATGTTTGTACGACCGAAACTTGCTGCACTGATCGTGCGAGATGATTGGAACAGTCGCATGTTGAAGCTTAAAGGTAAACGTGCTCTTCTTTATGGGTGCCCAGCCGAGTACCGTGGCCATCGTGCCAACCTCCTCGTTCGATCCATCAGCTGAAGGCAGCGTCGCAAGCTTGGGGCGCACTGGTTTCTCCAGTTTCAGGAGCCCGACATCGTACACGTGTGTGGGCTTATTGTACCGTGGATGTTTATACCCTTGGACAATCGAGACAAGCTCGCCGTCGTTCCCAAAAGTATACTCGGTAGCAAAGGAAGCCGTCATATCCGCCTCGTTGGTCTTGATGCAATGTGCCGTGGTAAGCAGATAGCGTGGCGCAATCAACGTGGCCACACAGACTGTCACGTCGTAATGCGTACACTTGCGACGTACGGGAACTTGTCCAAGTCGATAGCCGTGCCACCGATCAGGCGACTCTTCTCTTCAGGACTCAAGTCGGCGCTGCTTTCCCTTATGTCGTCCGAATAGTCCGTGAACGAGTGGCAGGAAGCGCTCGAGGCGGCGCTCGACGCGAGCAGGAGAAGCAGGAGGAGGTGCATCGACGTGGGAGATTTGTACTAAAGCTAGCATAATTTAAGGGGAATGTTAAATCCCCCCCCCCCCCCCCCTTTTTTTATTCCCCCCCCCCCCCCCGCCCATTTCTACAAATCGATGTAATAATGCCCTTTTTATAAGGTCGTCCTACCCTCACCTCCCCGGCACCCCCACGTGACTTTCGATCAATAGAGGTGACTATTGCTACTAATAATAAAAGTATCAAGGCCATGCTTGAAGACCTAGGGCGATTTCCGTGTTCATGTCTGCCAACTTTTTCTGGATAAGCTGATTCCTGTGGAAAGCAAGAAATGCAAATAAAAACTTTTAAAATTTCTTGGTTACGACACTCGGCCTTATTGTCGAGTACGCACGCAGCAAGTAAAGCACCAAACTGAGAGCGATCAATGGTGTATTGGCGAGCAATGTCCATGCACGCGTCTGCACAGCGTGAAAAACGTTAAAGTGTGAGCCATGGCAGCTGAATCCATATAGCTCGTAAAAAAATTCTCCGTACATGCAGCGCCCAGAGCTCCCCACGAAATTTCATAACGAGCACTGTTTAAACAAGTAAATGGACCCTGCAGTTATCCGAGGATAAGAAAACATGATAAAACAAAGTGACGTACAATGGGGCCAGTAAATACCTTAAGGCCCTTTACTTTGGGCAACATGTTTTCGTTTGGAACTTCGACATCTTCCAGAAAAATCATGCCAGTAGCAGACGTCATGAGGGTTGCCTTGCCTTCGATGTATGGAGCTGACAAACCCGGAAAATCCTGAATAAAAAATCACTCAGCTTTGCTATGTCAAGTAGCAAAAAAAAACTGCACGTCACGCACCTTTTCCAAGATGAAGCCACGAATATCACCCTCGTCATCTTTAGCCCAGACAAGGAAAACGTCCGCGATTCTGCAAGTGGGCCGTCTCCTCGATGAAGCCAAAGATCCTGTCGAGCTCATCTCAATGGTGAAACGCAACTCTTGCGGTAAGGCGATTGAGATTGCGCGCAATACTCGAGACATGCTTGGTGGCAACGGCGTTTCGGATGAGTATCATGTCATGCGTCATGTAGTCAACTTGGAAGCCGTGAATACGTACGAAGGCACGCATGACGTTCACGCTCTCATTCTTGGGCGGGCCATTACGGGCTTACCCGCATTTGTGCCTCGTATGGCTAAACAAGTGGAATAAAGTGTTGAATGGGAACTGAGCTGTCTGCTTATTGGTAGAAAAATGTTGCTTGACATCTACTGTCGGTTTTAAGGGCGTAACCCTAACCGAATCGTGGGTTCCTTTTGTGAAGCTCCACAACCCTTGATGCAAAATTGGACCAAATCCGGTTGGGTGCATCGACGGGGTGTGCCCCTAGCAAAAGTGGGGTGGGCCCCTAGTCGGGGCCATTTAGGAATTGTCTCAAAATTCCTCGGAATGCGTGTTACTTTCCTAGTAACTTCGGGTACTGGCTGGACCAAGAGGACGCAATTGATGGAATCATTAATGATTTCGATCTACTGATGCGAACACAGTCAGGACGCCGATCGGTCAAGAATTTGAAGATTTAGCGTAGCAACCAAGTGAACAATTAACAAGTAGTGGATTAATATTTAAATAAGGATTTCCAATCTCTCGTCGGAAGTTTGCTTTGGGTTGGAAGATGTACAAGACCCGACATTGCATTCGCTGTGCAAAGCAACAACAAGAACTCATGCGCCTACGGTTACGGATTGGAATTTTGCAAAGAATATTGCGCGGTACCTTAAAAGGTGCCAAATCACTTAAAATTACTATGGTTATATCGGAAGGCTCGAGTAAGGTTTTGAAGATCAAAGGTACAGTGATGTGGATTACGAAGGAGCTAAAAAAGACTAAAAAACGAATACAGGTGGCTTGATTTTCGTGGACGGCACGTTGGTTAGCTGGATTTACAAAAAGGTGGCGTCTCACTATTGACAATGGAAGAGGAATAATAAGCAGCTTTGACCAATGTGGTACATTTACTTGATTTCAAGAAATTACTAGAAGAAATACAAGTCAAGACGAAGCTACCCATGCAGTTTTGCATTGATAACCAAGCAGCAATCAAGATTTTTATGGAATCAAAGTCAATTCAAAGATGAAACATGTGGATATTCAACTTCATTTTATTATCTCCAAGTTAAAAGAAAATGTCATCAAACCTGCCTACGTTGCTACAAAAATGTGATTGCTGATGGACTAACCAAGGTGTTGGCTGTTCTAAGATTCGAAGAGTTGCGAAGCGCGATCGGGATGCAACTATTGTGATTTGCCAAAATTCGCAATGAGGGGTAGTGTTGAAAATATTCATTATTGCGGTTTGTACCAAAATCCGGGTATATGTATATCTCTATCTCTACTTCTATAGTATAAAACCGTTTATTTCTGTCCGTCTGAGGCAAAAAATATTTACAAATATGCAGTGAGGCCGGTGAGGCAAAAATATTTACAAATATGCTCTACTTCTATAATATAAAACTGTCTGTCTGTCCGTCTGCTGAGGCCGTACCTAATCGAATTCCAACTGTACTGTCAACAGTTGCGAAAACAAACTGGTTTCTATTGAAATTTTTTTTACAGCCCGGGGAGTGTTAAAGTTGGGGTGGAAATACAATTATAAAGGACGAAACTACATGGGCTACAATTAAGGCTCCGCAAAAGCCGAGCCCGCCCGGGTCAGCCCACAGTCCAGCCCGCTTGGGATGGGCTGCGGGCCGTTGTTCCCAGCCCACAAGGCCCATGAGCTGGCCCAAGAACTGGAGACACTAAACATGTACATGGAAAAATTTATTGCCAAGGGCAAGAAACCCGACGAAAAGTTGGTGACTATGTTTGGCGTCTAGTTGCATGCTTTCGGTGAAAACAATTTTGCTCTTCTTTTATTGGAAGCAGTCAACTCATCAACTATGAAAGGTAGATATCACGATGGAGGACACTTGCTAACGCTCTTTAGTCGATGGTATCGTGGCGGCATTGACCCGTCGAACTTTGAAAGAGAGCTCTACTATGAAGAAGACAAAAACATTGCGAATCAAGTGAAAACGCTTCGCGACCTGTACAAATCCTATTACGAAGGACGACCCGCTCCTAATGGAAAGTAGTATCCAGCCAGTCTATTTTCGTTATGATGAAATAGGTCTATCAAAGTGCATGTTTAGGCTAACTATTTTTAGTCCGATCTACTTTTACATTTAATTCGTCTGTGGAGTTGTGGTTGCTTTTTATGGTGGAAAATTCGTGATAACGTGAAACAGGTGAGTGTGGAGATTGGTTTGTGGACTTACGTGGGGATAAGCCCAGACCAGCCCGTCAGCCCTCCCATGCGGAGCCCTAGCTACAATTATCAAGACTAATTCTCTTAGCTATATCTACTTCTATAATATTACAGCTGAAAGTGGTGTTAAATCGTATGATGAAAATAGATGTATCAAATGCAGTTTTAAAAAATGGATCCGGCTTCATCCACCGGCCTCATTGCATAACAAATACATACACAAAAAATACAGCACGGGAAGCCTAATCCAAATGTAGACCGTTTGTGATTGGAATTCACGCACTTTAAACAAAAGTAGCCATGGACGTGCATTGAGAAATTATCAAGCAATAATGCAACAAATTATTTCAGAGATAAATAGAAGTGAGCGATCGCACTTCATAAGTGCGACGTACTACAGTCAAGACGCCACCAATGGATCTGGACGTGCGTGTATTAATAACCGTGTGGAACGGGTAATCCCAATACAATTTACGCCATTCTACACATTTCCGGTAAATGCTGAATGCATTGCTTTAGCTCTCTCCGATAAGTGACTTATCGGGATTGAAACTAGTCTCCTTCTATAATATAAGACCGTCTGTCTGTCCGTCTGTCACGTGACCCCGAACTGACTGGCGGTATACCGGTATCAATTGAAAAAAAAAACTATTTTCTTTTTGTTTCAAAGTAATTGTATATATACTATAGTTTCAATGAAATTTTAATGAAACACTTCGTCGGAACGACGGGTACCATCCCCTAGTCTACTATATAATAAAAAATGGATCCGGATTCATCCACAGGCCTCATATAGTAAAAGTAAAAGTGTATTATGTAAAGTTACCTAAGTGTTTATTCCCACTAATATACCACTTGAGAGTCTCCTAATATGAAACATGAGAGTCCGACGCGGGACGGCCGTCGCGAGATGGCCGTCTCACTTGCATCTGATGGTCGAAAAACAATATATACTCCAAGTAAAGCATAAAGCGTGGTCCACAGTAAACTTGTCTACTATATAATAAAAAATGGATCCGGCTTCATCCACCTCATTGCATATGTGTAAATATTTTTGAATCACTCCCCTATCTGTAATTATTTTCAAAACCACTCTCTTATTTGTAAATTCCCGTAAATAAAGTGCTCTATACATGCCCTTTTCGGATATTTCTGAAACAAACAAAATGCAGCTTGTTTTTAGGGGAATGTTAAATCGACCCCACCCCCGCCCATTTCTACACATCCTGGATTTGCAAAGAACAAGCGTCTCACTACGACTACTACGAAGAGGTACGACTTACGTCCGCTTCTGGAAGGGAAAGTACAAAAGGACTAACGTTATTCATTTGAGCATCAATAGTCTCACTTAGTCGCTGCACAAAATCGTCAACTTGAATTCGTTCATTCCAAATAAATCTTACACATAAATTTTAGTCGTGGCACTAGCCATAAAAAATAAAACGGATGCTTATTAACACCTGCCCACGCAATTTGACAAAAACTACCTCCGGTTTTCACCTGATCATCTTGTAACCTCTCTTGACGTTCGTTGCTGTAGGTGCCCTGTGTTCCCCATCGCCCCATGTCAATTCGCCTCCCCGATCGGCTCGATCTGACAGCCCTCGCAACACTCCAGATTCCGACACACCGAATGGGCATCAGATCGGGGTACATCAGTTCCGGAAAACAGTCTGGGAGCTTCAGTCGCAGTTGGACGTTAAAAATTCATCACTCCTCGACTGCTGAAGGAGGTGGACACTTTGATCCCCATGTCCACAAAGTTGAAGGAGGTGATCGCTGAAAACGCGCGTCTCCGAGCCCAGATCGCCCAACAAACAACGCGAGGTAAGCCGATCGGCCTGTTTTCGTCTTGGATCCGCTCTAACCTTCCTTTGCGTGCAGATAGGCTGCCCACCGATATCGCCAAAACGTTCGACGCTTTATTCGCGGCTGATCGGCAGTCGCATGACCACTGCGATCAGCTCCGACCGTTCTTGGACGGGCTGATCGGCGCAAGGCATTATCTGTCTCGTTTGGAGGCCTACAGGTCACACCTCCGGGAACAGCTCGCGCTGGTCAACCGGCAGAGGTTGGAGGATCAGTGTGGTGAAGCGTACCGTAAAATTGGTACGCAATTAGGGGCATAATTGTGGACACCCCTATAGGTGTAGCTGTGGTAGAAGATACCACAAAATTTGTCGGTACAATAGTCGGTACAAAAGGTGGTACGATAGTGGGCACCACA